>CM062850.1:28004268-29256703 GCA_031772225.1 Eubasilissa splendida | reverse complement strand
CATGGAACTGTTCATTTTGAGGGATGATGCGCGCGCATTGGCGAGTGATAAGTAAATCACATTGCTCGTAGATATTGCTTGCGCTTCACGATACTCAGCACGGAAGGGTGACAAGATAAAGTCGCCGACATACGTGATCACTATACAAGCACTGGTCGCAGCACATGTATCTTTTATGTATGCTCATCGCTCAGTTGATTGACGAATGTGCAGTATTCGAATAACAATAATTAAAACAACTACTTTTAAAAATCATTAACATTGTTGCTGCATTACATCATTACAAGGTTGCTTTATTACTTGAATCGAAATTATTGGTAAAAATTAATGAAATATATATTATGGCATTTGATCGAAATTCTTCGATTAAATAGTAGACGTATTTAGACGATTAAATAGTAAAAGAATTTAAGTTGCACACAAAAGTTATTTTTTAGTTTAAATTTTATATGATATATGCTGACTGCAATTAACACATCCTCTGCGGTGATGGGTCAGATCTGACCAGGGTATTTGTAAAAATATGAATTACGCTATAAATATTCGTAATGCTGTTTTCCTTCTAGCTAATCTTTTATTAAATTTTTACAAATAATGTGAGATACAAATAAATGTTACCGGACGAGATTCAAATGAGTTATTGATAAAAATGTGAAAAAATGCTCAAAAACTGACCAAAGATAGTAGCTTTTACGGGATTGAATCTTAGAGCTTACGCCAAAACATAAATTGTCAACATTTTGAGCACATTTATTTACTGCGGGTAGACAAAGGATACCAGGTATGCGTCCATGTATTTGTTTTGACTTATTTTCATCTGGCCGCCTCTAGACAATGCCAGTAATATAACTATTTGAGGGGCGTTGCGCCTACCTGTAAGTTTTATGACACTACCTGGTCGGGTTTTCAATATTATTGTTGCTAATTATAAGTGACAAAAGGCAGTTCCGACATAGTTTAGAAGGGGGTCAGCCATGGGGCAATTGCTATTTATATTTTTGACAATTATATTCTAACAATAACAGACAATTTAATATATTTAACAATCTAACGGGAATTCACAAAACACAATCAATATTATATCTATTTTGAGTATAAGTTGTTTATTGTTATACTTATTTTTTAAAATGATGTCAATTACACTTGCTTTTGCTTATAATATTGTTGATTGCGTTTCGTGTAAAAAGGGTGTAATTTTTATAATATATTTATTTCACTTCTATAAATATTTTGTTTAAATTATTTTCATTCGGTTTACATGTCAAAAATACTAATATATAAAAAAAAAACATTTTAATTGTTTATAACCACTGTTACACACCAGCAGGTAGAAACAATCGCCAAGCGACGAGAAGATCAGTAGATGTTTGTAATTTGGCTTTGTAGGGTGTCTGTTAATGCGTGAGAATACGTACATTATTTGTAATAATTTTAATTTTTTAGCAGAAACATTACGGCACATCATGCCATTTCATTAAATCATATTTAAAATGAAATATCTATAAAAAAATCCCCCACAGAATGGTTGAAAAACCGAAAACTTGAGGTGGGTCTAAAATGACCCACCACCGCCGGACATGTTTTGTTTTAACCCATCGGGCAGTAAGTGTTAAATAATGCCTGAATATTATATAAACATTCTACTTCTTTGTGTTGTCCCACTAATAAATATTATTTGACTTATCTTTCTATGTTTTAATTGACCATACGCTTTTTTAAGTACAAGTTTTTCCTATATGTTTTTTTTCTATTATTTTTAGAAATTATATCATGTCACAGAAATGCTGTGTTCCTGTAGTATGGCTGGGCTTTTCCACATTTTCCCTATATATGAGGAAGACGTTCTGCATCATATTGCAAGCTGCATATTCACCGGATTAAAGGATGAACAAATTTATAAACGTCTTTTATGTGACAAACATTTTTCACATTTCAACAGGGACTAGACAACAAAAAGATAACGAATATACTCTGTACCAACAATAGATGTACCAGGTAACTTTTTCTTCTTCTTTATCGGCCTTTTGAACCCTATCGTTTATCTTGGGCGTTGTAATCCAGTCTACTGGGTAATCGCCTACCTCTCACTTTCATTATTATTTATCACTTATCATTAAAGTTTTTAAAACCATCGTATTAAAAAAATGTATTTACCAAATTTGAAATATGAAATTCATTATATTAATGTTATCTTTGAAAATTAATTTCAACATATTCCTACAAACATTAATAATTATATATTTTTCAACACAATTGTTAGTTGTCTGTGATACTGATTTACATTAGTAACCAAATAGCTATTTTTTATAATAACTACAAAGTTATGAATAAAATTTGTTTATTAGAATTTAAATTAAAATCATAAAATTTTCATTCTTAATCAAAAAAATCACAGCCACAAAACAGCATGTATTGCATCTGCATTATTTGTGTATTGAAATAATTACTGTGACACTAAATCTTTTCCATTTCCATGTTAACCTTAATATTAAAATAAATAATAGCCAATCCTCAATTTCCAGAAACAGTAGAATTGATTAGAAAAATACACGATCCCACTACTCCACTAGAAGAAAGTGTGGATGACACTACGCCGAGTTGTAGCTACAATAATCTAAAAGGTTATTATATATTTATTGACCATATATTCGAGCGAAGTAGTTTTTAGTTTCCTGTATTATTACTGTTTGGGACATATTTGTTCTTGAGCGAGAATGATGTACTGTGCTTTCCACCTCCCCCCCCCCCCTTCCTCACCTGCCAGGGTCCCGGTCGATCGGTGACCCTGAACCGGTGTACGGTTACAAGGATTTCGCAGTGTAAAATAGAGTGAGAAGTATGTTTACCTGATCATCTATTACAGCCTGAATCAATCGAGACCCTGAACGGAGATAGTGTAAAACCCTAAGTTACAGTCCACATTGGAGGTGCCAGGAGAACGGATTGTGGTGAGTGGAACTTGCTTCCGAATCCTGTTTCTTCCGGCATCTATGCCATCACGTAACAATTACTATATTTATAATTAATTATAAAGTTACAGATTAAATAATACATTTTTAAGGTGGACACAATATTATTGTGAAGTTGCATTTTCAGAACATAATTCTGTGCTATTTTTAATACTAATTAAATGAATCAACTAAAAAGATATACAAAAATAATCAATTTATCGAAAAAATATTTAGTTGCTACCGGCATTGCGGGATTGAACTTCCTATATATTTTTTCAGTAAATAGATTTTTTTCTGTATATCTTTCCAGTTAATTAATTTGATTTTTATTAAATAGTATACGTTCATTTTAAAACATGAACGTAATGTTTAAAAAATATTAAATGTTCTTTATAATAATTCTTTGAGATCATGGACACAAATCAGTATACGTACATATCATTTTTCAGCATTATTTGTGACCTGCATTATCTAAGCAAACTGCAAAATCTCAGAGACCATTATTTTTTTAGCACCAATGTTAACAATTTTGTATTCCTTAAGTGACGTTTCTGTTAAAAAATTATCAGTTCCCTCTAAATTATAATTTATCAGGTAGATATGTGGCACCGTTATATTTTATGGTATTGAACTGTCAAAAGTGATAATAAAATAATTGCTAAAAGATGACTGTAATTGTTATTATGTAATATGTAAAGATATTATTTTTAAATTCTTTATTCTTGTAACACGATTTTTATCCTAAGCATTAATGAATTTCAGTACCAAATCGGTTATGACATTATTAAAATAAATAAATATCATAGAATAATATTTTTTTATTGCTCAACAACAATTTTATTATACAATGAATATTAGTAATACGTATTGAGGTAAAAAACAGAATTTCATCTTAATTTACCATCATGCCATTTCTCCACAGAAGTACGCAGAGAGAATCAAATAACACACTTTTGTACCACAATTACCTTATCCACTTCTAAACATATATGCACGTACATCTAGGTATAGAAGCATTATCACTTTCAACAGGATTTTTCTCCAATATGACTTGGTTGGGATAGCTCCTCTATTTCTGCTGCCTCCAAGACTCGCATTATATGTTTTATGTACTATTTTCTCCTCGCTCAGGGTTACGCAGACATTCATGAAAAAAAATACTAAACCTGTGAGACTAGATTAAAAACAACCTTTATGTTTACAATAAATAATTATTAAAGAAACGAAAACATTACAAACATATATTTGGGCATTAAAATATGACAGATGATTGACCATCGACAAATTATATATACGGTTAATGTCTGCCATGCACTGGTCGCTTTCATTGCGGATGACTCGCTGCTGTTTCATGTTGAAATTTTAAAGGCCCAAAAAAATAATTTTTAGAGTATCCTCTAAATATGTTATAGAATATGTAATAAGAGTTCAATTTATCGTATTGCTGAAATGGAATAAAATTAGAAGCCGATAAAATAATTGAAATATGGAATGGGGATCGTATCTTTTTCATTTAGGTCTAATTAATATTAAATTAAATTATTGTTAATATTGGTCCCTTTATATTAAATGAAATAACAAGCATTTCTCAATTTTCAGAAACTGTAGAATTAGTTCATCAGTCTCCGATTGATATTCTTACACCTGCGAAACGAGTACAGCAAGCACGAAAAGGTTTGAATTTATAATAGAATTTATTTAATTATTTGAACAAATCTTATTTTCTTGTTTTACTTAGGCAATCCACCCTTCAAGAGTGATTTGTGGCATTAATCAAGTAAAAATTACATTTTATAGAATAAGTACAATATTATTATAGAATAGGAAATATTACTAGTCAGATCAGTAGAGATCAAATGTGGCGAATTGAGAAAAAGATGACATATGTTTGCCGGGAGCTGAAGTTTACTATTAACGATATAACTGTAAAAAAAATTGTGATCCGTGATGGACAAGCAAAAAAAGACATGGTCAAGGGTCAGAACTTATTTTAACAGAATCAAAAACACCGTTACTTGCTCTGACTTACTGAACCTAAAAATACTTGTCGGCCCTTTGTTCAAATAAATCTTTACTTTCTCGTACTTCATTCAATTTCAACAAATAAACCATTCAATATGCTTGATTAAAATAGTCTCCCATTAATTTGAGTTTTGGCTCTTGTCCCTGTTACAAGTGAGGAGAACATTGACTTAATCCTATTTTTCATAGTTTCAAAATAGTATAAATATTTATGCGACATATTTTGTATATGCATCTCAATAATAAACAGCTAAAACAAGTAATGATGTTGCAGATTTTTGTGTGACCTGTCCAAGATTCAAACATTTAATAAGTTCAGTTTTAATACTATTGTAAAGATTTTGATTATAAATTCACAAAATTTTGTTAATTAATTGAAGCTCTTTATAAGTATACATTTAGTATTCAGTTAAATATTTGTTTCCACCCTGAAAGGTGTATAAATAAATAAATAACATAGTTTTATTTTTCTTTAATCCAAATAATTATTGATTATTATTTAGTTATAAAATGTGAATTTTATTTAAAACTTCATAACTGTACAATTTTACTATTTACATGAATTCATTTTTCATAAATTAAAAAACTTTAAATGTTGACTATTTAATTATATTACTATTTGTAGATGGATTATTTAATTTAAACATTAATACATTTACTTTTATCATCTATTTCAGATAAACTAAACTACAATCGAGAGATGCTCAGCATGTGCCCTGCAGGCTTGACTTCTGAAAAAACTGTTCATCCGATGCATGAAATTCAGAAGGGTGATAAAAGAAAAGTAAACAGGGAGGGTGAAAGCAGCTGAGGTTGCTAAACTTTATTACCACAAATTCTTGAATGAAACAACTTCTTCTTTTATTCACTGTCAGATTAAGAAACAAAAAAATATATATGTGGTCGTAGATACACCAAAGATAACAAAAATTTTGGTTTAGCTTTATCTAAATATAGCAGTAAATGCTATCGATTTTTATCAAAAATATATGCATTGCCGAGTCGAAAAACAATAAATACTTTATTAAAAAAGTTTCCTTTTAGGTCGGGTATGAATATACATATTTTTTAAAATATAGAAATAATGACAAAAGAAATGAAATTGCAAGAAAAAGTTTGTGTTACTATTTGATGAAATTTCTATATCACTTAATCTAATGTACAAAAGTAGTTCCGATTATATTTAAGGTTTTCAAGATGTCGGAGATGGCTTGCGAAGACCAGTTTTTGCAGATCATGCATGTGTTTTCATGTTAAGAGAACTTAAGACTAAATGGAAGCAGCCAATTGGATTTTTATTTTGCCAAGGCACAATAAAATCACGTAATCGAGTTGTAGTTTTAAAAAAAATTATTGAACTAGTTTTATCAAGTGGTTTAGAATTAGTAGGTATGGTGTGTGTTCAAGCTTCTATTAATGTTTCTAATATTAATATGCTTAAAAGAGAAACCCAAGAAAATTATAATCTCGTAAACATAGAAAATAGTCTTGTAGGTTTTGAGTTACATGGTAGGGAAATTGTCTGTTTTTTTGATACTCCACACTTACTAAAGGGTATCAGAAACAATATGCTGACAAAAAATGTTATATTTACACAGGAAGATATAGTAAAGATTGCCAAGTGGGAGCATATTATTCAGGCATATAATTATGACCGCATGTTGGGTGACAATATACACACTTTTTCCAGAATAACATTTGGTTTCTTAAAAATAGAACAAAACGTGAGCGTGCATTTTAAATTGTTTCGAAAATCAAACGTATAATACCTGTTTGCTTTTTATTTGAGCACAGCATAAAAAGTACTCGTGTTAATTCTATGTTATATTATGTCGATATATGTAAAGTAATATTTGATAAGTCACTTTATATTTAGAAACTGAATAAAATATTTAGATCAAAATTAATCAAACACGCCACACTATATTTACTTAAAATAAAATTATTTAATAAAAATCTTTCAGTTCATAATAGAGATTGTGTTGGTGCAAATTAATTATAAGACCCTATTAAAATTAATATAATACATTATATTCTCTAAATATTCTTTCTTCTTTCTCATTAAAAAATATTTTTTATTCCAAAAAATAATGTCTAATAAAGAAAAATAAATATTGAGTTGATATAGTATTGTCAAAGTTATTTACTATTACTACTATTAATCAAAAAATTTCTTTTCTGCATGCATAATCTATTGTGAACACATCATCCATCGGGATATTTTGTCAACTTGAGATTGATTTATAATTTATTTTTTTGTGACATTATCAATAAAGCCTGTTTAATTTTCTGGTATGTAGTCTTTATGTAGTCGAATGAAAAATTATTTTTACATTTTAAATAATACTTCAAAATGTTCAACATTTGAAAAATTTAATGTCGTCCCAGTTAATCTGTAACCCGAGAGTCTACTGTATTGATTAAGTGGTACCAGGCTGTTGAAAAATTTAATTGTACCATAAAAAATAATACTAATATATGCAATCATTTAATTTATTGCAAATTATAAGCTTAAGTTGCTCAAATTTCTTATGTTTTTTGATTGAATCTAAATAAGAAGTTAAACATTATCCACCACTTAAAATTAGATTAACTTCTTTACATGTAAAATGACTTTGGATCTTCCCTTTATGGTTCTTTACGATATTAAGAATTTTTTTTAAACAAAAAATATGTTCATACATCAATTTCAGTTAAAACAAATGAAGATGAGCATGTGATGTTGAGATAACATTATAATTCTAGTAATAACATAATTAAATAAAGAATAGTTAATGTATTTGCACTACGTAACCATAGTGGAAATTGTGACCTGGTAATGGTATTGGTGACTTGACATTTTTTAATTTCCTTACGTATTATTTTTTTTTCAAAGACTGCGTCAATATAGCCACTTCTGTATTCTATCTGATGGTGAATTATTTAAGGTGGACGTCTCCTAACTTTGGTAGCAATATAAATCAACAATCAAATGGGCTTGATCTTTTTCAATGTCGATGTAGCCAGATAAATAATGAAATTGCTAAATGATAATTGTTATTAAAGAACTAAGTAATCTTCATAATTTTCCCAAATAGAGTGGGCAGATAAAATATTGGTTATTTAGAGCAATTTAAATGATATATAAAAGATGTAGGATTCACATTGCGTATAGTTCACATTATATTTTGTGGTAGGACAAACTCAAACTGATAGATACATAATTATAAATTTGTTCAACAAATATTTTATTGTATTAATTGTGTTGATCCAATTATAAATGGAAGATTTTTTTAATAAAATAATCAAGAAACCTCTTAAACTTGAAAAGGACTTATACCCACTTCTCCATAGGTCCTTAGGCATGCCCCCGCAGTTCAATGGCAACAATGACTTTCATCTTCGTGATTTTATGTTCAAACATTTTTTAATCTGTTAAGGTAACTGAGAAAAGTCATGGCTTTTTTATGCGGTAATAATATGTTTCAATTAAGTATTCCCATTTGGCAGATTTCACAATATAGTACTTGTGATGCTAAATGAATATGTTAAAAAATAATGTGTTTATTGTGTCTTCATGGTATGCTCAATTCTGAGCCCCCTGGCGTGTTCCCCTGAAATATCTGCTACTCTGTGCACAATTTATTTATTTAGCATATTGTTTCTTATACTCGTGGATCGTCACATAAGATAATTTCCCTATTAAACAAGTCTAAATCTACAATTCTGTTTTCAACATTTAAGCGAGAATATTTTTGGGTTTCTTTATGAAGAATATTAATTGCAGAAATATTAGCGGAACTTTGGTCTGTTAACCTGACTATTAACTCTAGATCGCTTGCTAAAACTTAATCTTAATCCCTTCTTTAAATTATTGTTTTTAACGCCACAACTAAATCACATAATTTGACGGTTCTTAGACAAAAAATAAGCATTGTAGGTTGCTTTCGTTTTGTGTTGGAACCCCTCGACATAAAAACAATATGGTTTTCTTAAACTTAAAACAAAATATGGTTTTCTTAAACTGTCCCCGAGATCTTCAAAACCCTCAATAAGATCATAACTATTTTAATAGAATAAACTGGGCGCTATAGAAATTTAATCAAAGAGTAATAAACAACTATATCTTGTAATAGCTTTTTTTGTTAATATTTCAACATTAAAAAAAATATGAATAATTCAGAATATCCTTTTGAATGATCCTTCTTTTCTAATGTACCAAAGGTTTTTAGTTTCAACTAATTTTGAATATTTCGATTTTTTTTTTAATATGCATAATTAAACTTAAATAGACCAAAAACTTTATCATCTTCTGAATATCTATGAACCTTTTTTTCCTCCCAATTTGTCAACATTTTCCCTAATGTTAAAATTGTACATTTTAAAATTATTGTTTAAATATTGTTAGCTATTTGAGCAGTGAGGAGATGCACTCAGCATTATCCTTTTTTTTAATCATTTATTTTGTGCAGTAATAATACTTTGCCGTTTGCACTCTTATCGTTCCAAAAGCGTATTCATATATAATCTCTTATTTTTTGTTATTTTTAATTGTACAACTACTCTTAATCAATTAAATGATATTCAATCCAATGTAAATTGCAACCATAGCCTTGCATATTTTTCAATAAAAGTGTAGTTCTGGCTCTACGAAATAGGAAGAAATTACACCCAAGAACTTTTAAAAGTTCAAACATGAGATTAAAACTGCTACAACAGTACCTATATATTATTTTTTATACATTGAACATTGTATTTGCTTTTAAGTTTTATGTTAATTTATACATTATCTAATTGTATCTTGTTTTACTCTTTATGTATATATATATTTATACATTGAACAATGCATTTACTTTAAGTTTTACAATGTATTTATCTAATCTAATTGCATATTGTTTAACTCTTTATATATATATATATATATTTTTTTTTTTTGTACATTGAACATTGCATTTACTTTAAGTTTTACAATGTATTTATATGTTATCTAATTGCATCTTGTTTTACTCTTTATATATATATTTATATACTGAATAATGCATTTCCTCTAAGTTTTGCAATGAAATTTATCTAATCTTATTGCATTTTGTTTAACTTTATATATGTATATATATATATATTTTTTGTACATTGAATATTGCACTTTGTTTACTACTATACCGGAATAGCACTGTCTGCTATAATATAGTAAAATACTAGTGTAGCAGGCAGGGTACCCAAATATATGTCTTACTTTAATTTATCTGATTATAACAATATAACACACTGTACTGAATCAAAAATAAATAATTATTATAAATAATATTTTTAATTTGCATGAACTTAATGTAAAATAAATATCAAATAAAGATATATTTTCTGTTATTATTTATAATATACTATAATAATAAAATAGTTTCCTTTTGTTTTTGAATCTAGAGAATTTTGTGAATTATGTATGTATGTTATGTAGGTATTAAAATATTTATTTTGTGCAGTAATAATTTTTTTCCATTTATACTCTTATCGTTCCATATGCGTATTGATATATAATCTCTTATTTTTTATTAATTTCAAACTACTCTCAACCAATAAAATAATATTAAATATTTGCATAAACATACTGTAAAATAAATATAAAATCAAGATTTATTTTCAATGTTATTATATTTGATAATATAATTTCTGTACGTATAATAGTAAAATAGTTTCCATTTGTTTTTTTAATCTAGAGAATAGTTTTGTGAATATAATTAAAATATTTGTTTTGTTAGTAATAACTTTTTGACATTTATACTCTTATTCAAAAAGCATATGTATTAATATATAATCTCTTATTTTTTAATATTAAAAAAATAATAATAATTGTGCAAATACTCTTAACCAATGAAATGTGTAATATTTTTTAATTGCAAGAATATAATGTAAAATATCAAGATAAGACTTACTGGCATATAATTTTTTTTTTTTAAATAGAACATATTTTTGTTCTAAAGTTGCATTTTTCAGAACATAGTTCTGTGGTATTTCAATACAAATTAAATTAATCAACTAGAAAGCTATACAGAAAAAATCTATCTACCAAAAAATACTTAGTTGCTGCCGAGATTCGAACCTGGATCTCATCCTATCCGGTGTAGAGCTGAATTTTTCGATAGATAGATTTTTTTCTGTATATCTATCTTTCTAGTAAATTAATTTAATTTGTATATAATTTTTATTTGATTATTGAATTTACTAATTAATTATCACCGTAAGCAAATATAACTTTAAATTTGTTTTTAGATGCTGCTAATTTTGATCCAATATGATTAGGCATTTGAGCAGTGAGAAGACGCACTATCTATTATCATTTAAATTCTTTGTATTTCTTTTATTATGTTAATTCATAAATTTTTCTTATCATTTCAATCATGTTTGCGATTTATGTTGAAATAATAATATTCCATATCTAATCTCTTATTGTACCACGAGCATACTAATTTATAATATATTATGTTTTTTGTGTAAAACTTTCACGGTACTACTATTCTTACCAGTTAAATAATATTTTCTAATTGCACAAAAATAATGTTATAATATATGTACCAATTTTACAATCAATTCATGCATTATAATGTAACTTCTGTTAGTTTTTAAATAATTTCTATTTCATTTTTAATCTGTTTATATACCAAATAATTGTCTTAATGTATTTTACATGCAGAATAATTTTAATAATTCTTATCTTAATATATATATTTTTTAATTCCATAATAAAACATTGGCATATTTTATAAATTTTCTGTAACTATTTTATTTTCTGTCATGTGTTATAAAGTTGTATTTTATTAAATAAATATTTTTTTTAACAGCTAATCTTTTTATTCTACACATTTTCATTTTCAGGGTACAAAATATTAAGATATATATTTAAAATTGGCGCCAATTCCACGTACCCCCTCCACCTATTTTAGTTCTCCCAGATCTCACGACTGCGCGGTTTTCAATTTCTTAAAGCCATAGATAAATTTGGCTCAAGCTACCAATCTATCTTATCTATGGTTTGAGCACGTTCCATAGACATAGTTGTACTTCCCGTATCAGAAGGGTACAGGTACTGCCTCACATGTGTAGACCGTTTCACAAGATGGCCCGAAGCTTTTCCGATAAAGGATCAATCAAGAGACAGAAACAGTGGCGCGGACCTTCTACGAAGGGTGGATAACTCGGTTCGGAGCCGCACTCCGAATCACGACGGATTAAGGTAGGCAATTTGAGTCATACCTGTTCAGGCAACTGAACCGCCTGGCAGGAACGACTCAAATATATACAAAGGCCTACCATCCTGCAGAAAATGGTATGGTGGAGCGACTCTACCGGCAACTGAAGGCAGCCATCAAATACTATGAAAGCAGTTGTTGGACTGAAGTGCACCATCCTAATGGGGATTAGAACAGCCTGGCGAGACGACCTCGCTACCACTTCAGCCGAATTGGTCTACGGAGAACCACTTCGCCTGCCAGGAGAATTCCTCACAACACGACTGGTAGCCGACGACGACCATGGGAAATTCTTGAAAGAACTACGGCAGCATTTTGTCACTCTACGACTAATAGACAGCACCCAGTATGGGTAAAAGCTCCAGTTCATTTTCAAGGATCTTCCTACGATAATTCGCGTCTTTTTAAGGGATAACACTATCAAGAGCTTACTCCAACAACCGTACAGTGGCCCTCACAAAGTCATCCGCCGAGGCGAGAGGACTTACACCATACACGTGAAGGGGAGAGACGTGACCGTCAGCATCGACAGTCTCAAATTAGCATTTATGATTGCAGAAGCTACCACGACACTCCAACCGGAAATACCAAAGGCTTTCGACTCACCAGATTGGACCAAGAACACCACACGTTTGGGCAGACATATCCTATTCCCTGATTGTTTAGATATGTAAATTAAGTCTAGGCATAATAAACATCTGGGCACAATAAAAATGACAGGAGGCGAACCAGGCGCCACTACGGTACGCAACTCACCCCGGCTGAACTCGGGACGACCAACATCGCAGCATTCCTCATTCCCATTTCATTCATCAAGGAAGTTGCTGGTGGAGGAGTGATGTGGCGGTCCGCGCGCATCGTCCAGATGTTCCTCGCTTTCGTATTTTTCAGTATACGCCATCCGGTGCGAACAAAGTGAGAACGTCCATTAGAGGTCAAGCTACGCTACACCATATCTGCACCGTACACATGCATCCGAGAAAAGAGTCTGCGCTCAATACCCGAACCGATTGGACTGCGGATGCTCATCCTGACTCTGTCCTTCCATTAATCTTGCTTCGTTTTTCCATTCTGTCATTAATGTATTCTATATAGTTTTTTGTTTTCGATGGCTTCTCCCCGATGGAAATAAACAAATCTGTATAACAATGATTTTTACTTGAACACCAACAAACCTTCCCATAAGTGTCTTAAGAGAAATGGACAGCTTTTCGACGATCTTATTTATAAAACGTAAAATCCGCATCATTAAACTCCATTTTATATAAATAAAATATGAGAATAACATTGCAGTTTTTTTTTTTTTAAATATTAAACTTGAAAATTTTCCGCTGGACACCTTTATGTGGCAGACCGAATTTCAGCGATTACGTTTTCAAAGACTCGCTTAGGTAGTTTGGTTGTTTGGAGCGAATAAATGAGGAGCGAATCGTAAGAATTATAACAAGATGCATGAATATGGAAGAGGTGAAATCGAGTACCGGGACTAACTATCTTCTCATTACCCTTATGGGGAAACGGCGTGATGATAAGATATTCGATTCATTACTTTTTTGGTATTGGATATTTTTATGCGGGTGTGCTTGGACACATGTCCTTGCTCGGATTTAAAGAGGTGGTCGTGGCGCATTCTAACTATTGTATTCCGCGTCCTCTTTATTTTTTCTGAGCAGGGCCCTGGAAGCTATTTATTTAATTGAGACGCCAGCTACACGGCTTGGTCAATAATACATGTCATTTGTAGATGATATATTGACGTCTTTTGGGTGTTCGTCGAGTAATTTTTCACCCTTAGACAAGAAAAACTATACTCCTGGTATGTCAAATAATCCGACTAGTCTTCTTCAGAATGTGAGCTCTGGTTAATTGTTTAAAAATCTGCCATGCAGCAGATGCCGGTGCAGACCATCTAGTAGGCTAAGTCGAAATGGTCTTGTAATAATTTTTACAATAATATTATGCAATCTAATTAATATGATATAGTCAGGACCATGTCGGAACACAACAATCTCAGCTTTTTTTTGCATACGTTTCAGCTCGGTAGACTTCTCAGAGTATTTCTTGGTAGAGTTCTCGGTAGAGTATTTTTACGAGAGGTTGGTTGTATTGTTGACACCCACTATCCATAGAAACATTTATACCTATATTATCGATGTTTTCTGTGATTTTTGGTAACTCGTGTTCTTGACAACAACTGTCACTGTGGACGATTTTATAACCTCTGCAAAGTTTTCAATTGTTGATTTTATTTATAAATTTAACATGAAGAACCAAAAAAAGGTATTCGTCTTATTATAATTGAAAATGAGTAGTAATTTTTATTTTATTTTATCTGTGAACTACTCAATGCGATCTGTTTAGGTATAATTTTTGTTTATTTTCATAATTAATATTGAGACAATTCTTTTCAGCCGAGATATTTTGAGGCATCAAAAGCTGCAAAACTCAAGCAATCAAACAAGAATAAAACTCTAGAAACGGTGTGTAATTTGTTAATACTGGAATGATTTCCATGTATGTCCTTAATCCAGTCTTTCAATGTAGAAAATTAAAAAAAGTTTATTATTTTCTAAATCAACTTAATATTAGCATAACATTTGTTTTGTTTATATTTCAGATTAAGAGTATTTCTAATAATGCGGATGCAGAATCCAGTATTGTTAAAATTAAAGTGAAAATAAATAATCAAAATTGGCGGAAAAAAAAAGATGGAGTTAAGGTAGTATTACATTATATCATATTCCATGATATTAAATCATTAATCTTTTAAATACCATAAGCGAGTTAAGCCAAACTTTGCATCATGCCGGGCCACAAGCGTTATAAATCTCAAAAACTTGTCGATTAAGCAGAGAAGGGATTAAACATGATTTTCAACTGTCATATTATATGTAAAGTCATACTGCCATCTTTGAACAACTATCCTCAGCATATAAACAAATAAATACAGGCTAATATCCCCCACATCAAATATTGCTGTCTGTTAGTTAAATGATTAGCTGTTTTAGTGCCAAATACTTTATTTAAATATATGATAAAGTGCCAAATAAAATTCTGCTTCTTTTACGTCGCTTAATGCTGTTAGAAAAAACAAGTATTTCTCTAAAAATTATCCGATTTTCAAAATTCATTTCAACTTTCTTTTCACCAAGATTCGTATTATGATAATAAAACATAAAAATATAACACAATTGCTTATTGAAAACGAAAATCAAAGAAAAAAGAGAATAATGCTTGATACAAATGTATGTAATATCACTATTTTCACTTAAAATTTACATCCTACAATTTGTACGGAAAACAATATCACTTTTGTATTCATTTTCGCCAGATTGATCTCTTGAAATATCGTCATTTTCACACAAACTCCGTTCCTAATTTCTGTCATTTTGATGGTATAATTTTTAACTGACTAAGGCTAATAAAATGTGAGTTTTTAGCAATTGATAAGGTAGTTTGAATATAATTAAATGTGAATCAAATAAAATATCACAAGCTCTACGCACACAACTGTCACGGCCGCGAGTCAAACGTACACTGAAGTGTGGAGTGCTGTCGCATCGTTGGCACTTTTGACATAAGCATGTAGCAGCATCGTAGTGCTTTTCGGCATTTAAGAGTTAAATATGATTGTTTTGATTTGTAAAAAGTTATAATTTATTTAATTGTATTTTTGTTTCTTCATTTGCCAATTTATTATTTCAGAATAAAACAATCACTAAGAAAAAATTTAAAGGTAAAGCTCCCATTGACAAAGAAAAACTTGACAAGCATTCAAGAGGAGAAGGGTTTAGTGGGAAAACAATTAAGCACAAAGTTTATTTAAAAAAACTTAAAAGGAGAGAAAAACATATTAAATTTGCTACAGAGCAAGCAGCCAGATCGGAAATTCTTTTAAATGAAAATGCAGGGTAAAATAATTTTTAATGTTTATTGATGAATCTATTCTGACTTGAAATATTTATTATTATTACTATAGTAGTATTATTTCCTCACATTAAAGGTACTTAGAGGCTGATGCTGGAGAGACAACTACACAGTTTACCCAGAAGCAAATAGTGGAAAGTATTGATATTGCCGCGGCGACAAAACATTTTGAATTGAAATTGGAGCAGTTTGGTCCGTACCGAATGAAGTATTCAAAGAATGGGAGGCATTTATTATTAGGAGGGAAAATGGGTCATATTGCAGCATTTGATTGGGTGACAAAACATCTCCACTGTGAAATGAATGTAATGGAATCTATTCATGATATATGGTTAGTATTATAATATATTTTTATAGTATTTGGTATTGTTAAAATGTCTTAGTCATTATAAATAAAATTAAATAAATATTTACAGTTGGATGCACATAGAGACAATGTTTGCTGCTGCTCAAAAAGATTGGGTATACATGTATGATAATAAGGGCACTGAAATTCATTGTGTAAAAAAGTTAAATAAAATAAAAAGAATGGAGTTCCTTCCATATCACTTTCTTCTTGCGACTGGTGTAAGTATCTTCTAAGATATAATATGTTTGATTGATGTTTTATCAAAATCCATTTAATAAAGACATAATTAAATTTAAGTGTTTAAATATCAGTACTTTTAAGAATGATTTTTTTGTTTTAAACTTTGGCATCATATTTTATAGTAATATGTTGTATTAAAACAAATTAAATTAATCAATTAGACAAATATACAGTAGAAAATTCTTATCAAAAAAATATTTGGTTACCAATAAGATACGGACCCGGAACTTTTCCTATCTTGGGAAATATGTTTTATCAAATTTTCCAAATCAAAAGTTGCAAATTTTTTAGAAATTTAAATGGCTGAAGTGGCGAAATGGTAATGCATTTCCCCACACAGGAAAAGTTTCGGGTTCGTATCCTGGTGATAATAAAATATTTTTTCAATGGATAGATTTTGATTAATTTAATTTTTTTTCATATCACAGGAAGTGTGTTCTGAAATTGCAACCTTACGATAAAATGTGTTTCTATCAAAATATGTTGTAGCTTTTTGCTGTGATAATAGGTGTTTATTATCAGAATGTTACATTGCTATAATTTATTTTGTAACCCAGATATTTTTCTATTTTCAGAGTGAATTGGGTTATTTATCTTGGTTAGACATATCTATAGGAGAAATAGTTGGTCAGTATCGGACGATGCTAGGAAATATCTCAGTGATGAAACAAAATCCTTATAATGCCGTCTTGTGTGTTGGACAATCTAAAGGAGTAGTTTCCATGTGGTCACCTAAGGTGAAGGATCCCCTGGCTAGTATGTTGTGCCACAAAGCTCCTTTGAGTGCACTGGCAATAGACCCTAAAGGAATGTAAGTGGTATTTATCGGTCTACAGGCAGAATTTAACAGTGTAAAGTAGAGATGTCAAAATCATGCAGCTTACTGATACAATTTATTAAATATAATGACTTAAATCATTATTGAAATAGTCAGCGATATAATTTAAAACTACAAAATATCTATAACTATATGAGAAGCCTAGTTGTTCTGAGAATTTTCTTTAATTTTTATCAGTTTTCAAATTAAAAAAGTAATGTTTTTTAGGTTTAGTATAAATTAATTAATAGTTTAGTATAAGTAAACCCCCCTTAATTCAATATTGGACATAATTTGAAAATGTTCAAATATGTACTTCCAGACTAAATTGTCAATTTCATAGTTGATTTAACCCCATTAATTCAAAACCCTGTAATTTGTAATTCTAAATAATTTTCGAATTATAAATTATAAGGATTTTTGACAAATTTTGTGAATTTATTTTTTCATCAAAATATTTTCGAATTAACTGAGTTTTGCCATAATTAGAATTTTTCTTTTTGGTTCCTTAAAATCGAATTAACAGGGTTTTACATGGCATTACAATTATTTTTTTGCCCAGAGCGGAAAATAAGTATGTATTGCCTTGTGCAAAAAAAAACGTAATTTATTTTAATTTATCATAAGTTAAATGATTAAAAGTAAATAAAAAAGATGTAATTAAGGTTTCTTCCTATTTCCTTCTCCCATATATCAATTAGAAATAAATAATATGTTAAATATACAGGTACATGGCTACTGCTGCTATCGATAGAAGTGTTAAAATTTGGGATGTAAGAAATTTGGGAGACTGCCTTCAAAACTATGGATTAAATAGTGCAGCATCGCAGTTGGAGTTTTCTTATAACAATCTTCTTGGTGTTGGTATGGGGAATGTTGTTGAAGTGTATAGGTAAATAAACCATTAAATTATTTATAGTACGAGGTGCGTATTTAAGGAAGAACCGTTGCCGGATATTCCCAGTATAGCGCTGCGGTTGCAATGTTGCGCAAGCACAATGATTGCCTTCATCTGTTGATTCACAACATGCAACGTTAGAGACATTCACATAGTGTGGCCGTCTTGTAGTGAGTGTTTGAAATGCTCAAGACAATAGATCAGCCCGCTGACTGTGAGATACGGCCCGTGATTTGTTTCTTGAATGCATGAAACATGAAACCAGCTGATATCCATCACCAAGTGTGTCTTGTTTTGGCGCCAAGTGATTTCTATCTTTTCCTTTATATGAAGCGGTTCCTTGGTGGCAAGCAAGCGGTTTGATGACGATGATGAACTCAAAGACAGAGTACAGATATGGTTTTCATTCCAGGCGGCGTCGTTATGACAAGTGCTTTAATAATGGTGACATATGTAAAATATATAATGTATTGTATACAAAAAAAATTGTAATTAATAACACAGTAATTTTTGTATAACTAGTCACAATATTTAAAACAAATACATATGTAGACTTCAGGATCTTGTGCATAATTTGACCAAATTATTGGAAGAATCTTTTGTTCACTGCATAGGGTTATGATACGTAACATTTTTCTCCAGTAATACAACACTCTTCAAGTCTCCGCTACATACATGAAGATCGGAAAGACGAGAGTGCGACCCAACATAATTTTAGATTTTGTCTTCCCATATTTTTGTAAGTTGGTTCATAACAACTTGCTATAAAGTTAATTTCTCGCTCATTGTCACCAGTGTTCATGATCAGCGCGCCCAAATAAATTGCCTCACATTATGCTTTTTGGGAAGTTTGTGATAATGCACAACCAGTATTTTTGTTTTAGACCGATTTATTTCTAAGTCAAACCACTTGCTCATGAACTCTATATTTGTAATAGTAGATGATATTTTCTAATTCAATTTCTGTACTCGCTACGAGCATGTCGTCAAATGTAGATTGGTGATTTTATTTTCCACTGATTGTAAAACCTCCCTGCCATTCTAATACTCTTTTTATAACGATTCTAAGTCAATATTGAATAGCAATGGTGAAAACAAACACCCTTGTCTTACTCCCTTCCGAATTTATGTCTTATTCAAAGTAATATTACCGACTTTAACTATGGCATTGTAAAGGCTTTTTAGGAGTACAATCGAGTGTGGCGGGACTCCTTATTTTCCTTGGATTTTCTCAAGAAGCATCCGTAGCTTTGCTCATTTAACAATACCAGTTTATTGAAATATGTACTCACTATTCTTATATTAGTTGGGGCAGATTGTTGTAACAAATAAAATGTTGTAATATGTACATTTTACTAATATTAATTATTTACATTACAGTAATTTCATAAGGTACATGTATTTTACATATGTATTACTTTAAATTTTATGAATTGTTGCATGTCTGTTTTCAGGGATTGCTGTAGACAGCAGGCCGAGAAGCCTTACCTGCAGCACAAAATGATAGGTCATGTCGGCAATATGAGTTTTTGCCCGTATGAAGATGTTTTAGGGGTAGCCACTGACCGTGGTTTTGTCAGTTTGATAGTTCCAGGTATACAATTTATTATAAATGTACAATTAAGAAATACGCATCTTAGTTGTTATGTCTTTTAGATTTGCCTTTTATTTTCAAAAATGCCTTCCGCACCCAGTAAGATGCAGGTTGGCAAAGAGTCATTGCATTAATTATAACAAATGTTCAAGTAGTCAAATCACATATGACAATTTATTTCTTCTTTTTGAGTTGGGGTTCTCTAACCTTGTCAATGCTTGCAACTTCTCTTATATTGTCTCCAGTATATTAATTCACTCTCCTCGACTCCAGATTTTCTTTACTCAGCTTTGCCATTAGGACATCCTAGCTGTGTGTCGGCCACCCCACTTATTTGTTGATCGCTATTTTGTTAATCCGAGAGTATCTGTTTTGTAGTCTTCCTGATAAAGGCCAAGCCAGCTCATTTGAGATATCTTTATACAATATGGTGGTAGAGATCACTGGTTTTCCATGAATTTTTTTTTCATTTCATAATATTATATTTTTACATCCATTTATTATTGAACTAATAATGCCAGTTAATAATGGAGATAAAGTTTAGTTTTTCATTAATAATTAAAATCAATACTATTTATTTGACCAATGTACGATTTTTCACACACTATATCTACATAGTATATATAATACATTCGCAGGTGCACTAAAATTAAGCAGTTAATGGATTAGGAATCATTTGCAAAATACTGTAATTTCCTTAAATTTATGTAATTTGATTATTACACAAAAATGGTATGAACTAATATAACTACAACTTAGTAACAAAGCACGTCCTTGCAGCACTAAATGAGAATAAAGAAATAATAATAATAATTGTTTTACAGGATGCGGCGAAGCTAACTTTGACGCTTTGGAGAGTAATCCATATCAATCTAAGAGCCAAAGACGAGAGGCAGAAGTCAAGTCCTTGTTGGAGAAAATACAACCTGAACTTATCAGTCTTAATCCATCTGCTGTTGCAGAAATTCATGTGCCAACTCTCAAGGAGAAACTTGAAGCCCGTTCTAAATTACTGGTACTATTATTAATTTATCTATTGTATAGGTAGACTACATGGATTTTATATTGATCTTTAATCATCTAATAATTTCAATTTAATGTTTTCAGCACATGAAACCTAAAAAAGTAGATTACACTCCTAGAAAGAAGACAAAGAATAAGGGTACAGCAAAAGTATCTCGCAACAAAAAAATTGTTCAAGAAACAGCTAATAAGGTATGGGTCAAGTTCTATAAATTATGTAACAGTTTTTGGGCGTATAATGATTTATAGTTTTTTTTTTTAATTATTCCATTAAAAAATAATGCGCTAATTTTTTATAATTATTATTTTACAGGAGTTTGTCAGAGCTGTACGAAATTCTAAACAACAACAGCCCACTGAAAGTGAGAATCCATCTAAATCATTTGGTGTTCTTGATAGATTTATCAAAAAAAAGAAATGAATATAAAAATGATATGTACTCTTATGTATATTAAAATAAAACAAAATATAAAAATAATATTGTTTTATTTAACTTTTTGACTTGAAATGTATATATGTATTATACAAATCTGTATGAAGAAATAAAACCTACAAATAAGGAGACAATTTTTTAAAAATATTTTACAAAATATTAAATAAGGAAAAATATTGAATTAGTATATCCTTAGAAATAAAAGAAAATATAAACAAAATAGGTCACAGTATTAAGCCACAGTGTTTAATACAATTAAAATCAGGTTTGAATTACAAATCCCTTAGGATAGAACTTTGTTAAATTTAAACATAAACAAAAAATTTGTAAAAATGTTGTGTAATTTTTTAAATTATGGAAATGATGAACAAGTGTATCCAAATTTGCAATCAAATCGTAGTTCATTGTTTTAAAACAACTAATACATATCTATTGAATTAGGGGTGAATGGAATTCAAATAGGTATCAGCGTGCAGAGTTCTTTATTCGCTTCGCAATAAAATAGAATTCCTCATTTCATAACATTTGGCAGCGATCATGGCGATAGAGATAAGTTAGATGTAGTAAATTTTCATTTCGCATTTTGAGAAATCATGTAATGTAAAAATTGATTTCTTTATGATTCAAAATAATTTTAAATCACAAATTATGTGGGTTTTCTAATTAACAAAGTAACTTTATCACATATATAGTATTAATTCAACAAATTATGTAAAACTTCTAATTAATGAGATAATACAATTCAACAAAAAATTCTATCGTATAAAAAATATTTTATTGTAAAATTGTGATTTAATAAAAAAAAAAACCTTGGTGTGAATACTTTCACAAATTTAATTATACCACACATAAACCCTTTCAATACTTGCACACAATATTTCCAATGCAAATAACAGCCACGCTGTGTCTTTTGTAGTAAAACTGATTTGCTTTGACATTTCTAATGATGAAAATATTTTTTTCTAAGTGAACTATGTATTTGTTTATGAACTGCGTCACATTGGTTTATAGTGACTACTGGCAATTTAAACTGGTGCTCATTGGTTCGCTTGTGAATGAGGTGTAGATTCTTTTCTTTTGTACAATAAAATATATTTTTCCAATACTCATTGTCTGAGAAATATGGTAAATATTATTTTTAATTTGAAGCCAATTTGTTTTTGAATTATATTATAAAAGATCAATATTTACTTAACCAAACTTGTAAGAAATCAAATATTAAACAATGACAAAAGGATTTTATAAAAAAATATATAATTAGTTAACTGTACAAAGTTGTTGAATATAACATGGTTAAGTTTTCACGCTATAATGTAAAAGGAATAACTATGAGTGAGAATTAAAATATCCTTTATGAAAGTGTTTTTCTTCGTCAGTAATTAGGCAAAAAAAAAAACCACATCCAGAGGAAACATCCGTAAAGTGCTATCAAATTTTTTAGTTATATGAAAATAAAATGAGTTCTAATGTTTGATTTTATTTTACATATGGGTGAATTATTTGGCGAGGAATTTATTCCACCTAGCAATATGGAAATCACACCCAAAAATATTATTTGCGATTAGTTTCAGACCAATGCTAGTTACTGAGAATTAATTATATATTCTGTTTGTAGAACTGATATCAACATTTTTTTTTTTTAAATTACTTGAAAATTTTTAGAATTATGGACAAATAGCCTATTTATTTACTGTGAGATAAATCGAATACATATAATGAAACCTACAAAGGACTAATCAATTTTGGAGTGGATCAGCAAGGGTATAAAAATAATTGGAAAGTAAAACATCAACATTTTTATCTTAACAAATGGATCAAGATGTTACATTAACGTTAAGCGTTGAAACATATTTTACATATTTTTTCCCTCACTCAGCATCTTAACTGATAAAATACAGACTGAGTTTTGATATAAGACATCATATCTCGAGCGGGTTAACAATAAAAAATAATTTATTTTGATTTTTTGCAGTAATCTCAATTTAAATTATTTAGAAAAAATCTCATTCATACTATTCATCAAGAATACCAAGTGAAAATAGCAAAATTCACAAAATTTATCTTGCTTATACAGCAAGGACACATGTGAGACACAGATCTCTCGTCCCTGAGATTTGGTGGTAAAGGTCGGTATATATCAGTTGGTCATTCTCCTTTGCATTGCAAAATACAACAAATGATAGCTTGCTCTATGCTCAACTCTGTATTGTCCTTTATGTGACTTTCAATACAAGTCTTATCTATGTAACTGTGCACATTAACCTCAAATATCTCGATGAATGATATAAGATATTTATTTTTTATTAAAAATAACTTTCATTCTCAACTGAAAATTATTATACCACATGGAAAATATTTACATTGTATGTTTATATATATTATTATAAAAATGTACAATATGCTAATATTATTATGTATCTATATTTTTACATATATATTATATATCACACACCTAGATCAAAACTAAGAACGCAAAAAAACAAGATATTTTAATTATTATTGTATTTGGATACTATGTCCTAACTTAGCCCCAGTTCTCGAATAATGTAATTTTAGGATACATTTATGACCTAAAATGTTATTTAGTTTCCTAACTTTAGTAACAAAAAATGGAGAAAAATGTTTTTATTTTTTTGTGTATTGAAATGTGACTTTTTGAGTTGTCTTAGTTTTGATCTAGGTGTGCAATATACATATATTTAAAATCTTGAAGCTATCGATAGAGGTAAACTTCAACTTATATGCTTCCTCCAACTCAAATATATGAACAAACTTAAGGACTTAATATATGTGTAATTACAAAACACTTTCTTGTTGGTCTAGCGGTAAGACACTTGTGTTTAATTGATCGAGTTTCGAGTCCCAGTAGACCACTAAGTTAGTCCTATTTTCATAGCACAAAGATACTAAGAATATTAATATGACATGTATTCCGTGTATGCATTTTTTTATTATTTGCAATGCACATTTGACACCTTTAAAATCATATGTGTTTAATTTAAATATTAAATCTTAAATAATACAACATAAATAATTTAGTATGAGAAGCTCATGGGTGCATTCTGCCAAAAGCTCAGTGTGATTTTTTCATCATTATTTGAAAACCAGAGTAACTCAATAGTATCGATACTGACATCATTATAAGATTTCACAGTAATGCCATATCATCACTGATTGTTTTGGCTGAACGCATCCCAGTAAAATGAAGCTTGCCTGCTTATTAAACAGCCAAAACAATACAAATGCACCCCGAGCTATAAATGCACCAAGTAAAATTTCAGACTTAATAGTGTTTTTTATACAAATTATTGTTGGTTAAGAGCAAAAAGTGGCTAACTGCAATTTCAGCATTTAGAGATAAATCAAAATACAGTTGTTTTGCTTACTTTAATTTTGCGTTTATATATTTAAGGTTAAATATATAAAATTAAATATGTAATTTTTTGGCCTTTTATAAATTTTTATGCAAAATTGTTATTTATTTTTTAATTACGTCACTATTCTAACGACTACTCTTTTGCAAGTTAATCAAAATGCTAAAAAGTACACTTCGCCATTAAAAATGGTTCCTTAGCTGTATAGTAGTGATGGTAAACCGTTACATGACTGTGATTGTGTCGATGATTGGTAACTAAGATTTAATTGTCGGAGACTTACTTTCTAGTGTACCAGTCATTGCTCAAAGAATTACATTAATCAGTTATCAATCATTGTTACAATCAAACACAATCACAGTCACAACAACAGTTAAAATAATGATTTTACCATTACTGCTGTGTAGGGCATGTGGCTCAAATAACCGAGAAGAAATATAAATCAGGCTAAAATATTACTCCCTTTTTTTCTTTTCTCTCTATCTTTTCTACAACAGCTTAGTAAAACTAGCAATATCAACATTGACATTTTGAATTCAGATCACACGACTTATACACTGACATTTTGAATTCAAATCACAAGACATCTTGATAATGAAAGTTAAAACATTAAATAATTTATTATATCACATTTTTAGGTAGAGAAACACTATTTAATCCCGAGGTACGTATTGCATTGTATTGGCAGAAAACTAATAGTAATAAGATGAATATAATTCTTTTCTGTTTTATTAGTATAAAAAATAAGTAAAACTATATACATTAGGGTCTAATTCATATTAAAATATCTTGCGTAAACTGGTTATGCAAAAAAAAAAAAAACTTGAAGTTTTGCCATCCTTGTTGCATGATATTTCATAAATTATAAAAAAAATAATCTTGGTTGATTGAGTGAAATTGTGCACATTCAGACCCTTGGGTACAAATTCATTAGTGAGTATTTCTATATGGCGCATGGTAGATTATGATTAGGCATGATTTTATAAAAATATATAATTGAATCATGGGGGACTCTGCCAAAATGAACAAAAATGCACTGTAATGATATCTAGATATCATTACAAATATTGATTGGGTGAATAATCAATCAGTCAATCTTAACGCGGCTGTGCATAATTGTACAAAAATTCTCTAATAATTGCACAGCTATGACATTTTACTTAGACAATTTGTTAAAAATAAAATTAATATGTATTAGTTCCTTGAACAAGGAGTATTGATGAGCGAACGAATAAAAAGGTCACTAGGACATTCTAGTATTTTCTTTTATGTATAATAACATCAAACATTATCATATGATAGTATAAAAGGAAAGTGATGTTTAGCACCAATTGGCAAAATTTAATAAGGCTAAAAAGGCTGGCATTTTCAAATAGCTGCATAAAAATAATTATTTATGAAGATACATCGTCGATTAAGAATGAAAAGTGGGTAATTAATATTTTTGTCAAATTGCGTTTTTAATGACCCTTATCCTTGGAAAAGTGAATAAGCAATAATTTGATTTTCTACGATTATTTTAACTAATTACAAAAAAGTATAATTTAATCAATTTTTTTTTCAATTGCTAAAAAGCAATGATTTATTTAAAGATAAGTAAATAAAATTAAAAGAAGAATAAAAAAAACAAAATAAAAGTGAGCAGTTGATTATCTCAGAGTGATGAAGTATAACACTTTTCGCTCTTAATCGATGATATATCTATATGAAATAAGGATTTAAATGCCATAATGTAAAACATATATTTGTTAGGATTGAAGTTTCATAGATGTCACCTGATCTCAAAAATAAGAATAAATAAATTTCAATAAATGTTTTATCCAAGTATAACGTTTTATAATTCTCATATTTCTGCAGTACTTTGGTAGGAGAATCACTTCCAACTTTTGACTTTGATGTAAAAATAAAAAGGTGCACATTTGATGAACAGTGCATGTTTATCAAATTTTTAAATTTTAAAATTGGATTAACATAAAAAAAAATGTTTATAAAAGGAGATCTTTGAGTTTAAAAATCACAAATAATATGTTTTTTCTCCCAAAATATATTTAACACTCAACATTAATTAGTCCTCGATAAGGGAATGTCAAATAAATCACTAACACCCTCTGTTTCACTTAAGCAGAAAGAGTAGTCATTAAAGGCGAGCGGGCTGCTGACATGGAAAAAACCACCTGAAAAGAAAACAAAATAGAAACGGTAATTAAAAAATTTAGGTGATGTGTATAAATCTAGGGTGATCTTTGCAACAAATCTATTGTTAAATATTCTGTGTTGTAATGTTACACATTCTGTGACAGGGTCACCTTGATGACCTACAAACATAGTGCAAGAGGAGAGATGCGTGCATCATTGGTTAATCCATGATATGTTTAATCCTATACAGTGGAACCTCTATATTCATCATTAATCCGTTCCTGCAAGAAACAATTTTTCCCATAACAATTAATTGAAATTCAATAAATTTGTTCCCAGGCCCCAAAATAGTACACAAATTAATAAATTTTATGTCAAAACTTTACCTTTATTGTACTGAGGAGACATGATTGTAGAAGCGGAAGAGGGGGAAAGTTACTAATATTTAGAAGGAGATAATTTAAACATAAGGTAACTAATTCTGGTGATGATTTTTGTTTGTCGATGATTCAGTAGCACTCAATTCAAATCAACAAAGAACTTGCCCAATGTTTCCTGTTTCTGTCTGTTTTATAAAAGTTTTTAATGAAGTGATCAATCACATTACACTATTGAATCCATTTATGTTTTGGTTGATTATGGCAACATTTGGGTGCCACTTTTCTACCATATTCTGCATTTTGGCCCAGTTAGACAGCATTGACAGGAAGTGACAAATATAGAAAATATTAACGAATATGGAAACATTTGATTATTATCAAAATGTGATGAATATTGAACCAGACGAATATAGACATTCTGCTGTATTTACAAAAAAGTTATACTCACAATTTTCATTAAATTCATCGTACATTTCGCTATCATCAGGAGGTGTTCCATCACTGCTGTCGGAATCTTCACTTAATTTAATTCTTTTATGTTTCCTCTGAAATCGAAAAAAAAAAACTGTGTTGTTGATATTTGGGTTAGATTTTACATTTCTCGGCAAATAAAATATAATTTAGGCTGTAAAATTTAATGATCAGCACTAGAACAATGATCGCCATTTATACATAGATCATACTTTAAAAAATATAACCCATGTGTACTCATATTTTGAATAATATAATTCTTTAATCATCTGGTATTTTTGACTGGAAATATTAATAAAAATATTTAATATACTCTCTCTCGACATTACATTTTCTAAATAAATTAATCAACTGAGCTTTGTTAATCCAACATAGGTAGGTAAGTGCTTCCCGCGTGTTTAATTTTCAATAATTTAATTCAATACCAAAAAGGTAGATAAGGTATAAGCACTTTCAATTTTAAATTGTTTAAATAGGCCACCTGTGAAATTATTTAAAAAAAATTCTCACACAATATTACCATTATCATGAAGTCGATACATTTGTCATCATGGGAATGATTTGTCATTTTATGAATATTTTTCAGTTTTTTGATCAAGTTCATTAAATACTTGAGGTATAATTTTTTCACATGCTACAAATTTTAATCTCAATATGTACTTGGAAATCATTATTTTTTATTAACTATGAATTCTATACTAATTTCAATCATAATTTTAGTAAGATAAATCTTGATATCAGGTTAAGTTTTTGATAAATAAGAGGGGTGTCAAGTACTAATTATACATATATTTTCCTATGATGTTTATATGATTTACTTAATCTTACACACATTATATGTCAACTACTAAAACACATCAAATTCAATATGAAACACGAAAAGAAAGTGATATTAGATATTGAAAAAAAATTCACTTCTTATTTTATTGGAAGAAACATTGACAGATTACATAACACCTTCGATCTTAAAAAATGGATCTAGGAAATGTGGTATTGTTCCTTAGAATCTAAAGGCTGTAAATTTTTTGAAAATTCTATTAATGATATGTGTCAGAAATTTATTCTTGTATTTCTCGAGCAGAGCTACAAGTTTGACAAAGAATTCTCGAAAAATATATAGAGAAAGAAAAATTTGCAAAAAGAACACCAAGAAATTACTAAAAAATATAAACCTGAAGATAACGAAAAAAAAAAAGTCCAAGAAAAAACAACTTTTTATGGCCTCTGACTTTGAAAAAGAGGGAGAAATGATAGTCAGGTAGCAGTTTGGACAATTAATTACTTGGTAAGATTTAATAGATAAAGCAGAGAAAAAATATATAAATGCAAGTGATTCAGAAAGAAATGCCAATGTTTAACCAGAACCAAAAACTTATAACAAAGGTGACTTTGTTTTAGTCTCTTTTCCTGGAAAGAAAAAGATATTAAAATATGTTTGTGTCATTCAACTTATGTACGAAGATGGTGACATTGAAGTCATGACACTTAAATTGTGCAATAAATATTTCAAATGGACATATTAGTGCTATAGACGAATCACAAATAATTGAAATATTGTTGCTGCCTGTATGCTTTGATGCTGGAATGAAATATGAATTTCTAAATAGTATTCATTCTGATTTTAAAATATGTATATTTATTTTTAATAATGTATTACAATCGCTTACGAAGTGTCAAGTACACTGAAACACTTGTCAACTACTAAAATTCTTAACTTTGATAGGTGTCAACTACTGGCATAATTTCAGCTTTATGTATGTAAATCTTTTTTAATAACAAAATGATGTATGTATATGTTTTTTCACAAATCACTTCTTTAAACATTGAATACTGTGTATGGTAACTGAATTTTGTGTTATCAATAAACTACTTGGACCTCTAATTTAGTGCAATTTTTTCTAATGTGTTAACTACCGGTGCTTCTACCTTAGGTACCTACCGTCTATTCTGTGTAAATATGAAAACATGATTTATTTCCTATCATTATTGACAGGCTAGTGTGTATTAAAATAAATAAGTAAAAATTGGAACACAATCATTTGAAAATTCTACCTGGCCCACAAAACTTTTAAATAAATAACTTCTTAGGGCTGGTTGCGTGATCAGTAGTAACTTTTTACTATAGTAAAAAAAGTTACTAAAGTAAAAATTTTTAAACGGATTGTTTGATCGTTAGTAAAAAAATATTTACTTCTCGAAAGTACATCCTGTAGTAAACTCAAAACGAGAATCGATAGTTAAATATGGCGAACTTTTCACAGGTGTTCCAAAAGTCATATGACACATTGATTCTTGGAAAGTTGCAGTATACGACAATTAATCATTCAATATCTCGCTATTTTATTGATGAGAGTTCGTCTGATGATGATCTCGTTGTTTAATATATTAATGTATACATTAGCACATAATATGAAAAATTTTCACCACCATAGTGACAGATATCGAACGCCTAGGTGAAAAGCATATTTTATGATTATTTGTCGCTCCTATAGACATCTCTATCTATGCTTTGACAGTAGTAAATTTGATGTGTCAACAATCCGCAAAAGATTTTTACTACGGGCGTTAGTAAAAAGTTACTCACACAACCGGCCCTTAGATCACAGCTTTTTTTAATGCATTGTCTTGGCGCAAGACTACTTAATGCAGAATACGCTGGAAAGCTTGATAGTCCTTTTGCTGTTCAGTGAACAGACAATAGAACTACAAATGTTTTAATGAGTTCAACAAGTTATCCTAGAGAACAGTTGAAATGCTAACAAACAGTGACATTGGAGTTGGAAAAATAAAATTGACATCAGTTAGCGAATGAAAAATATACCTTGGGTTCATCTGGGTTGACTAGGATTACGTCTACAGGTTCATTGACTGATTTTAAATAAAGTTCATATTTTTTATCCTTATCCTGAAAAAAAATTACAATTTACATTAAATATTAAAACAAAAAAAACATATAATAATCTGCAAAAAGTATGTGTATATAATTTTCATTGTTATTTGAGTGTTTGAACATATTCAGCCTGGATAAGGAATACTTTGCCACATGCCCAGCCATAAAGCTTCAGATTTTTCTTTAACAAAAGTATTGCTAAAATATTTACTAATAATTATTTTAAATATGAATTAAATATATTAATTAGAAAGATATACATATAAAATCAATTTTATCGAAAAATATTGTTGTTGCGCCACTAGGATTCGAACCTGGATCTCTTTCTTAGCCGAGGAAGGTGCATTATCCAACTATGCTACAGCAACAACATTTTTAGCGACAATTTTCGAACCTATATGTTACCTTTCTGATATTAATACATTTAATTGATTTTATATAAATATCTTTCTAATTAATATATTTAATTCATATTTAAAATATCACAGACCTATGTTCTGAATAATTACAACTTCACAATAAGAATGTGTTCTCCTAATAATAATTATTTTATCTCATTTTTCACTACTTTACAGAAGAGCATAAAAACAGGTTTCCCAAGTAATTAATGTTACCTATTTTTAAACAGATGAAACATATTTAAAATGTCTATCTTTGTATCTGTTGAACCCATCGATATGCCTCTTTGTCACACATAATGTCATTTTACCATACGTAACTCAAAATCGCCAAAAATAGAGATACGTTTCTTTGACTCTAAGGGGTCGTATTACATGAATCAATACATATAACTGTAAACAATTAGTTCCTTACAAGTACTTAAATATCATAAGATAGACATGCACTTCATAACAATATTAACAAGTGAAAAATCCGTTTTATATTTTGATGACACTACAGTAATTAAAGTGCCAGAGATTTGATAACCAGCATGTCTGTGTTAAATATGGTTGTGAATTGATGAGTACTTACAAGTGATTTTGGCTTCTTTACTATCAACGTTGATCCAATGGGGGCTTTCAGTATAAAAAATTGCGTGGGATCAAAGCAAGTGGTCAAATCATCTCTTGTGACATAAGCTAAGTGATTGTTTGTTTTGTCATCCATTACATTATCAATGCTTCGACGAATCCAGAGTCTATGTCTGAAAAATGATAGTAATTACTTTTCATACCCTATATGTACAATAAGAAGTGAATATGGTCATGTGCACACACTTCATATCAATGTGACTAAAACATTGTAATATTAAATACAATACAAATCAATAATACGGTTTGCACCAATTTCACAGAACTGGCAATGTAGCAAATATGGAAGAATTTTCATAATACTTCTTGTTAATCCTAGACTTTACCTACTAGGTACATAATACATGCTGATTTGGTGTTGACTGACAATAAAACCTCTGGAAAAGCTTTGTTTAATAGAAATGTACACTCATTATACGGAAATGATGTACTATAAATTATACTTCATTTTCTTCACAAAAAATAAGTTAAATTGATGTATCACAGTATACAGAAAGATGTGTTGTATTTTGAAACAGCACTATTAAAGAGTTAATTTAATACTGATAAAAACTCTATACTCATACTCAATACTCCAGTTACCTCAATTAAATCTAAATTCAATACATAAACTTTAATGGCCTTCATTTTATTTTTATCACACAGATTTTATTCCCTATCCCATTTTCCTTTCCCTTTCCCCTCACCCTCCCGTTCCCCTGGAATATTTTCTTCTTTATAACTTTTATCTCTCCTCTGTTTATATTTTTAAATTCTTATTTTTAACTTTTTCTCTCATTTTTTTTGCATTAGAGGAGAAAGTACATTAGTCCTTTATAAACTGTTCTCACTGTTTAAAGTATTCTGTATTTTATGAGAAAACATGTAACTGGTTAAATTATTGTTTTGCTTTCATTATGATTTTTGTTTTTACAGATAAACTGTGTTTTCCAAATAAAATAAAAATAAATAAACACTCACAAATCCAACATATTTTCATGTTCTTCTAAATAAGCAATTTCTCTTTTAAGGTTTGCTAATTTTTTTCCCACTTCTAAATCATTGCGGCCAGGACCAGCTCCTCTGGAAAGTTAAGAAGACTTTTTTATTATTATTTAAAAAATTAACATTACGTAATGCAAGCTTAAAACGATAAAATAAGTTTCAGTTTTTTGCATTTGTTGTGTCTGTGCATGTTTGTCACTTCTTTTTTAGATTATTATCACTTTCTTCTCTGACCAGTGTCATATTAATATGGCACTAGAATATTTCACCATGAAAGCGATGTAATAATCCAACATAATCTTTATTTATCTCACACATTCTTTATCTTTGCTTTTGTGCGGCGACATCTATCAGAAACCTTGCTTTAGTCTCTAAATACAAATGCACACAGAATTTTGAATGATTTCAATGTATGTGAGCACAAGGGATTCTGTACTGAGACAACCCGGGAATCCCATGATTTTTTGCTATTATAAGTGCCAGGAATTTTAAAAAAAATTACCTGAGACTTGAGATTTTTCTTGATATTATTAATTTGAAACAAGTTAAGTAATATAAATTAATTGAATCAACTAGAAAGATATATATAGAAGAAATCTATTTATCAAAAAAATATTTTAGTTTGCTAACCATTGCGTTACAGCCGGTAGTGACCTAGCGGCGAGCAGTACATGTGTGTCAATTCTTGTATATGATCAGGTATAAAGATTCCGAAGGGAGTAGTTTTGTCGGTTTGTTCAAACTGGGGATTATATTTCCTTGTAAAATGTGGTGTAAATATTTAAGATAAAATCGTGTCATCTTTTAATGAATCAAAATTTAGATGAGACAAAATTATTTGAAAAAGGTTATTACGGGACTTCAGTTTGTCATTGATTTTGACCAAATATATACGTTATTGTCTTCTGATGTGTTTCTTTATCAATTGTTTTTTTGTATATTTTTAAAAATTGTTTGTGTTTTGTAATTATTATAGATGTATTTGTTTTTTGAAAACAATTTATAAATGCAATCTATATTTCATTTTAAAAAAACTACTAATAATTATTTTATTAAACAATTTTTATTCAATTTAATACGGATAATATCCCTAATAGCTACTGTACGTAATATATATGAATGTTTATTAAAATATATAAATTTTTTAATTTAATTAAATTCTTGGTTTTGATTCCCGGAAATTCCTGGGACTTGAAAACGTTGACTCTCCCGAAAATTGAAAAAAGTTGAGAATACAGAGTCCCTGTAATCACACTCATTCTCTGTAAATAATTTTTGCCTTTTTTCTGGTCTGCCTGATCTGTCAATATTCAATTGTTTTGTCTGTTGTGGTATGTTATTATATAACTTTAATCCACTATGAAAGTGTCACAATTGCCCTGATTTTGTTTTAGCTAGATTTATTTGGTTGCTTTGAGCGTGTTTTTGTATTATGCTGATGTTTTTCACGTGTCTTGTATTTTGTTTAACAGTTCAAAATTTTGTTTTTAAAAATTTCAAATTTTTAATTTAAGGCCTGTAGTATACGCTACAGTACAACTGAAGGTATCACTCGAACAACGACGTATGGAACATTTTGGGCTGAGTTAAGTTAAGTATGCAACATTATTGTACACCGAATTACGCACATCTTAGTGTAGTAATTTGATAAAAAGTACATCATTATCATATCATCATTAGATAAAATAAACATTTTTTTTCAGATCTTGTAAAATCACCAAAATGTGCCCCGTACATCGTTGTTTCGGGTGACGTCTTCTACTATCTGGTAGTATGTGCCGGCCAGAAAAACTGAACATGTGGATAAAAAAATCTCTTGCCCTTAAATATTGGAATAAAAATAGAATACTGATACCTTAAAGTATAAATTTGACAACTCCACATTTCTCAATTTTACAGGAAAGGCCAAAAACTGTGTAATTTTTTAAAAATCATTGAAATTATGTTTTTTTTCTTCTTTGATAATTTGTATATTACAAGAGAACGTCATAAATATAATATTTATGAAATATTAATATTCATATTATTTTTATTGACTTTTTTGGGAGTTAACCAAATTTGCATTTATGTGGAAGTTATCAAATTTATGAGTTGAATATTTTTTAAATTGATAGATGATAAAAAAACAAATTAAAGGAGTAATTTGTATTTATGTAAAAATATATATTTAAAAGTTATAAATTAATAAGGAAAAATATAAAAATATGAAGAAAAAAATTCTCACAGAAAAGAAAACATATAGAAATGAACTACTATGGAAAAAAAACATACAGAAATTAATTAATATAAAAAATGACTATTCATGGGGAAGATTGAGATAGAATTCATGGTAATCTATAATCTTGATTTTTTTTAACTCTTGTAAGTTTGTGTATTTTCATGAAGATATTTTCAATTGTGTTTTATGCAGGTTGGCCAGATTGTTTATTCCATTCAAGGTTTTCATTAGCTTCAGCAAATTGATTCCCTTTAGTTAATTTAAAATTTGAGTGGTGATTTTTAATTTTTGCCTTTGATTCCTTGCCTATATTACTATGTATACTCTTTGCCTTGCAAACAGTCTATTTGTTTTTTACAATTTAGTAGTATCGTCTTGTTTAAGACTTTTGTGTGCTTAAACATTGTTTTGCATTCATCATCTTTATCATTATTTCTGAGAAAATATACCGTAGAATAAGATCTTCTAGATTTATCTGAATCTTTTTTATCTCTTATTCTTTTCACAGGCATAATTTTAATCAACCTGTCCACATAGACTTTCTTTTAATTCCAGCCCATGTTCCAAAAATGAATTAAAATAATTTCCCTATCTTCATCATATAAGGAATAACACATCCAATACCTTTTAAATAAGTTTTACACTTGCATCATTGTTTAAGCTGTTCATAGTCTTTTTCCAGCCAAAATATTTTTTACCCTTCTCTCTGCTTTCCTCAGTTTTTAAAGAAAACCACGTAGAAGTATCCATTTGACGCCTACATTTCCTTCTTTTACTTTGAATAATATGTTGTACTCGCAACATATTACTCGCAATTTCATTGAATTCATCTGAATGTGTTCTGAGTATGGTACCAATAAGGTTTTTGCTTTAACATCGTCATCATTACTAATATAATCAGCTGAAATTAAACTTCATTGAGAGGTTGATTTTTTGATGATTCAGTATTGGAAAATCTGTCAATAGAATTCAGTACATCCACATTTACATTTTTGGGTCTTTTTAGGATCATTGTTAACCAATATAATTGGCGTATTGGATTATTTTGCGGAAGCTCAAAAATGGTGTAATTATTTCTTCATTTTTATGCAGCTTCTCTAACATAATCTAATATTCTTCTATTACAGGTTAAGTCTGCATATTTATATATGTAATTTTAAAAATTAAACTGTCTTATTTATTACATTTAAAAGCGTTTTGAGATATTCCCAAAATGCTGTTATAACTCATAATACTGTCTACCGCTGCCCAGAAACTAAAAAATATTTTTTTATCTAGTATGAGTCTGTTATTGTTTTTGAGAATGTTATGAATATGTAAAACCGAAAGGGTTAAATAGTTTTTTAGAAGCAGTTTAATATTATTCGAAATTTAAAGTTAACACTTGTAACATGATCCAGAAAAATTGCTAAATCCGCTACATGACTAAAAGTGAATATTAAATAAGCTTACATAGATAAATAAATAATATACATAGTATGTACTTCCAGTAACAAGTTTCAATTACTTTTTCTTTATTTGCAGCAATTAAATACACTTTTTAAACAAATTATTTGAGGAGCTGACGACTCACGTGCAAGTTCTGATAAGCCCATGAACAAAATAGTAGAATTACACAATTTGCAGTGTTACATTTAGCGACCCAGGAGTTACCAAATTTTCCTGAGAAGCTTTTTTAGAATAATTTGTAGTGATGAGCTAATACGTTATTTTAAGCGTGATTGTGACTGTGATTGGGAGATTTGTGTTCAATTATAATGATGATTAGTAACTTATTATTCGTAATTCATTGAGCAATCACTGGTACACTAGAAACTAAAGCTTCAAAAATTAAATCTCATTTATCAGTCGTTGTAATATAATAATTTGTTAATTTTTAGTGGGAATTTTATTAAGTAATTTTTGACCAAAAGCAGAGTTAGAAATTTTGCACTTTAAGGCATCGATATGTCTCTTTTATACATATTACAGTGACTTATTCAAAGTTCTGTTATTAATAGTGGTAAATTTAATGTAAAATGCAAACGTGCATTTAAGTGTACATAACAACCCCAGATACCACCCCTACCCCAGATAGTCTAATACGGTTTAATAATCTATTCTTGAAAAAAGATTTCTATACATAAGTTCATTGATTTTCATAACCATATGAAAAATTTCTTTGTAATGTTATCATTGCTTTTTTTTAAAAATTTCAACTTACTTCCATTGTATACTATTTTTGCTCCGCTTTTCAATTAGCCCGATACCTTCCAAGACATTTGTGATGTCATATATTCTTCGCTTTTGACGAACTGCAAGAAGATCAGCTGCCTATTGAATTAAAAAAATATTAATAAGTTCATTAGTAAAAACTATAGAAATGTATTGCGTTATTAAAATTAACTGTGTAATAAAAAAATATGTTTAATTTCTCAACATCAATCAAATAAGCCAGTTCGGTTTACATAGTTCTGAAATTAGATCAATTGAATATGCAGTTGGAATTTTGTTTTATTAATAATCCACAGTAATTACTAGTTATTTTAATTTCATTGCTTCTACAATGTTACATTTTAATATTTCAAGCAAATTTAAATAGAGTAAGATACTTGGCAACATCTGGTGATACTGTATTTGAAATATAAAAACCCCAAACCCACGGTGCAATAATTCAAACAACTCTACACAAAATATTCAGAATGACCATGAAATTACTGAAATTGTTGTATGAAGCGTTTGATTATTAAATTCTATAATGAAATCTAACTCGGCTTAACCAATAAGTAATTTGATTACTTTAATCATATTTATGGCAACATATCATTAAGTAAATAAAAATTGAAAAATATGCAAAGCCTTATCTGTAAACAAATAATATGATTTTATTTTATTAGGAAAACATATAGTTAATAAATAAAAACAAAAATCGTAATGAAAGTGTAACAATAATTTAACCAATTACATGTTTTCTTTGAAATAACAATATACTTTATACAGTGAAGACAACAATTTGAAAAGGACTTATTAAATAAATAAATAGCTTGTTAAGGCTTTAATAGGAAACGAATTTTACGCTGCAAAAAAAAAGAAAAAGTAATGAACTTTCTCCTGTATTGCAGAAATATAAAAAATAACAGTAAAGATAAGAGAAGCGAGAAATGGCATTAGATTATAATGGATCGGGAACTGGTGTAGATGTAATATTTTGCAAGCATCGATAAATAAATCAAATATATTTTATATTTGTTACATAGGAAATACTATAATTAGGTGCTAGAAATAAAATAAAATGTTAATTTAAGCAAAACAAAAATGTATAGAACAATTCAAGTCATTTCGACAGTGAAGATTGTAGTAAGGTTGTCAACAGTCAACACAAGTATACTTACAATTTTGAGGTCCAAAACACCATCTTTGGCCTTTTGTAGAAGATATACAAAACGAGTAGTTAATAAACCTAATGATTTTTCAAAACGACTATACTGGAAATCGGACATTTTCAAAAAACGGCTTTGGCATCGAGCGAGAAATACAGCAATTCAAAATTTGCACACACCGTTCGACAGCTACTTTTATGTTGCTATACTACCGCTATACCATAACAAAAAATAATATTTTGTAGGTAGATACGCTTTCTTATTTGTAAATAAGTACTTTTTGAAATAACTGATCGAAAATAATAATAACCTAAACAGTGAATGGTATTTCTGGGGCTTATTGGATAGATTGGAGAATTTTTAAATTCAGCTTTAGACATGGCGATAAGTAATAAGACGATTTCATGTGCATTATCTTACCGCTATTGGCTAATTCGTAATAAGGGAACTGGTTTTGTTCGGATAGATGTTTTCAGTCAAATAAGACCATAGTTCTCTCAAAAACACAACACAGTTATTCCAAACGCGCTGTCTTATTTTTTTTTTCCTATTTCCGTAAATGTTAATTTCTAAATACACTACAAGCAGCAATACAACCTAATTTACTTATACAAGTGTGTAATTGCGATTCACACACTTTTAATTTTCGAACATCTTAATTATTTTATGCATAACTGGAAAGACTTATTTATTTATAGGTCAATATTTTCCCTTGAATAAATATTACAATTATTAAATATAACAAAATTCTAAAGTTTTGAGGGAGTCTACGATAAAACATATACTATAGTGGAGTATGTTTAACATGAAACCATGAGGACATAAATATTTTCATATTAAAAGAATTTCAAGTTAAACGGAGTGAACAAAGAAATCACGAATGTTTTTGATGATAAAAGTGTAAAGATAGAATGTTTAAAGATAACACCATTTAACAAATATCTTGAATATAAAATTACATAATATGTCCGAGTACTCGTTTACACTATTACAACTAAATTCTCTTGTACATACAGGTGAATATTTGTGTTTCAGGCCGATGTTCTTTCATTCACCAAAATTTCAAGCGTAAGGTGGCACTATCATGTTGAAACCACATGTGTTGCAGCTCCAATCGACCCAATTCGGCCGCTGATAAGTTTTTACACCATTGCCTCTTGCATCCTGAAAGAAATAGGGCCCAATGATTCCACCGGCCCACATGGTACATCATACAGTAACTCTGTGTGGATGTAAAAGTTGTTGGTGTATTAATTTAGGATTTTCAGTGCCCCAATAGCGGCCGTTTTGTTTATTAATAAAACCTGCCAAGTCAAAATGAATCGCTCATGATGATTTATTTTCAAAAGTCGGGTTTGTGTTTGTTTTAAAATGTTGTTGAGGCGTTAGATGATAAATAATAAATTGTAATCAACTACTCTCTATGCAAATACTCTACCAAATGCGAACCGACAAATGTCTGCAAAACCAAAATGGCTGCCAAACAAAATTGGCCTGGAACATAATATTTACGTGCTTTCAGTTTGAAATATTTATCATCTTCTTTTTGACCTTCACTGCATCCGTAACTATTGGATATTATTTTTGTTCTAATTTCATACATTTGTTTTAATTTTTTTCCCCAACAATGGTGTAAAATGACTTGTGGTTTTGGCTGCCATATGTGCATATTTTTATAGCTGGTTATGTGGATGGTGTAACTTTAGGGGTTAGGACGGTGGTTAAATGAAATTAATGTTATTGGCGTGTGAGGTTTATTATGACAATGACAATGAAAACAGATAGAATGAATAAATGAATGAATGTAGATGTAGAAGGTGCACGTGTCTTATGAGATGAAATGAAGCGAGTTGGCGGTCTCGCTCGGCGAGCGCGAGCCGTTGTGAAACGATGAAACTGGAGAGACTGCTTGGCGGTGAATGCTCGAGCCACGATTGTAGCAGCAGCCGGCAACGCTGTCGATGCCGACTGAGATGGCGGTGGATTTGAATTCTGATTGCTACATAACTAAAGACTTTATAAGGCATTTTTAATGATCTATTGCTCTAGGTTGCCATGGATATAATATAGTTACTCGTTAATAATTGTTCTTGTGTTTTAATCTAATCCATTTTGTATAAATACAATAAAATATGTTTATTTATTACTCAGCAAAATTTGTCAAAATTACATTAGAAATAGCATTTACGTACTCTCATTTTTATCAGTACTGGTGATCAAGGACCCTTCAAAACCTTTTTGAAATTAAAAAAATTTTAGAGGTCGAGTATTGAACTCGGTACCCCCTCACATGCTAAGGCAGTGCTTTGCCATCTTAGCTACTCCTATGGTAGACTATGATATCAAATTGTCATATAAGTATTTAACACTACATATTATATTTTTTTATGATTTACTTTATTATTTATACATATCCTTATACATATTTTAATGCTAATAATTAATTTTATTAAAAAAAATTAGTTACAACAATAATAAGCAGGTATAACTACAATACAAGTAGAGCTTTGTAATAAGCCAGAATTAATAAAGAGCTAAAAATATTTGTAAACTTCAATTTTCATTTGCTTCATGTCTTGGTAATGTAGTGGTTAGTAGCCCTGCCTGTCACGTGAGAGACTGGGATTCGGTTCTCTGAATTTATTAATAGTTTTCAAGCCAGAAAAATATGTTCATGTGCCTGAGATATTTAATACGTTTTTTTATTTGCTAGAATGGTTTAATTAACTTTGTTTCTTATAAAGATTCATTCAAAATGTGATTCATTAAAAAGATAATGTATATATATATATTTAGTACTCCCTGAAGCGGCGTAAGATAGGGGAAGATGGAAGCGCCTTGTCAATACTTCGGGCTCACAACCCTTCTAGGATAAAGGGATGAAAGTGATGATGATGGTCATAATTACTCATGCAGGAAAAAACATACCTTGAGCACTGCCGACTAATTGTATATGTCGAAAAATTGTATGAAACGATACTATTAACTATAAAATGGATTGAAAACACTAAACTAAAAAATTCACATATTTATTAAAAATAACTGCCTATTTTAGCAGAGAAATGAAATATATATTTTTTTTATTAAAACTAATTCACTGTATATTTTTGAATACAGATATTCAGTACAGCCTAAATTTATTTACTACAGCTGATATCAAAAAATTATTGAAATAAATACTTACAATGAGATTTTTTAGACAGGTTTAGAAGATTAAGATAGATAATTTGAATTGATTTAATTAATAATTTTTAATTGTTTCGGTTTGCTTCAAATAATATTATTGATATTTAGCTCCAATATATTACTGCAAGACGGAGAATTGCATTTATTTCAAGTCGAGATCGGTACCGAATTTTGATTGCTGTGACAGATGAAAAGGCCTTTTCACATAAATAAGTTGTGGAGAATTAAATTAGAATTTTCATTGCCTTTTCAATAAACAAAGGGTATTCACTTTTTTACAAATTTTCTTTTGAAACGCATCCATTTAACTTTGTAGTCTGAACAAGTCCTTAAGTTGTCCTTGCAAGGATAAGTTTAGTACATTTAATAGCGAAAAAATATCTGTCAGGTATGCAAGCTTTGCTGGCCATTCAATGTCGGACAAGAGTTTATGAAATTTCGGATTATTTTGGTGTTGGAAAAATAATTTGACTTCTTCCCGCGAGGCGAATTGTTGGGTCAATATTTTGCTCCTCGACAGCCATCTCACTTCAGCATGACAAAGAAGATGAGTATACTTGGAATCCATTTCTACGCAAAGTGGCTCAAATATTCGAGAATTGACTGCTTTGTGTCGAATTTCCTTTATAATTTCAATGACATTTGATAATACTTCATGTAGTTCTGATATTTTTTCACTGCGAGTTGTTCACGATGTATAATGCAGTGTGTAGATAAAATGTCTGGGTGACCAACACTATTGACCTTTATAACAATTCCTGAAAGATGTCCAGTCATATTTGAGGTACCATCTGTGCATATCCCAATACATTTTATATTAAATTTTGTGTTCTTGGAAATAACTACATATTAAGTTGTTTAAAGATCTCAGAGCTAGTTAGTCTACCCGGTAAATTAAGCGAAAAAAGTAGTTCTTCATGTAACTCACTTTCACACTCAACCCTTACAAAACAACGAAGGAGTTGTAATGTCCATAGATTCGTCAAGTTGAATTGAATAAAATGATGAATTTTCACTATTTTTATTATCAGATTTTCAATATCTTTGATTCTTATTATCAGACATAGGAATTACTTTAAATTTATGGACAGCCTGCTTTCCCAAAATCTGTTCACAGGCTTGTAACATCCAAGGCTTGATTAATTCTCGTATTCTCGTAAATCCAATCGTACACGGCTGTTTGCATTTCACAATCTGATTTTCTATCAGATAGGAAGCCTTCAGTAATGATTTATTTTCCATGGTTATATTTCTTAATAAGCAACTCAGCAACAACTTGCTTTTGCATATTTTCGTGCATTCTTTTTAAACATTCTAGTGTTTTTTTTGCTAAATCTGGGTGTTTTGAATACAAGTGTCTTTTAACTTTTGAAGGATTCAATGCATCATTAGATAAGCTTTCAGAACATACAACACAGAGAGGCCGTGGATCCAGCTCACTGCTAGGTTCTTCAATGAATCCAAAATTTAAGTAGTTGGAATCATATTTACTTGATACTTTGTGTTTTTTCTTCTCTTCGCCTCCTGTTTCAACGTTTTTCCTAATGGTACCCAATGAAAACTGTGTAGGGTCTCATTTATTGATCAGTTCATGGTTAGGTGAAGTATTATTGTTGTTATTATTATCATTCTTATTATCTTTTGTACATATTATTAAAGAAATACAAAACATTATTTTGCTTTTTTTCACTATAGGTTTAATTTGTTTGAATCTAAAACAAAAAAAAAAATATTTGGAAAAGTCAAACTCATTTTATCTTAATAAATATCGATAAAAGAAAATACATGGTTAAGATTTAAGATCATACCTGTCTTAAAAAAACCAATATAAAAAAAAAATACACAAAAACCTCCATTATGTTCTAAATACATTTTATATTGAACTTAATAAGTCTGTAAGCTGCACCTTTATCACGCCAACTGATATATGCAACAGGCACAAACAGGAGAATGAATGTGCAGATGAAACAAAGAGCATAGAAAAAAATACGAATACATATATACAAATTTCTGCGCAATGAAGGGAGTCGATGATATGTTTTAGAACTGCATTCTCGTGCGGAGTGGCGTGGACAGAGAATAATATTACTTTTATTTAAAAATGACAGAGTAGAGCCGCATTGCGAACCATTAGAAAAGCGTGAAACGAGGTGAGAGTAAGACAAATCATGTACACACAATGCAGCTAGCTATATGTCCTACGAGATTGAAATAATTTCATGCATCTTGTCACTTATTTTTCCGGGTTGGTTTGTTGTGGATTAAAAAATGCAAATAATGTTCACATTTCTCTGCAGACCAGAAAATTTTTCTCGCGGACTGCCAGTAGTCTGTGGACCATTAATTAGGGAACCGATGCTCTAGAAGTAGGCTACATACATTATATTCACCATGAAAAGTACACCTGAACTTAATAAGTCCACACAGAGGTCCAGATAGAGTCCACATATTATATTTTCCTATTTTTTTTACATAAAAATTAAAGAGTGCCCACGAATTGTATATTTTACCCTATTACTCATTGTTCAAAGTTGGGCTTCGAAAATGTTTCATGTTAAATGGAAAATGTCCCTAGAATGTTAGAATTTATGGTAAAGATAATAAACTTTTTCAAAGTAACAAAACACTTGTCTTCTAAAGATTTTGCAAGCAGCAGACAATATTTTTGTAATGGCCGCTAACAAAGGCTAGATTTACCTTGCTATGAACATTACTATGTCTGCTACAATACAGTAAATTACTAGTGTAGCAGGCAGGGTACCCAAATATATGTCTTACTTTCTTACTGCCAATATATTGTATTTACTTTGCCAAATTTTATATGCATACCCTCGGTACATTTGTCTGATATTTGAAATATTACGCAACACTCATAGTAATTAATTAGGTGAAAATGTATACTTAATGAATATTAATTTGGAAGAGTAATACGTCAGATCGTTAGACATTATTTATCAATGTAAGTACATAATACATGTAAAAGTGAACTTAATAAATGTATTATTATTATTACTATTGATGGTATTTGAAAAAGATAAAAGTAAAACGACATAAATTATTGGTAGAGGATTAATATTTAGGGCCATTTATATCATTAGGCCAAAGCGGCGGCCTGGGGCAGTAATGTTTCAGGAATGGCAAAAGGGCGGATTTAAAAAAAAAATCAAATAGTGTAAAAGTAGATTATTCAGATATAATACACAAATTAAGAATTGAAAATGGGACAAAACAAGTGAGCCAAAAATTTCCTTTAGATGAGAATAAAAAGGAATTTTTTCCAATTCCTTAGAGTCTACGATACTCTGAGTACTCTACATGCGGCTAGACCGCCAAATCTACTACTACAAGTGCATCAGCGCTAATCGCTTTAACACTTTTACTAACTTCCTTATTGTAATAAACATCATAAGTGTTTTATATTAATACATGAATTGGAAGGGTAAAAAATTCTGATAAAAAACCCTCTAAACAATTTACTAGAAGTTAAGTATTTCAAATTAATTAGGCGCGACACTTTATGTACAGTGCTGCCTTATTCTAACATAATACTTATAGGTAAACTAAAGTAAATTACTACTAAACTTAAGAATATTGTTTTTTATTTTTACAAAGTCATTTATTGGAGAGTTCAGTCGACGCTGTCCGCTTCTGTGTGCATCTCAGTTCGGAGGATCGAGCGCGTTACTTCGCTTCAGGAAATAGTGCCTGGGCAGTTTGTGTTTGTATCTGAAAGGCATGAGACTGATGTTGTGCTCGTACGAGCCGAGACCTCGGATGAGAGGATTATCTTGAGAAGGATGGGAGCAAGATTTGTGGAAGTTTGCCGAAAATTTATCAAAGCATTGCACTATTGTGTTCACCTTGTGCTGGTGGTGTAGTCTAGTTAAATTTGTTTTGGGTGTGGTGTTGTGTATGATTTTAAGTGCTTTATTTTGAATTACTTGGAGCTGCGTATATTTTGTTTTGTGTATGCTGCTGAAGGCAGGTGTTGCGTAGGTGATAGTAGGCAGAACCATACTGTGGTATAATATTGATTTATTGTGAGTGGATAGTGCGCCAGTCCTGTTGAATAGGGGGCGAAGCGCGCCAATCGCTTGGTTTGCTTTCTGGCGTATGTTCGTCACATGACGTGTCCAATTCAAGCGCCAGTCGAGTGTCAGTCCGAGGTATTTCACCTCGGTCAGCCACTCCACCTCGCTTTCATTGACTAAAATTTTGACTCTCGGCATCGCCTTCGCGACTCTGTGAGTGAAAAGAATTGTCTCGGTCTTGTCCTCGTTCAGTTTCAGCTTTCACTGGCGGTAATACGCCACCATTAGGGTTAACGCCCTCTGGAGTTGTCTGGCAGCCAAGTCCGGGCATCTGGATGTCCTAATATTGGTTGTACATTGTAAAAGAAAACTTTCAAATGGAGAAGAAGTTTACCGTGAATACCTCCGGTATTCTGTGTCAACCGATAAAGTTTTCTGTTTTTGCTGCAAGGTATTCGGTGGAAATTCACGTTTAAATCTCATTCAGAATGGATGCAACGATTGGCATAACAAATCAGCGATTCTGTTTTCATATGAAAAGAGTGTTGAATATATGACCAACTTCCATAACTGTATACAAATCTAAAACAAAACATAACTATAGATGGTGTTAATACAAAAAACCTTAAAGAAGAAGAAAAGTACTGGCATCAGATCGAGCGTGTAATATCTCTTGTAAGAGTTCTAGGTGCACAACTGTGGCAGCAGTGATAAACTTCATGCTCATGACAATGGCAACTTCCTTAAAATTGTGGAACTTCTCGTCTTGTTTGAACCAATTATGAATGAATATCTCAGGAGGATATAAAATAAGGGTAGAAGCCTTTTCTCAATTAATGCAGCCGAGCGGTGATCGGTTTGCTGGCATACCGTCACACAATACACGCCAACTCGTCTTCTCACATAGATTGCTGATATTAAATTAAAGATAACACGTGTTATAACTTAATTAACTAAACTATCCTAATACTTAAAAGCTACCTTACAAATAACCTAAATCTAAACCAGCCATCCTCGGGGTCAATGGCTCTTGGATCCCCGCGACGCGGTCCCCGGTGGCGTCCCTCGACCCCTTCTGATGCTGACGGAATCCCTCCGAGCGTGATACACCTGAGCGCCCCACCTGCTCCAGTAGCCCTCCTCCCTACATCCGGCTGCTCCGTGGGCTCTTGATACCCTGGATAGGCGTATCCACCAGAGCTTCTGCAGCATCTACAGCTTCTGCAGAAACTAGTGTCTAACGGACACACATGCTGTTGTCAGCCTCAGCATCATCCTCGATGCTCTGTAGGTCTGGGCACCATCGCCACACGGACTCTATCTGTGCGGGATACATTAATGCCAGCGCGCCCCATCTACCAGCAGACCTCCTCCCTACTCCGACTGCTTCGTGAGCTCTGGGTGTGACACACCCTCTTGAGCGGCCCACACACTCGACAGCTTCTGGCAAAGTTACTGCGTCTGACAGGCGCACAGGCTGTGCACAGCCTCAACACCTTCCGCGACTGGAGTCTCCGAGCGCCCCGCTAGGTGGATCCACGGCACCCTCCTCTAATCCTTCACAATGCTCTGTGGGTGCTGGCCACAAGATGACCTCCTGAGCGCCCCACCTACTTGGGTCCTTACGGACGTCACCAGCCTTGGCCATGATTCCGAGGCACCTCGGGCTCTCCGTCTCCGTCCGGTCCTCCGCTACCTCCAGCTGGAGATATCGGCCGCAGACGACCCTCCTCCTCCGGTCACTTCACTACAACCGATAGAACGTCCTCCGTATTCAAGCCTCCATCTGAAGAAAGATGGCCCAGAGTCTTTAGACGTTCTATCCTCCTCCGCGCCATCTAGGATAAATAACGTACCGAGTACCAAGGAACAGGATAAACGTCAGTATTCCTAGACGCGCTTACCTAGGGTTCGTCTGGTATACCAGTTATGATTATAACCAGGGTCCAGCAACTCACCCCCACTCCGTCAGCCTTCTCTAGGATTTGCTGGGCCTTATATACTCAATTTCTGGGTTCTATCTCTTTCTTGTTCAAGGGTAACCCTTAGGGAGAGATGTCCTTTTCCCACTTATTGATTTAAATGGCCTATCAGCTTTCTCTTCTGTCGGCCTCCAACCGATCTCTATACCTGGTAAAAATGACAATATTAATTTATTCCACGGGCAGCTTTCTAAAATAATTACATCTTTAATAGTCCCGCTCAGTGTTAAAAACTATTGTTTCGACAAGGATCGCTAGTAATAACACTTTGCAGTAGAGGACGTGCGAGAGGTTTTACTGTCTTTTTACGATGATCCATTGTCTATTTCTCAGGCTCGAACATGTATCCAAAAACATCCCTTAATTGCCGAGGTCGCCGGTGCATGTTCTCACGGCTTTTTAAACAGTGGGCTGTTGTGTGCGGCCTCGCACACCAAGTGAAAGTCCCAAACATTTCTTTTTTACCAGGAATTTCGTATCGGCTGACAAATTTTGCAAACGTCGTTTTTGATTGCACCCCAGATATCAGCCGCACGGAACAAATGACCATAATCATAAGATTTGTGGACATTGTGCAATCTTCAGGAACAGTCATTTCAGTCTTCTGATTAAGAATTCCAAGAAAGTTGCCTCATGCAAATAAAAGATCACTTTATGGGATTTGTACTACTAACCAAAATCACAGGTGAATCGATGAGTCATGTTGTAATTAATCAGCTCCAAAGCTTGTCATTGAAGACCTACGAGGTTGGGGTTATGATAACAGGAGCAATATGAAGGGCAAGGAAATTGTTATGCAGAATTTTTTTTGGATATTAATTCACATGCCTTCTATCTCTTTTGCAGTTCCCACACCCTGAACCTTATGGTAAATGTCTCTGCTTCATGTAACAGCCTTTTTTGATGTTATACAACAATTGTATGTATTCTTTGCAACGTCTCCACATCGATAGGATATCATCATATCATCTTTAACAATAAAATCTCTGAGTGATACTCGGTGGTCAAGCAGGATCGAAGCCTTAACTCTCATCAGGTACCAGTTTAGTTACCGCATGTGTCCCGTTGTTTGAAATTACTGAAGATTCAATCTTTTTTCTGGTACTATGATTAAGGTTGGAAGGTCTTCTAAACAGCATATCTTATTAAAGTTTGTTGTGGTAGTTGTAATACGACACAGTATATTATTTCAAATCGATTTGACTAGTAAATTGCCCCAAGAAAAGCACTCTTGAGAAAACAATAAATGAGATTAAAAATATATAGGAGTATAAAAAATATGAGAAGTGGCATGGAATTTGAGAGAGATTTGGTTGATGTTCGAGAGTTAGTTGAAAAAATAAATATTGAGTCAATTTTTCAGCCAGAAATAAGAAGGAGAAAAAGGAAATTGTTCACTTACGAATCAGAAGATGAACCCATCGCTGACCCCAAAGAGAAGTTTAGAGCAAATTAATAATTTGCAATATTGGACACGGCAATTAATTCTGTAAAAGAACGATTTACACAGTCAAATGAAATTGCAAGATTATTTGGTTTTCTATACAATATAAGTGACTTCAAGATGAAAACTTCCAAAGAACTCATGGATCCATGCATCCAATTGGAAACAGCTCTAGTCCTAGAGAAACCCTATCTTTTGGAAAAGGCATTGACGCGGCAGTTTTCTGCTCTGAACTTTCAAGAATAAGTCAGCGAATTCAAAAAATGTGAAACCCGCAATGCAAAACTATCCGTGCCAAAATAAATTTGAAAATGGTTTTCCTAATTTGTTCGTAGCTCCTCATATCCTTTTGACTGTACCAATATCAATGACATAGGCAAAGAGGAGTTTCTTAAAACTCAAATTAATAAAAACCTATCTGTGCAGTACAATGAGCCAAGAGACTCGCAAGACATGGCTAACTGGCTTGACATTAGAGATCTTATTGAAGACTTTGCTAAAATAAAGGCAAGGAAGGTACCATTGGATTAAGAGGAAGAACCCAAAACACCACTGAAGTTAGAAAAGAGAAATTTAAAAACAAAATAAAATATGTATCATGAACAATGCTTATTTAGTTATTTAGGGTCGGTTGTGCGATCAGTAGTAATTTTTTACTAATACCCATAGTAAAAATCCTTTATGAGTTGTTGATACATCAAATTTACTACTGTCAAAGCATAGATGGAGATGTCTATAGGTGCGACATCATGAAATATGTTTTATTTTATGCATTATCTATGAATTATTTCGCCTAGGCAGTCGAAATCTGTCACTTTGGTTGTGATATTTTTTCGTATATTATGTATTAATATATACATTCATATATTAAACAACAAGATCATCATCAGACAAACTCTCATCTCTAAAATAGAAGGATATTGAATGATTAGTTGTTGTATACTGTAACTTTCAAAGTATCAATGTGTCAGATGACTTTTGGAACGGCTGTGAAGAGTCAGCCATATTTAACGAAAAATACAACTTTTCAACAAACACCACATAGTTTTAATTTTTACCGAATTTATCCACTCTAATTTCATCTCTACGTGCAAACTTTTGCAGTGGGACACAATACAATATCCAGTTTCACATTGAAATAAATCAAAGACTTTGTATTGAAACCTCTGCCATATATTTAGCCTTAGCCTGGAAACAGGAATAGTACCATCACATTTAAAAGAAGCAGTTATCAAACCTATTTACAAGAGTGGAGATAAAACAAAGATAATCAACTACAGATTAATTTCTCTGCTTAGCTCTCTGTCTTGCAAAACTACTAGAAAAAGCAGTAAAAAAGAAACTCATGGAATATCTTGAGACAAATAAAATTTTATCTGAAAATCAATACGATTTCAGAGTCAATATGGGAACTGAAGATGCTATTGTTAAACTGGTTGAACACACTACCACAAACATGGATAAGGGACGCAAAGTACTAGGCATCTTTCTAGACTTATCGAAGGCTTTTGATACTATATCACACTCTTTGCTTTTAAATAAACTCAATAATATTGTATCACTGGCAGTCGTTTGAATTGGTTCAAAAATTATCTTGAAAATAGGAGACAAACTAGAAAAACACTATAGAAATCAATGGCACCCGCAGTGATCCAATGTACATTAAATATGGAGTGCCTCAAGGTAGCACACTCGATCCGATACTCTTTATAATATATATTAATGAATTTTTAAATAAAACTTTGGAGAGGAGTTAAAATTAATTATGCTGATGATACTGGAATCATTATAAATGGTGATACGTGGGCTGAAACATTTAAAAGGGCAGAATTAGCAACAGCAGAAATCAAAAGTATTCCAGACAATCATCTACTAACTAAAAAAAAACATATTTTATTACATTTTCATTAAAAAAACAAGATAACTATTTCATCCCAAAAACAATAAAAAAAAACATACATGCATTTCAGATTCAAATCGAATGAGAAAACGGGGCGGTGTAACTCTTATTTCAATGGATTTTCTAATTAAGGCTCAGAGACAAGAGGCCATTTAGATACGACTCTTAAATCCTTTCAAGTTTTGGATATAAGACAACTGTTTACCAGATCAATGCTAAAACTATTTTTAAAAGTAAAATTAACTTTACATCCACAATCCGATCCAAAAGAAACTAGGAGCAAAACCTTAGGATACTTTTCAGTACCAAAAATGAATACTAAATTTGGTCAACGAACTTTATTGTTTTGTGCACAGCGTATATTTAATAAATATCCACTAGACCTTACAGGGTGATTAATGATTTTAAACCAAAAATAATAAAGTGGTCGCTTGATGTGGGTAGAAAACAAAATGAAACTAATTTGTCATTTGTGCTAACCTAAGTACCTACACATTTTGTTTCCAACTATATAATAGACAAAAATTGTTATAACTTTTTTTACATAACATTTTATAACTTACCTTACATCAAACTTACTTACCTTACTTTATAACGATTGTACTTTAACAATTACAACTTTTAAAAACTGTATAGGTAATCGTTTTAGAACAGACCATGTCTAGTAAAGTAATTACTTTTATTTTTATATGTATTATTTATGCTACAAAAATAAATAAATGTGTTTACATTCAAAGCTGGGTTAGCCACCATATTTTATGCTCAAAGTTGGATATGTACTTATTTTATTTTATATAAGATAAGTTCGATATGTATTTTTAAACAATACTAATACCTGTTACAGTTCTGATTCGTGCCGTAGGCTATGTAACGGCTTAGAATTTAACTACAGTGCCATTAATGGAAATATTGCTTCACCGACTCTTGGAAACCATTAAAAATATAATTTATTCATCTTCGAACACTCATTATAGCCCACTACCATTTTATCTTTTCCGTTTATAGAATGATATTTTACTTTTGTTTTGAATAATATTTGATTGAGTTTGGCTTTTGAAATATGTACTCAGATTCCATAATTATATGTAGCTTGTAAAAAAATATAACTAAATTCATTATAGGTGCAGCAACTGAACTTCTGCCAATGCCTCAATCATTATTTAAAAAAAGTTTATAATGTTAATTTAAATAGATAATCATAGTTGTTTTATAGTGAAGGATACAAGGGAATACTAAAAAATAGGCCATTCTTAATAAGTATTTATTATTTCTTTTAACAACACATATTTTAATCATTTTGTACAGAAACTTATATAAGAATGCGTGAATGTAATTGTAATAGTACCATAATTATTAATGTACGATAATATTCCACATTGAAATATTTTTTTTGTCTTTATTTGAAAGTATTTTTGATAATTCACTTTGAATTTGGTAAAAATTATTTGTAACACCAGTAAATATTTAAATACGATAGATTTTAAAAACATGCTTTGATCATGACACCTTTGTTGTACATATCTATATAATTAACTAATTTTTTGATGCAATTATTACTATGATTCTTTATTAAATATCCAACAAAACAATCACATTGTTATCGAACGTAACATTCAGGAAAATATTTACAATTTGGTATATTAGATTTTATTTATATTGTTTGGTACAATATGGGTGACATAAAAACACTATTAAACAATTATGCGAAACAAAAAACATTTTCGCAGTAGAAGAAATTTAAAATTTAACTAAAATATTTTAACAAAATCACAGATCATATAAGTATAATTGCATTGTTGAAATAATTTAGATATATTTAATACAAGCACCTAATACTTCGTCTACTATACACTTCACAATCGGAACTGTTAACTGAGGAAAACCTTAATGTGTACCATACCAAATTATTTATACACGAAATATACATTCATTAAAGTCTTAATTTGACTAGATGAAATATGCACATGAGTTTAAAATAATACATACATATTCATTATTTATCCGACTAGTATACGAGATACAAATATGCAAGCTAAATTGAAACCATTTCTTTATTAAAACATTAATCATTGCATGTTTATCAAGTACAACAACATATTTACTGACTTTTAGATACATATTTTATTGTTCACAAAGTATTAAATAGTTTGAAATATAAATAGGAAAGCTAAAAACTTAGGAATACCAACATATATCACCGTTTTGGTATCAAAATTTTAGTTTGAGAACACATATTGGATCAATAAATGTAAATTGTCAATATTTAATTCGTTATTTAGGAATATATTAGCGTAGTTAAATTTCTCTGACTCGAATTAAATAATTATTTTAAAAATAATAAATTAATACGATTTTATTGATAAGCGTGTAGCATAAAACTTTAATATATGTATGTATGTATGATGCATTCAAGATTGTAAATTAAAACATAATATTAATTTGTGTTTGCATCAAGTTTTGTCAAAACATAATAAAACTTTACAGATGAAATAATTCAGTCATTTTTTAATACATACACCAAACAATTACTTCTTATAATATAAGAAAACATTCCATGGCTGTTTTCAAAGTGTTAAAACTACTAATACCTTTTCCATAACTTAGGGCAAACATTTTGTCTATTAATTTCACTTGACACTAATTTTTTTAAATTGGGGATTCACAATAGTATTACCACAATCTATTTTTGTGTCGCATCTTTGAAAGTATCCATTTTTGGTTTCAATTTTTGGCAGGATAACATTATTTGTATTATTATTTATTCACAAATTAATAAGGGGAACTGATATTATTTATTAAGAGAATCGCTTCGTGATAATGTTTTTCCTAATACTCCGGGCGAGTGAGTCATTTTTGTGCAGACAAACCAAACACAACCATTATTCCATTATGCATAAGTCTTTCTATTCGCATCTGGTAACTTAAAAAATGATTCATGAATTAGAGTCGTATGGCGGCGGCGTTCCGCTCTCGCGCGAGCTGACAGCTACGTCGCCGGCTGATCCTTATATTGGTGTTGGCAGTACAGTGAAGTCCTGCAGCGCAGATTTCACCGTTTCATATATGGGTCGATTCTCCTCAGCACAGTAGCTGTCAGGAGCACAGAGGGTTTGCAGCTTACTGAGATAGCTATCAAAGTTCTCATGTCCAGGCTTCTCGGGAGGTCCCCCTCCTCCTCCCCCGCCACCTCCTCCAGGAATGCGAACATGCTCCAAAAGTGTAATCACATTGTTCCTGAGACTTTCGTAGTACTCATTTAAATTGTTGTTTCTATGTGAAATTAGTTGGTTTTCCTAGAAAATGGTAATAGAAGGATACGTAAGTAAAAGTTAATGATCAAATAATGGAATAAAATGAAAAAAAAATTTATTTATAAAATATTTTGACTTATCAATTTTTCCAAACATTCACTATCACGATTATGAAATAATGGACCTAAAAGGCATGAATTTTGATAATTTCGATAAACTTACTCTTTCGCCATGGCTAAGATGCGACTCCATCGCATTAATGTCAGATTTGAGTCGCATCATTTGAGATTCTACACGAGCATTCTCCCTCTGCAATTCTGTGATCTCGGCCTCTAGTGTGATCAGGTCCTCTCCGCCATTAGGAGGCTGCATACCCATATCCATACCTGTTTAGTAAACTGTTTTATTAGATAAGTGGAGAATAAATAAACTATTTGCGTTAAGTATCTACCTATCTATTCTGGCTGAGACTTGTTGGTTTTTTATGATTTTTTTAAATAATAAAAAATATATATCCAAAAAATAAACTGATTAAAATAAAAAGAGGTCATCTAATTATTTTAATTTTAAAATATCAGAGTTATAATTTTTCATAAATTATTAATTACTTTTGCAAACTATTCAATTATGAAAAAATAAAAATGTTAAATTATTATTTCAAATACCAATATTTTCTTAATAACCTATATATGATAAACACTTAATTGAGTCCCAAAAGTTCAGGAAATAGGTTTGATGTTCATCACACGATGCGTCTGCTGATTTCATTCAAAGCAGGAATATTTAAAGAGTATCTTAAACAATATGTTAATATCAAATAGTACATTGAGGAGATCACGCAAAATATTTAGAAACCTTATAAATTGCCCACTAGGGAAGAAGAGGTCCTTTTTAAGTCATTGGCGTTTTTGTTTAATTAGTATTTTAATCAAACTAGTTCTGCCATTTTGGGACTGTTAGACATTAGGCCCAGCCTTGGATAATATACGGCCGGGGCAGCGCTAGGTAATCTTGAATCTTTCTTCAAAGACAACAATGAGCCCCCATGCAATGTGTGAGAGGAGATTCCACTACCAGAGCAATAATGAAAACTGTGCTATAGTTTTGAAAGGAGTTAACTGTAAAATGGAACAGATCCTAAGGTAACCAATAGAAAAATGCTCCTCAGATTCACAGAACCAAACTGTGGGATTGATGAAGGATTGAAGGAAAAGTAGCACCGAGAAGTATGTAGTTATTTGTAAATACAGTTCAAAAAGGACAAAAACTTGCCTACGATGTGGTAGTGTTATATTATGAGAAATACTGAAGCTCAATTTTGGGAATAATTGATTAACAATATTGAAAAGTGAAAGTGGTCTGTTCCATTATAAGGTGAAGGGTGCGGGACGCATGATGGCTCTAGTAGTGACCCCTCCCCGAGTATAATGCATGGGGTACCGTGTGTAGCAGCTGCCCCACGCGCCTTCGTCCCACGGCCGAGCCCAGATGTAGTCATCATCATCTTCGTCGTCTACAGTCCCCGAGGACCCCTCCTTACCCGGGTAAGGTTTGGGATACGGGGGCGTCATCTCCTCGGGGTACTTGGGCCTCTTGCCTGTCTGGCCAGCGGAAGGGCAGCCCGACAGCGAGCGGTGCGTGAGGAAGGAGCCGTTGATGTGGCCCGTGCCGTCGCAGCCCGGCGTGGGGCAGTTCACGCCCTCAAACTTCATGGCGGTGGCGGCTGCCACAGCCGCCTTGTGCTGCTCCACCGTACCTCCACTCTCCAACACGCGCATCTTGTTCCTGTTCGCGATGGGGCAGCCGGAAGCGCTGCATTGTCAAATAAATCATTAGAAATTGCTGGGAGACATCCAACAGTGCCACAATAATGTACCTAAGATATTCAGAAAATGTATGTACTGGTTTGACAAACAAATTCAGTAAATTCGAGTGTTTTTCAGGATAGTGGATATTTTTATTCACACCTATCTATGATATCCAATAAAGGCACAAATATGTGGAATGTTTATTAGAAATAAGGTGATTGCTAAAGGTTTGAAGATTATTTTTAAGTAGGTATCAATTAGTTTGATTATTGATTAATAACTTGCGAAGGTATAGGAGTTGGTCCAATATATTTTAATAGTAATTTTGATAGACATCAAAATAACTGTTAAATTAATTGTTAAAATTAAACCAATCATAAATACGAATTCGTGAAAAATATTAAACGACATGGACTTAAAAAAAAGGGATATATGTAATATAAAATAAGAATGAAAATAGTTTATATATACATAATAAATCAATGGTTTTTTTATCTTAAGTAGCCTGTCCACAGATGAAATTCTTGTATTCACAAAAATTACTTACAGTAGTTCTGTGTTTTTGAATTAACAAATGAATATCAATTGTTTTCTGCAAATAATTTAAAAAAAATGGATATTCTCTGGACATATATGTACATTGCCAGAGTAAACTTGTGACTTTGGATATAGTCTTAATTTTTATTACAAAGCATGCTTTAGGCCCCGTATATATAAGAAATAGAACATAAGCGCAATATCGTGGAACTTTATTCATATTGAAAATTTCTTCTGTGGATGGGTGCACCTATACGACCTATCTAATCTATCTAGTTTTCGTTGTTAACAAAATTGAAATAATTTTACATGCGTCACACGCCATAACAAAAAATAAGTAAATAATTTTTTCTGCTGCATTTCCAATGAAGAAATATATAATTTCATAATTTTATATGAATTTTGTAGTAAGATTAAAATAAATAAATTAGTATTACCATAACTAATGAATGACACAAGGGCACAACACCAATTTGTTGACATATTCTTCATTTTGCATTGGAAACTCACCTTCTGTGTGACAAAAATTTGCCTGTAGCATGTCCTGATCCGTCACAGCCCGGGATTGGGCATCTGTGTTAGCGTGCAAGTGTCAAATGTGAAATGAGTAAAGGTTTAGAACGCACTTTGTTAATTATTCATTCATCATTGACACATCATTGTTAAAATTTTATCCAATTATATTCTAAATAAAGTGTCATTTCACATATTTATGTATAACGTATAACAAACAATAGTTGAGGCGATTTTGACACGTAATTAGAACATTTTGATTCAGTATTTTGTAGGTTAGTAGTTAAATAACTTTTGAAGATGAGGGATGTTTGGATGACTTATAAATGTGGATTCATCAGAAATTCAAGAAAGGTAAAATAAATCACTCTAATTTTAAATAAATAAATTATGCCGCCCATCTTTATTAAAAATAACAATTAAAAAATATATTTATAATATTCAATTATTCAAATAAGTTGTCGGGTTTTCATGACCATTCAGAATCACGTGCAAAGTTTTGTTGGTCATTATATAATAAGTATGTATGTGAGCATGTACGCGCGTACTATATTTTACAAAAATTAATATACTTTAGTTTTCAAATGGTGATGCCATTATCCAATTGACACATTTAAATCCTGTTTTGGTTCTTAAAGAGCGTAGATGCTCCCTTAAAATAATTAAAAAATATTGAGTAATGAATAATCATTTATAATATCAGATTTAAAAATTTAAAGTGGTATTAAAAGTTCTCAAACACATACATTTTTTATGTTTTCTAGAAATCATTTCTTTAATATATTTTATTATACTTTTTCTACGCCTCTCTATATGATGTCATATTATAATCCTATGTTTTAGAAGACTACAGAGATTTGTACAAACCTGAGTGGCTCCGAGTCCTGTCCATCCCTGGGCTTGCTCTTGGGCTTGTTGGCACGGGGACATCCTGATAGACTGCGGTGCGAGGAGTAGTTACCCGTCACGTGACCCGAGCCATCACAACCTGGGGTGGGACACTTCAGCTCCTGCGAGTGCGCCTGGAGCTGGGAGCGGTCCGCCCTGGGGCAACCAGACAAACTGAGGGGTAAATAAACAGTAGTCAAGGGGAGAGTCCCGACAACCACTCTCCACTCGGGTAGGATTGTTGAGGGAGGGCCTGGTACGCACACTAAAAAGTAGTGCAATAGTTAGATGGTATACATGTATGGGATGGGTAGCGTGCTGTTCTTGAAAGTTGTGTTCATTAACTTAGGATGAGTTAAAAGGAGGTACAGGAGATATAAAAAACTAATGGACGAAGAAAAACACACCGATGAGAGCATTCTAGGAGCACATGAACATGATAAGAGTGCCCTGAAAGCGCGGCACCGGGCGTCTTCCAGCGGCGGGAGCGGAACCAATTAGACCGGAAACGTCTGGGATATATCTATCTTTCAATTTCGGAGATTTTGTGCCGTCGCTGGCGCACGGGTCGCGGGGCCCGCCGCTCCTACTCCGCGCTTTGAGGGCCCAGGCTTGCCTTCTGTGGGTGGCGTAGTTGCCCGAGATGTGTCCCAAGCCATCACAGCGAGCAGTGGGGCACTGTATGAGATAGTTGCCGCGGGTGGCGCCTCCGTCCTCCTGCCTGCTGAGGCCCCCACGGGCCCCCCGCGCCGCGCTGTCACAACACCCAGTATTAACATATGGTATCGTTTCAGGAAAAATCCGTTTGTATTTAGTAACCGAGTGTCGCAAATTTGTTCCGATGAATGCAGAGCTTATTATTAACTGTTTTTCATATATTAAAGATATTGAGAAGTGTTTTAAATGCTTCAACAATTATAACTTCTATTTTGTTTGTAACGTGTCTTGCTATTTTTAGGCTTGGACAATCTCAGCTATCTTTGGTAACACATCTGAGATATATTGTATGAATAATTTATTTACACTGACTATAAATAACGCATCAGTAATGACTAGGGTTACCAACAGTCATCTTTTAGGAAAGACAATACCTGTTTTTAGACATTTTTCAGTAAGGAAGAGAATTGTTCTTCTTTTATATGTTTATGCTCTTTACTTTTTTGTATTTGCCTTTTTGTTTTTGCGCTAATAAAATTTAATAAGCAGAATGGTGAACGGCGAGAAACAGAATTAATGCTACCATCTCCATCTGTCAGTCACGCACTATAGCATGTGGTGATTCCATTATCACATCTAAAATGTCATGTAGAAAAATCACAATATTGGGTCTACAACTCCTGATTTGGTGGGTCTTGGCCTCCTGAAGAATTTTCCTTCATTGATCTCCATTACGCATTGTTTCTCTTCCGATCCTAGATTTTTAAGATATGTCACTCCGCCTTCTCAAGCTGCTGCGCTCTGTCGGTCTTATGTTTAGCAATGACTTTGGTGATCGCTGTTTGGAACAATGACATAAAGAATTTAGTTCTGAAAATATATGGCCATTAAACGAATTCTGTCAAACGTGTTGAGTTAATGTAATTTCAGTAATTTTACCAGCGTCTTTTGACGACTAAAAGTTACATTAGACTTTGTAGAGATTCGAGATTTTAAATATAGCAGTAGCGTAGAGTTTACAAGTTGATATATATTGTCAACAATCAGTATTCAATGTCCAATATGAATTGTGAAAAAAAAACCTCTATTTTATATTCTAATGTAATATATTACATGTGCATATTAGAATTGAAAACATAATAAAATCCTCAGTGTCGTTGAGATTTCTCTGACGAATTCATAAATTAGTAATTTTCTCATTTTTTACATCTGGACAAATTCTGTTAAGTGTTTTTTTAATTTTGCCACTGCCGTGCAGTAGTTTAAGGGCCTATCGCATTGGACGTTTTAAGGAAAATGATGAAATCGTAGGATAGAAATAGCAATACGGACGATACTTAGGTCAAACTATCAATAGTTATAGTCCTGTAGCCTAGAACAGAAAATCAAGAAAACCTGATGGCAGAGCAGACGACGAGCACAATCAGATCTGACAGCGTTTTTGAAGACAAAAATAATTATTTTTTCCTTACTTTGGGGGCCTTCTGGAAAGCGAGGCGCCTCGCAATTGCGCCATCTGCCACTGATTATCCGGGGATTGGGAAAAAAATTGACTGATAAAAAACACTGAAAACCAATAAAAATGCACCCGCTTGATTTATCTCTGAAGTAAACACCGAATAAGTGCAGTGGCGATCATCCCAGCCCCCAAATAAAATTGAGTCATTATTTTTACAGGAGGATGTCGCGAATTCCATTCGAGGACGTACTCACAATTTCTTCGTTTGCACTATATTAAACAAAGTATAAGTCGCAAGAACGTTTGACCGACTATAAGTTGTATCAAGATACGTTCAGTTTTACTGGCTTATATCGTAGCGTTTAATGCGCCCACAAAAATCGAGAATATAATATATAGAAATTTGTAAAATGTAAGACAACTCAGAAATAGAAGTACTATTTTTTCCAATTGCACATCGAATGTCACTTAAATTTTAATCATTCAACAAAATGGTAAAAATTTATCAGGTTAAGATTCTAATATTGTAAAAAACATATTTATTACATATGTGAAAATAAAACACTTGTTTTTGATTCTACTCGTTTAATTTATTTATATAAGACGCGTTTCGCCTCGCAAGGGCATTATCAATCTAACAGTTTTCAATACTTGGCAATACCCAATTCTCATTGTAGAGATATTTGATACTGTTTTTTGGAGACTTTCCTTTTTGAGAACCAGAGGGTGCGAGGAATAGATCCTTGAATTACTTTAAGACGATTACCCTTATGATTATTTGGATCCATCCATTGTACAGTCCAGATAAAATTCGTACGTTTTTTTACCATATTAATTCTGTCATACATCGGTATATGTAATTGATGGGGGAAATCTCCGGAAAGAGCGGCCTCCTTGGCCAGTTTATCAGCACATTCATTTCCATGAATTCCCTTATGTGCAGGAATCCAAACGAATGATACCTGTTTATTGTTGCTGTACAAATTAAATAGACATCTTCTGATGGAACAGATTATCTCATTGTCTATCCAAACTTTTATATTAGCAGAGAGGGATTCAAGAGCTGCTTGCGAGTCGGAGAATATAACAGCCTTATTGACGTTCCGGAGTACGCAGATGTCCAAGGCCTCTTTAATTGGTCAACATTACAATATACGAATATACAATACAATATACAAAGGATTCCAATGAATTGCAATGAATAGTGTTGTCCCTTTTCATCACATAAAAATAAATTTTAGAATTCAACTCAGTCTCTGTCCCCCATTATAGTTATAAATACAAATTGTTGAGTTAAAAACTATTAGATTGATAATGTCCCTGCAAGGCGAAGCGCGTCTCAAATAAGTTCTACAAATTTATTTCGGAAACAATATAAATATTTATTATTGAAAGACAATTATGTAACGTAATATATTTGTGTAGGCACCTGTGAGTAATAATTATTTAACGACATATTGTACTAGAGTTTCACTGCACAAGTGTGAACTTTAATAGAGAAGATAAAAACGTGATAAATGTTTTATAATAGTTTTTACAACAGCTATGGACTGTTTCCATACTCGACAAAAAAGAAAAATCTATCCGGAATGTGATTCGGGTAAGGTGATTTATTTCCTGACTAAATACTTGCTGAAATTTTGCTAAAAATAAGTAAAAAAAAACATATATACTCTTTATCAAGTGCACATTCGCGACTCTGTTGGTTCAGAATGTGGGTAAAATATTTTAAACACGAGTCAAAAAAAAAAAAAAAATAGATTGAAATAAATTTCTGGCATGTGGTTGCAACATGACTGAACGTGTTAAGCGCGCCAAACTTGTTACACCCGCTTATGAACCGAGACCAAAGGTATATTTTTGTAACGCACATGCATTTTTTCAACATTTCGTTCTCTTTTTAAATTACGTTCCGATAGGGGGGAGCCGGTTTAAGAAAATACACAAAGATTGTAAAAGAATGAACGGCGATGACGACAACACACAACATGTACGATGATCCAACTATTATGATAATCTGTCTGCAATGCATGCCACTTTATCAAAAGTGCGGAAATAATTTCACAATGTCCGAAACTCGTGCATATATTTGGAAAACTAACCGTGAAATCTATTTTGTTTTTCTTTGAACGTTCTGCGTTCAAAAATTTTTCTACGGTCGATCGCATTACAAACAAAAACTTTTCAATTACAGGAACATTATTTCGTTAATACAAAAGTAATACGAGAAAAATATTCTAAGATAGGGATTATTAGGTACTGGTTTATTTAAAATTTAACGAACGTGTTTATATACACGCATATATGATATATTTAAAAATCAGTGCTCTCAAAATGGAAAATATTACAAAAGATAACGTTTCACACAAAACAGACAGAAAATTTTATAGATATATGTTTGTGCGCACCATTTAATAACATGTTATATAAATTAATAGGAATGCAAATGAAATAATATACTTAAGTTAAAAGTTTTCACTGCAAAATATAAAACACCAAAGTTTTCAGTGTTAATTTTTTTTTGGATCAACCTTGGGTTCACAGATTTGTTTACATTCCGCGGATGAATTAATTTCCAGCAATAAATTAAGCAAGTCGCGAGTGGTTTGTTATCCAAAGTAATATAAAGCAAACAAAAACATTGGCCGGCGACTTTTCACCAAACATTCTCGACAACTCCGGCACACGTGTGTTTATCTTTAGCTTCGCGGAGAGAGACGGAAACAATGCAATTTTCTGTTGTTGTTCGTAGAGCGATAAAAAAAGATCCAACGGCAAGAAAATAACGGACAGTGGCCGAACGATGGAGCAACTTTGAATGCTGTGGCGGAACGCCAAACGTGGGTGAAAAAAAACTTACTTGTATTTATAGTGAAACATCCGAGAGCCGCGAGCGTTTGAAAGAAAACAAAGTGCGCGCGAAGCGACGCCGACCGCGGCACGAACGTGACTAACTATAAGTATTAAGTATTCCACCTAAATGTAGAGACGGGCCGCACCGCACCGCACTAGCGCCGCCCGTGACCATGGCCGACGCTCAATGAATTGTGTTGATTTTTTTTATCACCGTTTCGCGCTTATCTTCCCGATAATGCAGAGGTGTGGGGGAGCTGAGTGGCCCGGCGGCGTGCATTCGCTTCAATCTTGTATTATTTGCGGTTATGTTATTGCAATGACATTAAAATGTGCGTCGCCGCGCTGGCCAATGGTGATCGGCGAATTAACGCTTCGGGATTGCTTCTCAAGGGTTCTGGATTACGACTGGCCACATAATACAAATACAACGAGTTATTTTGATTTTAAATTCATTTAATTATAACATTCAATTTTTCTATAGCTCATAATGCGTTGCGCGTATATTTCTTTACTATTTTATTTATGTATATTATATGTATACATTATGAATTCATCAGTTATAAATAACTAGCCTACTGTAGTCTGACTTTTCTTAATCATCACCTCACTCTCAGTGAGAGGAGTCGTGATCATGAAATCGCGGATGACGGCATGGATTCTCGACATCTATTCCGGTCCGTGGCATTTCTTGTGCAGTTTAGGAGAGGGCTTCGCACAGAAGTTCTAACCGGGTTGGTCCAGCGTGTTGATCTTCTCCCTTGAACCATCGATGTTTCAATGATGTCTTTATGGCCGTAACATGTCCGAAATATTTGAGGATTGGGAGCCGCATTGTTGAAGATAGACGGTGCTCGACGTTTAATTCTTCTATAATCGAGACATTCTCTCTAGAGGCTGATCGTGACATATCGAGCACGCACCCTTCCACTTGCGTTCCCGTTCTCTTAGAGTCCATGTTTCAGGTTTATATAGGTAAGTGTTTCACCTTCGCGACGGTTGGCTTGAGGAATAGTGCTGACAGCGTGTCGTGCTACTGTCTCTCCCTATTCATACGTCCATTCTCTCTGCAGGATCCTCTTCCATGCTGGGCTAATTATTATTTTAAATCCTATTACTGTTACCACTTCAGTGCATAAAGTTTACAACACACATATTTTTCACACATAATTTATTTTCAACTACAGTTTTAAACTATTACAGGTTTTACATCATCTTTGAAATTCATGTTAAGTGACAAAAAAGAGGATTTATTTAAAAATAATCTGAATTTAAAATGAGCTGCGATGAAAAACACCGACTTCGTGTAATATTTTTGTACTGCAAAAATGATTATTTCCAATCTGTCGGTAGCTGCGTTACATACTACATATACAAGTTGGATACTTTTAATATTAATACCTAGGTGAAAGTCCGTTAACAATGACACAATAAAAATCATATTTTTAAATTTACACAGGCTACTTGATAAGTACCTTACTGGTATAGAATTAAATTATTATTGAACACAAGTAAAGTAGTACCTACCTAGGTTGGATACTCGACAAAACGCAAGTGTCCCATTCATTAAAAAAAAATGGAACATCCAGAGAGCAATATTTTTTCATCAAATGATCAAATGATTAAGTGTCAGACGATTATATAATTAGCAATATTTGAATATGTCCATGAGCACACAATTACTCGATTTTTACCTACAAAGGCACTGTTATTAAACAAACATCAGATATTTCATAGAGACAAGGCTATTTTTTAAGCCCTGTAATTACCGCATACTTCCATAATTTTTTATTAAATATAATAAAAAATAGCTTTGTCTCTATGAGATATCCGATATTTGTTTGATTATATAATTATTTCATTCGAAACACATGAAACACACTCGTAGGCCATTATTAAAGGCGTGACGTACAAATGGTGAGAATAATATTTACGTAGATTATGTTAGAATTACATCTTAAATATAAACTAAACCTGTTCTTTTCCACGTCCAAAATAGCTGTACATGATTTTTTATTAAAATCATAAACGATTAACCCATCACATTAGAAAATACTTATTTACGAGTGCGTGTCTTGCCTTTTTCGCGGACGTCAAAGACAATAAAAATGACCATAGGAGTTACCCACGAACGGACTACGCCATATTTATATATTATACTATGCCATATTCAATATTCTCTTCTCCGTACGATCCCAGAGAACGGAGTCACGGAGTGTGTCCGCGCACGCGAGCGGACGCGCGCTCCTTCCGCAAACTTCACATCCAACAAGTCAGCTGATGAATTATGTATTTATTTATTTATTTACTCACTCACTCCAGCGCTAATTGGCGATTTTCAGATCCGAATTCGTCAGGTGAATGTCCCCGGCGTCGTTAGACTATCGTTCGACCGTAAAATAATAAAAAAATATCATAAAATGAAAGTAATGTTGGGATGCCACACGTGGAGAAGTAAGACAGCAGCAAATTAAATATGTTCGCCTTTGCATAAAATATTGTCGCGACACGGTATGTGCTTATTGGGTCAAATTTATGTTAATGTGTAATTTTTTGTTGGCACAATTACGCACGTGGATACAGTAAAATTGTTTCCTACGGTGTTTATTTGATGTGCTTATAAATATAATATGAAAAATACACAAGATTTATTTTTTCGCCTTTTTATTTCGGTATTACGGTACGGTGTCAATATTAAGTACTTTTTTGTGTGTTTTAAATGATTTATGAAGACTTCTAATAATCATTGTGTTTATGAAGGCGCCGTTATAAAAAAAAAAAAAACACGTCACGTGCTCGACTTTGAGGAAATGCGTTACAAATTGACCGGAAGTAACCGATTGAACTCAGCCGAGTTGACGGGGCACAAGTCTGACGATATTTCTCGACGCTCGCTAGGATTAGTCATTCCAAACAATTGGGACATTAATTTAATGGTGACCAGACAACCGCACACTTGACAATTGCACATAAGGCAGGTGCACACATAGACAATTGTACACAAATTGATAGAATTAATATATTATAGAAAAAATATAATATCAATATTTTCATTCACTTTTAAGTTGACAGTAGCTGTGCGGTAGGACCGATTAATATGTCATCTCACGGTAGCCAACATTTCATAAAGATATATGTCAAGTCAGGCTGATGACTGCAGTTGTCTATGTGCGCACCTGTATTATGTAAAATTGTTACGGAATCATATTTAATATAATATTATCCGTGTGCTGATTTGCAAGATCGGTTTGAAAGGAGATGAAGCAGCGAGGATGCGAAGCGAGTACTATCCTTCCACTCCTGCAGTCTGCTCCGCGTCAATTAGGATAAAGGTTGGCATTTTCGGTACGAAGAGTAATTACTTTAATTAACAAAACGGGGCTTCCGCGCCGCGTCGTGTAGGTGTTGCCGGCAAGAGGAGTTTTAGATGTGCTTAAAATGGATATTGCGAATGCGATTAGGATGGCGTAATAGAATAAGCCCGGAGGGGGGGGCGTGCATCCCCGGGCTGGGGCGCAGCCCCCCGCCGCCCCCGGAGCGCGCGCCCGCCGGATGCAGGCGAATATTTGTGATTCCAATTTGTTTATTTAACCTTCACGGCTCGTCTCTCTCGTCTCTCTCGTCTCTCTCTCGCTCGGGCCGGGGTGAGGCGAGAGCGGCGGGAAATTAGGTCGCCGTTTAGCGACTCGCTATGCAGATGGATGCTGATTAATTAATTGCTCAAGATGGTCGCCCTCCGTGCAGATACAAAAGTACATTAAATAATCCGCCCAATTTGTTTCAACACGGCGTGTCAACATTTTGGGCGAACATTGATAAAACAAATCGGTTACATAAAATTAAGCATGCATTGTAGCACACTACGACAGACGATAATTATTTTAAATTAGTTCATTCAAGTCTGACTAAATTATATTTTCAAATTTACACAGAACAGGTGCGTGGGAACCCCCATCCACCTTATGGTATAAAATTAGTTTATTATTAAATGTGGAAAGTAGGTGTCTATTTAGAAAGGACACGCAGACCGCAAAGTTCGGTTGATTAATTTGAAAAAAAATATATAGCATCCAGACAGCAATATTTTTTCACATCGAGTCAAATATATGGTTAACGCCATTAAAAATGTGACCGACATACAAACGGCGAGAATTATATTAATTAAAAATATTTATATTGCCAATGTGAAGTAGTTATTAGAGAGAAATCGTAGAGAATATTTACGAAGCGAGTGTTAAACGACGTCAAAAACGAGCGAGTGATATTCTAATACTAATTCTAGTACCGTACTAATAGTGCGCGCCAGGGCGGAGACCGCTTTCTCGATAAGGGTGTAAATAACCTGGAAGGAGAGATTAATAAACTCCCCGGGGGTTGTTAGGAATGCAACTGCCAATGTCATATTAATTTAGGTATCATTATTTATTTTCAAATATATTCAGGTAAACAGCGTTGGTGCAGCGTTCAAGATACAAGTCATCTTTCATTCGAAGTTTCTATTATAATAAATTACCTGTTTTTATAAATATTAAATAAATAACAAATGAGCGCTTCAAGTCGTGATCGCGTCGCGAATCTTATCCCTAAATTATTAAATTCCTCTCATATAATATAATTGCCCGTGTCCGAGGATGAGATTTTACACTCGAGACATCTCTGAAACATGATGATTATGCTCATACGAGACTACGGCCTCATCTACTCTTAGACATTCGCATGTTGTACGTTAAATATAACTCCATTGACCACTGATGTTCCGTTCGTCAGATGGGTGAATTTGAATCGCCTCAGTAGCAGTTAAAATGTTTGTATGTATCTATGGTTCTAGATGGTGTTTGTGAGCGCCTGTCGATTCTCGCTGTTAAATCGACCGTTGCGCACACGGGTTTGAGTTGTTGTCTCTTTCTAATGATCTGAAGCTGACCCCTGAGTTTTTCTCCTGATCAAAATCTCAACACTTGCACATGGTACTGAGGTTTATCTCATCGTATCTCATTCCGCAGATGCGGGCCATAATAGTAAACTAATGCTAAAATGAGAATAAAGTATCACAAATTAAGATAATAAAAAAATATATTTTATTCATGTTTTTTTTTAAACGTATTATGATAACGTTAAATTAATTTATGAAATAAGAGATATTGTGTGTAGGGAAAAAAATACCAGTAGCAATCTATATACTTTTTGCGTCATATTCTGTGTCAACCGATCGCTTACACTCACCGGAAGAAAAACGTTTGCGTCGTGCACTTTTTGTTAAATGGGAACAAAACGTCTCTTAAATGAACGAGGAACTTAGACTTTCAGGAAGAGTGTTTGTTTAGACGTACGGTATTATTTTTAGCTTGAGCTGAGTGAGCATTTCTAACGACAGTCGGTCGACGGTTTTATTGAATTGAATTATTTTATAAAACGATATATGCACACACATCTGGAATTGATACATTGCACAAGAAGTTTTGTGGCCATTTAATAGAATATTGTACGCTTTATAAATGGATTGATGTAATGAAAAGGATATCGGCCACCTCGTCAATTATGCTTGTGGCAGTAAATGTATGTATAATCCAATGTATTGACAATTGTTATTTAATTATTAAGGAGAAAACATTCTTATTGTGAAGTTGTAATTATTCCGAACATAGGCCTGTGATATTTTTTTAAATACAAATTTAATGTATTAATTAGATAGATATACATATAAAATCAAATTTTATCGAAAAATATTCTTGTTGCTACCGGGATTCAAACCTGGATCTCTTCCAATCCGAAGAAAATACATTAACCGATTATGCTATACCAACACAGTGCATTGACAACAATTTTTTGAACCTATATATTACACTTTTCAAATTGATACATCTATCGTTCCAATATTTGAAAGCCATCATATTTATTTTTACGGAATCTCAAATACCTTGTATTACATTACCTAAATATTAAAATTGATTTCATATGTATATCTTTCTAATTAATACATTTAATTTGTATTTAAAAAAATATCGCAGACCTATGTTCTGAATAATTACAACTTCACAATAAGAATGTGTTCTCCTAATAATATATAAGTAGTATCAATGTATTCAAAATTTAATAAATATTAATTATTAATTCTGGCGTCTCCTATCGGATTACTCCAAGGTATCAATTTGATAAGTGTAACACATAAGTTCGAAAATTTGTCGTCAATGCGCTGTGTTGGTGTAGCATAATCAGTTAATGCATTTTCCCCGGATAGGAAGCGATCCAGGTTCGAATCCCAGTAGCAACAGCAATATTTTTCGATAAAATTGATTTTACATATCTATCTTTATTATAATAAATACATTTAATTTGTATATAAAAAAAATGTTATTTAAGTTTATTAACCCTTAAACGACCCCCTTTCAATGCCTTACAACAAGAATATCGGATCAATACGGGAAGTGAGTCTTAAAATAGGGTAGTTTCAAATTTTCAGCAAAAAATATGGAATGAATGACTCAATCCTGCAATAAATCCAATAACAGCAAGCCTTATCTATAACAGTGGACAAAAGATTTTTCCAATTCTTCGGTCTCATTTATGCGTCGAAGTGTCAGTCTAGAGAATGAGATTATTCTGGGCACATCTTTGGACAGAAAAATACCTGGAAGAGGGCCACAACTCTGGATACATGCACTGCATCTAACTGGAGAGACCCTGGAGCTGGAATCAACTCTGAGGGCGACCCAACTCAGGACCGAGATTTGTGGGGGTGCATTACGAACATAAGTCTCATCTGAGTGAGGCCACTACGTGTCAATACTGATATAAAGGAGAAATGAAGAAGAATTACGAAAGTATGTTTGTGTAAAGGAATGCCGCCGTAAAAACGTTCAATTAATTAAGAAACGTGTTTTAATTTTTTGATGTATGTGTGTCAAAATCATTTATAATGATATGAGATGATATTTATCATACTAAAATTCGTAAAATATTTAACAATGTGTCGAAGAAGGATATAATAATATTTCGGAAATAAAACAGATACGTAATACGAATTTTTATATGTAAGCATGACGTCATTGGTCAAGCGCGTTATGAAGAAGAATGTGTAAAATATTAAAGATAATAAATCAAAAAATATATTTTTTAAATTTACAAAGACTACCTTTAGAAATCATATTTATCATGAGTGCAATTATCTTATTTAGAAAATTCCAGTAGTATAGGGATAGAAGTGGAAGGATTTGGCTGGCAGAAGTAAGCGACATGACACAGGGGAAGTGGCGTGGTACGAACCTCGGGTCCTTGGGTTGCTTGTCGTGGGGCGGCAGGTGCTGGGGCGGCGGCATGGAGTAGCAGGCCGCGCCGGGGCTGTAGGCGGCGGGCGCGGGCGGGTGCGGGTAGGCGGGCGGATAGGCTGCCCCGCACTGGTACTGGTAGGGAGCGTACCCGTTGCCGGGGTACTCGGGCTGCGCCATGCCGTACCCGGGGTGCGGGCTGGCTGCGGCGTAACCTGAGGACGGACTCGCTGGTTAGTAGGTGCGCCCTTACACTTGAGTGTTCGCTGCTACTGAAGGCAGTGACGCGCTTGTGATTGTGACGATGATTAATAACTAAGATTTAACTACAAACACAATGTATCAATTCGAAAGATATATAGAAAAAATCAATTTATCGAAAAAATATTTTGGTTGCTATCGGGATTCGAACCAGGACCTTTTCGTATCTGGGAAAGTGCGTTACTATTACGCTACATTAACCGTGTAAATTGACGACAAATGTTCGAACCCATATGTATGCTGCAGCTCTTTCGAATTGATACATTTATTATTGCATTTTTAAAAAGCTATCGCTTTTTTATTGCGACAAATCTCAAATGCGTCTAAGTAATTTTCGCTAGGAGACGCCAGAGATTAAATTAATTCATTTTTAGATAAATAATTTTTTTCTGTATATCTTTTTAATATATACATTTAATTTGTATTAAAATACCAGCGAATTATTTTCTGAAAAAACTATATCATCACAATAATAATGTGTTCTCCTTAAAAATAGAAGATTTAACTGTTGGAGGTTAACTTTCTAGTGTACCAGCCATTGCTCGAAAAATTACAAATAATCAGTTCCCAATCATCATTACAATCGAACACAATAACGGTTTAAATAATGATTTAACCATCACTAATGATCAATGGCGATCAGTCAGCAGACAATAAACTTCATGGTACAATTTTTTATGGGTTATAATATCGTGTATTTTTATTGATTATATTAGCCGACTTTTCAGGAAACATTTTATGAAGTCATCGAAAAGATGGCAGTGTCTAAAACTGACCCAGAAAAAATTATATTGTCGTCAGATGGTCGATTAATATTTGATAATAAAGTTGTTGAAATCAATATCAATATAATTTAGCAATGTAATAAAATCCAGTGGTAAAATTCTATGTAACTTGAATATGAAAATAATTTAATTTCACGTACAAATATATATTTTTTTAAAGTTATTTAAAGAAAATAATTACTTGAGAATGAAAAATATTTTCAATAAAAATCTTTAAGGAATTTGTAGTCAACATTTTAATTGCAAGTAATTATTTATACTTATTTTTAGGGTTTGAGTGATTAATCATGTTTCAGATGGTAGAGAAAATTATAAAATATAATATTTTATACATAGTTAGATCAATCCTTTGCGCTTGTGATTACGGGGATACAGTGTGATAAGTGAATAAATAAAGATGTAAATATAAATTTACTAACGCGAAATGTCAATCTCAACCACAAAAAGTTACGGAACAACCGTACTTCGCAGGAGATATGAATCGCTCACAGTTGAGATATAAATCTTTCACAAAATATATATATTTATTTATGTTTATGTGAAAACTTCCGAACGATCTGTCAATAACCATATATAATAGCCACAATTTTGTAGTAGGGAAGCTTGTACTTTAGTATAGAGAATCCAATCCTGGGAACTCAGCCTAGTATACAATATATATATGAATCCTGGGATTAGTACATATAAACCTGAAACTTTAGGAATTAATATTTTAGATAAATTTCGAAGTGCCAAAACGAAATGATGAAAAGCTCGATGCTTTGTTATTTCTTTGGGTTTTATAATTCATAATAATAAAATTATTTCACGTTCAAATGGCACTTGTCAATCTTGCATTATTATGTACGTAATTCTTTATTCAGAGATTTATTATTTACTTAAATATAAATATCTTACATAAATTGTATTTGTTTTTTCTGGCATTTTTTATAAACGTAACATTAATAATTATTTTCTAATTCCTTATCATGCGAATCATTAAAATCGAATCCCGGGAATGCAATCTTGGCTGAGGATTGGTAAAACAATTTAGAAAAAGAAAACCTACACACAATGCAATTTACATTTGCATTTTAATAATTCCATAATAATAATGAATAAAAAAATTACAATGATCAACATATACGAGTAATCAAAAATTTTTTGGCCTCGTTTAAAAAGCTTTTTCGATAATAAGCAATTTAATGAAAACGTTCAAACGGTCTAATCATTAATGTTAAATATAATATAGTATATTGGTAGCACTTATGTACTGAGTCATTAACGTCGCGATATACATAAACACCGTCACAACTAATTTAATACATTATATATCAGGTAGCCCAGACATCGATTAGGTATAACCGATAGAATTCATCAAATGAACGAACAAAACGACCATTAATACTACAATTTAAAGTATGTATCGCAACACAATACAAAATTACAAAAATTGCACGCAGATAATTTCATATAATAATTTAAATCCAAATAATATCATAAATGTTTAACCTCACAATAAATAATTCACTATTTGGTTAGCTTGTCAAATCAATGTAGATAATGAATCATTTTGTACAGTTACTGGCGTATTTTAAAATAACTTTTATTAAATTGATCAGCGTGATTGACTACATGTCCATGTTGTGAAACAAGGTAAAAACATTTATTTCTCTCAAATAATTATGAAATTTTAAATATGAATTAAATATATTAATTAGAAAGATATACATATAAAATCAATTTTATCGAAAAATATTGTTGTTGCGCCGCCGGGATTCGAACCTGGATCTCTTTCCTAACCGGGGAAGGTGCATTATCCAACTATGCTACAGCGACAATATTTTTAGCGACAATTTTCGAACCTATATGTTACCTGATATTAATACATTTAATCGTTGCATTATTTGAAAGAGGATAATTTAAATTAAATATAAATTTGGATAATGCACCTTCCCCGGTTAGGAAAGAGATCCAGGTTCGAATCCCGGTGGCGCAACAACAATATTTTTCGATAAAATTGATTTTATATGTATATCTTTCTAATTAATATATTTAATTCATATTTAAAATATCACAGACCGTCTGTTCTAAATAATTACAACTTCACAATAAGAATGTGTTCTCCTAATAATTATGAAATTAATTGTTGATTATTCTTACTAACTGCTGTTATTATTTATAGAATTAGACCAATTCAATTACTCTTGTAAATTTGATTGATTATTACCTTTCTTATTTTCTAATATTTCTATAGTGTGCCCAAAATAATATATATAAAGAAATAAATTATGAATTACACGTTAAAACCAGAACAATGATACTAACTGAAGATCAAACGGAGAAGTTTCAAATAAGGAATCCTTAAGAGATTTGATAATATACAATGACGGGTTATAAAATTAATACAAGGATTCAAAGTCAAGCCATATGAAGAGTGTCTAGGACAATTAACACATCAGCACTACCAACATCGAAATAATTAAAGGATAGAGAAGATTTAACAGAAGCTTTCTAAGCAAAATATTACGTTTGTCTTCCTAGCTTGCCCCAAAATGTTTCGATTCAATTAAAACATACATATTATATTATATGCACGAAAGTCATTATAAACAGACTTTAGTCGAGAAGAAGTTTATTTTATTACAGAAATAACATTTATTAGGTTCATTAACGACTCTCATAGATAGTTTCATAAAAAATATATTAAAGTGCAATGGTAAACCAAACAAAAAGATTAACACTGGTGTTGAAGAACAAAAAACATATTAAAACTGTAAAGAAAATGAAACGTAAAAATAACTGTTAATATTATATAAAAAATATACCAAGTCGGTCCAAAGTTGACCCAGAACCTCAATAAATTCAGAGAATTAATCATACACTTGGGTATTATGCGTTGTATCGTAAATCATTAATGTATATATTTTTTTATAAATGAGAGAATACTTACTACTTTCAAACATAGCTAAACGTTTGCGCTATGGAAATAAGATTAACTCGATGGCTTCTGGGAACGAGGCTCGAATCACCGACCACTAGATCACTAGGCGAATATCGTAACCACTAGACCGAAAGCACGTGAAATTGTATTCAAATACGTTATAACATTTAAAATATTTTTTAAAATTATCTATTTTAGTTTGCTTGTATTTAGTCATTAGTTAAAACACTTAAATAATGTAAATTAAACACTAAATAATGTTTTATTTGATTTTCTTAAAACGTCGAAATGTAACATATATAGTTAGGTTTAGAGGAAAAAAAAACATTCAATAACTTAAATATAATTATTGCATTGCAAAGCGTATAGCTTCCAAGGACAATGATATCGAATGCGGCCGGCAACAATCATACTCATCATACATAAATAATACTCGAATCGGAATCAAACCTGACAATTCAACGACAGGAAGAAAGACCTTTGCCGCGAAGCCGTCGAAACGGTCACGTGACATTGTGCGAGTATTTGTGCAAATATGCCGATAAGCACCCACGTGACCGGCTGCACAAAGGCCCGGAGAGTTGTGTAACATATTTTTACGAGGGCTGCTACGAGGGCGTACATCAGCACGTTAATAATCATCCCCGTCGCGAAATGAAAAACAAAAAAAAAACCCGCGCTAAAATGCCCCGACCCGCGCAGGTTTTGGGGTAAAATAAAAAAAGGCAACTTAACAGGGCGCCCCGGGGGAAACTCTTACGGGATAAATCAAATATGCGAAATGCGAATATTCCATTATTAGGGTTGCGCGGGGCGGAGCGACGGGCGGGCGGGGGGAGCAAGGCCAGGGTTGTGCTTCAGGAAGATTATTGACAGCAATTGTTAATGACCTTAATAATCAATTGTTCCTTCCTTTATTACCAAAATCATGTATTAATTTAAAAAGGATGAAAATCAGTAAGTTGATTTCATGATTTATTTTGAGTGATTACATTTATCTGCGAATGTATTGTTTAAATAAAGCTAAGTTGATTTTTTTTTTGTTTTACTTACTGTTATTATTATTTTTTTACTTGAAGGCTTGCGTGACAGAAAAAAATGAAAAAATAATAAATAAATAAATCTTTTATTACGCTTTTCTTGTAAACCAGCACACTTTACAACAAACTTAGGCCTAGGTGGGTGTTAAACTGCAGATTTCATTACATTTTTATTATTATTATTTAGTGTTTATGTAGCAACTATTTTAATATTTTTGCATCACGACAAAATAAATGTTGCGCTATAAATAAGTGGCGCCAGTGACTTGACGAAAATTTGATTCGACAATAAAGTTTTCGAAATGAATAAGTCTTATGAATCGAAGATCGTTGGCTAAAAGTTGCACGAGGAAAAGGTGACTTGATTGCGACAGCACCTGTAACTTTGTAAGTGAAAATTTACAATTTCTCTTCACTAAAATACAAATTATTCACCTTGTCGAAATACAATTAAATTAATGGCTCCGTTAAATATTGATATTTCACAGTAGAAATATTTTAACAATAAGTATTAATCAATTATGGTATTTGAAGAGAATTAGTTTGAATTTTGAAATAAATGATTAACAATATTATACATTACTTGGAATTAGTTATTATTTCAAGAAGAACAATCTGGATGAGTTTTAACCAAATCAATGAACACGCCCACTTACAGTGTTAAATTTTCCAACAACATATTTTAGAATGAGAATTAACTATTAGATGATCTAGCTACGAAGACAAACAGACACTAAACAATATATTATATAAGTGTACAATAAGGCGTAGTAACTATCCAAGATGTAAAAGGTAAAAAAAAAAATATTTAAAAAAGATTATTTTAATTTTGAACATTTATTTGATTATATAATTTAAATAAACATAACTATGAAACAAAAGATAATAATCGATTTAGTACAATTGTTGTGAAGCGCGCGCGCGTGTGGGTACTTGAGTAAATATTATGTGTATAGTTAACTGTGAAGGAAGGTATGAAAATTGAGTACATTTAAAAAATTATTTTGTTAGAAAATGGCTGCATTGGTGCAGATAAGTTCTGGTTTCCATTATTTTTAAAAATATTTTTTTTAGGTAAGTGCAGGTCTGAATTAACAAAAAAATTCTTTACCTATTTATCGTGACGCGGAAGGATACATGGCAATCAGTTATGCAAAAATGTTTCGTGACTTCTCGCTACCGAGACTTGATGAACTCAGAAATCAAGCCGAAAATATACGGTTTAAACAAGATAGGGGCCACTGCTCATACAGCAAGATAATCGATGAATTTCCTAAGAGAGATGTTTACCGAACATCTTATTTCACAACGAGGCGATATCTCATGGCCTGCACGGTCACCCGATCTTGCAGCATGTGGTTTTTTCTTCTGGGTACATCTAAAGGCCAAACAGTTCAAACAGAAGCCAATAACCTTCGATGGTACGAAATCTGCTATCCATCGACAAATGGCTGCAATACCATTAGAAATGACAAGAAAAGTAATGCAAAATTTCTGGGAGAGGTTGTGGACCTGTATATATAGTGTAGGTCGGCATATTAATGACATAATTAAAAAGAGGTGTGTGAAAATAAATGACGAACCACGTTCTTTCAAAATAATAAATTTTTGTACAATTTTGTTATAATGTCTATTTTATTAATCTTTCAAATCGGGGAGTTATTTCTGCCGGACCTGTACCTTGCCACACTCGACTTAAACTGCGTCTGGTAATATTTTAACCTGTACTAGTATTTAATACTCAAAAACTTTCAGAAAACTCGTACCGGACCTGTTCAGGTGCATGCCGTTGAAGCTCGGTAGGTGGCTGCCTCCTTTCCCTACAAGTTGGCGATGTTTTAATTTAACACATCGGGTTCCGGAACCGACGTCCCCGAGGAGCGTCCGCCGCCCGCCCCTCCGCGCCCCCGCCGCCCGGCGTCCCGTATTGATAATTTACAGCGACCTTATGGCGGGAAATTTTTGGAATTTTTTGTTTTGCATAACAAAAAGCGATCGGCCCAAAACAAAAGGATACGAGAGCGCGCGGGGTGTGTGTGTGTGGGGGGGGGGGGGATGTTCGAGGACTGAACGTGGCGACTCCAAATTTAAGTCTGTAATATTAAAATGTGAACATTCCACGTACGTAGCGTGAACAATTTGTGAAACTAATGAAAATCAGTAGCACAACCGTCAGAAGGAGTAACAAAAAATATATGTACACCAATTTTTTTCCCTGTATATATAACTATAATATTATTAGTATTTAAAACTAGTTTTAGGTCGGGTGCGAAATAAGCACAAATGACGATGGGATAGATTTCTGTGAAATAATTTATATAAATGCCCGACCACAGTGTAGCAGCATTGCAGTGTTCCAATTTTCAAATTTCTGACAACAGAATCGTTTCCAATATCCACCTAATTCGCATAATTAAGACTTGCCATCACTTTTCTTTCAAATTTCCCTACGCGTAACAACACAGAAGTACATAGAGATATATTATATGCGAGTACCATAAGATGTAAAAAAAATATGTCCTTCAAACATAAAATAATGGGGAATATAAAATGTAATTATTTATTTAATACGATTATTTAAAGATTACTACATACAAACTGTAATCTCCCTAACACGAAAAGTAAGACAGCGATATCATTTACCATACACGGAAATATAAATCGACTATTTTTTAACGGGTTTCAGATTTGCATGAATTCATCGATGCATATGAATAAAAATAATAACAAAATATTAGATAAATATTTGGCGGACCAACGCCCTTATGGGAATTAATATTGAAATAATACTTTTAAATATGCATATTGCACAAACACTAATCACTAATAATAAATATGTGGAGGTTTGTCGCCTCCACTGTCAACATCACAGCTGATGATCCTGAACGCACCTTGCATATATATATATACCGGTGAGTAAAATAGAGCTTCTAACAGTCATAAACACACCCGGTACCGATGCAAGGCGACAATAACCACGCGACCTGCAGCCATCCGGAAGACCGTATAGCGAGCTTCACTCTTCTCGCCGCTTCCTTCCCGACCCCAGCTCCATGTACCGTCTCTGTAACTCTTCACATGTAGAGATTCTATTGTACAACTTAACCTGTTAACTGTGACTCAATAAATCAACCCACACACGCACATTCATTATTTGTAAACTCCATATTCATGCAACATGTCGATTCTCAAAAATAAAATAAAAATAGAGAACGGCTTTAAGACCTTGTGCAATTGTATTGTTGTCAAAAATATCAAACTTATATTAGGCACGGAACTAAAAAAAAATATCGACAAAATTAAGCTAGCATGAGTCTTTGTATTGGTGAATTAATATAACAATTTGTTTTTGAAACCTAATGACCTAGAACTTCGAGATCGAGAAATATAAAAAAAAAAAACGGTTCGCTTTCCGCAAAATTATGACCAAGTTGTAAAAACAAACAAAAAGAACAGCTGTTAAGAGTTGACGATCGATATTCATGAGGAAACCGTTGTATAACTTTTGTTTATCCAGTGCCCAAAAAAAAAAAACGTAAAAATGGTGGGAAAAACGAATAACTCTTTTAAGGTATCGTCTGAGGTGCCCCCACCGCGTATAATAAAATATTACGAAAGAATTAAAAAAAGGCAATTAAAAATGTGACGTCAAAGTGATCAAGGAAATGTAAATTATTACGACTGATGACGTCCAGGGAGGCCGTATAAAGATTGTTTCCAACTTTTATTGTATTTCGCGGAAGCGTCTGAGAAAATTGTAAAGAAATGTCAACAAAAATGGCGGCCCCCGCGTCGAAGCAAACGGATGCACACAAAACTCAATTGTTGCATTGTTGTGCGGGTTGCCCGAGGGCCGAGGGTGACGCGGTACTACCACGATATACACAACGGTCGGGCACGATACGACGAGAGATGTTGCAGCGCTCAGTTGTTAGCAATACAACCGCGATACTACAATGAACCGCGTGGGAAAATACCATTGGCCACGTGACACGCTTGCGAATTACGCGTTGGGAACTTCCCGATTGACTCAAATTTTTCAAATACATATTTTTATTGTAGAAGATTTATTTGTTTGTTAACGTTTCGTTTCACTAAACAAAGTTTGTTTGGTTTTTTTTTATATAGTTGAAATGATTGTGTTGAATGACAACATTGCTCCAGGCTATGAGCCTGGAACGGATTACCTATAGGTACATATATTTCAATAAATGAGGGTTCAATAACAAAATACGTTCATTCTACAATACCTGACTACACATCGACACGCCCTGAACACACGAAATAATTAAAAAATCTTTTTTTTTTTTTTTACGTTTATGGAATACATGTCTTACTGTTTTCAAACTAAGCTATACGCTTCTACTATGAAAATAGGACTAACATGCTGATATCCTGGAACGAGGCGTGAACCCCCGACCGCTAGATCACTAGGCCGGCGTTTTAACCACTAGACCAACAAGCTACTCGGAATTAATACAAGGAAATAAAAATAATTACGGACTGATGACGTCCAGAGAAGTCGTAGAAAGATTGTTTAAAACTTCTGCTGTAATGCACGGCAGCATTTGAGCGAATAATAAAGAAACTAGAAACGGGTAATCATTTCAGAATTATTACTTTTATTACCTTACTTTATTTAAAAAATCAACCTAAATACAATAGCAAAATAATTTACTTCGTTTGACACGTTAACCACACACTTTTACGTGGCAGCAGAGTTGCTATGCAACACGCATGGACAGAAATTATTATAATGGTGTTAAGATGTCAACTGAATTTATGAATTAAAAATTGTAAAATAATAATAATAAATAGATGTATGCAACTATATCTAGTGCTTGGTGTTTTAATTTTAACTACTCTGTTCCTGAAAGAAAAGAATTTAAACTTATATAAATAATTATACTATTTTTTAAACAATAGTCACTCGGTAGATAGATAAGACTCGATAGTCATTCATGTTAATGGAAGAATAAGTCGATAATTATGTCAACTTAGACAAAAAATTTCCGTTACAAGAGGCACGCATATCCGTAGAAATTATTCACAAAACCAAATAGGGCTGGAGTGTATTCGGACGCGTGTATATGTTTATCAAAAGTGATCGTTTCGATTTACAAAAATTACTCCCTCCGGGTTGAAGGATTCAGGCATATAAAATTCAATGCCCGTTTATTGTTGCTCTGAGAATGGAAACGGTTATACGGATTACCCGAGGATGACACGGTACTGCTACGATACACATAAACACCGACACAAGCCAGTATACACTTAACGCAACACTAACAAGTCGCATCGGTGACAATCATTTTCAATGATAAGGAACCTGTAAACTTTACACCGAAGGAATTTGGGGGCGTTCAGCGGGCCGCTTTTCATTGTATACAAGTCGGAACCTGTTAACGAGGCGCGGGCGGGGATCCACGGACTCGGAGCACAAACGGTTGTGTAATGTGCTCCTTGGTAAAATGCGAAGGTAGAAAAAGAATTATGAACTTAATATTACACCGATGCTTAATAACTATAAAGTAGAGTATTGGCAGTAATCACGCAACGCCGTCCAATTTGAACGAGTTTACTGGATAAAGGAACACTTTCGAAAATATACTTTTAAGGCGGTGCCTTAAATAATAATTCAAATTTTCGCATTTTTTACGAAAATGTTTATTTTTATTATTAATTTATATCAGAAATTATACACTAGATTTGACTTTTTTAAAAACTATTACTTAGATAAGACCTTTATACTCATTAAAAACTAATAAACTGAATGTTATTTGCCATATTTAAGACAATACAAGCATTATAAGAAAGACTGTGACCAGTAGATGTATTTTCCGCGTGCTACAAAATTTTGTTAATATGGTAAATTGTAGCACAAATGAAATATATATATTTTCTTATAATCTTAAAGCCAAGATTACAGAAAAAAAATCTGCATTGAACCAAATTAGCAAAATGTTAATAATTAATAAGTGTTATAAACCATTCAATTTGCAGGACATACTACCAATTTTCGACGTTTTTAAAATAATTTGTTTTAGTGAAAATATATATTTTAAAATAATATATTATATTTACTCACATGTATTAAGGCTTCAGCTACTATTTAAAACTAAGTTTTATATCAAAAACACAATAATCAGTTTTTAAATAATATATTTTCAGTCTTATAAAATACGATAACTTTAATTGCCTTTCGAACTTTAATACGCCGCTCGATCCGGCCATGACGGTCTTGGAATCCGCGCTGTCATTATTTTCGTTTAAAATATACATTGCAAGCAATATATTTTTTTGATTTTTCAGAAAATATCTAATATAATATTGTGTCCACATTAGAAATCGATTCCATTTGATGAATATATTCATCTAATGAATTCGTATTGAAAAATGCCCTATAAAGTATTGCAAAATAATAGAAATCTTCAAATCATCGGTCAGTTTAATATAATAAATATACTCTTGGATGCCACGTCACTTATTTAAATTTTAAATAATAATGGTACCATCTGAGATCCTAATGGTTCTTAAGAATTAATGTTGAACACTGTTGATTTAATAATATAGAAAAAAATCTGAAAAATGTCACCGAGGATGATCGTTTTATATGTACACCATGTCCAAGAGCTATTTATACATATAATTTAATCGTTGGAATCAATGTTATAATGTTACGTCGACTTGTACTGAATCATTCATCGTACGATGAAATCTGCAATAAAAGTATTATACAGGGCAAAACAGACCTAGTCCACAATATTTTATCGGTAAATATCTGATTAAGTCGAAAATATTCAAGGAATATGTGCCTAATCTAACCATGTTGGAGATATAAACATTTAAATAAAACGTAATTACGCGATAATTTAAATTATTTAATTGATTTCAAATTATGTATTGAATCCAAAAAATTTAAATTCATCTAATTTAGAGTGGCCAGATTATTTTTTTTGTAAGAAGATTTAGGGCCTGAAGTAAAGATATAAATTAATTATGGATAAATTTCGCAAATATAGTCCGCAGATTCAAAGCATGACATGATTTTGTAAAAATTTCAAACGATAATATTTTCCGTAACGGTGCAGAATTTGCATATTATCCTTGAACATTTTCAACTCGTAATTTAGTCAGGTATCCACCCATAAAATATTGTGGACTAGGTCTGTTACACTCTGTATATTTTATAAAAAAACTGTGTTGAATTTTTTTTTATGTAATCTAAAATGCGAGTGGATATAAAATCCATAATGTAGATAAAATGCGCAGACTACCAAATATGGCCATGAACTAATGCAAATTCCTTGTTTCAATATTTTCATCACTTTGGTACCATTTGCGCAATCAAATAGCTCCGCGACTTTTTAAAAATATATAACTCGATTGGAACGAAAATTTAAACGCCGGCAATGTAATACGCATTAATGTAAAAAATACGCCTTCTTTACGCAAAGATTTAATTTTCGAAGAGTAAATAATACTTTTACTGTTGCATAAGTGCGTCATAAACTATCGTATTTATGTTTCCACCAAGAATATCTGTCAAGAATGCCCCTTGTCCCGCAATTAATGTTCCAGACCCCACTCCAATATGTACACATTATTTCATGTCTATTCATTTACCGGTCTGTGATAAAATTGAAATAGTCTCGGCAATGCTAATAGATTCGTGGATCGAAGTGCTCATGATAAAATAAAGTATCGTGTACAAAAAGTGAAGACTTCTAAGAATAACAGTCTGACACAATATATATTTTCACACGCGCAGATGAATGCAAAAACAAACAGTGCATTCACGACACAAAAAAAGTGCAAGACGACACCGGCTGTCGGTTTGCGACGGGAGGGGGTGGATTTATGAAATAATAAGTCTAGAGAGAATGCGGAGTCGGATACGGAAGCTGTGTGCGTGTTTTTTTTTTTTTTAAAACCGAGCGGGCCGACATTTTTATCGCGGCGAGCACATTTAAAAATCGAAATAGCGCCCGGAATTCCGCTTGCGTCAATGGAGCAGCCGGACGAGGCCCCGAGCCATTTCAGCTTGAAATATGGAAGCGCCATTGTCCACAACTTGGGTGCTGTTTTTAAATCATAAATAATACAAATATTCATTTATTATTTTTTAACATTTTTAATTGTTTTAAAATATTCCATTAAATTTGAAGATAAGTAATGTGATATGATCTATTTGTCAAAATAAATGAGTTTTGGATTCAATTGAATAAATGATACGATAATCATAATTTCACGATAACCTAATGTAGATATAATATCACATGTGTCCATTATTATGAAAGTGGTCCAAGTCAAGAAATTGAAAAAAATGAGCTTATCAATTATTTCGCGTCACATTGTTTCAAATTAATGTTATATGATGCAAATTGTCACAATTGTGAAAAATGAGAAACGTTGTATTCAGTATTTGTTACGACGTTCAACGGTATTCCGCTAATGTCTATTTTGACAACAGAGTAAGTTATTTCCACTGTAAATGATTTATTTTCTTATAAGTTATATGCAACATTTATATGTCGAAATAAATTATAATTCTAGTATACTAAATACATTTTGAAACATTGTGTGTAATAAAACGCAAATCTTTAAATATCTCGAAATGAAAGAAAAATGACTTAGACCACTTTCATAATAATGGACATAGACGTGTGAACATCATTCTTATCAATATAATCCCGACAACTTGGTCATGGCTGCCAGGAAATTTTTTCTCTGCAGGCTCTTGTCCAACGTGTATGCTTATCAGTTTATCTCTCCCGTATTAGCGTAGTCCATTTCGGTCGGTTGCCAGATAAAACATTATTTGCTGATTCCTGGTTTTTCATGTGTGACACAGGAATGTGACATGACCAGTGAAGCCTTTCAATTTTGATCTATTGGACAACGCTAACGTCATCAACAATCATCGTAATAATTCTACATAATATCGTGTGTGAAGATATCACCAGTTAATAATATGATATAATTAAAAAAGATAAATAATTTTGATTTAATAGAAAAAACATTATAATATCAAAACTAGTTATTTGATATATTTACCTCGACTGCACTATTCAGAAAATATATTAATAAACTAATAATTGTATCAAAATTAATAGTACAGTGCAGTTTTTTGTTTCAATGTTTGATTCTTTGATTGATAAAAATACCTTTTTTTTGTAGAGAATTTCAATACCAATATTTTGGTAATAAAAAATTGAGTAATGAAAAGTAAAATAAGCATTTGACTACACCATACTTAAATTGTGGTTGATCCAATGTCACAAACACAAAGTTAAAAAACAAAATATTTTGCCTGATACTTGTACAGTGACGTAGTTTAAAAGAATTTTTCATTAAAACCAATCTCACGAAGCTGCTGCCCTTGGAAAGTTTTGGGATTACTTTTAATGAAAATTAAGTATTAAACATACCCGAGTTTAAATATACTTTAATATACCCTTGCAATATTTTAGAAGATTGTTTTCAGCTTACATGTAAAAATGAAACTTTATTAAACAAATGGTACAATTTCGTTGTATTGAATTTTGAATAGATTTTTTAATGTACTGATGATTGAACGGACTATTATTTTTGTTTGAATTTGATTGAAGACATTTGACGATGACTGCAAAACACAATAATTATTTATTGATGATGTGTAGGTAAGTTATGAGTCGATTAAAAAGCATTAATGGATAATCTTATTATAAAAAAAATAATTAATTAATTAATTAATATAGAAATTTATTGTCAAAGACTCGAAAACTGTCGAATATAAACGAATGTCCAGCAGTGTTAACGCTTTTTTCATAGGAAAATTTGAAAGAAAACTGAAACTGTGATGTGTTAATTTCATTTAAAATACTAATTCAATTGATGTGGAACCTTTTAGTTCTGAACTTATAATAGGTATGATTTTAAATATCTTTTTAACAGCAAGATATTGCCCAATTTTCTCACTTCATAAATGTAAGTTTATGATTTATATTTGTAATCACTCGCTGATGTTCAACATGAAAAACACGGACCAATACGACGATGCTATTTTAATGAAGTAAGAAGATCGAGAAATCTAAACCAGATGAACGTCTGAATAACAAGGAACAGGCTAATTCATTTATAATTATATTGGGATTACAAATCAATTAGATTCTGAAAGATGAACGGGTTAACCCCTGGTTCAAAATATTAGTTTTAAATAAATCACCCAAATCGCAGATTAGGGAAAGGATTTAGAAAAGCGTATCTTACCTGCGGGGTCTCGATGGTAGGCGTCCAGGTAAGGGTGGGAGCCACCACTGTCGGGGGTGGACTCGCGGCTGTAGGCGGCCACGGCGCCGGGAAAGCCACGCGCTCTGCACCACGCGTCACTATTTAGCCAGGGTGGAAAAATAGCTGTTTAGACGTAACGTAAACGAATAAAGTTTTGGCAATTAAAAAAGCCACGGGTTTATTGAAAACATTTGTAAAGGAAGCTGCAAGAACTAAAGGTGGGCGATAAAAAATAATGTATTGGTGTGTTTCCAGTGTTGTTGTGAAGTGTACTCAATTTGTTCTTCTAAACCACAATCTGTGCTGGTGCGTGTGTTACTCTGTCACCAAAGTTATAATTTTATTATAATGATTGTTTTAAATGCTGCTGGGCTTTTATATATATATATATTTTTATATTTATAATTCAGTGACTAGGTAAGCGATTTTTGGCCTTCGCGTGATGCAAGATCCAGTAAAACTACCAGTCGACATAATGGAGGCATTAAGGTGTTCGGTACTGACCCGTGGGGTAGTCTGGAGACGCTGAGGTCGAGCGTCTGCCCCTGCGGCGAGGGCACCTGGGGGCTGGCGGCCATGTGCGAGTGAGGGCTGCCACCCCCGCCCGGGGAGCCCCGCGCGCGCCCTCCGCCCCCGTACTGCGGGGACGCGTAAGCACCCTGGACAAGAAACAAATCCATCTTTATTTACACATTGTGATAATAACGAGTTGCTTTGTCGCGAGAGTGGAGAAGACAACTAACTGACTAGAAAAATTCTCCTCAACACTATAACTTTCCTCAAGGTTAAGTGTATCCAGTTTAATAACGATACAACTTACAAGTGAAGTGGGCACGTAATTCTTTGAACTCACGGTGATCCGGACACAGTCCTGAATGCACCGGCTGGACCAGCAATCAACCACCACTGTGGGATGACAGCAAAAATGCAAAGTAATCTTGTTACAATCAAAATGTCAAAATCTAACATCTCGCAGTTAAAGGAATACTAATTATTCGACAACATGATCTGCCGACAAATGTTGTGGGTTGCATAATGTGTTCGAGCTTGATGCATCATTTTGATTTCAGCTTAGTGTATTATTTGGTCAGTTTCAGAACTTTATAAATTTTTAAAATAATTAAGACATAACCAATAAGCCTGATATTTAAAAACACTATCGACTGCAGCCCGAGTCGAGGAATGTTAAACTAGACTAGCAAGAGCAAAGGGTTCTGACCTGTGGGCTAGTGGAGGTGATGTTGGACGTGGACAGGTCCATGACGGGCCCCTCGCGGGGGGAGGGGGAGCCGCCCTTCATCTGCGCCTGCGCCTGCGCGGCGGCTATCTTCACCGACAGGTTAATGGCTGAGAACCCCGGGGGTACGGCGCCCGTGGAGGGGTCGTAGTGGTACATTGGTCTGCAAAGTGTGTTCGGCGGTGAGGCTTGACCCATGGCAAGAAACTAATAGTATGTCTATAGTTTTGGATTATTGAAAAGTGTTGAAAAGCCATCGTATGTCTGACATACATAATAATGATTGGTGAATGGAAAACTGTACTGAAAATATTCTTATCTCTTTAATGTAATAATGTAATAAATATTAATGCTAGCACTGAGTTATGTGTATGTGGTATGTCGCATGTCTGCATCAGATTGCACTGTGTATTTGTGGTAAATTGTATATCATATCTAATTATTAGTAATATTTTTAGTGAATTTAAATAGGCGAAAAAGTTACACGGGGAAGGTGAAAATAATCATTTTTACAATTAAATAATGCACGCGTATAAAGTACATAACATAATTTTTATACTTTTGAGTTTGTATGAAAAGATTAATATTTTAGAATAAAAACGTAGTTAAAACGAAATGTATGAAGATAAAAACCTAATAATTAAGATTTTTATCTCATAAATGTATTGTTTTAATATTAAAGCATTGATCCTTACAATCATATTCAAACGTATTAAAAATTATATATGTATATCCATTTACGAGGGCATGATTTAATTATAGTTCTTCAACTGTCTAATGATATTATTTGAATTTAATGGCAAATTTGACTATATTTTGTGGATAGTAAATTACCTCGGGTAGATGGGTCCTGTGCTCTGTTCTTGGTCTGAGTGATCAGACTTGAGGAGCGGCGCAGGCGGGAGCGGGTGTTCTTGGTACCTCTCGGCTTCCTCGAGGGGGGCCATGTAGGGGTAGGGCGCACGCTGCTGCAGGCCGCACGCGCCGCCCCCGTTGGAAGGCTCGTACCTGTCGAAGGCACCGGCGCCGCCCTCGTACGGCCGATGGCCTTCGTAGCCTCTGCCGGACATGTCTGTGGAGTAGCTGACTACGGGACGGGCCAGACCTCCCAGCTCGTTCATCTGAGCGTAAGACCTCACGTAAGCGTCTTCGGCGGGCGGGGGGCCGTGTTCGTAGGGCGAGCGCTGCGCTTCCGGGGGACCGTACCCCGGAGGAGGGGGCGGTCCTTGCTGGTGAGATATCCCTCTAGCCGTCATAGTCTCCATACTTGACACAGACGAAGAATTAGAGTCTTGATTTAAGTAATCGTATCTTTGGTGGTGCGGTGGCGGGGTTGACCGGCAGGACCTGGTTTCCTGGTCCGCTTTGGGTTCGGTCTTCACCCGGAAGGGGCTGGTCCGGTCGGGGCTCTGGGGCCGCCTGGAGGGCTTGGAGCCGTAAAAGGAGTCCTGGGGCTCCTGCGGCAATGGGGGCGGTAGCGGGTAGCGGGGGCCCGGGGGCTGACCGCTCACTCTGGTCGGACTGAAATCTGATTGGCCGCTGGAAACTGAAGGAACGAAAAACATGATATTGTACATTACCTGAGAATTCGAATGATATGAATACTAAATTAAAGTTCTCAGTACAGGAACTTTGGATGGAAACAAAATCTGATGAATAATTATCTACGCATAAAAATGATTTATGAATAAAAATATTTCAATAAAAAAGAAAAAGAAAAGGGACTTCAGCAAAAAGTATGATAAAAATAATAAAAAAATTTGGAATAGTTTCGAAAAAATATTTACATTAATAAAGGGTCATGCGATGGTTTGGAAACGTCGTCCAAAAACCCATGATATTTTAATATAGAGAATTCTGCACAGAAGACGTTAGCTGGCTTTTCGGGAAACAATCAACAGTAAAAATTATTACGGCATGTTTTTAGTGCTCTTGTAATATCTAATATATATTAATATTATGTAACTGTTTACATAGGAACAATTAATACATTTTACGCTAAATATAATAAGAATTAATATGTTGTCATAATAATAACATTGCTCAAGGTTAATATGCAATATAAGTAGTACATGAAGAGATGTAGGTTAATATATACGATAAGTAGTATGTAAATATATATATATCTGTAATCTATTAATAATAGTATCTTTAAAATTAAGTTGTTAAATTTCCCAATAATCGCAAATATTTTAGTGAGGTTTAAATTTATTTTTCTTTTTAAATATATGTCCAAGTAGTTAATATGTAATAATTATTATTATATAAATTGTTTATTATTTAAAACTACATATCTACGGAAACATACTTATGTCGAATAGATTAACTCACTGAACTAACATGTCAAATAAAATAAAAAATATATCCCACAAACGATCCTCCCCTGGCAGGATACCAGCAGGGAGGACGTCGTGCAGGCTGGTGGGAAATAACTGGCTTGTCACCAAAGTCACTGGTCTAACCTGATGAAGCGACGTGCGGACTCCTGGCTCGGAGCAAGGCCGAGTGCTGGCGGTGGTCCCTAGCGGCCGCCTTGCGAGCCGCGGCGGTGGGGCAGCCTGACAGACTCCGGTGGGTGCTCCTGTTGGAGCTCACGTGGCCCCGCCCGTTACAGCCTTCGGTGGGGCACTTCAAGATCGTCTCGTGCATCGCCAGGACTACAGCGCGGGGTACACAACACACAAGGCCTCCAATCAGACTGAGTATAATCAACTTGGGGTGACGCGAAAACGCGCAGGTAGTGACACCTATCCCGAACGTGCTCAATTAAATGGATCACAGTTTGTACTATAGAATTGTACAAATATAGCTTATAAAGAATTATTCTTTTAAAAAATGACTAGTCTTTTACAATTTATTTTACACCACGATCAATCCAGAAGTTATCAATGAAAAATAAACAACAAAACTTTTTTTTAAAATTATTGTGAATATTTAAATATATTTCAGTTTCTAATGTCTAATTTCACGAACAAACACCACTCGAAAACATATAAAACGCAAATAATAAAAAAAAACAGTAGAAAATAATTTAAAGAAAATAATACAAAATCAATAAACAATTTCAATCACAGCGGGTAGAGAGTTGTTTGATACAACGGAACAAAACTAAAAATACAAAAATAATAAACATAATATTTTACCGAATTCTTCCACTCCTTTGACTTGAGACGTGACGGAGAAATAAAACACAATAAAATAAGTTCAAATAAAGGTAAAAAATAAATAATTAAATAATAAAAGTATTTCGCGATTACCTGCCTCGCTCGGGGTTGGTTATACTCAGGTGGTCGGAGTGCGGTAGCTTCTCATACCGCGATGGGACTGTGAACTGCAGGTTGGGATTAAAAAATAATAACAAAAAAATGAAACAAACGTAAAATAAAAAGTGATCGTAATATACCTATAAAATAAATCTACTAATGAAAATGTAAAACAAATGTAAACACCAAAACAAGGAACTAAATACTATGCGCATAGTTCTAGTGACTGCTCTCTCTATCCCGCCAAATATTATACAAAATAAAACAAAACAAAGCGAAGCGATGATAACTAGCGCTTGAGTGAGATAGGTGTGCGTGTACTCACTTTCAGGAGTGACTTTGTCCTTCCTGGGGCAGCCGGACAGGCTGCAGGAAAATAGGAAGTACACAATTATATAAATATTGATAATTTCATCGATACTCCCACTTTCTAAATTGAATAACGTATAATTTGATATCTTAAAGATCTTTTGAAAAATTATACCTTAACTATATGCAGTGGCGTGCAGTAAGTATAGATTTAGGTTATGCTGTTACCAATGATATTATAATATATGTACTACAATATATATTGTACATAGAATTATGAACTTTCGTTTAACCAACGTCTTTAGACAAAATGAATCCGTCGTTTATACGACCCTACCATATATAGATTTGTAATTTTAGAGCATTATTAATAGTGTTTTTAAAGTTTAAGTTTTAACGTAAAATCCTACCCATATAAAAATCAATATAAAAAATGTATGGACGTTTTTAAGAACACATTTTATGACAGAACATGATTATTTTGTTTGAAAATCTTTCACGTAATAACTAAATGAAATAATTATTTTTATAGTTCTGCCAATTGCTTTTCATTTTCCTCAAATCAAAAACAAATTCATGCACCAAATGCACCTCGAACGCAAAGAACGGCCATGAAATCAACACGTTAAAAACAGTAAGATAGTAAAATTCGCGAATTAGTAAATCAGTTTTTAAACACCATAGGTAACAACTCCATACAAAACGGATCAACCGAAAGGAATTTTCAATTCAGTCAGTAGCCAATTACATGACTTGAGTAATTCACTAGCTTTAAGATAGAACAGAGTAATGTGAGTAGCTCAATGCGGCGAATGGACAAGAGCGCCATACAGCGAATTAAGCAATTAAAGTTTCTACTGGTACACTGGTATGGCGCTAATTGTAAAAAAAATGTTTCCGTTTATGTTATTACAATTATTTAATTTATATTTGTTTCCCAGAATTTTTAGTAATGCAATTTTTTATTATTTGTATACACCGCACGCCCTTGACTATATGCAAAGTATAAAACTATATATATTGAAGAAAACTGACCAATTGAGTGGTGAATTGTTAATCAGTAAGTTCTTGAAAATTTCAATCGATATCGAAATAAGTTCTATAGAGATAATAACGATGTAAAAAAATTATCAAAATCTTAGTTTGATAAAAAGGAAGATACACTCTAAATATTTAGATGGTCTCAGGCACATTTGATTTGATTAATTAGTAATTGTTTAATATTATAAAAATGACGTAATGTTCACCTTCTATGATGGGAATAGAGCCCCGTGACGTGTCCTTGCCCATTGCAGCCGGGTGTCGGGCACTTGTTGCCTTCTGGAATAAAATAAAAATAATACATTTGAAGACATCGTTTCTCTGTCTAATTTCAGACTACGGATGAAAATATCAAATAGTATTTTTGTAAATGCGGACGGGGCGCAGTTATGATTTTGGGAAATTAAACAAAATATCACTAAAATGTGAATAACACGATAATAGTAAAACTAAGAATATTTTTCATTTACTCCGTTCCCAATGTATTTGAATGTATAACTGCAAAATATGCATACATTTGTGGAATAGTATTCTAGAAGGGTCTAGAGAAAGAGAAATAATAAAACTAACAATGAGATGGAAATTTTATTTGAATCATTATTTGTATGTATACCTACAGAATCTGGAAATAACGCGTGTACCTTGTGACGGCATTTATTTTCCAATTCAATACATATTGAGACTTCTTATTAGTGTGCGTTAATAATCTTTGTTACAAGTGTTTACACATTTTAACTTGTATAAATAATGAAGTGCGGTACCGCACGCCCCCGCGGTCTCCGCCTCCGTTCAGGTGGGCGTCCGGAGGAAAAATTCCGACGGTAAAAAAGCCGTTAACGGCACACACAGCGGCCCACACGTGGGCGGGGCGGGGCGGGCAGGGCGGGCCGGGCGGGCTGGGCGGGCCGCGGCCGACGTGCGCAGGGCCGGAGAGCGCGCCCACCCGCCCGGTTTCTTTTCGTACGCAGAAAAAGAAGCGAAACGATTTTTCTTCCAGAGTGGCCCACCCCGGGTCGCTGATAGGCGGCGAACGAGGGGCGAGAAGGACGCAGGGAAGGGCGGGGTCGCGCCGCCGCCCTGCGGACTCTGGCCTCTTTCTTTTTGCTTCGTTTCTTTTCCCCGCACTCCCCGGCCTCGCCTACCGCCGCCCGCGCCTTGACGGTGAAAACCTCGGGCGTAAAAAATAAACCACAATCGGATAAAATAGAACAACGGTATAATATATACTATTAGAAGATAATATAAATGACATAAAACGAGCTGTAATAACTAATCAAAGCGCAATCGTGCATTATACAAGGAAACATTTTATTTTCGGACATCATACAAGAAAACAGATCGTTCATTAAATTTTTATTAATTTACCTGACACTATTGTGGCCCGTGTCCACGGATGAGATTCGACTCGAGTGCGCCTAAAGAACGGCACAGAATTGAGCACGAAGCGATCTATGAATCATCATTCCATACGTTTTGCTCGCCAGGTTAGAATCACGCATACAGTCATCGCCGATTATTTAAAGCTTCATTACGTGCAAGTAAGATATTTAAAGTCTTTATATTTTATTTGAAAAATAATGTACACACGACAGAGCCAGCCCCGAGCTAACAAATTGCTGAGAAATTTACTGGGACGAAAATTGTGAAACTTAAAATAATAAGAAAAAATACAAAAAACATCGTAATTATTCAATAATTAAAGATCAACGCAAACGCAAACAAACGGTAACGGAATATCTTTAAATGCACTATTTTATTGAGTGAATTATATTATACATAGCAATTATTTTATACATCACATATTATAATTTTCACTAACTTTATGTGCGTTATTTTTTAAATATATAAAATGATATCGTAGATATATATACATTTAGATTAATGTATATAACACGTTAAAGGTTGTCATTGTTGCTACTACAAAGCACAAATGACAATAGGCGGGCCATATTTTGAGAAGCACATATAGTCTACTTATTCTTCTTTTAAATAGGCAATCCACCCTTCAAAAGTGATTTGTGCCATTAATCAAGTTAAAAACTTTATTTTATAGAAAAAAGTACAATAATATTATAGAATGGGAAATACTATATTACAAGTCAATACCATTGTCGTTCAAAAAACTTGCTATTATATAAATTAAACGTGGCGAGTTAAGGGAAAGAAGATGACACAAGTTAATCGGGAGCTGAAAATTACCATTGACGAGACCACTGTAAAAAAAATCTGTGATCCGCAATAGACAGGCAAAAGAGACAAAAAAGTCAAGGGTTTCCCTCCTCGGCATCACACTCACACATTGGGGAATCTATTCAGTTCAAACTGAATAAATGAGAGGCCACCTGGCAATGCCCGATTCTTCACATGTAGTCGATGGACAAAGAATATTCTCGAATTGTTTAGAAAAAGAAGTTGAGGACACCCAAAGTCTCGGCGGGTAGACGAAATGATCTGAGCAGTCACGAGGAGGCCTTCACCCAGCATATGACTGATAATGATGTTAAGCGTTTTATTAGAGCATAAGCTTTTGCTTGTTATATGAAAGTATAAATTCTCTGCATAAAAATTTATAAGAAAAAATACATTAATTGGCGAACTAGAAAATTCTATACATTATATTATATAATTATCTATACATTAATAATATTTCTTTACTCCTGGCATATTCTAGAGAATGATGTAACGATATTATATTTATCACTAAATAAAAAAATTATATCGTATTTCTAGAAAACAACGTCACACTCAAATAGAAACATATTTTTGTAAGACATATTCTTCAATACAAAAAGCATATACATAATTTTTTTCATGTAACTATGTATAAATGTCGGTAACATATAATATTATATAATTCTAACTACATTACATGTTTCACAAGTATATTGAGTATATTTTTACGTTTACTATAATACATTACATATATTATAATTATGTTAACCAGTGTACAATTTGTGTACCCACTGTACGAGCATATTGGCAAATGTGAATCACGCACGCGGTGAACATTTATATGTTGTGTGATGACCAAATTCTTAATGTTGATGAATAAATAAATCTTGTATTATATAAATATAAGATTTTAGTGCAAATACAGTTTTAAGTTGAGAAGAGTTAATAGAAGGCTGCAGTGACGTCATGTGTACATAAGAAAGTTTGTGAAAATATCCAACGCGATTAAACTCAAACAGAACATAAACGTCTGCTATGAATGCTCGGATTCACTCCGTGAAAACTAGTAAAATGTAGCAGTCTCAAACGACTATTTAAATAATCAACGCACACGAATTTCTTAATTGAATGTCTGTAGCAATCGCCGTCATAATAATGTGTTCTACTGGATGGAGTGTTTGTCTTTCGGAGCTGTGCAGAGCTGAAAGGATACGGACGGTGGAAAAGTGATGGGGAAAATTTTCAGTAGACATTTTCTAGACGGTTTTCCCAGGGACCATGATATAAGATGTTCGTTGATTATTTGTATTAATATCCTTTAATACGCAACAAAGATGCTCGTTGCAGACTTCTGTACAAATAATACTCAACATAAACAGAAATGAATTTTATATTATTAAATTACAACATTATTATATTAAATATATTAATTATAAAGATATACATATAAAATTTTATCGAAAAATATTGTTGTTGCGCCACCGGGATTCGAATCCGGATCTCTTTCCTAACCGGGGAAGGTGCTTTATCCAACTAAGCTACAGCGACATTATTTTTAGCGACAGATCCAGGTTCGAATCCCGGTGGCGCAACAACAATATTTTTCGATAAAATTGATTTTATATGTATATCTTTCTAATTAATATATTTAATTCATATTTAAAATATCACAGACCGTCTGTTCTGAATAATTACAACTTCACAATAAGAATGTGTTCTCCTAAATTATTATATTATTAAATTACAACATTATTAAATTACTATTAAGGTGAAATAGGCAGAAGATCGATCGGGGATATTTTACGTTTTTTTTATAGTGCGGTAAAAAAAATCTAAATTGGTCAATACCAAACAGACTGTTGGATTTTCGTGAATAGATCAAAAATTCTGGTTGCCGAAATGAGATATATTTGAGGTGTGGCAGGAGTAACATTAATGGAATAAGTACTGATATAAGGGAAACTCTTGGCATGGAACCCCTACTTCTACATAAGAAAGCTCGCGGTTAAGGTGGCTTGGACACGTCTTGAGAATGTCAGAGAAGCGATTACCAAGATGGATCTTCTTGAAAGTTGGAATAAACAGTAAAGACGCAAAGAAGAGAGGTTGAGTCTAGATTGGTCATCAAATAATTTTGAAACAGCATAAGAGAAGATGGAATGTCAAGACTTTGAGCCTCCGACCCTCCAAGGAAAAGACAGTGATAATGAAGATGATGATGATTTAAAATTGAAGATTATTTTATATTTCTATTTTTAAATGTTAATCATGGCAAAGTAGATATAAAGTCAATAATAAAATTAAATTCTTATTACGTTTTAATCCGTTTATATTTATTATCTTAAATAGCATTAAAAGATACTCAAGATAAATATCATATTACATTAGAAAACAATCACAGTCAACAAATACGAATACAAAAAAGTCAATATGGCTGAAATAAATTTTGTAAGAAGTAAAAACAGAGACAAAAGTTTTGTAATAATTTTTTTATTGGAAATAATGGTCTATTCAAAAGAAAGTACCTTTAATTAAAAAAATATATAATATTTTTACATTGACTTTGTACTACACACAACTTTTGAGATAATATCACTACTGGTTTCTGGAAGAACAGTCCTTCCTATATACAGGTGTAAATTTAACTAAATTAAACACAGTTGGCTATTGTTTGTGTGTAATACAAAATCAATTTAAATATTATATATTTTTAAAATTAAAATGTTATACCACGAGGTAACTGCCAAATAAATCAATTAAATTAATATCTTTAGTCAATAATTATATTTAAAATTTATTCTCTTTGGGGAAAATGTTTCTTAATCAAAAAATTTTACCTAAAAAAAATTGGTTAATACATTATATACATAAATAATAACTTTGCGCTTCGTCTAATGATGCCCGGTAAAGCTCGTGTACATTTCGGCAGCTCCCAGCATACTTCACGATTTCATACATTATATATTTAGCGAAGATGGTCAACAAGTTTCAGTAAAGAGACTTGTATTGACACAGGGCTGGATCCTTTGCTTAAGGAAAATACTCCGCCTAATGAAAGATGCTGTAAAACTTACAGTTTCTCGTTAAAAGACATCAAAAGGTAAACCTAAAACGCTGCGGACCTTAATTAGGCCTTGTGATAGTCAAAGTAAATTTATTCAACGATTTGCATTGGAACTACTTGAGAAAGACTGCCGAGTATTTAGCTTTACGGGGTTTTTCATCAAAGCTGCAAATGAAAGAAAATATGTACACATTGTGAATATGTCGCTAATTAACATTTTTCTTTGCCATCAGACGCTGCGGATTCAAGAGACTAGTAACTGTTTAAACAGACGAAGAAGTGTTTAAGAAACAACGATGGATTGTTTGATATTACGTATTAGATTTTAAAAGCTTAGGTGAATGAGAATGGGTTTTTTAATATGCGACCCATCTCAAGATTGTAAAGTTACAAAATGAAACTAGAAAATTGGGCCCTAATGCTAAATATAATATGCACTATATGTATAGTGCATATTATATAATATGATATAAAAATATTAACCCTACGCAGTTTATACATTAAATAGTAAGAACAAAATTGGTCTCTTGTCACATATAATATTCACACTTAAAAAAATAAAACAAACAAAAATGTGCTACAAGAAATTTAAAATAAGCGCTCGTAACTGAAATAAATTATTTCTTCGCTTTACGGAAATTTTTGCTCTGCGGTCGATATCGATAAAGTTATCAGTCACGTTTTCATAAAACAAGTCGGTAATGATTTTTAAACATTTATAAAACCATTTCTAGAAGCGGTGGGTTTTAAAAAATATTTCTAAAATTAGTGCTAGGAAAAGTACCATAAAGTAATAATACACGCAAAAGCATCGATACCAAATGTATGATATATGACGCGGACCTTTTGCGCCTCTATCTAATGTATGCTCCAATGCACCGCATTGACTGTATTGGCGTAGTTACGCCACTGGTTACAATTATATAATACATTGTAATTTGAAAAGAATGGAGCATATAATATATAAAATAGGTACTTATTTTTCACGACATAGTGTATATTGTCAATACTGTACTAACTGAGTCATTTTATTTGAGTATCACTCATTGTGTTACAACATTGGGACCAAATCGCCCATTCTCCTTAATGTCTACATATCATACAGCTATAAATATTACAAAGTATATATACCTACCTAAATAGTAGTTAAAAAAAATTTCTACTAAAATAGTACATTGTAACTTATATATAAATAGAATAGTAGTTGTGAAAAGATCTCAAGAGGAGTTTAATTGATTTGATGTGGTGTATCTCACCTCTGGTGAGGCTGGCGGGTGAGAGGGCGGGAGGGGGACGGAGCTCTGCCACTGCGGTCACACTCGGCGCCCCCCGTGCGGCCTCTTGCAGGGCCGTGGCCCGGGAACCGGCCCCCGCGGGCTGCAGCACCGTGTACTGTTTACCGAAACCTTCCTTCACGCTGCCACCGCCATCCGACCTTACCGTATCCTCTATGACCACCTTGGAAGGGACAATCGGCTTATTCTCACTGATCACCAGTCCGTGGTGGGCGGGCGGGACGCCCTCCGGGTAGCCGACAAACGTCGCTTCCGCGGGATATGGACCCAGGCCGCCCCTCGAATGCTTCCCGATCTCTGACGGGGGCTTGAAAGCAGATTGAGAAGAGAAGGGGAGGGACGCGGTCGCAGCTTTGTAAGCGCTGTAGAGCGAAAGCCTTTGGTTGCTATTGTAATCTTTCTTATCCTCAGACTTTTTCCTCTGACGGCCTTCGGACTTTTCATCGTCATCTTTGTCGTTGCTCTGTTCAGATATGTCGATTTCGAGATCATTCGACGAATCGTCCACAAGCTCGTTGAAGTCGGGCGGATCATACCCGGAGGAGTACTTTTCGTTCGGTTTTGGGGAATCGCTTTTCTCTTTCATAGAATCACTATCCTTATCCAAACGTCTATTTTGCTTGATTATTTGTTTGCTATCTAATTTAGTGAAAATTTTATTTTTACCATCGGCTTGGTCTCTGAACGTAATAACATCCTTTAAAGAACTCGACGCGTCCATGCTGCCCGTCGACGACGTGGTGGATACTGAAGAAGGAGACATTTTTATGCTCGCCTTTTTGTCTTCAAAAAGGTTTTCAAAGGCTGGTGATTCTTCCGGTTCCGCCCGAGTGTAGAGAGAATTCCGTTGTTCGTGCGGCCAACTTCCTGAAAGGCTCTTGAGGGCCGCTTGAGTCTCTCGGATGAGGACTTCGTCATCTTCCGCTTCAGGGTGTCCGTCCTTCGAAGGTTTTCTGGAAGGACTGTGGTGTGCGGTGAGCCCGGGGGGTAGGATGCGTTTCTTCTGCGGCAGAGGAGCGCTAGGGCCTTCCGGGTCTTCTTCCTCGGGTAGCCTCCTCCGTCGCTTGTTCCCTCCGGCCTGGTCCCCTCCTCCCACTCCCACCGCGTCAATCTCGTCATCCCCCACTCTCCCTCTCCCGGAGCCCATGCCCTTTGTCTTATCTAATTCATTGGCCGTTTCGAGCTTTCGCTTTTTCAATTGCATTAAATTTGTTTGGGTTGAGGGGATCGAACTGGACCTAGAACAAAAGCAACATTTTTTGTTTTAGTGCACAGACCATACGAAGCTAAATACGCGATATGTTTTCAAAATTAAACATAAATCTTTCTATTTTTAAATCAAAGTGTCTTTTGAAATGAACGAATTAGCTATGAATATTTAATATGACAATAAATTGTCTATCTAAAGTGAATTGCAGGTGAAGTTGATACTTGATAAGGACAAACTCCACACATATTGAGAGTGAAGCCGAACTTAGGTTTCTGGCAAAAAATGTTGCTTTGTTTCATCGAGCGTACGGTCTACCCCAAAACATAATAAGAACAAAATTAACCGCACAACAACCCAGTGGTAGCAGATCGCCTTAAGGTCGCTTGATCCCTAGATAAGCAATATTACCTACCTTTAGAGTACATGACAAAAAACACACAATGAAATAAAAATACAAAGAAATACAGAAAATAAATTATTTAAAGATCACAATTAAATAAAATAATTTATACATACATATTTACGAGTGCAAAAAACATATGGTTAATTATTACATAATATAAATACCGTAATATATCATAACTTTTTAAAAATAAACAAATAAATTAAAATAAATGAATATATTTTAAATAAACAGAACAGTTTCCGAGGTAAAGACCGTTATATACGTACCTATTTAAAATAACATCTAATATTAGAAAAATATTTTACTAAGATTAATATTACTTTTTGCCAAAACGATATTATTTCTGGTAGGTAATGTATTATCGAAAAATGAAGTATAAACTTTTGATAATTATATTTTGGATATCTCATAATATTTTAATAGTAAATAATAACAAAAATATAGATATCCACTGAAGAAGAAAACCACGGACAAAGAATAGTGCGCATAACAAGAAAACTATATATTAAAATTGATAGATATTTTATAAACAATTTAAATCTTTAGATTTTGATTCACAGTACACAGGATTTTTAAGAGTAAATGGAAAGTGTACGTAATAGCGTACATGCTACTGTTAATGTGTAAAATCCGTATTTAATGAAATATAGTATTGGGGTATAGAAATCTGTGTAATACATATTTTATGAAATATTTGAGTTATTATGCATGTAGCAGTGGCGTGCAGTCGGCCAAATCTTAGGTTATACTAACTAGGTATACATAGGTAAAGTAGATATATTGTGAATTTATTACTTCAAAAAAGGCAAGTATTTTTGTACCATTGCGTTCACTGCTTACGATTTCGTTTAAAAATTTGGTTGTATAAACTTATATAAACTTTTCAAATAACTATACCCGAAACTCAAAAAAACAAAAAGAAATATATTTGAATCTTTAATATTATCGATAGTAACTTAAAAAAATATATATTCAACCGATCGCTTGGCAGATAATTTACGAATGACGTCGATTATCTATCATCGCTATACGAACTATGTACGAAATTAAGTTAAATACACAATAAATAAAAAGTTTTAGTAGTCTGTAGTATTAGTACCTATCATTGCTCGCAGTTTTCAGTGCGACAATCCCTTTCGATAAAACAGAGAATAGTAATAAAAATGCTTTTAAAATGCACGAAAAGCATAGAGACGGCCTTAATGAAACATAGCTTTGGTAAAGAAATATTGAGTTAAGTAAGATTGTTATGAGGATTGAAAAAATTAGATGCGCGTAAACTAGCACATTATTATGAAGTAAATAAAATACCGACGTGATGTTGTAATTGTATACAGTAATCCGTATAATTTAATATTGTTTTTTCATAAGACAATAATTATTTATTACTATTTTTAGTATTGCAAAGTTTCTACTTACATGCAGGGCACGCCTCTGGCGGATAAGTACTTATATTTCAATGAAAAAATATAAAATTATTTTTGTCTGTTATAATAATCTTTAAACAAAATTTGTATCCTGTTTTATGTAATTGATTTGTAGACTGTTTTAGTCTAGATTTCCAAGAATGTTGTATTTAGTGACAAGCTGAATTAATAATAACGCCCAACTTTTAAAGTGTGGAAAGGGATTCATTTGGAATAAAAAAAAAAGAAAATATTGCCAGCAATATTATATAAAAGCTTATTGTACGAATATATATGGTGTGAACATTAAACAGAACACAAACTTCATATTAATACTTTATATAAACATATATTTTTAAACTCAAATACATATCCAAAGATTGCTAAGGTATTTGTAATTTTAATTATTTTCTTAGCCTTTTTAAATGGCATAAAATATTTTTTTGCTCTAAAAATTAGAGAGAAAATTGATTGCCGGTATATAAAATAAATATAAATATAATATTTCTATGTTCAATAGAAAGAGCCCAGTAATTCAACTAATACAAATAAAATAAAAAATTCCGCAATGAAATTGCGTTAACGTATAAGTAAATCAATCAATAATAATTATAGGAAATAACTATATTAATTCACGTAGAATATCTGTGCGCCAGTATTAAATTTTTTAGTATCAAAAATATTTACGCGAGAGTGAAGACTTCAAGTTGGCCGTGGATAAAAACTATTTTTCGCAAGTAATGACAGATTTTGTCAGAAGTTTGGCCACCTTGTTATATAATAAATTATAATTCAGATATTACTAAACGTTATAACCGTTATATAGTACAGTGAATAGGATTAAAAAAAAGATCGTTTGGTCGTATAGAACGAACGAATGAGGAGAGAAGAAAGATATATGACGCATGTGTAGATGACACCAGAAATAGAGGAAGTTCTTAAAAGACTTGGCATGACCAGGTAAACCAGATACTGGAAAATTGTCCCGTTAGAAGCCTTAATAATCGACGAGCTTGCATGAGAATGAATGCAGATGAGGCGAAAATTGTGTCAGGACAGAGTGGTGTGGCGCTCTATCATCTCTTCCTAATCCCGCGGAGAAACTGTGTGATGTTAAGTTAGTTATAATATATATTATTTAAAATATTACTGTTTTCGTATTACAAAATATATATATTAAACAACGTTTACCAGTAGCCAAGTTTTTTTTATGACAAGAAATATCACATGAGAAATGGTAAAATCTATCATTTAAATTTATAAACTAAAATACATAGATAATATAAGCTAAAAATAATAATGTATATGTAAATACCTCTAAAAAAATTAAAATCTCGGCTATATTTGCTATATTCCATGGCAAAAATGTGGCTTAGCGACATTTTGATTAGCACAACTACTCTTTTGTTACATTTCATCTATGCGCAGTTTCAAATAAAGAATGTCCGATTGCTTACGCAAACAAACATATTCCGTATCAGTCTGTGCAATAATTTAAAGTATCTACTTAACTACCCACGTATGTCACTTTTCAGTTGTGTGACAACATGTTTGTCCTTAAACTGGAGGAAAAAATGATACATGATCAATATTTATGAGCTTTATTTAAAGGGTTATTTTAGCCTTTATTTATTTATAGCATTTGAGTAAAAAAACGGAGAGCACATTCGCAGATCTCTGCTGTACAAGATGAATAAGTAATTGTAATTGTGTAAGTTTAACATTTTTAAATATATTTTTAGAAGAGTATATAATAAGAGTATTCAATATTTTTAAAATTAGGCACTCAAAACCATGTACATCGGCTAAAAATGTGGATATAGTAATTACCAAAAGCTTATATATTTTATTAGATGGAATATGTTGTAATATTTAGTGGTTTTAGAAATTAAAATCACAACTGTAATCAAAATCAATAAAACTAGTCAACGATATATGAAAATAAGTACTCACAATTATTGATTGAAAAAAAAGCAGTGAAGTTAGTAATTTGAGGTGGATAATGAGTTATAAGTCATGAGCCGTGGGAGAAAAACCACCCCTTATCGGTTGTTTCCATCGTAATGACTAATTCGACATGATTTTATGACCAAATGACATTCTCATTGAGTGCTCAGTGGCATTGCATGCTTTCGAAACCTGTCATTCGCTTTGTGGTTCAACCCCTAAGTGGAACCCTAAGTATCAAATCATTTGATCTTGTAATTATCCTATTAGGTTTGATTTTACTGTAATGCTTGGTGGGGCTAGAGCGGATAAATGTGTGCAATTTTAATCAAAATTTGATCTAGTGCATAATGAATAATTCATCAGTATATTTTAGATTTTAACATTTTAAATGTAATGTTTATATTATAAGCTTGGTGGATGAACAGTCTAAAGGGATGGATCCACGTATCATGAAACCATAAGTGAATCACATTTTTATAACATGGTGCTAAGACGAAACTTGAAAATAGTAAGATAAATTAAACTTTACTTTTAGTAATACAAATGTTATCTTTTAACTTTTAAAAAAATGCCATTTGAAAGAGTTTAATGATTATACAAACTTCATTGCGATTAGAAAAATCCCAATTGTAATATACCTAAAATATTTAAAATATATTTTATATTTAAAAAATATAATTTCTTTATTTTATGACTAAATTCCATACGTCTTGCAATAAAATTAAAAATAAGTAAGCTCTAGTATATTTGAACATAGTAAGTACATGCACGAATCTAAGCAATGAATTATTATTCCCATTATCTGCACGGACGATACTGTGTAATAAATAACAATGGAGGATTTTATGTTGAAGCCAGTACAAGGATTTAGTTTCATGTGTATCTCTGGTTATAATTAGCGATATGGAATCTAGGGGGTAATGTCTGAAATCAGCAGGTTTTGCAAATCCCAAGGTGTGTTCTGAGATTACTAGCTTCCACCCGCGGGCGGTGTTACCTGACCACAGAGCAAGGCACATCCAGACTGTGTATCCGGGTGTGAGGCACTTTGGGATTGGGGGATGGCGGAACGGGTAGGTGGGATAGTCTAGGTGGCTGTAGATTGAACTCGGGTGTGGAAAGGTTAAGGGTGTTAAAGATGCAAGGGGTAAAGGGTAAATCAGGATATCGTTTATAGGAAAACGTTTTAATTTTATCTGCCTTCTAACAAATAACAGTCTTTTTAGAAATAAATAATTTTAAAATGAAAATATTACATAACATAATAAAATGTAAGTAAACAGTAATTACTAAATACGAGACTCTAATTTTAATAGATTTTAGGAGGTATTTTAAAAAATGGCACGTTTACACGAATGAATCTCTTTTGGAGGCTCGTCTCGAAAGCGCGTAAGGAACAGTAGATACAAAATTGAGAGCGAAGTGTGTATTGACTTATTGTCTGTTGTATTTTGTAAGTAGATTAAAATGATTCAACTGATATATTCCGATATCAAAGTATCATCCATGTACATTGTACAGACACCATAAATTTTAAGATAGATAGTTTATTTAAAACAACGTACTTATGACTGATAATTACGAATGTTGTTTCCAAAGTGATTGCATTGTACCTAAATGCACATAATTTTACTTTTAACATATATATATACTTATATATACAGGGTGTAAAAGATATAGTCCACAAGATTTTATGGGTGGATACCTGACTAAATTACTAGTCAAAAATGTTCAAGAAATATGTGCAAAATCTGCACTGTTACAGAAAATGTTATTTTTTTAATTTTTATAAAATCGTGTTAACCTTTAAGACTACGTAATTTGAAATAAATATTTGAAAAATTGTTCCATTATAAATCTATATCTTTGCTTCAGACCCTAAATCATCTAACAAAAAATAGTCTAGCCGCTCAAAATTCGATGATCATTATTTTTTTTTATTTAATATATAATTTGAAACCAATAAAATATTTCAATTAATCGAAATGTTTTTTTAAATTGGTTGTATCACTGACATGGTTGAGACTAGACATATATCCCTTGAACATTTTCGACTCGTAATTTAGTTAGGTTAGGTTAGGTTACCCATTAAATATTGTGATCTGTTAAACCCTGTATATATAGTTCTTTATAGTTCGTATAAGCATAAAAAGTAAAATTATGTTATAGCTTAATTAAAGATTAAAAACAAATATTTGAATTATTATTAATATTGAATATTTCGAAACCATCAGAAAATTAATCTACATTGAAAAAAATACGAATATTATTTTAATAAAGACTTTATATGGAAGATTAATATAAATATTAGATATTGTAACTGTATATTATACGAGAGTAGCCAGTCTCTCCATTTGCGAGGTTTGTTTAAAATGTTGATGTTGAATACTTCACCTCTCATTGGCTACCGGGAGACACTCGGGGTTAACCGAGCTCCATAATGCAAACTGTTTCGTATGAGTTGTGGCTAGCTTAAACATTGTACAATATTGTATAACCGTCGTGTCGAGCACCGGAAAGATGCTTCGATAAATAAATATGACGTATCATATACATAAAAATAACATTTACAATCTTCATTTATGATGAATTCTACGCATACTAATAAAAATGATTAAAAATTCAAGAATAATAAGATTTACAGTTTATATTTAAGAATATTTATTTGAATAAATAAGCTTTTAACTAGTGAATCATAAAAATAAAAGGAATACAAAAATAGCTTCAAGGTAAAGTGCAATTGGTCATTGATTATTATGTAATAATAAAATATTTTAATGATTAATGTGCTATCAATGTTCACGTTAAAATTTGTTATTAATTATTGGTTGGATATTTTCCAATCATATTCATTTGTATATGGAACATTCAAAATAACAATTTGTATAACTGTTGTAACTCGTGATGATAATGTTTTCTTGTATGATAGATAATTACTATAAAAAACTGATTTCTCTAAAAATCAATAATGCTTAAAAAATTTATAAGTTGAACATGATTTTTTTTTGCTAGGTACATACAAATGTAAACTATAAAAAAACGTTGCAATTAAAATTGTGTAAAATGGTGAAAAATAAAAAATCTGCATTTAAAGTATATGATTTATTACATTAGTATAATAGACGACTGATATTGACGATCGATAATATTTCAAAGAACGACATATTACACAATAAATGAGAATAAGATAATAATGTAGGTATATAGAGTAGAAGTAAATATTTTTTAAATATTACTTTATAACTTGAATAAAATATATAGAGAGACAAAGCCTCCAGTCTGCAGATAAAGCGTTTAATTCAATGACTTTACCGCAATATAACCTTCTTAGTCTGGCATCTGAACATAAAGAGATACAGACAGGAGATGCAGCTAAGGCTATATAATTACCCCTTGTTAATAATAATGGCGAAGTTCCCTCTGGTTTAGCGGTTCGCGGCCGCCCTACTCAAATTAGATAAACCCGCCCTCATCTTAGGGCGGATTCGTAATCCACTCGCCTTTAACACTTTCATTCCTTGCTTGACAATCCAAGCCAGTGAGTGTATCGAATGATATTAAAAGTATGCTTAATATACTCGTTTTCCATTTCAAATTAGATTAATTACTATCAAAACCAACAAAATGTTCTCATATATGAAACCCTTCCTATAAAAAAAATATGTGTATTTGGAGTCGTTACTGTGATTTACATTAAAACTCGAATTTTATGAGACTCTTATTGTCCGGCATTGATACTCAAATGGAAGGATATATTTTTATATTCTTTACCTTGTCACAAAAGTTTATCTTATATAACTCATATCGATAGAATAATAATATTTTTATAGAAACAGCTTTGTATAGGGAACAAAAAATGAGAATGGAATGTCTTTTATATTTACAGAAGTAAATTATTCATATAATATTACCAAATATAAAATAAATAAATTATACTACTGTTCTTCAAAAAAGTTTCATTCGTAATTGTCAGTCATAAGAATATAGAATCGATCATTTGTGTTCAATTAGTTTTATCAATTATATTCATGATTTTTTTTCACAGATTTATAGAATTTAATGCAGCATATATCTGATCTAATCAACGAATAAATCACAAACTTAGAATAAAATAAAAACAGTGTATGGCCGATGTTCCCTTTTAAAGTCAGTTTTTTCATCATTGGTTCTCACTATCAGACTTTTAAAGTCTTTATCAATTAAAAATTGAGTGTGATGGTGATGAAAATAAATATGAATTTAATATGTCCACCTGTAGATGACGGTTTGTAGTGAGATTACTAAGAGGCATCTTTGCCCGAAAAAGAAACAGAAATATAAGAATATGTTGCTAATATATATGCTGAGCTCCGTATGAACGGGGCTGAATAAAATTAAAATTGGTAAAATTTCATTACCGACACAAATTTTCGACAAATCTTAACTAGGTAAAAAAAACTTTCGCAAAGAGGACAAAATCAGGATAGTTAAAACTCAAAGATTTTCAGTGAAAGGAAGAATTTAATTTCACGGAAGAATTTTAACAACAGTTTTTAGATATCAATTTTAAAATTAAGTGATTTTTTTATAAAAACTTCACAATTGGTATTTTACACACATTTTAATATATACTGAAAGTGTTCTAATATAAGCGAGTCACTGCTTTCTGTAATACAGCTTCCGACTTGTTTTAAATATTTAGATTTATATTTAAAATAATCCGAAATATAGACAACATAAAGAAAAATTCATTATATAATAAATAAACACTTTGCAAATAGAAATAGTTATTTCCCACGTATTTTCATATTTTTATTGAATATTCAATGCGAAATTCCAAAATTGAACGTGCGATGCAATGTGTTAAGAAACAGGATTTTAGCGGAGACTTTAGAGAAGGATCAAGTGCATAATATGTGACTGCCTGAGCTGCAGTCTGAGACAAAGAGGATCTACGAGATGAAAGGATTACATAATGCATACCTAATATTTGAGTTCAAATTTAATAATGAATAAATTACCAAAATTTAGAAACCATCAACGCAAACAGTGGAAGTCACGCATATTTTTTGTTTAAATTAGCAACCTGTGCAGTTAGTGAATGTGTGTATCTTTAAAATATTTAAAATCTCTTAATTCGAAGAAATATAAGGAAAGGACGAAATCTAAAACTTTGTAATAACAATTCCTTCCTTTTTTAATATTATTCCTATTAAAATTTTTGATATATTCATTGTTTTCTTAAAATTGTTACAATCGTCTAAAATGTATGGATAAGTGATTAGATGACGCCTGCATATGAAAACAAATGCCGCGGGTTTCTTTCGCTAGCATTCATATATTGATATGCCTTTTTTTATACATAGAAAAGAATTACAGCCATATTTTCAATAAAATATTTATTGTTATTTTATCATCGCTTGTATGTTCACCTATACTAGTAGATAATAGGCAGAAACAAATATTTTTTAAGCTGGCTACTCCCAAATATCGCCTTTTCGGTGAGATTAGGAAATTATCACTTTTCTTTCTTAGAATTTCCTCACACGATGGGTACATCTTTCCTTGCGACTGTAAATCAGCCCTTAAATCTCCTGGCTTAGTGCTCGGGGCTTGCACCCCGACCCCCGGATTTAGGGGTCCTATCTCGTTCGCGACTAGGGATTTGGGCCCAACACTTGTGTTCAGTCGAGACTCGAAGATATATTCAGGAATCATAAAGCCAGCTGCATATTATTATAAGCGCAGATCATAACTTCAATTTAGCAGGTATATTCTTCGATTGATTGTAAATTTATTTTGTTTCTTTCAATATGTGATTTGACCACTGCCCTCACGACTCATTTATAATCCTAGATTACTAATAAAAAATAGAATTCTAGCTATAATTTTAATGATTTATTTTGTTTCAATAACCAAGTCTTAAAAAAGTCGTAAAAAATATAATTATTATAAAATATATTACATAAAACTTATAAGTTAATTCAGATCACGTATTGTTAAATAATCAAAAAAATAATAATAAGACTATGATTATATCTGTGGATTAAATGAAAAATAATATTTTCTCCAATAAAGTCTTACTTGGGTTCTTCATTACTCGGTTAAATAAATAAAGCATTATTTAAAAGTAATCTACATACATCAGTAAAATCGAATTATGATTAAACGATTAAACGCTAGTATTATTGATTTTACAATTGCAGACCATCGTAAACAAATTGAAAATTTTTATATCTTACACATTAAAGAAAAGCTAAAATAAAATGAGGGCCAACTAAAAATATATTGATTATCACGACAAGAATAAAATATATTTCTCACTTGCCTACATAACGCATTCTCACTAACTGATGATTGCTTTAAGAATATATTTTTCTCATATTCATTTCGGATAATTATTTTACTGTAATTGGAGTAGACAACCTTAACCTATACAAAATAAATGATTGACGAATTAAGGACTTGAATTTAAGATAACAATTGTGGTAAAAAATCTGTCAGTTTTCTTAAAAAATAATTATTTTACGCAATTATTTCATTCCAATTCGACTATATTAAAAAAATATATATTATACATACAAACGTTTGAAAATATTTAAAATAGGATAAGTTTTTACAAAAAAAAATATATACTCTCTCTATAAAATAGGTTCTTGATAAAAAAATATTAATTACCAAATTCATGAAAAAACAAGACACTGTCCAAAAGATTTAATAAATGACTGCTAAGTATTTATCAATTTAGAGTACTAAAATAATCAATAGCTTAAAAATAAATGCGTCCACAATCACAGAACTTAAAACGTTTTAGTTTTCTGGTAGCGTTTCCTCCTTCACCCTATGAGTAAACAGTCATGAGGGTATCAAAAGAGGGTTCCTTTTTTCTTTAGGGGATCCCCAGAGTATTCCTGCTACCCCATCAAACCTTAGCACGCTCACGGAATTCAGGCTTTTCTCTACTCAGGCTTTACCTCACGTATGGGGGTCCTGAGAGAGAAGTACTCGTGAATTATTACAGAGGGTAGGAACGACTGACCGTGAAATGTTTTGATGGTCGGGTTTTTTGTATCAGTCAATTCGTATTTCGTGTTGGGTTTATTTTTGTGATCAATGGAGCATAACACTAATTATTAGTTACGATAAAAGTTTGTTAGCTATGTAATCTTTGTGTATTTAGGTAGAAGTATATTTTTAAAGATTGATTACGATTAGGAAGAAAATCTAACTATTATTTTATTTATCCGTATCAACACGATCCCAATTGTAAACTAAGAATAACTTGCATGTCGAAATATTATTTGATTGATATAAACTAACATTAAAAACAAGGAATACACGCACAAATTTCAAGAAATGCGAAATAATTTAAATCAACTGGATCCAAAAGGTTTTCATAAATAAAATTATTTTCAAGGACAATTATAATTATTTATGGTGGAACCACAAAAATATTTTTGAGAAAAAAGGATTGGAAATATAGTATATATTATAATAGGTATAGTATAAAATGTTGTATTGCCGAAAATATTAAGTGAACAATAATTTATTTTTGGCATGGAATAAAATATGTTTGAGATCAAAAATAATTTTTTATTAAATTTACTTGATGATTTATAGATAAATAAATACACACAATATTTTTTCTGTCTAAAATAAATTTTAACAATTGGAAAAAAAGGACGAAAACAAATAATATTTGCAGGCTCGTAGAGTGATTCACATTTTCACCATGATACAAACTAAATTAAATCCACTTTGCGGTGGAGACAGGTAAGGGAGGGTTTCATTCACAAAATTGAGGGTTGTATTTTCCGTAGACTTCCGTTCATACCATATTCACGTAGGGGTTGAGGCTGTTTCGTGTAATATTAGATTATTCAGTTACTTACATTTCACAACGACTAGATCGCTTCGGTTGACATTGCGATCACTGGCTTAGTAACGGCAGGTTTAACGAGATTGAGACCCATTTACGTTGGCTCTATTCGTGTTCATACACTAAGTAGAGTAATTAACCTGTTTTGACTTCGACAGTAAATGCCGGGTTAATTTGGTGTAACGGGTTAAGCGTATTTTAATATTAATAAGTTATTAATACCTATTTAAAATTAATCATATCATATTGATAATAATAATAATAATAATTGAATGTGATTATTTTTTATATTTATAAACTTACTAATAAGTATTTGTTTCTGAAATCTGTAAAATTATTCAGACTTTTTTATAGAATAGCTTTCTCGCAGCCGAATAGCGAGATTAAAAATACTAATATTTTTCTATTTTACATAAATAGTTTATTTAATATTTTTTATAGATATATTATTAAGAAAATATTTATACAAAATTCTACAAAATATACTATATAGATCAAATTATAAAATAAAAGAACTTAAAAAATAAATAAAATAAGGATGCATTAAAAATACTAGGAAAAGTAACTCACCACAAAGGCCTGACCATGGCAGACATATCACTCCAAAAGTGTGGTCACGATCTTAGCCCAAGGAACCAAAGTCGGTGTGTCCATGGTTCACTTGAAACTCGATTCAGTTCACGTTACACAGTTTAATTATAAAACTCGAAGAGAAACGCGGAAAATGTTTTTCGATTTTTTCATCACTCGAAGGTCGCTAGATTATCTTGAAGAAAACCTACATATTTCAATAACAGATGAGAAAAAAAGTCAATGCTAATATTTATAAATTCGTCGTGCGAATGACAAAAATCGAAGCACTTGAAATTTGAGGAGTTCCAAAAATACGCAACACTTTACAGAAACATTTTTAATCGATGTCCACAAAAAGTCCGAAAAGCTGGGGTGTTTATTTCCAACAGATATGGTTTGCTAAAAAAAAGTATCACGCTAATACGTAACGGTATCGATCGGCCGCGGAGTTTCAAACTTTGTCAAAAGTGGGTGACGGGGCTTGAAAACTTTTACGCGCAGCGCAGAGGGAAAATTGTTACGGAGCTCTCCCGAAGACGTCCCGGTGCGATCGGAGACACGGGCCAGAGTGAGGGCGGCTCAGGGAACGACCCCCGCCCCCGCGGACCTGCCTGCGCCCGCAACCACCCCCGCGTAGGGGCGGGGTCTGCGCGCGCAACAGTCCGCCCCGAAGTGGAGGGGAGCCGACAGCAGCGCCGCTCGGACGTTTTCCGTAAAAGGAAAATTCCTAGAGGAGCTATTCGCAATTAGATTTCAACCGGGGATAACAATGGAAAGTACAGTATACTAAATAAAACAGCATAATTCATATATTTTTATACCTCCTTTAATCAACAATAAAACCACGCTTCAATCGATCGTAATAGTATTGTGTTAAAATGATTGAACAAATATCTTTAATTTGAAAGCTTCGGGCAATTCAAAGAAAAATTGAAAGCACATATTTTAGGGCATCACGATTATTTTTATTTCAAGAAAAATTACATTATACATTAAAAACAAGCATTTAGTATAAATACATAAAAAATCAGAACTTATGATATATATCCAAGCAGTTAAAAACATTTATCATAATATCCGCGTCAAAAATATTTCTAAACATGCTTTAAATATCGTGAATAATTATTTTAATTACATATAATCGTATTTCAATTAAATCACTCGCTTCAAATAAACCCATAAAGCAAAAGTAACAGCACTTGAAATATTTCATCGCGCCGGGTGCGTTCGAAAGAAAACGAACGGGGGTCTACGGCGTAGAGTGCGAGATTTGGGCCGTTGCGATCGTAGGGCTGGTTGTACGGTGCTGCTGTAGCGGACGGCCGGCGTAACAGGCCGCATCGACAGAGGAATGATTTGTGTCCCTTCGCACTGAATAACGTGAAAAAAGCATCGGATTACTTTTGTGGAGGTCGTTCTGTGATTTATTCCGGTAAAATATATTTCAACCAGTACAATTTCTTTAACATTGTAGATGATTTGTGATATTCAGTATAATTCCTAAACACTTGAAAAATAGAGAAGTATCAGAAATTTTAAAAGCATTTAAGTATTTAAACTCTTTCTTGTATAATATCTTAAACAAATAAAGACTTACCTTTATTTGTTTTTTCCCCACATTAATATTAAAACATAATTTATAAATTATCAGTACTGTAGGGGTGCAAGTACGCCTGTGGATCTAAACTATTAGATTTATTTTCGGAGTCATAAGTCAATAGTATTTTCACTACCCATAATCAGAATATGATAAGCAATTAATTATTGACGTATTTCTAATAAATATACGTATACGAAATTGATAATCAATCAAGTAATTAATACACAGCTTGAATTATTTAGGGCTACATAGTTCAACGAAAATGGAAAAGGAAAATATCTAAAAAAATCTCACATTAAAATAAACTTGATTAGATTTGTGGACGTGATAAGAGCTAAGTAACGTATCAGACCACTGTCATATGGGTGAATCAAATTGACAGGGCCAAACGGAATGAAAACAAAATATCAAAAAAGGAAAAAGCGATAGCAAAAAACACTTTCAATTTGCGCTATACTTTTTGGCACATTCGTTCAGCAGGAAGCTATCAATGTCACTTACTGAAATTGAAAGGGCAGTGGTCACGTCTATAAGGGAAATATGGAAGCAGATTTGCTGTTTTTTTTTATTTTCCCGGGAGATTTCTGGAAAAAATGGTGAGGCGTCACGTATGGACAAGTGATTTTTGGTGATAGTTAACAAATTTGGTACTTGTTTGTTAAAGTACCACCGCACGTATAATTATTACATTATTTTGGGAGAACTTTACAGCATGGATTATTTTGGGTAGAAAATAATTTTGATATAAATTAAAAGACAAAAAAAAACTAAAAACTATAAAACGTTAGATGTTCTTTGATTTGTTGAAAACAGTATAATTTTTAGATATTATAAATATACAATGTGATCTTTCGGTTTATTATTAACCTCAATGCAACCAAGTATTCAAAACCTGAAACATTGTATCAAAAACACATAAAATGAATCAGTTTTCATTAGTGGTTCGTTTGTGTCAATTTGTGCGGCTGATGAAATAAAAGGCCTGTCACAATCATATCGCGGGGACAAACGTCACTTGAAGGTAGTGACGCTTTTGACAATCTGTCCATTGGCATTAGCCTTCGGTACGGGGCTGGGGAGGGTTGGATTAAATCACCGGCGGTGAGAAAGGGAGGAGGGGAGACACCCCGCAAGATGTCACATCCGATCCAGGTGGTGGCGTTCACAATTAAAAGTGAGGGGGCCGAAGAATTCTGTAATTAAAATTAAGAACAATTCTGATCCACTGTGAATATTAAAGATTTAACAAACTTACGATAAGATTACGTATGTTTGTTGGATGAAAATCAAAATGGCTCGTGGAAGTTGAACACGCACGCGGCTGTACCGGTTGTACCGAGAACCTTGATAAAGTTAACCGACTAAGGAAGTTACGTCATCAAAAGTTCAAACAATGCATTGACAAAGTTTCCCGCCTAAATATGCAAAATCCCACTACAAATGTATTCATCCAACAGCTGTGGCCTTGAAACCCTAAAAACTCGGATCGATAGTCCGTAAGTTACCAAAATTTGGGAAACAACTTCCAATTGTTTATAGTCTGGCAGAAGTTGGGCAGAGTCGGGCTCCCCGCGCTGCAGCGCTCCATAATGGTGAAACTTTCCAAGAAAAACTCCCGACGCGAATTTGATTAAGATCTATAAACCCAAGTTCAACTTTCACTATTAAAAGTAGTTAGTTGTTATAAAGGAATTTGTAAATTGTTGGCGGAGTTCATGAACTCGGTTTGTTTTAAGAGTCAACCTTGAAACAAGAAGAAAAGTCCTGTAAAACAAAGTTTGTGGGCCGCCGCACTTCGAGGATTGTGCCCGAACTGTCTGTCTGAACAACTTAACCGATTAAAAGCTCAAAAGCTTCCAAAGTCATTTTAAAAGTTTATCTGTGCCATTCGCTGCAAATTCTGCCGCCTCCTATAGAAAGCATCTTCCTTATCATCTGAACACATACTTTACTGAAGTCCAGTTAAACTTGTTTTTAATCAATATTCTCTTGGGGTGCGTTAAGCAGCTACTCTCACTGTAAATAGAGGTTATCGGATAAGGGTGCAGTGAAACCAGTGCTCCAAGTTAATCTCTATGGCTTACTCTCAACAAGTTTGTTACATGGAGGAAAATTTCATACGAGCTTTTAAAAGATCATAGTTCTATACATAAAGTATATATTATTAAAATACAGTTCGATTGATCAATAATTAGCTGTGGGTTTGAAAGAACATTTGGTATTTGTAAGAAACTTTTGTGGCACGATAATTAAAATGTTATAATCCTATAAAAGATATAACCCTTTCTAAAGTTAACAACGGTATATAGGTCTAATTTTGTGTTCAACAATCTGTTTACCTCCTGAAGTCTCCTGCTCTCCCGGACTGTGAAGCCGCACCGATAGAGATGGAGGAGATCTGTTAGACTCTTCGTAAGAGAAATTGGATTGAGGCGAAGATGCTCGGGATGTCGGTTCTGGAGAGCCACTTTGCATGCTGAAAAATAGTTATATTTGTATATTTGACAAAAAATATTAGAAATTATCGCGAGACTGAAAAATAATGCAATAATAAATATTAGGAGTTAATTGAAAATACAAATAATTTATCATTTAAAATACTGAGAGTATTATCTGAAAACAATAAAATTATATTTCAATTAACACGTTTATTAATAAAACATCGATTTAAATAACATGGCACCTGCAAAAAAATATTTAATTATTTTACATTAAATACCATGATGTATGGTAAGTATGTTTGATTATGGAAATATTCTATAAAAAATAGATTAATCAAATGTATCAAACAAATATATAAAAAATATGATATTAATTAATTCTATCTACATATGTGAATTGTCTAAGTTATTTTAATTATCAAGGAACTGCAGTATTGTCTGAAAAATTATATTTTCACAATTTAAATGAGATTTCTTTCAAAATTTAATAAAAATTTTACCAGTTGGCTATAAAATATTACTTTCTGTATTCAGTGACATATTAAATACTGATAAAGTAAAACTTAATTGTTTATATTATATTAATTAATAACATTGGCTTAGTGGCAAATACAACGTAACATATTAGTTGGAGGTAGGATGATGGAAAGGTCTTTATTGCGAAGCCTTAGAGATAGCCAGAAGACATCTAAACCAAGTAGGAGCATCGAAAAGTGTTATTCATTTTTATATTATAAAAATCAATATTCAGAATAGCATGAAAAATCATAGAAATTTACTTCAAATGTAGAAATAAATTAGTTTTATATACAATATTATAATATAACCATTTCCATTTATGTATAAGTTAATAAAAAAACTAATAAATTTTAAGACAAAAGTACAGATACTCGGAAATATGTTTTAGGGATACGTAAGTCGTGAAACCAGAATTTAAAAAAAAATTCAGACCGTAATACACCTACTTACAGTGCATTAAATTTTTTTTATTATATTACGTTAGTAATACACCATTTAAGCAATTAACAAATTAATTTATTATTAATTTGGATTAATTGAATTTTGTTGTTTAAGCTGTCCATCAACATTTCGATTATTATATAAAAATATTGAATTTTTTTTTATTAATTGTTTTTCATATAAATATGTAATTTAAATAACTTATATTTCTTTGTTAATTACCATAAAATTGAAATGAATATTGCATTATAATAAGATAAAAAGTATCTAGACAAAAAGACCTTTAAATAATTCTTGCACGTCGCCTGCATTTTATGCATCAAGTCTTAAAATCTTCAGCTTGAACCTTTTGCGACCAGGTGAATTTTCCCAAAAACGCCGATAAAAATGAAAATTTCCTTCTTGAGGGTTGGAAGGGAAATTAGCCGAGCACCTTGGTGGGAAGCCGTCAAATTGCAGCATGAAAAATAAATATACATTGCCTTTTGAACGACGCCTGTAACTCGGAAGGGAGTCGGCAGGGGGAGGGGGGGTGACGAGAGTTGCCGTACTTAGGTGTACTTAAGGTTTATAGGTTCCTCGAGTAATATTACTTAAAATTTCAATGGAATTCCTTCTAATTTACGGCTCAAGACAAGGAGTCCGGCATATGAATGGTTTAATTTGTATTTTTACTGTCAGATAAAAGTAAAAACCATACCAATGCGTTATATCACTTTTTATTTTATTAGTTATAATATATATACATAGATAACATGTCTAAAGAAAGATGTATCAATTATATCCGAAAGTTGCTATGCACCTGAAAATAAAAATAATTAAATAGTACACGGAACAAACACGTAATGAAAATTCGTTATTACTTATATCAATAATAAAACAATTTAAAAATAAAAAACCTGAAAATAAAAGACGTTTGATATCTTTTGAGAAATTAACTAAATTTATAGTTATAGCTATTTATAATTCAATGTGGTAAACTTACCCTTGATTTCTGTTTTCCAAAAGTAATGAGGTATTTGTATACTTTTTACCAAAATGACCGTCAATCTGTAACAATCCAAAGTTCAAGGTTAGTAATCATTTTTAATAAATTGATACAAAATATATCGCATAATTATATATTAGAATTTTTATTATAAACACTGTTTTTAATTTATTTATTAATTCATTTGAGTCAATAGTGGTACTCAAATTATGAGTAAAATTGTGTAAAATATCTTACAATTATTTTACGACATTCAAAGTTCAGTCGCAACTGTGTCGTTAAGAAATCCTGCGCCAAGGAGCTAACCGATCGTGCGAAGAGTATGTGCGAATCCGTCTATTGCATGTTGTAAAGATGATAGGGGTGCCATTAAATATGCATAAAAGCTGTAAAATGTGGCTGTAAACCAAACGATACCCCCGTCATAAGGGTTGGAGTGCGACGGACTAGTGTCATCTTCTATCTATTGACTCTTGGCGTTATGGGATTCTCATATACGCCAAATTGATTGTTGAAGAGGGAATTATGTTTTTTAATACGTATTATTGACGCGCTGAAATTTTACGATGGTTTATTTAAATGTCAAGAAGATATCGAAATGATCATTAAAGAAAAAGTATTTTATTTGCAGATTGGCAAATATTTTATGTATTTAGATAGTGATCGGTGCTATATTTCTTCAATACGATAGTTTATTTTGAATTTGAATTAATAGTTTAATTCCAGTAAAAACTGAATACAAATATACGAACTCTTTTTATTTATATTTATTTTATTTTTGAAATTAGCAAAATTAACTTTGTGGTTAAAATTCATTATTTTTATTTGTTAACTTTATTTTTTTAACCACTTATTGAGTTTAAATACATCTACCGGTTTCAAAAAATATAAATTTTTTTTTAATGGTATTTTTCGAAACCGGTAGATATATTTAAACTCAATAAGTTGCTAATAAAACAAAGTTAACAAATAAAAATAATATATTTATTTTATTTAAAGCTTCCGAGTTGTAATGACAATGCCCCCTTTTAAATATGATAACTAATATCTCCGCTTAAAGACTATAATATATAATAATAAAATGACTACAGAATACAATAGATTTTTTTTCTAACTTGAAGATTTCCCGGAAGACTTCAAAACTTTAAAAACCTATTTTTGTCTGTGTTAATTTAATATTTTTCTGAACTAATAACTTGGCTATTATATAATAATATAAAAATTGAAGAAACAAAAGAAACACAGTAATGTAATTAATTGTTCTCTGATAAACCTCTACAAGATTGTTTAAAGAGTCTAAAAAATATGTTAATATTTAAAAAATATGTTTGTTTGATAATAATATTGTACATTTTAATCTAGTTCACTATGATGAATAAAGATACATACCTACTAATAATCAACAGTATATCCATCCACGCAAGTTTAGATTAGTGTATTCTTGGATTTATTACATAACATCGATCAATAACATACATACATAACACAATTCAATAAAATATAAGTTTCATGGTCGTTCAGAATCTTCTGTGCAAAGTTTTTCGATCTATTCTGCCGTGTCTCCGATCTCTCTGGTCGACACTCCGATGCATCATCGACATCTGCCCATGATGGACCCCGCAATGGAATCCGAAACGTCAGCGTAAGACAGCGGAGATACACGGAGGAATTAATAAAAAATAATATGTTCAAAAATACAGATATTTTAATTAATAGAAAAAAAAGTATTTAGTCGCCTGTTGATGTATAAATAAATAAAAACGATATGTGCCAATATCATGAGGGGTAAAGTGCTCTTAGACATTCTGGGCGCCCTGGTGAAAGCCTGCTCAGTTTTCATAACATGAAGACATGAAATTCAGAAGGCTCCTTCTGCCTCCACCCCCAAATTTTCAGTGTAGGGCCCACCGAATGAATTTTATGAATCGGCAGTAAAATGTCTGGATTTACGATTCGCACCCTCCGCGCCCATTGCCTGGCGGAGCCGTTTTTCATACAGGGTGGGTCGAACTCAAAATCGTTTTAGAGGGACTGTATATATTGGAAGGCAAAAACATTCGATGTTTTTCAAAAATAAAATGTGTACATGATGAGGTCTGCAAAATGAAAAGACATACCCGATTTACTACTGTAAATGATTAAGGTTTCTATGTTAAACAATCGAATGTCGTGTGGGAATTATTCATATTTTTTATACACTAAGTCAAAATTTAAAAAAAAAAATTTTTCTTGGCAGACGATACTATAATAAAATGAGGTGCTTTGTTTTACAGTTTTATTACTTTTGTGTTATTCTGGTATCGACATGTTTGACTGTGTGACTATTAATAAAATATTAACTAGATAATAAAAAACAAAATTATATTTCACTTTCTAAATTTTTTCTAATATTATTAAAAATCAATACATTATGGTGTTACTTTGGGAGTATAAGAGAATTTCACATAATCTAAAATGTATCCGTAACATTTTGAAATACTTTTGATATTTCGTTTAAAAAAAATAGGTTTATCAAGTATCAAGAGTACCCCTTACTTATTAACAAATTATAGAAACATAATTAATTTAATTAAATAAAAGGTGATACGCATTCAGCAAAACTTGTTAAAGGCACTAAACATTAAAAAAATTGGATCATGCAAATTTAATAATTGATGTATTACAAAAGTTTTATTTTATTTATAATTATTTGTATCATTGTAAAATAAAAAATCCTAAAATAAATTGATGGGCAAAGAGCAACGTGGCCATAGATGCGGATACTGATTGAGAAAAGTTCCATTGTCAATATCATTTTTGTTAAGTGAGAAAATCTTTGTAGACAACATTTTTTATAAAAAATTGTCTATTAGCAGACAACATTTTTTATAAAAAATTGTCTATTAGCACCCACAAAATTATCGCAGTCCCGAATCAAGAAGTGAAAACGCATTTACGCCATTATTTTTCAAAATAAACATTCATTGAATATTTATGCAGAATATACCCGTGCATATTTTCATTAAGTTTTCCATCCAATATAATATCAAAACGAAGACTACGTATCTCTTGCATATACGAGGCAGCCTCCTAAAATGAAGTCAGGAGAGAAGTGTGATTAATGGTGAAAAATATTGTGAGGGAAATATACTGAAGCTTCAATAAATATTATTTACTGCGAGAGGCTGTGCACGGTCAAGCCTGGGAGAAATATCTTAGAATATTACATCTTTTAAGAGATTTAACCAGACGGAATTGAAAAAATATTCTAGAAAATTTACTGATATACGTATAAAAGACATACGGTGAATTTTTAGATGTTTGGAGACGTTTTTATGTCTCATTTTCTGAAATCGTGCTCAATGTAAAATGCTAGTAAATACTTACTATTAAAAATTACATTGAAATTTACTAAAAAACTAGTGAACTAGTTCTAGATTTGCATTAAAGCTAGAAATACATATATAGGATGTAATTTAAATATAGTATAGAACATAATAATATATATAAATTTGTTCAAAATTTGAAAGAGTTTCATTATTTGTTTTGAATATTAAAATAAATATATAGAATATAGATTTTTAAAAAAGAAAATTATTTTTTATATTTTTCTTGATGCAAGTCGCAAGAGAATGCTATCCTTAAGTGATGAATAGCCCCACGTCAGTTCTGGGATAAGAAGGGATACTTCTATACTTCCTTACATACATTAATATATCCTATAAATAGATGGAAATACGTGCTATATCTTTTTCAATAGTGATATGAAAATTGAAAGGATTTAAAAAAATAATTAGATTTAAAAAAAACATTATTCATATGTAATTAATATTGTACATGCTATTTCGATACTAAGGTGTGCTAAATGATTGTATTTATATGTATCCTCTAGTGTATTTTGCTCATTGAGCGAAAAATATAAAGTTTTAATTAAGGAAAATACATTTATCCAGTTCTGTGGTATTTAATACAAATTAAATGAATCAACAAGAAAGATATATACACAAAAATCTATCTATAGAATAAATATTTTAAAAGTTTAATAAAATATATTTCTAGCAGATTCATTTAATTTGTATTATTATAAAGTTTTAGATTTGTTGTATTATTTTAGGCGAGAAATTAAACAACAAATTAAATACTAAAATAATAAATACTATACAGAAATAAATATTTATATTTAATTCAAATAAATTTATTAAAAATAATATAAATGATAATAAATATTTAAATACATAATATTTAAGGTGAGAAATACTTTTAGCGAGAGCGTAAATTTAAAAAATAACTGCAAAATGAGCAAATTTTTCATTACGTAAAATTAAACTTTGTTGAAGAAAATATAGTACAAAACTTTTTTTTTTCCAAATAGTACATATGTTCTTATGAAGAAGAAAACTAAGTACTTATTAATTTATTTGTGAGAATAGCTAGCGTCAAATAATACAAGCATACGAAAATAAAATAAATTTAAGTAAAGACTTATTAGCTTTATAAAATTATAGGAAAATATTTTAGTATATAATTTTATACATTTTTCAATTATTATCTAACTTACTCTTTGAAATTTCAATGTCAACTATATTTAATTACGCATTAAAAAACTATTACTGACTGACTCAATTTGAATTTGACAATGAAACATGAAATTTTTTTTTTATTTACTTTATGATTCAATTAATATAATTTCACAGAAACGTAATAAAAGGCATGAGATCAATTTTTCAGGACATTTACTTTTTTCCCCTTTCGTTTTATTTTTAACAAAATTGTTACAAATTTTAATTTTGAATTCATTAAATGCCTTTTGTTTAAATTTTTATGCATTTTAAATCAATTCGTGTTGTATCTTGTACAACCATATTAGGTGTAAAATGGTTACTTCAGCACGGTTGAAACCTAGTAAGGTCGTTTTTAAAAAATAGAGAGACACACTGCCCACCTCGATACGGACTCTGACCTAGTAAGGTGAACAAGGAATATATAAAATTACCTAAATAAATGTAATAAATAAAGAATAAGCATTACATCGTATCGTTGCTCAGCTCACTCAAGATAGCACCCTAGATTAAAGTCCGTATCTCTTAATAATTTAAGCTAAGCGATAAGTAGTAGATACTTACTATATACGTAGCAATAATATATTCACTTAACTTTGAATCATGATTTTATTGTTATGGTCAGATAATTATTAAAAAATTAAGTATATTGTAAATAAACCATTTATATATTATAATATATTATAAAAATGTATGTCAGTTAGCGATTATAAAATGTAAAAGAGACATAAAAATTATCAGTCTAGAAAATACATACTCAGTCGAAATATCGAAAAATACAAATCGATTGAATGAAATTAAGTAAGTTGGTAAAGATTTTTCAAATTGTAATGAAAAAAGTTGTTGTTAAAAATTCATTTATAATATTTTATCTTGACGAAAAAGGTGGTTCTTTTTTTAGGGATGAAAAGGAAATGAAAATCAGGATGTTTTATCGCATACGTGTTCGGAATAAAGGCGGGGTTAATATCAATATGTGGAAGCTCGGGGGGAAGATCGGCTGCTTCACCCTGAATGAAGAATGATGGTGTATCAATTTGTCTTCTATTCCTTTTTCATTTAAATCATTTTTAACACGACTGTAAGTACGTGACTGAGAAAATGTAAAAATAAGATATAATTTGGATTTAAAATGCGTTTCCATAATTTTATTGAGTGATTTAGTGGCCTAGAGATATTATGAACAATTAAATATTATTACGATTTTATGAACGCTTTTTAAGTGGGTGTGTTAAAACAAATGAAATTTATTAAATTATATAAGTACATTATACGCTCACAGATAATTGAAAGTCGTTAGAGCTGTTATATTCTTGTAAAAGTCCATAAAACAAAATTATATTGTAATAGCTCATACGGGCGTTGATAAATAAACAAATAAAATAAACAACTGATAAAAATCGTAGAAAAAGTTTAACATATATGAACAATTATTAAATTGATTCATTATCAGTAGTGTCTACATTGTAGGACCTGATTGATTATTTTTAAAGTTGTTATGACAATAACATATCGCTTATGATTTTGATATCCCAGACATAGGTTCCAACACTATATAAATTAGGTACATTCAAAGAATGCTCATAGGTGGCCAGATAACTGCACACAAAGTTATGAAACATTAGGTAGATTAACATTATTTAGTTATTAACTACAAAGTCACAGCAACAGAGTGATATGCTAACTGTGTAAATTTGCCACTGTGTGCACTTGTTATTGTGTTCAGTTATCTGTGTGTGCACGTGTCTTGTGTGTAGTTGTTATGGAATAGTATAGGAATTTAAGCAAAACGTTATGTGTGCACGTGTAAATTATAAATGTAATACAACGTTCATTTAACGTTAAATTCGATACCACAGTGCAATTTTCATAGGAAACGATTTCAGAGGATGTAGTAAGATTTGCCATTTGTGGAATAGTTGATTTGATAATTCCAAGTGCCACGATGAGAATTGTAGGGCACTTAAAACTATTAGTGCACACGCAACCGCTTCAGCAGGCATTGTACACGGGAGGTGGATATTTCGTCTGGTAGCTGTCTCAAGATGATAAGAGATGTACGACATTTAATAGCTCTTTAAGAGACAACACGAGAGTAGTTGCTCTCAATAGTTTGAAGCGTCCCAGCATCCCGCAACGTCAATAATTGTACATTTGGTTGCCGCATTACTTTGTTAATAGAGCAGATTATATTACATAAATACAAGGTGGAGATACGGCGTGTAACGTATAGGTACTGAATATGTTAAATAGATTAGATTTCAAAGTGTACAGTATGGATTTAAATAATAGTAAACTTTTACGTTTAAATACATCAATCGCATATATTGTGATTTTTTAATATTATAATGCACAGATATTTGTTATGCTTAATTAGCGCAACACAAAAGTCAAAATAGCTCAAAAAACAAAAACAAAAAAAGGGAGTGAAAATCTCAGAGTTTATTTAAGGAAATACATAAGTCTTCATTTTGACGGATGCCATAATGCAATGCATTATTTTTCACGTCTCAAAAAATATACTCCCAAAAGGACTATCCTGTCGTACCGCTGTTTCGGTAAAATCGATGTAATATAAATTATTAAAAACATTTTTTAACTTTTTGACTTTTTAACTTCACTTTTCGAGCTAATTTTAATACACCAATCGGTTTCGGAAAATACCATTTCCTTCATCTATATGTCAAATAATCTAACTAAAAGTAAATGTGTTGAATTCTATTTTTAAAAAAATCTAATAACTAACTTATATTGTTAATGTGACGAAAGATGAGGAAATAAATTGACTTAATGATACAAAATTAAATTATAATTTTTTTTAGGATAGGACTTGTGGTTAAATTTAGTTGTTTATTTATAATATTTTGGTTAATTTTAAACGCTTTCCTTATTTCTAATGATTCTGAAACATTCATTAATATTATAATAATATGACATGATTTTAGTTAGTTTATTTGACATCCTGATAAAGGAAGTATTATTTTCCGAAACCGGTTGGTGTATTAAATTTAACTCACAAAATGGTTAAAAACAAAGTTTTAAATAATTTACGTTAACATGAATAAAACCCACAATGTAAAGTTTGCAATAAACATTAAAAATAAAATCAATGTAATTTTCTAGAAAGACAATTAATGAAGTCTTACGTCATTCATATCGACGATGAAAATTTCTTCTTCTGTTGCCCGTGTCCGCGTAATGAGACACGGTGAGATATATCTCAAAGATTTAGTTGAGATAAATGTAACCATAGAAAAGTTCGGCGTATTGGAATACTTGTTATATTTGTACTAAGCGATTAAATTTTTTAAGGGAACCTAATGCTAAAAACATTTTGCTCCTTAATAAATAATATAAATTGACATAAATAAATATTTAAAAAATACTGAATCCAACGGTAAAAGAGTACATTGTATTTTTTAAAATAATAAAAATATTCAATATATTATACGAATATAAATATAAGCGTGCCCGGTAAATAGAAAGTCCTAATGCATATATAGCTATAATACAGTAAAATACTAGTGTAGCAGGCAGGGTACCCAAATATAAATATAAAATAAATAATTATTATTATTATATATAGGACCTTGTACTATTGAGCCAGCGAAATACTTATTTAAAAAGTCGTACACACGACCATGTTAAATACAGAATGTAACAAACCCAGTCCACAATACTTTATCAGTGAATACCTGACTAAATTACGAGTCGAAAATGTTCAAAGATAACATGCCTAATCTCAACCTTGTCAGAGATATAAGTATTTAAAAAAAAACGTAATTATGTGATTATTTCGATTAATTAAAATATTTTAGTCATTCCAAAACAATCCAAAAAATTAAAGGTCATCGATTTTTGAGCGGCTAGATAATTTTTTGTTAGATGATTTAGGGCCTGAAGCAAAGATATAGATTAATAATTTAACAATTTCGCAAATGTTTATTTCTAAGTACATAGACTTCAAGCTTAACACGATTTTGTAAAAATTTCAAACAATAATATTTTCCGTAACAGTGCAGAATTTTTACGTATTCCTTGAGCATTTTTGATTCGCAATATAGTCAGGTATTCACCCGTAAAATATTGTGGACTAGGTTTGTTACACCCTGTATAATAAAATGCTATTTTTCTTTAACAATTTTGGATACTAAAATCTTTAGAAATAAAGCAGTATTTGTTATATTGAAATATACATAGTTGAAAATATGGAGCATGTATGTAGTATATATTTTATATTATATTATTTATATTATAGATATACTACAATATTTTCGTGTATATCTACTAATGTTTGTCATTACATGTTTTTAAATTCAACCCGACCAGTCATTGAAAACTGGTTAAGTATTTTGTATAAAATTGTTACAATCAATCTGTTAATTTAATAAAAAAAAATCGTATACAGACTATCAATAAGATCCCTGGTAGATATAATCCTAGATATGATATTAAAGAACTATGAAGGACGATTTGGAATATAGTATGTTACAAAATACACCTTTAAATTATCAGGAAAATGAAAAATACTGTAATAAATTAGAATAAAAGTTGTGTAAAATAAAAATACAAAAACAATATATTTAAAACAACTGCACATAATTACACAAGAGCGTGGGTTCCAAGGTCAACGAAATCAATTCTCGTAATATGTCTATGCCGTTAAGTTCAATTAACAATAAACTGAACAAGAAACTGATTTCATTTCAATGAATGTATTGAAGTACAGTAGATACGGTAGCTTTGAGTAACCACCCGAAAACAATTACCCATCAGCATGTAAGATGGGGAAATATGTAAGAACCCAGCATGTGAGAAGTTACCTTTACGTGTCGGGGGTCGGGGGCCGGGGGCACAGGAATCCAGCCGGGGCCCCCACCGAAATTATGCAAAACAAGAGCGGGTCCCCCGCAGCGCCCCGCTAAATGGCTTTTGAATTTGATAGCTCAAGATGTCTCCGAGCCCCGCGTAGGCCTGTCGCGCCCGTCTCCCCCGCGCCCGTCTCTGACTGTTCCGCGTCTTTGAGGTAACGTGCGCCGATTTGGCCAAATGTGCAGCTAACGATTGGGGAGGCGCGGGACAAATGCGACGAATTTATAACACATTGATAAATATGAAAATATATTATTATGTTTTTGAATACATAAGGCCTTTTTATTTTTATATATTCAATTATGTTATCTGTTAAGGAATGTAACAAAATCACAGGGATATAAAATAACAACATTAAAGTTGAAGTATAAAAAAATACAATTGATTCTTTTACATGAATTTACTGTTTCTTCTTCAGTGCATATTTATTCATTTTCACCATCGCTATTGGTTCTACATCTACTGTTGAGTGTTGGCTTCCTCAAGAAATTTCCACCATTGATCACTATTACACGTCATTTTTAGGTATGCACAAAGTTAATTTTATATATTTATCAAAACTACAAAAATAATTAAACTGTTTATTGTTATATAATTAGAAAAGCAAATAATACTAAAAAGTAAGCTGTAAATAAATAATTATAATAGACAAGGTATCACTTCAAAGATTTGAATTTAAATTTAAACATCTCTTCGGCGGAGTTTGGTTCATCGTACTATATTAATATAATTGAGAATGATAAAATAAATAGATTTCTGATTTCGAGTACGTTAAATAATTAAGTTTATTTGTCTATAGAAGATTTACTATGCAATGTGAAAACATTTATATGATGCGTAATCGAAGATGTGCGCATTGCGTTGCATTAATTATATTTAAGGTAACATGTGTTTTCTACAAGTATAAAAAAATATATACATTCTTGGTAGTCTCCCTGGACGATGCTCGAACCTCGGTCGCTTAGTATTATCATTTATAAACAAGCATGTCCATACAAATTGATACTCTTAATTCTAGTAGCATTATTTATGTGTTATGTATTATTGTATTAGCTTTTTTCCAGTTTTTATTTAATTTACTCTAATGTGATTATCTATAAGAGTGTAAAAATCAACAAATATTAAAAAAAAAACATTTGTATTTTTCATTTAAAAACGAAGATATTTTATGAATAGTACCCATGGATCCTCTTCCAATACTCCAGTGGAGTGTTATACTTGTACACACACGCGGCACTCGGGTGTTACCATTCCAAGTGTTTGCTTCATACACACATGTTCACACAATTACCTCCTTATGTGATTAAATGCTCCTGTCGGCACACATTGTTTATTGGCGCAGTCTCATCGCACGACGCGCGCTCCAGCGAGCGAATGCTCGGTTGGAATGCGCGTTTATAATTGGTGGTTAATTGTTGAGGTTTGATTGAAATTGTTGATGAAAATTGGCTCACGTAGAGGGGTTACAATGTGAGTTTAGCAAAATTAAAGTATGTTAAAAAGGGAATAATCTCTGATTGTTGTTTGAATGACATTTGATGTTGAGAATCGTTGGCTATTGGCATAATATTGAAGTGGCCACATAATAGCTAGCCAACATACAAATATTTAAACTGAGATAATCGCCGTCAATGCATATTTATTTAATCTTCAAATTCTAGTTCAGACCAAGTTTGTCCTCTTTTAAATCATCGTTTAATATACGTAAGTCCTATTTCCTTCTTTCCCACGGCACTACATTCCAGGGAGTCTTCTCCACTGACTCCTATCCCTGGACATTAGTTCCCGGACCTTTTCATTCCTTTCCATTTCCTTTTCTATACAGATAGTCTACCTCTTCATAGATACACGTCCTATGTTCTTCTGCATGCCGCGGGTAGGGAAATTTAAATGAAAACTGATACTTCACACGAATAAGGTGTAATGAAAATGTTTTTAAGGAGAACACATTACTATTGTGAAGTTGTAGTTTTTTCTGAACATAGTTCTGTGGTATGTCAATACAAATTAAATGCATCAATTAGTAAGATATACAGATAAAATCAATTAATCGATAAAATGTTATGGTTGCCACCGGGATTCGAACCAGAAACTTTTCCTATCCGGGGAAATGCGCTACCATTACACCAAGTCAACCTAGTAAATTAACGAAAAATTTTAGAATCTATATGCAGCAGCTCTTTCAAATAAATACATGTGTTATTTCTTTTTTAAAAGCTTGCACCTTTTATTGCGACGAATCTCAAATACCTTTGAGTAATATACGCTAGGAGACGACATAGATTAAATCAATTGATTTTTGTTATGTTCATCTATGGAATAATATTGAAAATGAACCACAATGTATTTTGCTTGAAATGTTAAAAATAAGAAATAATATTCATGGGTGATACAAAAGTGATACGTTACGACATAAAAAACCAACATAAAACATGGCTGATGGAAAAGAAACAGCGAAGTATGTATATAATCATGTTCTTCTTCTTTTAAATACGCAATCCACCCTTCACGAGTGATTTGTGCCATTAATCAAGTTATTACATTAATATTATAGAATAGAAAATATTATATTACAAGTCAATACCATTGTCGTTCAAAAAATGTGGCAAGTTAAAGATGACACAAGTTAACCGGGAGTTGAAAATTACCATTGACGAGATATATATTATATTTAGACATTATTAATTCACTATTAGATAATCCCATCAGCCTTTTCAATCCTCCGCCGATCTTTGCCACTTCACTCCCACTGCTACAATGATTTCGTCTACCCAACGAGACTTTGGCTGTTTTTTGTTTCATAGATACCATTAAAAAATATTCTTGGACGTACAATGTATTGATTTTCTTACACGTACAATTTGTGCAACTCCACATATTTATAAAGTAAGTTACTTAAGAATGCCATACTTAATACTTAAGAATACTTGTGTTAAATTTATATTTAGCCTTCGTTATATACCAACACTAATTGTTAATCGCAACTAGTTGTATCTATAATTCAAAAGTGGTCATCAATTATTACACTTTACTTCTAAACTATAATAAGTTCAAGAATGGTTTTAAAATCCCACCAAAATTGTGAGCACGTTAGTCAGATTTTCGAAAATAATTTCTGAATCACGATACAGATTCTGATACATATTTATATCATTGTTTGAGATGAATCAGTTAACATTAAATGGTTATTTTCCCTTAACGACTTGTTGTTTCTTTATGTAAAGTTATGTTTTTCAAATAGAAAATAAGTCCATTTCTATTGTCATAAATATGAAAATTGTAATTGTACCGTATTCTATGCACACTTTTCGAGCTCGTCCCTAGAGATGGGTGTTAAACACTAAAATAAAAATGCATTTTCCTTCAAAACGAAATCATTAAAACTGTACAAAATTTTAAATTACAAAAGTTTAGATCGATTAATATTCGTCTTCAAATATAGACATGAAGATAAACTGGCGTTCACCCATCTGATGTCTGTCAAAACGTGAAATACGCGAAATAGAAACAATTCTTCGTCGGGGGCAATTAATCTGAGAGTGTTTAATATCGGACCGGCGGCCGCCATGCTGGAACACAATCTGGGCGGGGAATATTAACTCAAATAAAATAACAATCATCTCAATTTTCGGCATCGGGTATTTAAATGGCCGCCCGTTTTAAACTGCTCCGGGGGTGGCCGAGTCGCCCCACCTCCCTCAACCGGCATCAATCATCCGAAGGGCTTCTCTTATCCGTCAAACTAGAAGGAGCGGATTTCATTTCTTTTCCCCGCTCTCCACCCCCACCCCCGCCGCAACTCGCTCCGCCAGCAGCGGCGGCTGGCGCTTAGCATTTTCTCAAGCGGTCCGAGATGCATCCGTATATTTAATATCCTGATTACGTCTAACTAAAACATCTTATATTCGTACTATCATGAGTAGGTACAAATGATCAATCATCATTTTTATCATCGCAGTGAATTATGAGCAAAAGCTTCCAACAATTCGCCGCCAGGTTGGTATTTTTACCCTCTAAACTAGTTCAGGCCGTGCTGCATTGCAGTTATGCAGCAGGATCAGGTTAATAACAAAGGCCACTCACTGTTCGAAGACAGTGTCTAATCGATTTATTAAATAATCACATACAAGAAATGTAGGTATGTGCGAGAGTGAGCATGGCAAGACTTCAGCCCTAACACCAGCGAATGAGCAGCCTGATTGTGTGTATTTCACCAACCTTAAACATCTGTCATTAACTGAATACTTTAACATTTGAACTTGAATTATTTAAACTCGTTGAAAATGAACATGTATTAACTTAACAAATTTCAGGTGTTGTCTTACACATTGTTCATAATCAAATATTGCAAATATAATTTCAGTCTTTTTTTTTGTTTTTTACAATTTTTATTTCCCTTCTTTCTTTAATTATTCTAAATTAATATTTGCTGAACTATGTAAAATATGATTATTGATTATCAATGTGAAACGTATGCCACACGGCATACGCAAGGGCGAAGCCCAATGAGGGAGATATTAAAATAGTAAATGCACACACGACATGTGAAATAAATCAAATAACACTAACAATACAAATATATGAGTAGTATGCTGCGTGTACCGGTCGAGCACACACTGCACCAGTGAACCACAGAGCTCCACTCGCGGCTAGCGGAGGACAAAGTAGAATACCAAATACCGGCGACGCTCGCCAGGATCTGCCGGGGCAACTACCCGAAGCCGCGCTGACCATCGCGGTCACAGTAAATATTTTTCAAAAAAGACGTAGACTTTAAAATTACAACATCATTTTGAACCTCTGGCGAAACAGAGATATTAGAAGCATCGTTTTCAATTGTTCTTTAAATTTTTATATAAGATTGACGGTGATGGTTCTATATGTATTGAAACATTTTTTGTAAAGCAGTTGTAATAATCACAAAAACTTCTACAAATTGAAGGTATGTAAACCTAATAGTATAAATCGCTGTAATTAATGTTTTACGCATTAAATACTAAGTTTATTGCGAATTTTTTGGATTTTATTAAAATGAAAAATAATATAATCATTTAAAAACTTTTTTTAACATAGTTTCGTCTGGTTAGCGCACGAGCGCAGTGCAAGGGAGCCACCACTGCTCACTACCTCCCTCCATTTTACATAGCTCCGCGCCATTTTTACCTCAGAGTTATTATGATATCTCGTCGGGGATTCCAAAACAATCTGAAGATCGTCAGCTCGGCGGCGGGGCTTGAAGGGTTCCCCGAGGTGGAGGATATCGATGTGTTTTTACTGTAATGGATTGGCTCTGATTGAATTTGAACGTAGATCTTGTTTCTCGCCGCGATCTTGGTTTACTCCTAATTGAGTTTTTACTGGCGGTGTGTGGTGGCGCTGCGCTGTCGGGCCGTGCATGATGGATAGACATGGAGCTGGTAATGTACCGTACCGCGGCGGGCAACGTTTTCAATGATCTAAAGTGACATGTATTTATATTGAGAGTGAAATGAATTAGAAGATTTAACGGACGTCATAACATTATTCTCACGATCGGTCCTCACCTCTAGGAGTAGGTAACGAGGTAGTGGGGTATATAATTGATATGGATAATAATCCTGTTGTGTACAAAGAGTTGTATCATTTTAGTGGGAAGAATTAAAATTAAGATGATTGAATAAGTTTGATATTGTGATAATTCAAAAATAGAATACTGATTTTTCACACGGATAATCTACAATTGAACAAATGCAATTACATTGTAAAACTAACATTTTAATTCTCGTTATGGAAATAAATTGTCACATATCCCGAAACTCAAGATATTATTCTTATATCAGCCTTTATTAATGTGTATAATATATATATTTTTTTAAATGTTGCGTACACGGAATACGTGTCACATAAATATTCTTACTATTTTAAAATGAAGATAAACGCTTGTGCTATGAAAATAGGACCAATTTGATGGCCTCCTGGAACGAGGCTCGAACTCCCGAATAGAAGATCACTAGGCGAGTATCGTAACCACTATACCACAAGCACGTCGAAGTTTCGTTTATAGTGTTAACTTTGATGTTGCAACGTATACAGAGCCTTAGTGGATTTTCATCCTGATGAAGGTATAGTGGTAAAATTATAAATAAGTATAAATTAAAAATTTCACTGAATCTTTTATATAATTCATTAAAAAAAACAGAATTATTATTCTTTAAAAAATAATAACACTATTTGTATAAATCACTTTGATTGATTTAACATCAGCCGGTTTCGATACTACTGTATCTTTTGTATTAAAACAAACTTTAACTACAAAGTTATAAAGTTATAAGTTGTTGATAAAAAAAGTGTTATGTAGTAAAGCATACGTAATATAGATTTCAAGAGGAAAAATAATACTCCATTAATGCGAAAATCTTGTAAACCTCGGATCATTCATTATCAATCAATACTCCATTTCATTAAAGTCTTAACCAAAACATCGAGTATTTTGCACTCAGATACGTAAAAAACCAAACCAGGTATAAAGATCTAATAAAATGAATGAATAAACCAGAACATCCAAAGCATTTGAATGACCTCTATTTCACAAATCAACAGAGATTTGAGCTTTTTTGCAATGTTGCTTATTTCTTCAAGAAATGCTCGGCTCGCTCAGGACCAGACTCTGCGTTGGAGGACTACTTCTTAAGTGTCGGCAACTTGCGGAGAAAATAATGGCCTTTCACGCTTAAAAGAAAAGCCCCATCAAAGCCGCAACTCGCGAGGGGGCGACGGGGTAAAGAATGTCAATTAATTATTCAGGCGCTCGGGTGATTAGCATACCGCGGGGGCGGGGCACCCCGAGGCACCGCGCCCTCGGCACCACGTGTGAGCGCCGGGAGCGGCTGGACATGGCCAATAATCTGAAGGCTGGTCTGCATAAACCATTACGGTCTTGTCTAAAGTGACATTCGCTGATTGACATCATAATGAAGGAACTGTATTGAAAATTATTTTAAAAATATAATCTTGGTATGTGTCTAGGAATACGGGCGACGTACGTATTTTAAAGGAAAGTTTTAAGCAGCTAGGATAACTACCTATTTACGGATTATTTTTTTTACACATGTATCATACCCCCTGCATAGAATATGTTTTTCTGATAAGTTCTGCCCTACCTCGTAGACAGATCATTGTATTTTGTTTCTATTTTTAAACATTGTCTAAACTTATAAAATAATATGAAATTATTATGGTGTTCTTTTGTTTTGTGGAAAATAAAATAGATTTATTTGCATGTGAAAATGTTCGTATATGAAAATGTTGTTGTGCTTCCGACCGGCAGATCCCTTTTTTTATATTTATATCATACAGTTCGTATATAAGTTACGTGGTAATACTATGTCGTGTTGCGTTATGTGTACGTTCCATCACTTGCCGGATCATGATGTGTACGAAATATTTGACTCGAGTGCTTTTGTAGCGCCAGTAACCAAGAAGTTTTATTTTGGATCATCATCATCTATTCATTTATTGGATATTTATAAATTTCGAGTATCTCGTCAAGAAAGCACGATATCACACAAGCGAAGAATTTTTCTTTCTGCATACGTAAGTGAATGGATTTTTTTTCTTAATAGGGTACGGCGCTTGGGGTAATCGATTCGTTTAACTTGGACCCTAATTCAACTGTACAAGATGACACTGGCATTAGTGAAAATCGATGTGCAGTTTCTATATTGGTGTTTATCAGATATATCAGATATCAGTGCATACAAGCAAAAAAGCTGTGCATTACTAAAAATTCTGGGAAACAAATATAAATGAAATAATTGGATTAACATAAACGAAAACATTATTTTAAAATTACCGACATCTGTGTACTAGTAGAGACTATAATTGCTTGGTTCTAAAAACTATCACGACAACTCACCGCTGTACCCATGGCGCTCTTTTGTATTCGCCGCATCGAGTTATTCATATTACTCTGGTCTGTCTTTAAGCTAGTGAATTACTCAAGTCAAATAAATAGCTATTTACTGAATTGAAAATTCCTTTCGGTTGATCCGTTTTGTATGGAGTCGTTACCTATGCTAATTTTTTAAACAGAATAACATTAGAAAGGCTTACAACTGTGTGCAAATCATTGAAGTGTCTACTTCTTCTTTTACTAAATGGAGAATTTTACTATCTCACTGTTTTTAATGTGTTGATTTCATGATTGTTCTTTAAATTTGGTGGATGGATTGGTTTTTGATTTGGGAAAAACAAAAAGCAATTGGCAGAACTATTTCCTTTAGTTATAATAAGCATTTCCTTTAGTTATCACGTGAAGTATTTTCAAACAGTAAATTAATCATGTTCAGTCATAGAAACGGTTCTTAAAAACGTTCATATATTTTTTATATGGGTAAAAAGGTATTATTTTACGTTAAAACTTAAACATTAAAAACACTATTAATTACAAATAAATACACGATAGGGTCGTATAAACGACGGATTTATTTTGTTTAAAGACGTTGGTTAAACGAAAGTACATATATTATATATTATTGTATAATATCATTGGTAACAGCATAACCTAAATCTATACCTACTGCACGCCACTGGTAATGATTAATGACTACACTTGCATTTTAGAAGACGTATAAAATAATAAACATTATCGAACCCTCATTTGTAATTACCTATCGCAGCTAACAAAAATAGGTAATTTTTAGTAGATCTATTATTCGCATGAATTAAAAAAATGTAATATTTTTTTAGATCTATTCAGTAGATCATAATAGACAATTAAAAAGGACCTATTTGTTAATTACGATCCTTTACGTAAGAAAGTGTAATATGCGTAATTATAATACGTAATTGTTGCTTCAATTGATACAAAAAGAGAATTATAAAATAATTAAATAAAGATTAACTATAAAAATTTAAAAAAAAAAAAATTCTTGTAATAATTAAAAAATATCGGTTAGGTAGCCTTAAATTTAATATGACAGGTAATAAAATCTTACGATAAAATTAGAACTCCATGCGGTTGGAGGTTTTAACATGTGAATAGGGGGAAGTATTCACGAAAGGGTGGATGAGCCAGGGGTGAAAGGCATGTCGATCTAAGAAACAGGCGAGGAAATTTTCATACAATACCTTCCGATCGTGTTATATTGCTCTATAAGTCTGCACGCTTTTCTTATTTCATTTCGCAGTAGGATAAAAGAAATGAAAATAAAAGTTTTCGATAAATTTTACCGCGAAATTAACTAAGGCTTCTCGTTAAAAATAAATATTTTGATAAGAACATTTTTATCAGTATTATTAACATAAATTTCAATTTTTGTAATACAAAACACTGGTGTGGATACATACTATTCATTGCCAATGGATCCTACCTTTAAAAATGGTTTCATTGAGTTTTAATTACAGACGCAATAAATATTTAATAAATAAACACAATAATAAAATGAATAACAGAACTGAACACATTATTATTTGTGAAGTTGTAATTTGTTTCAGAATGTAGTTCTGTGATATTTAATACAAATTAAAGGCATCGATTAGAAAGATATACATACAGATGAACTCAATTTAGCGAAAAAATAGGAAGAGATCCTGGTTCAAATCCCGGTGGCAGCTAAAATATGTTTACAATAATATTGGGTTGATGCATAAGTTTTTGTTTTCCAAGACAATGGTGCCCTGGAAAGATTTTTTTTGACATTTACTCGGATGTCATTTTGGTGCCGTAGTATTGATAGTCTGAATTTTTCAATTTGTAGAAAGTTTGCGTTAATTGACGGATAAAAAATAGAGTTAAGTAAAAAAAAAATATTTTCGACATATCCTTTTATTTGAGTTCAACCGAGGAGTTAAGGCATTACAAAAGTGGCTATTCGTGAGTGTGATTGCAAGGTTATTCCATATCTGTCCTATTTTCCTCATATTGCCCCATCAAATAAAAAAAAATTCCGCTCTCTATCCAAAAATCTTTTAGAAATTTCCTTTAATAAAGATGCTGTTCTTCAAAATTGGCTTGACAATTTCTTGACCTCCAAACCATAGGATTCAGGCGTGAAATCTAAAAACTGCCACAATACAGTATTAATTTTTTTTTTAAATGTCGATATATGCAGAATGCACCAAAAAATCGTAAGTTTCGACAAATAAAATTATAAAAGTCGTTATTGGCGCGAATAAATGAGTTCTTGCGAACGCGCACCGGAAGCCGGTCATAAAAGTGGACGGAATTCTGAGGAAGTGAAGCGAGACACCATCTTGAACAATGGATCTGTTAATTAACATTTCTTACGCCCAGCAGCGGCCCAGGGGCTTATCAGCTGGAATGTTTACCGCCCGCCTCACCCCCGAGCCCGCTGGTCCACCCCCGCCACCCTTGGCTAATAAAATAATCGGCAAGGCTTTAATTTCAATAATAACGCCAACACCCGGCGGCCGATTGCGATTCTTGCGCTGAGTGTAGCGGGACTCGGGAAGGCTGCTACCACGGGGCTAGGTATGTCACGAATCCGAAGAAACGTGTAATTAAAAGTTTAAAAAATATCGGGACAAACATATCTCAAAAGTTTTTGCATTTTTTAGGAATCAAATAAAATGTTTACCAAATTAAACTCTGAATCTATAGCACTGTACTCCAAAAAATAATGTATATCATAATAATTGTGAGATACCAAATTTAGTAAATGTTCACAAAAATAGTACTCAATTGAAAAGGTGCTACATAATTGCAGGTGGTGACGCATTGGAATATGAAACTTACGACAGTCCTTGGGGAACGTTCGATGTTTACACGAAACAACATTTAGCGAGTGGGAAGTAGAATTACTACAGGACAAAACTGATTGACTGAATGGCGCTTGCCATTGCGCAAAATATCTTGGAGATTACGTTTGTAAACATTTAGTTGAGTTTGGTTAGGTTAGAACGTAAATACAAAAAGTTTTGTGGCACATGAAGTAAATATTTAGTTAAAACTTTAAGATTAAATATGGTCTAAAATTTGGTCCATATTCACTATTTTTGGGAAACTGAAGTATTTTTCGGTGTTTTACAACAGTAGTTGTACCGGAAGTGTTTTTTTAAAAAATAAATTACTTTATTTATTTTCAACCCTAAATTGACAATGGTACACAATATAAAAGAAATCCAATTATGATATAGCCTGCTTTGTGTCCCGGCTCGGATATAATGCGACATATATTTAAAAAGTCTTGTACTTCTATAGATTCACCTGCCATAGTATATGGGGGGTGGGGTTAATTTTTAGAGGTTTTATAAGATACAAATTTCTACCCGTGCCTGTTATATCAGCTAGATTATTATAGTTATCTTAAAATATACAAGTAAACAATTTGATACATTCTATATAATTAATATAATTGCGAGATACTATTTAACCGATTAAATATTAAACTCTTAAAAGAAAAGTAAAACGCACGAAAGGACATTTGACATAAACTCTGTTAATTTAAAATTCAACTGACAAATAATCAAAGAATTAACCCAAACTGAACCAGACACTATGCAATTATTAGATAAATGATATTTAAACGCATTAATTGAATGATTCAAAACGTAATTGTTATGAATAACGAGCGATTTTGAGCGTTCATCGATGATAATTACTAGTTTTAGTTGAGAAACATAACCCTGCAGTACCGCCTTTATCACGTTTTTTTTTAAAAATAATTATTAACTTTTTTCTCTACATGAACTGTGAATTAGAATGCGATTGTACTAAGCAGGGCATGTATTACGAGAGCAAATTACAAGTAAATATTTGATTTGTGATTTTTCTTTGATTAAGATAGTGGAAACACAAAAAATATTATTTTTAATGTTTTTTTATTTACCCTAGGCGGACTTAAAATATATTTGACAAAAAAGTGTCTCTACTCATGTATCAAAGTCAGAAACAAACGGTGTGTATGAATGAGTGGCACTTCTTAAATATTATATTTTTTCTTGTATTTGTTTTCCATCTTAATTTTTAATTAGAGCTATTTAATTGAAATTATCATTATTTTTTGCATTATAATTCATGTTTTTATCATAATTTTGCACTACCTATGGAAAAGTAGTCTACCATGAAGCACTAAAAAACTAGTCAGGATATTTAAATATTTAAAATATTGAAAAACCTTGATGGGTACAATAATTTAATAGACAAAAAAAGTTAAGCCCTTAAAAATAAAAGGGTTCAAAGCCTCGCGGGAAAAGAGTGAAATGTGGTCACAAGTTATTACGTACCTTAAATTCCAATAAATAATTCGGATCTATTAAAGTCGACACAGGCGCAACGGCGGAATGACATTAATTAACCTGAATAATCCATCCCGATCGCGTGGTTGTTAAAACCTAAACGCGATTAAAACAAACTTTTTGACGAGACCTCCCCCCCAGCCCATATGGACGGAAATAAATATATTATATCGGGATGGTATAATGTTTGATCGGGCGAGGGGCGATTGAAAAGTTTACGGTTTTGCAGATTATATAAATGTTTGTTGTTTTAATGATTCGTAGATATTTCAATTAGGGCGTGTGGTTACACCGTCATTACGTTGGGCACTATTAGTGAAATTAAATAATTCATTTTTTAAATTTGTTTCACTTTGTAAACATATTTTGAGGACGGATTGCAGACCTGATTCATCTGATTTATAAAGTAAGAATTCATTAAATTAATCAATCAGTAATACACGGAAAAAATAATATTTGGTTGCTACCAATTTTATCAATTCACGGAAAAGCGTTACCATTTCGCCATATCAACCAGTTAATTGGTTTTAAACATCAGAGATTTATGTTCTGAAATTGCAACTTCATTATAAAAAAGTGTTTTTTTTAAAATAAGGATTTATTACCTAATTCTGAATAGCAGTAATTGAAAAATGGTAGGATTAGGTATCCTTTTGACAGTGTAAAGAATGAATACATTCGGAAAAACTGTAAAGGTGTTCTTAGCATAGTAAAGATGATTAAAAAAGGATCGTTTAGGTGGTTTGGTTATATACAGTGAATACATAAGTAGAGAATGGTAAGAATGATATATCATGCAAGTGTGGATGACACTAGAAATAGGGGACGTCCGCGGAAGATTTAGCATGGCCAGGTAAAGCAGATGCTGGAAGATGATTCTGTAAGAAACCTCAATAATCGACGGGGTTGCGTGAGAGGATGTATGAATGTGGATGAGGCGAGAGTTGTGTATTAGGGCAAAACAACGTGGCGCTCCATCCTCTCTGCTTATCCCCATAAAGAAACGGCTGATGGTAAGTTATCTAGTTGGTTCGAATTTAAGGGTGAGTACACACGAATGAAATTTTTTCACCGAGACTCGAAAGTCGGTATACATCAGTTGTTCTGCGTACAAAGTACATTTTTATTTTAAATACTCTTATGTGACATTTTTCTCAATATCGATTAGACACAACTATCTCCGGTAGAAGAATTTGGATCATCGATCCTGTTCATGGACATGATAATACCGAGTGCTTTAGGAATTGGGGACGTTGCAATTGATTTCTTACTTTTTGAGAATGATATAGCAATGCTAGCGCCCACACAATAATAGATAAGTTATTTTAATAAAGACTCACGTAAGAATTAAGTTTGGTACTGCAGAAACCGAGGTAATGGTTATAGGATGACACCATGAGCAAGAAGAGTGTACGGTCAGAATCCAAAAAGCGTAAATGAAGCAAGTCGACAAGTTCAAATACCTCGAAATGGAATTCTCTTGCGATGGGAGACAGGAAGATAAAATAGATAGAAGAATCAAAGCTGCTAGAAATGTTTTACGTTCCTTTTATACTGCGGTTATAAAGAAATCCAACAGAATATGACGAAATTAATTATCTTAGGGGAGTAATATTATGGATCGGAGTGACAAGGGAGATCGTCGGCACGGAGCCTTTATTTCTACAAACAGAAAGATCTCAATTAAGGTGACTTGGATATGTCTCATGAATGCCAGAATGTATTTAGCTTCTTGGCAACTCCGGTGGGAAGGCAGTCGGCGGGTTGCCCTAGAAAAAACTGGGATAAACAGCAACAAATACAATTGTGTGAAGAATTTTTTTAATTATATTATTATTATTAACCCCCGACCACTAGATCACTAGGCCAGCGTCTTAACCACTACACCAAAAAGCACTGAGCTACTTGATCAGGATGTACTAAAGCGGCGTAAGACAGAGGAGGATGGAAGCGAGATTTTGGCTCCCCTTTCCTCCTAGGGTAACGGAACAAAAACGAATAAATTAATGATGAATTTGAAAATTAATATGTGCAGAACAAAATGTTTGAAAATATATGATCATGTATAAGGTACATTTCAACTATCCACACTGACTCTTTAACAAATGAGAGCACTCTGTCAGAGAGGTCAATATATCTGACGGGAACACTGTTGACCGATGAATATCCGATCCCACACAAACAATGAGACTTTATTGATGACGGCCATTTTTCACTTGCCACGGCGAGATAAACGGATGGCGGGAATCTCCATTTCCGGCTGTGGGGTAGCTCCGCTGGCAGAAACCGGAAAACGAATAATCGCGGTGTATCGGTCAATTTGAAGAGCATTTGTCAAACTGCAATCGCAGCCGATTGGGTATTGTCACGCGAATGGGGCTGGAGATTTTTGTCGGTTTTGGAATACCCACATTCAAGGGAATGTAAACCGAATGCTGGAAGGGATTTTTGAAAGGGGTATTTCGAAAATTGATGTATTTACCTCTGGTTTATTAACGAACAAAAATAATCATTTTAAAGCGAGCAACCGTATTCCGTGTCACCACTCTAGAACACAAGTTCACATTACTTTGGTTGTCAAAATAATTAAGATTAAATAAATGAATTACGAAAAATAAATTTTTAAAACTGGTTATAAAAATTGGTTATATAACTGCAATATTTTTAAGGAGAACATATTTTTGTTATGAAAGTTGCAATTTCAGAATATAGGTCTGTGGTATATCTTTCTAGTTGATTAATTTAATTTGCCTTGCAATATTTTTAGTATTATTAAAAAATCCGACGCAAAGATTATCATTGCAATATGATTTATCTAAGAAAGTTGAACAATTACTGAGCGACAAACGGTAGATGCACCATAATGTTTTTTTTTTACCCTCAGTAATCACTCAACTCAAAATCAATATATTTATTAAGACATCAAATTTTTAACAATCTCCCCACCACAATTAGAAAAATTACGGACTATCATAAATTTGTATCTGAAGTAAAAAAAATATGTACACAGACCAACTGAAACATAAATTAACATATACATATATATGTATTATATATATATTTATAATTAATACATTAAATTAGTATTTAAAACATCACAGACCTATGTTCTGAATAATTACAACTTCACAATAAGAATGTGTTCTCCTTAATTAATTAACTCGTTTATACTCCTTCTCTATACACGAGATTTACTCTCATGGAGAAGAAACAAATGTTAAAATATATATATATATATCCACTGATTATTCAAAATTGTATTATATTTTTAATATTAATTAAAAAAAAATATCATAATTAAAATTTACGTCATTTTTAGTTTTGTTGGATTGACACATATTTCAAATATTACGATATATTTCGGTAAGAAAGTGAAAGAAACATTGTATAACAAAATAAAAAAGTACGCAGTTATGGAAGGACAGTATTTTAAATAAAATATATATATGTGTAGGTTAAAATTATTCCAATTCTAGAAAAAGTAATTAAAGTCTCTGAAAGATTAATAAATTTAAGAACAAACTTTTACATAATAATAATTATAGGAAATGCGAAATATGACGATGCAAAAGAATGACGTCCTTAATGACGCCATTCTTTAATCCGTTACCTGTTTAATGTACATATAGCTATAATCATTTTATTTTATCTACCTGCGTAGTTATTAAAGCGTGGGTACATATTACATCAACAATTCCGAATGACATTAAGGACGTTGTTAGGTGTCATGTCATGATATAATAATTTATGTAAATATCGTCTTATTAATTTTTATAAATTAATAAACTCCGCCATGATAAAGAAACAGTAGTATCGAGACCGTTCGACGTTAAATTACTCAATGTGGCTTATACAAAGTTTTTTTAGTTTATAAAAAAATACAAGTAGGTTCAACCACAAAATTTCACTACAAACATCAACAATCAATGTCGTCTGTTCATTTTTAAATACACACATTTGTTATTTATCTTTATTTATATATCAATAGATTTTATTGTAAATTCAAATTCAACAATACGTTTATTCATTAGGTTAACCATTTAATTGTGGTCAGAGAGTATATAATAATAATAATTTGAATTGTTTTAAAAAAATCTTTTCATAAACAATTACACATTTTTAGAATTAAATCTTAAAAATTTTATTTTGACGTTTTTGCGGTTCCTTATATAACGATCCAACTTGGTATTTATATTTTAATTTTATCAAACCGAGTAATGTAATTGTGGTCATCGTACAAATTAATATGTTTTTGTTTACGTTTCGAGGTTTTTCAGTGATCGCATATTCATTTAGCAAGGATATTCAACGAGAAATACGATAGAAAAATAATTAAAACATATATTTATCAATAATTAATGCGTAAATAACTTTGCTACATTTTTTGTTACGAAAAACTTTAAAGTTACGTCTTTCATACACATTCAAAGACGGGATTTAAATACTGGTAGTGCAATATCACATTAAGTTCCGTGAAAAAAAAGGAATGTATGCAGGGTTGGATTAAAAGAACTGGAGCCAAAGGGGGCCACAAAAAAAAGCTTAATTTAGTTACGTTTTTTCATTGTTACGATGTAAAATAACCTAGTAATATTGAGTTTCGCGATTAGACAGTCAAACAGTCCACTGATCGGGAATTCTGTCGGGCCACAGTTAACATCCGCTCTAGGGCCCGGGAGCCGGGGGCTGCTGTGTCCTTCTGCGCTAATTGACATCCGAGGGCGCCTCGGAGCCCTGCCGCTACCGCCCCAGGAGCGGGTGGCATCGACCCGAGAGGCTGAATAAATTAGTGCCCCCCTCCACACTGCGGGATATAAAATTTTGAATATGAATGGGAAATTTTGCATTTGTAATAAGCCGCCATCTCCCCGCAGATGAGGAGAAACAAAGCGCAGCTGACGACGGAACATATGTAGATGAGGGCGGCCGGGGAAGAAAGCGTTCGCTGCATTGAAACTAGGAGGCTGCATTGAGAGACCATTGATGAATTAAAATAAATCTGAATTATTTCTACCGTGTTCTTTAAAATCAAATATAAATCAAAGTAGAACATTGTGGTCAACGGTTTCATTGTAAGTAAATTTAAAAGCAAACTCACACATTACATCGGAGTGAAGTGTCATTTTTTCTTCAAAATAAATTGATATCATATATAGTATACAATATTATTAATTTAAGTGTTTCTAAAATGAAAAAAAAAATAGTGCTTAGTTTGACGTATCCAAAATTTTAATTTATGTTTGATCACTGCAACAAATGAACACGTATATTATTTTTCAAAAAAATTTAAAAAAATTGTGGCTGTTTCTATAATTTCAATTATAAAAAACTATTACCTACTTAAAAGTGCACGGATGTAAAATATATTACCAACTTGTTCATTTTGGAGGATAAGAGTACATCCAAAATACATTCATAATATCTTAATAGTTTTAAAAATAGGGTCAAATGAATATTATTCGCGTATCTTTTAATTTCATCGAGTTTCCTATGTTCTTAAATTCATATCTATAACTATAAAAAATAGGTTTTATTAACTTAAAAAATGTACGTGTGAATGAATTATAATAAATTTACAATTTTAATCACTTATTACATTCACCTACTCAACATTTTTCTTCCTAACGTAATTTCAGAACGATAATATAATAAAATGAAAGAATAACGTCTGCAATTGATGTCTCTACCCATCGTGGGGCGTGCTTCCAATGCAAATATTATTTTTATCTGTATTACAGGAAAATCAATTAAATAAATCCGCCCTTGTGGCATTTCTCTTATTGAAATAATAATGACCGATCTCAGACCGAAATTGGCAATGCTAAATCGCTCCCAAGAAAGCAGTCAGTCGTCGGAGTAAAATGAATTGAATTTATTAAATTCACTTTTATTGTGATTTTCCCTCCCGAAAACGTCTACAGTCTAGCTGCAGGATAAACAGATAAGAATTGAATTAATTTCAGGATCTGCATTCTAACTAGAATTGCATTTTTATAAAAAAAGTAATCGAAGAATATTATTGATGTCATTTTAATAAACTGTAGAAAATATCAAACTTTTCAAATAAAAGTAATTATGGAAAAAGTTATATTTCCTGCCCAGTTCTATTATTTAAGGGTCAGACTGAAAATATTCGTAAATGATATTAAATAATATTGTATTTTTAACAGTTATATGAATTAATACGTCGTGTGTTATAATTTTATTTTTGATAACGGGCCCTTTAATTTGTTCCTATTCGCTCATCAAATAGACTCACAACGGCACGACATGAGGCATGACAGTTCGACATCTGGTTTACTTCATAGAGATGGTCGACGATGACGATATCGTTTTTTTTATTAATTTTTTTACCGATATTTAGATGAAAATACAAATAATATATCTTGAAAGTATGGAGATAATGTCAATTTAATGATTTATTGATTTAATAACACGTTTCCTTGAAATAATATGGTATTATATACATACATATATTTTTATACATATATTATATTCATAAATATTGTTCAAATTTACTAATAGCTTAGGAGATAATAAGAAAACAAAGTTATATAGGTATCATCTTGACACCAAACTGAGATGTTACACCTTATTGATCTAATGGCACGAAATAATATTTATTTTGTCAAACATTAATAAAAATTGTATTAGGTATATTGTATGTTAATTATTAGCATTAAACTCGGAAAAAGGAAAAGAGAAAAGTACTGTTTATATTTTTATATCCAGGTTAAGTGAAATGTAACTTAAAATATTCACCGCCGCATTTGCGGATTCATCCTGGACTGACACACGCGATCACGTGGGCTGCACGTGTGACAGATGACGTCAGAAGCCGCATTACGTAAAAACTGCCAAACTTCACGGGTATCATTACGGAATACCACACGACTCGAAACACGGATGGGAAAAACGTTTACTATAAATTATAGTGTGGGAACTAACGAGATAAGTATACGTTACGTAACGTCAGAAAAAGCCCTCGGAAGAAAATAACACAAGAGGTCGACAGTAGTGCCATTTTATTAAAGATTAAGGGGAAAAATGAGTATCCTGTCAAGTGACAAAGTGCAAAACGATCAGATAACTGTTTTGTTTGAGTATGGCTAAAATAATGCTATTAAAAGTGTAAAAAACGTACAAATAGGAAGATTTATATTTAGGTTGATACTCCGCTCCGCACACATGACATAACTTTTTTGTGTGTGAAGGGAATGGAACTATTCGAACAGATGTTCTCTACATACTTCGTGTGAATAATTAATCGGACTTATCGGCCACCTCGTAGAAATGACAAAATGATATATTATTATTTTCTAACGTTTATTTTATAAGGATACATTTATATCGTTTACCCATGGGGAAGCTGGATCATGAAAAGCCTTTAAAAGCAAACTCGGTTCTCTGTTGCTCCACTAAACTTGCTCTCGCCCTAATCCAATCATCCCCCAGCAGTAGTTTTCTGCTCCTCCCTCATCGTCCATCAGCTTTTTTGACTTTCCGTTCTCCGTCCGCGGGATTACAGCAATTGTCTTTAACGATTGGCAACATTGTGACAGGGCCATTATCAACTTGGACGAGACTATGGAAGTTTTTTATGGATTTCAATTTTATAATTGTCAGGAGGGTTTGTTCGATTGATATATACGGGTTTCAGATCTAGTCAATGGGTTGGAGTTCGATAAGTTTGGATATTCAATAATGTATGAGTTTTTAATTAATCTATGTATTTAATTTCACTGGTCATAGATTTTTTCAAACAGAATCAAATAACAAAAAAAAATTCTAACTCATTATTCCATCATTAATTCTATCATCTGAAATAAATTCATATCACTTTTTAAATAATTGCAAAATACTTTATAGAAACATATTACTTTGTTTTATTAACCACTTAATTGAGTTTAAATACATCTACCGGTTTCGAAAAATACCATTTTCTTCTTCAGGATGTCATAACTAACTAAAACATATATTATTGTTTTAGAATGGGACTCATAGTTAAGTTTAGTTGGTTGTTTATAATTTTTTTTATTAGTTTTACACGCTTTATTTATCTCCAGCGATTCCAAATTATTTAATTTGTGACCAACACCGTTTATATGCAAAGTTGATTCAACGATTTGAGTTAGGTTAGGTTAGGTTTTTTTTATTTTTAAAATAGATTTTTTAAAAATAGATTCTGGTAAAGAAACATTAATATATGTTTTAGTTAGTTATGACATCCTGAAGAAGAAAATGGTATTTTTAGAAACTGGTAGATGTATTTAAACTCAATTAAGTGGTTAATAAAACAAAGATAATAAATAAAAAATATGAATTTTAACCACAAAGATGATATAGCTAATTTTAAAAGTATAAAAAATACTTGGTTTATATCACTGTTTGTTGATAAATCAACATGTTTCAAGATCAATGATCTCTTCTTTAGGAAACAACGTGTTGATTTATCAATAAACATGGTATAAAAAAAGTGTTTTCTTATTATTAAATCCGTATCATTCAATGAATAATACTTATTTACATTATATAGCAGATCTGTAGAGTCGGATTTATGGTATTATTTATAGGCGGAGTCAGAATGTAAGACAGAATCAGAACCGGAGTCAGTAGATCTTTCAACATCTCCGAATGATGTATAGTATTATTTAGAGAATAAACACTTTACTAGTAAAATAACTTTAGTTTTATTGTTTAAATATAATATATAAAAAAAACTACATTATATTTAATGTCTAACCACAAAATTACTTTCTGAAATATTACAAATAATAAACACTTTAAGATAGATTACACATGATACGATAAATAACATTTTTAAAAATGTATGTAATTTGTAAATTATGTTTTCAATATTAAAGTGATATCAAGAAACAAAAACACAATATTCATCAACGTTATTTATCATTGGCATCTTGCACACATTAAAAAATATCCCGTTTACTTATTTATTTTAACACTAATCAAAACTAGTTACAAAACAGATTCAATTGAATCTTCGACTTTCATAAACAGAATCGGGAAAATTTTGTAACTATTCTAAGAAAATAGGTTGTTTTTAATTAATCGAGCGTTTGCGAAGGGCTCAAAATATGTACAATTATAAATTATTGTTATATACATAGGGTAAAGGCTCTACCATTGGACCACCTAATTTTAAAGTGTTATATATCCATAAATATGAGTAAAAGAAACTACATATTCAGAATTATCTTTTATTGAAATATTATTGGGTTAATTTTTAAATCAAAAATAAATATTGAAATAAAATCAAAACAAATTGTAGCCTCTTTATTGGACTTATGGCTCCTTGATTGAACCACGCAATGACTATCATTGGACCAGAATCTTATGATGGTAATTTTTGCAGAAATATTTAAAATCAATGGTAAATTAAAAATAATCATGATGTTCGATGCAAGAACTTGACTGGGCCTCTTCTGAACAGTTGAGCCTGTTTAAGGCCTGTTTCGTTCACATTAAAGACTTTTTCACGTGTTCACGATAATCTCTCAATGAGACTTTGATCTCTGAGAATCAGTAAAGGTACATACGTACTAGATGTAACATACATATGGGGTGATAATTCATAAATCGCTTCACGTTAAACGATGAACTGTTCTCTATGTGAACTCGAGTCGAATTTCCGAGAGAAAACTCATCCGTGAACACGGGCCATTTGTGCATGATTTATATTATGTTTGTCTTTTAGTTTATAAGTAAAGAAAAAACGTTGACAGCAGTTTAAATAAAAGCTGTTGCACAGTTAACCGAAGTGGTCTTCGGTTGGGTTGACGAAGAGACAGTTCCGGATGTTGTCACATAAAAGCTATAAACAATTTATAGTTATGAGTTTATTTTTCTTTAATTATGATTATATTTAACAGATAGTTTAAGGCAAGTTAACAAACATTTTGCCTTGTCATTCCAAATAAAATGCTTCTAAATCTAGAATTCACAAGAACTTGTATTATCTTAACTAGCAAATCAGTTGATCTTGAAATCTTGTGATTCTTCTTGGCTATTTTATTAGATCCATCTAAACAACGTTTTAATGTAGCTTTGAAGATCCTAAACATAAAAACTGCTACATTTAAGTCCACATCTGTAATAGAATTCACGTTTTGACATTCTGAAACAATGACAAAATTTCCGTTACCTTCATTGGACCGGTCCAATCATAGAGACCAAAAAGTGGTCCATTAATGGAGCTTTTTCCCCTTTTGCAAAATGTATAAATTATAGAAGTATAAAAAACATACAGTAAAAAAGTTGTATTATTTAAATAACTTAAGAATCAATGTAAATGAAATAGCGATGCAAATTTCAAAAAGCGACTATTTTTTATCAACGCCTACCTAAACACTCACACTCGAGACTAACCTCAACAACTGCTCAAATGGCACTGGCGTGCGATCGGAGGACAGGCGGGGGCTTGCTTTAGTGCGACACTATATTCAATTGTTTCTAACGGATATATTTTTCAAGAAACATCATCGGTCCATTGGTGGCACTGGTCCAATGATCGAGCCTTTACCTTATAAGACTGATACAGCTTAATTGGGAGATAACTCTACAAGTAATAGAATAGTCCCGGGTTAGTTAAGTCTCGATGACAGCTCTGTTTTTTCAAAAAAAAAAAAAAAATTTTACTTTTCCAGTGATGTGTATACTTTGGTTTTATTATCAAGAAATTATATGTTTTGAAGAATTGATTGCACTATGAAAAATACTGCATTTAAAAAAATGATGGTAGCTTTCTACTGGAAAAATAGATGTTCCACTAAAGTAAACTACATAGCTCAGTTGGGAGAGCAGTCTACTTGTAGTAAAAATGTCCCAGATTCGATTCCTGGAGACGGCATTTTAAAAAAAAAAAATTCAATAATAATTTTAATTTGGATTCTTTAGAAAAGGTTTATCGAGACAAATATATTTCACGTAGGTACCATTACTTTTATGATTTTATTAACCAATTTGATTAATAATTAAAAAAATTGAACTACTGGGTGTGGGCAGTTGATTTATAGAAAATTACTTAATACTACTAAAAATTAATAAGTGAGAGAAAAAAATGACAGTACAGTGTTGTCAGTAATAAGTGAAGTATTAATTTAATTTGATTTCATAAACAGCGCTCCTCGACGGTAATCTACGATGGCGAAGAGATATAATAAATACAAAAGTGAGAGTTGTAAATTTTCCAAGAAAAAACATCTTGATTCATGTCATTATTTTACTCAAAGGCTGAAAAGGGTCCAACTTTGTCCTAGGAATTGAGAAATGCGAAACGGTCACACTTATTTATACTAAGCACGTTATAATGCAGAGCTTTTACGTATTTATTTACAAAGCGGCGCCGAGTTTACAAAACTTTTAATGACAAGCTTTATATTTTTACATGAATGTTCTTGTAAAAGATTTTTTTGTTCCTCGCTCAACATTAATTATCCAGGACTCGTTTGGTACCGGGTACGAATTTAAGAGGATTTACCATTTCAAGTATCGGCGCTGCTCTCGGGTTTATAATTTGGCCCTTTGCTGGCACTCGAGCCCTTTAACATGTAAAGTTTGAAAAGATGTGGAACGTAATGTAAATAAGATAATTAGATGAAATTCGACGCTGCTGGACGTGGAAGCCATTAAAAATTATGGAACGGATAACCAAATTGTCATTTCTTTATTAATTTTTTTTTCTAGCGACTAATGTATAATAGTAAAATAAAATATTAAAATTATTTGTATTGTTGATGTTTGTAGTGTAAACTTTGTGGTTAGACAGAATTTAAAATTATATTTATATTAAACTTTGTATAGTTGTACACCATTCATGACGAAGATACGTTAGTATCAAAACCGGTTGACGTAAAAACAACGCAGTGGTTTAAACAAAGTAAAGTATAAATACAATTTTTAATTTTTATCCTTTTTGCTAGGTACGTTTGGTAAGATAAAATATACTGTTTTAAACAAGTTTAAAGAAATTAAAGCCCGAGACAGAATATATTCAGCATAATAATGAGAATGGCAACAGTGGCATTTTACCTGAAACTGTCACTGCTAACGATAAATAAGAATTAATCGAAAATACTACGCTGAGTTGAACATTTTTAATTCAAATTTTAATAATTATGCCGAAACGAAGCAAAAAATGAGCAGATACATTGCGCAGGTATTTTAATATTGAAATACAAAGTAAAAACTCGGTAGAAAGCTAGGTAGGCGCCTATTAAGTAAATAATTATTAATTAAGATTAGAGAAATAAGATTAGTTATCATTCGCACTCAGAGTACATACATATATTAATATTTAATTTGTTAAACAAATACTTAGCTTTATCAAGAATTTAGTTATTGTTTTTGAACGTCCTTGGTCGAACTTTCAGTTCCATATGTTCCGCACAGCATTGCAAACTACGGACGCGAGAAAAAGTGGCCCGAGAAATGAATGAATAGGAAGAGGCCATTTTTTCCGCGTCACAGAAACATTCCGCCCGGCATTCCACGCCACTGGATTCTCCCCGCCACTGTGTCAACAGACCGCCGAGTGGAGGGGGTAGCGGGCCGCTGCGAGACTCCGCCCCCACCAGCGCGCAGGAAAACGATATTTTTAGAATTAGCATAACTAGTCATAGGAAATTATTTGTAAGGAATATGTTATGTTAATAAATAGAGAATGGAAAGGGCGATCGCCCGGCGATAATATTATGCACCTCAAAAATCATTTAGGTATTGAAAACGAGTTTTCCAAGTTTGAGGTGCGATAATTAATTCCCCGGGCCATCGCCCCGGGTAAGACTTATCAGGCATCGCGAGGAGCAATAAAGATTATAAGATAAATACTCGTAGGTGCCTGAAAATGTCGAATTATAAAGAGGAGGGTCAGGAAATGGCCGGAGAATTCGATGTTTGCCGTCTTCAACTGTGCGGCGAGAAAAATGACCAAGTTTTCGAGATCTCGCCGCCAGGGGGTGCCTGCGCTGGACCGCAGCGGGGCGGCAGGGGACGGATACGGCATTTTGATTGGAGGAGGTCTCCTGGAGCCTGTAGCGCTCGTGTTATTTTTACATGTGAAATAAATAATGGTCCAGTGGCTGCAAAGCTCACTCTCGTCTCACTCGTCTCTCGCACCACTGGACTTGATAAGCAAATTACGACTTTTTATTCATCTCATCTTTTCGACCCTGCTACTACTTTGAACCACTGGATCTTCTGGCTTCCTGACTTGGCATCGACTTTGGACACGGAACCGGAATTACCACACGACTTGGCTGCTACACTGGACGAGATTTTTGGACCCCCCTGGACCGCTGCACCACGCTGCAGACAATCTTCATCCGAGCTACCAGAGCGAACCGGCGAACCACCCCTACATTTACAGTTCTTGTTTCCTGTACGGAACACCATATATTATTTAATAAAGGGTTACCATATCACCCGAATAGATTGATGAGGTCCATTTAAGTCAGTGTATTAATGTTATATGTAATAAATAATAATAAGGTAGATGGATCTTTCAAATAATGGAACGATTAAATTTATTAATATCAAAAAGGTAACACACAGGTTCGAAAATTTGTCGCTAAAAATATTGTCGCTATAGCATAGTTGGATAATGCATCTTCCCCGGTTAGGAAAGAGATCCAGGTTCGAATCCCGGTGGCGCAAACCAATATTTTTCTATAAAATTGATTTTATATGTATATCTTTTTAATATTTAATGAATATTTTAATAAATAAAGTATTTAAAAAAAAACATCTTTAAAAGAATTGATGAGGAATAAGACGGTAGGTAATTCTGTTGTTGGTTAAAGAAAGAAGAAGAAGTGTAAAAAAATTAAAATAAAATCACAAAAAAAAACATTTGCTTGTTCTTATTTACGACTTATTTTTCTCTGTACAGAAAACAGTGTTGTTTTTTTAAAACACATTAAATAAATATGTATTCTTAATATTTAATTATGATACAAAAATATTCCGTAAAGTATCTAATAGTTAACAAATCGAGCCTTTAGTACACAACAAGGTTCCAACCAACATTTTGGGCTAATTTGAGTTATTGCACGAAAAGGGTTCCAAATGCATTATCATTTATTTCTTCCAAACACACCAACTCTATTTAACGGATATTAAAGGAAATAGCAAGAGCTCTGCAGTTCCAACTGCATCAGTTATTTATTTCAATTTATGGATAATTATTGTTAATTTACAATGTTTTATTTTATTTTTAATTTCCCTCATCTCACAGTGGTTATTGATAATACAAAAATTAAGTTAAAACCTTAAAACTGATCTTATTTGCATACTTAAAATAAAATATACATGAATATATGTTGAAATTCAATCAACGCTGTTGAGCTCATTATCTCAAAACAGTGTCAGTGTCAGATGGAACATGTCTGAGGAGTCGAAATAATATTGGTGGTAAAAAAAAAAATACATAATTGGTTGTGAGAGCTCTTTTAACCCATTTAGACCCCCTGTGCCCAATTATGCACACAACTTTCAAAGCATAAAACAAGTATCTACTAATTTTATGTAAGTTGATACTTCTGCCTTCTTTTAATAACATGTATAAAGTACATTATTTTTTCCGTTTGTTTAGACGTTAAGACGTATTGTGCATAATTATATACATTATTGATTTACTAAAAAATAATTTTAAAAATATTTTTAAAAAAAAAGAAGTTTTATTTAAGCCCTCAATGCACCAAATATACATTTTTTACGCTCTCCTTTATAACAAATTCAGGTCTGAAAAGGTTAAAAGATGACAAACTCAATGAGAAAATATTAGTCTTTAAAACATTGTCCAATAAAGTTATTACACATACTAGAAAGAAGAAAAATGTTATATTTGTATTGCAAACTGGTAGATGGAAAGTTAGAGAATTTCACAGAGTACAAATCGGAATAGTAAAATTAATCTTCTGTAGGCATGCAGTAGAATCGTAATTATGGATGATATAGATCATTGATGTAAGCCGATCTTCGAAACTTCTCAAAGCACCGTTCAAACTTTAAAATAGTGATTTTAGGAACTTTTTCTAAACAGCCTCAAGAGTTTTCGTAAGTATGTGTTTGGTAATCAGAGTTCCGTATGGAGGTAGCGTATTCCAGATTGTTCTTAACTTAACATTTATATAACAATATGAGTGATGGCACTATAAGCGTTTATTACTTATTTAATTAAAATGCATTAAAGCAGAAATAAAGCATCGATAAATGCTGAGTATGAAACACGGGTACCGATCTCAACATTTGACAGGAATGGTAAAAAATATTTTTATATTGATATATTTTGTATATAAATATTAATTTAGATTTTACAAATTATAGATCGCATTTAATAGCAATACAAATTAAATGAACCAACTAGAAAGATATACAGAGAAAATCTATATATCGAAAAAATATTTAGTTGCTACCGGGATTTAAACCTGGATCTCTTCCTATCCGGGAAAACAAGTTCTCAATTTTCGATATTGCAATTGAATTCATTTTCGATAAATTTTAAACTTACATTTTGTAATATTTCGAATGGATACATCTACTATTACTACTCCGATAGAAGAATTAAATTAATTAATCCATTTTATTAAATTTAGAACCTTTAATACATCTTATATATTAAGAACACATTTTTGTTATGAAGTTGAATTTTAAGAACATATATTATATTATAATTTTGAACTTATATTACAGAGTGTAAAATCAAAATTTGTCGATAATGTACTCAATTACTATAGCGAAAATGAAGAAAATTCTTCCCCGTATAAGAAGCGGTCCAGGTTCTAATCCTGGTAACATTAAAAATTTTATTCGACAGAAGTTTTTTCTGCGTATCTATCTAGTTGATTAATTTAATTTGCATTAAATTACCACAGAACTATGTTCTGAAAACGTAACTTCACAACAAAAATGTGTTTATCTTAGTATTTAATCGCGCTTGTATTTGTTAACAGCTGTAAAAAACTCATTAAAACAATGTACCAACCACAAATAGGTTCCGGTTGTCAAGCATCGGTTCAGCCATATTCGTGCACCGTCTCATGATATGCAAAGATGAAATTAAAAACCAAATAGACATTGTCTCCGATATTGAACAGCAGCAATGAATTTACAAGGTTATTAAGGCGATGTGACGCGCTAAGGATACGCGTGGTGTTGTGTTAAGGGTAGGAGGCAGTATTGATTAAACACCGTCCCTTGTCGTGACCGCGTCTGGCCGCGAGTCACGCGAGATGTGTGAAGGGGCGCCGCTCCATTGTCTGAATCATAATGCAGATTTCTGCTTAAGTAATCACTGTTTCAAGAAATTAATATAACACGTCTGAGAGAGACGCATGTGCCACATTTCAGAATGAATCACTCGTGTAATTTTTAGAATGAATCACTCGTGTCATTTTTCAGAATGAATCATTCGAGACAGTTCACGGAATGAATCATTCGCGATACTGGATTTGTTTGAATGCAATTTTTAATTTATGTTTATATCCAGTTTAAATATTATGTATTAAAACAAATGAGATAAATCATAGAACTATATATTAAAATAGCAGTGGGAAACGGCGTGATGGTAATTTAACTTAGTTAGGTACTTTGAGATTGTAACTTTACAATTAAAATGTATTTTGATTAAAAAATAAATATTACTGAGTAATTTGATATTATATCAGCGGCTAAATGAGGGTTGCGGAGGAGGGGGAGGGGGGGAATCCCGTATAGAAATAATTTACCAGATTTTTAATGTGGTCCTTAATTGTTGGAACTTTCATAAATTTCTCATTCAACCGGATTTTTGTAGTAAAAAATGCGTGTTCTTGAAACAATTCTGTATTCTTGACTTTTTTCATAATGTGGCTGTAGTTTCTTAAAATGAAATTAAGTTTACATATATATTGAATAATAATTTATAAAAATGAAATTAAGTTTACATATAAATAATTTATAAAATCAAAAAATAAAATAAAGTAGTAAATATCCTAGGACTAATTTCTTCTTAATGCAAATTGTTATAGCTAACCATATAAACTATGAAAACTTTCCATTTTTTTAAATACTTATATTACACATGCACAGCTCATCGCTACCTGCTGTATGATAATGGTCAGATTATCATTTTATATGTTGTTTCTCTAGATATAGTGAATGGATTTTGTAAAAAAATAATAGTCGTTCTGTATCTGAAAATAATGATTTTAGCTAACGCAAAAAATATTATAATAATTAAACTGATTATCCTTAAAATTTCATATAGACAACTCGACCTTCGATGAACGTTGTTTGAAGCTTTAACATTGAAACAATATTTTGTCTCCCCCCGATTCGAAACAAAGTCTACCAAAGTAGTATCTACAGTAGGTAATGCGTTGATGGCGTGATGATGTCCATAATACTATGGGAGGCGTCGCCATAACCATGGGGACACGTTAAAACATGAACACGACTTTTTCTTAAGACTGTAAGACTAAGACTACACATATATATGTAGATATTTAAAAAAATATATTTATTTAAACAGGTTAACATAATTTATAACAATCGTTCCATAGATATTTTCTAAGTGACGTGCTACCGTTCTATGAGAGAAAAAACTGGGAGGTCTTTTACGTTATTAACATAGTACAAACGTTTAGCTCAGTTTGAAAATAGTAAGAATATTGATGTGACATATATTCCGTGTACGCATCTCTATTAAAAAAAACATAATTAAGTTAAAAAAACTATTCGAATCAATTAAAGAATAATATTTTCTATAAAAATAAAATAAAATATTTTAAAAAGTAAAACCAAGGAATAAAACATAATAATAGTAATTTTAATAAATATAAATCAATTTGTACAAGGATAATAAACATAATGCCCAAAGTACAAACATATAGTCGGAAAAATAAATGGAAACATGCATAATACTATTTCCTTTACAGTACAACATAAAAACATTACACACTCAAGTACAAAAAAAATCTAACGATTAATATATTAACAATATTCGAGTATGTACAAATTTTTGTAAGAACGCACAATTACTGGATTTTTACCTCCAAAAGCATTGTTATTAAACAATGAATAGATATATCATAGAGACGAAGCAATTTAAATTATATTTTATGGGAAGTATGGGTATTACAGGGCATACGACCTGTCTTCGGCTGGCTTAAGTGATCACTTTACATAATGTAACGTTCAACATTCCACCCACAATCAACCACCACAATTGTCAACTTTTTGAAAGTTTTATATATGTTATCATGTAGAAACACTTTATATTTAACTATAACTTCGCTGTCGCCATCTATAGATTGAAATTTGATATTAATTTCCCTGAAAAAGCATGATCTTATTTTTTTAGGAATATGGAAGCTATATTCTTTATCTCTATACATGACAAATGATTAACGCATTATACTAGAATACGTCTGAAAACACATTTTTATATATTTCTTATTTAGACCAGTATATCATACTTCCATATTTTCCATATAATATAAATAGCTTCGTCTCTATGAGATATATATCCATCCTTTGTTTGATTAATATATTATATATTTTTTATAAGTAAATATTAATTAAATAAATAATAATGGTTATTTAGACAATATAGAAAAAGATAATTGACATTAAAATATGGGTTGTTATAGTCACCAATTGATCAATATTTAGGAGATTGCCATTCTCTTTCATCATGCAACATTTCACCGGTAATATTTAAAATCTCTAGGCCACGTTAAATAAGATAAGTTAGATAAAAGATAGATAAAATACTATTCTTATACAGGAGACACTGTTTAACTATTTTTTTTATTAATTAAAGTTACAGAAAACAATGCGGATAGATGTAGAATAATATATGGATGTATATATATTGACAATTAGACTAGAGAGGGACAGAAACAACTTCGACTAAGTACAATAGATACGCAGACTGACCAGAATAATGTTACATAATTCACGATATGACTTAACAAACGTGCATGCTACAAAATTCATTGTTAAATAAATATTATCAAAAAATATCTTGTATGGCAGTTTAAGTTTAAAAAATTCAGAAACCTGAAAAACAAAATTAAAAAATTTCACTCTAAATAATTGTCGCGTGCTGCAAGCCACGGGACCCGTGATAAAGCGGCAGTTTCGTGCCAAACGTTCCGGGGAGCGCGTTCACGGGCGGTAGATAACGGTTCCCAGGGGGCAGCCCTGTTTCAGATTGGCAACCCTGTTTTTATACGACCGAATCTTGTGAAAATTTGGCGGCAAGACCCCGAAGCGCAGAATAAATTACCGGATCGAAAATAGTGTCCCTGAGACGAAACGCACTGCTGAAAATGTACTGAATGTCCCGACAGTAAATTTAAGAGTTAGGGGTGCATTACAAGAATCAGATATACGTGAAAATATTTATCATTTTTCAATTGTGATGTAAACGACTACTTAAATTTGTTTATAAATGATCTTTGAAAACAAGAAAGGAAACGGAGAATTTTTTAAAATTGTATTGAATAATATTCGCATAATTAATGTGTATGTTATGAATGCCAAAAAATATTTTATAAGTTTTTTTGACTAATTACACGCAGGTTTAAAATAAATAAATATATCTTAAAAATAAATTTGATAGAAGCATAATTAAATTATCTTACCTTTGACATGCCACTGTCAGTGTCCTTTATAAAGATTTCCACATCTGAAATGAAATAAAAACTTTAATTAAGAAATGTGTTTTATTAGATTCTTGCAATAAAATGGATTGCAAAGCATAATTAAATGATATAATGTAAGTAGTGTGAAAAAGTAATAAAGACAAATGTAAAAGAATTGAAAAGAAAAAGTATATTGCAAAATTTTATATTACTTATTTGACACTATTTGGGAAAAGTACTTTAAATATTATAAATATATAATGCTAGTTAATAATTGGTACAATATTAAAATAAATAAATAGGTGTATTTTTATGCATTTTCGGTAATCAGCAGCTTTATATAAGGCTCTCCAGAAAATTCACCATCTGAAGGGTAGCGGGCAACGGGGGTGAATGGGGAGAAAGTAATGCAACATCCCTTGGAAGGCTAATAAAAGTGATTAGCTGTACGGTAGAACGGGCCGTACTGTACTAAGCTTAAAACTCATTCCTACATGAATACTGCGATTCGCTGACAATCTTAAGCCTCAATGAAAAAAGGGAAAAGGCAGTAATGATTTGTACTATGTAATAATGAATGAAGATTAAGTTGTTTTACTCAGTGGCATTGACTCGGGTAGTAACGCGACGCTTTGAAAACGAAGCGTTAAATTTGTTTATATAAAGGATTCCGTTCAATGCCTACAATCCGACCACAGGATACCGAAAATTTTCCAATTTATCTCATATTGAAGGGATACTGAAATCGATAGTTATTAAGCAGACAAATCAGCGGAATTAATTTAAAACGATTTATATTACATTTGCTTTATTTGAAATGAAAGGTAAATATATAATGAATTGTAAAATGTTACTTGCTCGTTTGGTATGCATATGCAATTTAGACATGCGTTATTAATTTAGAAGTCCAATGAATTTGTGTTCGGCTTCACCCAGCTTTTTCTTTTCCACTAGTGGGTTTTTATGTAGGAAGTCAGTGAAAAGCGCGGGTCTTTGAAAATCAGAATTTAAGAATTTTTTTATTATCGGTGAGACGAAAAATGCTGAAAGTTTTCTGGGATTTAAATTAATATTAGATTTTAAATATAATAGTGTATCGTTATTTTTGCATAGTGAGCTAGAATGTTCAATAGGGCGCATTAAAAGGAGGCAAAGATGGCGATAAAAAATCTACAGCATCATGACTATCATTCAGCCCCTATGTTCTTAATTGAAAATAGGAAAAAAAAAAGAAAAGGAAGAGGGCAAGGAATGAAAAGTTTTGAATGCAAACGCCCTGCCGATGTAAGATTTCTACTTCCTCCTCTCCTCAGCGCCCAGCCTCGCTGGCGGTCCATGAATTAGCAAAAGAAAACAGACGGATTTTATAGCGATAATGTCAAAAATAATTAATTATCATCGATCGACCGGGGGTGGATTGGCGAGGGGTGATTTGAGAACAGCGAGTTAAATTGGGGGTCTGAAGGGACCGTTGCGGAGACGGCAGATATATTCAATTTTTGGTATATTACCTACATCAGATTGTCGCGCTAAATTAAGGACTTGATTGTACGAAATATTGGTTCTTTAAAATGTGAAATATAATTTTATTTCATACTCTAGTACACATAAATAGGTTAGAATGGCACACGCATATATTATATTGACAAATATCTCTTGCTTGCATAATAATTTTTTTTAGTTATTCTGCTGCGGGTAGTTTTTCTTGTACCAAGAAGAAATTATGTATAAATAAAATGTATCAATTAGAAAGATAAACAGATAAAATCAATTTATTGAAAAAATATTTTTATGGCCAACCGGACACGAACTAGGAACCCTCTCTTCTTATTACACAACTTCATAATAATAATGTGTTCTCCTTAAAAAAATAAATTGTGATATCATCTGAGGATTTTGAAAATGAACTGATGATGTGCATGATATTGAGCTTTTTTTTCTATGCTCACGGTATTTGGTTCTGGAGCTCTATACATTTCCCTTCTTTTTAAAACTTGTCGGTCGTGACAGATTTTTTAGTTTATATCTCGACCACGAACTAAACATCTTCGATACTAACTGGTAAAAAGCAGTAAGCAACAGATCATCACAATTCTTCTTATTTGTTCTCGCCTTATCTCGTTCTGCTTCAGTTTATTCTGTTTTGAGTTACATCCTCGGTCACGTTTAAATCTTTAAGATCGTTACCGATTGAAGATATCTACACTGGTCTTTCCGATCTTCTCCCACCAGTCTCAATACTCATGGTTTTATGAATCATGTGATCTTCCTCCATTCGCATCGCTTATCCTTAGGCTCTTGGTTAATAATATTATTATTCAATATTGGAGTCAGACGCCGAATTCTTAACTGTGATGTCATTAAATATAATCTAAAATATTGAGTTTTTATACCAATTATTACTTAGAGCCTAGTATTGTAGAATCTGAATTTATACACCAAAATGAGTTACAAAAGTGTGGTAAATATTTTTTCATCTTATTTTCTTCAACTTCTGTTACAATGTTTATCAAAATTGTATTTTTTATTTCTCTTTTGCGTAAATTTATTTCTTAAGGCCTTATACAGAAATCAACAAAACATACTCAAAAAGCATGTAATATATACGGTGTGTCGCAAATAAAAGTCACTCAATTTTTTTATAATGTTGTTTTAATGAGTAATATCGTGTGCGAGCATACAAGTTTTTTTTTAAATAATCAAATAAATTTTAAATAGTAAAGAAATTTATTATGCTCAAATTTAAACATAATAAAATAAACCGAAATTTAATATTTATCTTTTAATATTCCTGCGTGATTATTAATTTACTTTTTACAATTTTATTTAATTCAACATATATTATGTACTCGAGTGCATTGACTGCACGCACCTGGTTGCGATTTACTAAGTCATTTTAAGTAATCGAGATGGTAGCTGAAAAATGTGTGAGTAGATTACTTAATTTTATTTATCATAAATCAATTGAATTTTAAAGAAAACGATTCAAAGTAAAAGTAGAAAATATTAAGACCTTACAATTTAAAAAAAAAGATATTATAATTATTTGAGGATATTGGGGTGTCAAAAGCGTCTATATTGGTAAGCGCTGACGCATAAGGATGTATGTTTATGCGGTGGGGGTGTGTTGCCAACAATGTTAGCTAGGAACATTTTCCAATAAAGTCCTGCAGGAATGGGGGGCGAGAGGGAGGTTGGGAGATGCAGGGGGAGGATTTCTTCATTCATTAGCCGGGTGCAGGTGCACACAACGCGTAATTATATTAAAAACTCTATTGCAATAGAAAATTTAGCGGTTTTCGCGATATGTTTTCATTTGAATTTCTTACGAAACAAAAAGGAAATCAAAAGAAAAAAGAGAGTAAGCTAAATAAGTCAGAAACGTAAGTTGAATACAAAATATTTGTAAATAAATTTATTTACGAAAATTTCAATACAATTTATACTAAAATATGTTATTTATTATTATTCCATACAAGAGATACATTATATATGAAGACATCAGTTGTCTGATATATTTGAGAGATGATATGGAAATAGTAGGAATGCAGGAAAGGAAAATATATGATATGACATCAGATTTGATAACAAAGTGAGGTCATTTTCAGAAATTTCATTCTCAAGCATCGGTTCGATGCTGAATACTAGGCTAATATCGTGGAGAAACAGAAGTACTATCCACATATTAACAGGACATGTGAGTGAATGGTTTGCACGTAGGCGAAGAGTGTATAGTAAACCGATCGAAGTCCGCTGTCCAACTCCACAAAACGTATTAGACGTATGGTTTTTAACAGATTATCGAATGCATGAAATGACAAGTTTGCGACTCCTTCACCCCTATTTCAGTTGTGGAAAGTTTAAAATTAACGCCATTGACTTCAACTCAAACATTTAATATTAAGGAGAGCCGAGAGGCAGTCATTAGTAACGCTTCACTTTTATTTGTTGACGTTCATTATTCCTTGATTCGGATTCTTGTCAGGGTTCTCGCAGGGGACTCCTTCAGATCACGTAGGACACCACAATCCGGCCATTTAAAAATACATTCGAATGGACAAACTGATTTTCCGACCGGCCGCTAAGAATTTTGGAAAGCAGTTTCCAGATATCATATTATCCTCAGTATCAATATTGTAACTTGTATTCATCCCGTAATCACATTCAGAATGCACCATATTGATGAATTTATCGCCTCCAAAATGAGAATTGCAGCTCCCTCTAAATAGATCCTCCGTAGCGTTACTATAATGATAGAAGAATACTAATTTAATCAAACGTAATTTAAAAAATCTCTGAAGATAAAAAAATAAAGATGGGTACAGGAAAATAATGTTTTTTGGAATTAAGCTGAGCGTTACGTTATGAAAAATATTACAAAACGAAGATTAATCTCTAGAAGTCACTAGAGGACCATCTTATAAGTGTATTTTGTGACACTATCACAACATAACTTCAGAGTCGAGAAAACAAGTGGTATAATCACTTAAAATAATTGTAAAAAATTATAATGTTTAAACACTATTTAATCATTTTGTGCCACTGAAGTAGAATTGACCTCTGATTGCCGATATGTAGAACAAGTAAACTAAGAATGAAATTAATTCTGTTACAAATCAAAATCACTCTGTCACAGATCATATTTTAGGTTCTAATGAAATTGTTCATCTTGGAAGATATTGGAATATTATACTATTTCATAGACACCTGCTCTATTTTTCCCGAACAATGCCTGACTAATTTGTCTAATTTATTACATCATACTGTTAAAGACTAAATAGTAATTAATATTCTATGATAATTTATTACAAAAAATAAATATATATATTTTATTAAGTTGTAAAAATCATTTTTTGAAATCATAACTTGTATTAAAATATCTAAGAATTATGTTCTGAAAAAATTACAACTTCACAAATAATAATGTGTTCTCTTTAAAATATATCTTAAAATAGTTCTCATTGCTTTGTTTGCATTTTTCTTCTTCTCAGTTTCATTTCCCAAAAATATAATAGTAACGTTAAGCTATAATTGATATGCGGAGTGACAATGGAAGTATATACTAATATTGCGATGTTTAACAAATGATTTTATCGTCATTTTTATACTCAGTTATAATAGCAAAAAAGTATATTCACGTTATAAGGATATTTCATTACTAGAAATCAAAGATATAAATCACAACTGGAGGGTTAAACCTTACCAAATGTAAACTCTTTCAAATCGGGCTGATGACAAGAGGCATCCTTAACATCATCACCTTCCGCCATGCATACGGTACCCTACTCTGCATTTCACCCTGCAATCTCTTCGACCCTCGGGGTCTTCTCAGGGGTCCTCGGCGGTACCCTCTTACCCGGGGCCCACCGCATATTTGCAATTTAAATACGGGACCTCCTTAACACGACATCTGCCGACAAATTGTCGGCCGGACCGAATAACTTGGCCAGGTAGAAAATAACGTCATCGACTTCAATTTGTCGCTTTTGATTCAGACATCGGTTACCGCCAAAAGGGGCTAATTTATGCGGCTTTCCCGCCCAAATTTTATTCAAATTCAGAAGAAGAAAGCCGATGAAAACAATTGCCAGGCGATGCGTTAATGAAGTGGAGGTTTTATTTTTCTAGACTAAATGAAATCTTTGTCTTTCATTCCTCTCACATTTTTCAGCTAATTTGAATTGTTGATGTGATATTCAGTAGAAAATTTATTTTAATTTATGTTGCAATTACTCTTCAAGAATCAAAACAGCACACTTTTATTTTAAATTGTCAAAGGAAAAAATTAATATTCCTAGTAATATGCAACATAAGCAGACTGGCGTGCTTATTAGTGGTTAAGACTCTCGCCTACTAATTCAGTGATCGGGGGTTCGAGCAAAATAAGCAATGCGTAATTATATGTTATGGGAATTAAAGCGAAATAAAATATTTATCAGACAACATTCTACGATATACTACAATATGAATAATATGATAATATCTTCTTCAATATTTGCAAAATTACTTTTGTCTATGCTTGCATTTTTAATTTTAGAATACATTATTTCCTAAAGACATCCCGTGAAACGTGTTGATGTATTAAAAAAATAATGGTTTTAAATAAAGTGCTTTCTTTATTATTTATATATGACAATAATTGTGATAGGAACATTACGAGATACATATTTTATTTCGCAGAAATTCTAGTTAGGTACAGCTTATTTCAAAGTACCAACTGACTGCACGTTGCTGCATATTAGTCCTGTTTTCATAGTACACGCCTTAAGCTATTAGAATATATAATAATAATATTGATGTAACACGTATTCTGTGTACGTATCTATTATTTTTTTTTTTTAAAATTATAGTTAGCCAGTTATAGAAAGCATTATATTATAACTACACATCATATTATGCAAGCTGCCGCCCGCCGTTAACCTTTTAAATGCCATGAGCGCGTTAACACGCCAAACTTTGTTTGTCACGTTAAGCTATAAGCGTGTTATGTATTTCAGGGATTAAAGTCATAATTTTAAATCATTTTGCCATCTGTGAACGACAGGTCCCAGTTATTGATAGATAAGTAAAGCCTAGTCTTACCCTATGTGAAGTCTTCCATTTCAAATAGAGTCGGCAGTTAAAAGGCTAAGTGTAATAAAAATCAAAAGTATTTACAGTAAATGTATTTTAATGTTTTTATTGAATAATATTAAAATTGAATCATATAAATAACAATTAATAAACTTACTTAATTAATGTCTTGGGTTTTGAGTGAAGAGAAAACATGTCTGTATGGTTAAAATATAATGTTTTGGAAATAACTGGACACTAAAACATACTGATTATATAATTTCTTCCTTTTAAAATATACCTATGTATGTGCCTAAATGGTAAAATGTATTGATCTATTTATTATCTGGAGTTCTTTGCACGATTTAAAAAACACAAGGAATCCCATTTTACTATTATTTCGAGCATTATAGATTTAACTCTACATAAGGGGTGTTTAACAGTGTAGGGATGGATGTTAAAAAAAAAGGTTGACGTAATTAATTAACATATTAGTAAGTAGTGCTTATTGCAACGCAAAATTAATGTGTTTCATTACGTGTGTATATAACGCAAGTGTATAACATACTGTTTTCACTAGGGTAAAATTCGAAAGTCATTTAAAAATATTTTATAAATGCATCACGATTCAGATTTAATCAAAATACATCGATAATTATTAGAAATATAATTAAATAATTAACTTCATAAAAAGTTAGGTTAAAAATGGTTAAGAAAAATACTGAAATAAAACATAACAAAAGCCCTCAAAGTATCCTTAGTTTTTTAATATGACGTAAAATAAAAAAAATGCATTTTACCGACAATAAGTCGATTTATAATTAATTGTTCCGTTTTACTTAATAAAGTTAGAGAAAAGGCTTGTTCATGACGGCCGGAAGAATTGTGGCAAAACAATAATGCGATTAATCAGAACAGTGCGCGGAGCAACCCTTTCTTCTTTCGTGATTAATATACTCCAGTAGGACCCCGAGTTGATATTAAGTATTAAATGAATCACAATTACTAACTGTGGTAAGAAAAATATTATAAAATAGCATGATCTAGATAGAAAATAATGAAAATGTAATATCTTAACCTGTATAATGGTGTTTTTAGTGAGTTTTCGATACTAATAATAATTAAAGCAAGTGATAGGTCTAAATCTATGAGTCTTATCTATGCTCGTGATTCAAAAATTGAAGATACTGTCAAGAGATCATTTAATGTGAATTGTTCAATTAAATGTGTTATCGAACATAATACTCACATTATATTATATATGTCTCCATTGCTATTGTAATTAATTAATTAAAATATAACAAGTGAAAAAACTCTATTGATACGAATTCTGATCTAGTGAGTTGGATATAGATCGGATGCACCTCTTGAGATCATATGGTTCCTGTAACCAATGGAATTATTACTGAAGGTCATTGCTTAGATGATTTTCACCAGATCTGATCCTTGCATTATAATTATACTTCAGTGGTACATCTATTTTTTATAGAAGCCAACTTTACCAGTAAATACTAATTTACCAGTGTGTGCCAACTTTAACAAAAATCTCAGATTTCAACATGGAATGAAACCTGGTAAGTGGCGCTAGGACTTACTTTAATACTGGAATAATAAAAATGTATGATATTTTTTATTAAAACGCATCGTTTCTTGATAATTAAACCAAAATATTTTTTTTCGTATAAAAGATTTGTATTTTTATCATTAGCATTTTATTAGTGAAATTCGATATTAATGTTTAATTTGCAAAACACTAAAAATAACCAGCTTCAAAACAAATTCTACAAGCAGTTTGTCGATCATGTATCTACCTTGAGGAAAAACGAAAGCGTGGTCATTTCAAGAAAATTTATAATATTACAGATTCTATCGAATGAGTCGTAAGTAGAACTTTATTTTATAGAGAAACCAGAGTAGATATATATTTAGTTACAATATTAGACAGGGGCGTATTTGACCTACATCATCCTTCGGGGGGCCCGGGAATCATTAATAACCCCGGCTGGGGCCCACTCTGGAGGGCCCGGATAACAAACGTTACTCGGCATATTGCTATTCACACTTGGGATCTTTTTTATAGCGGAGGTGAGGAGTTATTAGCGCAGCCACCCCGGCGAGACAAGGGACGAGGGGAGCGAAGAGCTTCAGTAGACGATTTGGTTGAATTTTAAATCGAAATGACTTCTTGATGACTTGCCAATAAGTATCGTACAGAGCCAGTTTTTTATAAAAGCCTCCACTCGGTATTAGGATGGGGTCCATGTCACCCTCAGGATGGGATATATTAGAGGATGGACGCGTAGTAATGGGACTTAAAAGGAGAGGAAAGATAATATTTAGCAATCCGTTTCGATAATTAAAAGCTTAATAAATACAAGAGGTGTAGCAAATATGAATATAACGATCCCCAAAATCACAACAAGTATGGATTGAAGATAATTGTATTTGTTTTTAATAAAATGCCTGGCCGTACAAAAGAATACGCTTTCTCCTAATTTAGAAGAAATTATTAAAAAATAGCTTAAAGAAAATAACCTGTCTTACCTGTAAGAATGATATGTATTGTATAAACAGTGACTGATTAATTGTTCTGTTTTTTTAATGTTGCTTATTGGATGAATATAAATGTACCTGCAGACAAACGTCTATCAAGACGTTTTGTGGGTCTGGTGTTAATAAAAAAAAAAAAATATATATATATTTATTTGTAAATTACTGTTTTAGTTCTCATTCCAAAATGTTTATACTGTTTATAAAAATTGTTTAAAGATAATCGAAAATTGGGTAAATTAGGTATTTGGTTATTATAAAATTTATGACACATTTTTATCCCCTTATTAATATTTAACTACAATATGTACCTAAGGTGGCATACATACTCAATGACAAAAATCCTAGGATTACATTAAATAATATTGTAAAACTGAGTAATTTGACATTTTGTTAAATATGATGAGTTAATTAAACGAATTAAAAAAACTACACTACAAAGTTAGGTTCAGTGTAAATTTTTTCCAATTCAATCGCATTTATTTGTTAAATTACTAAAATAATCTACTAAAGTGGTTTAGAACTTAAATAAGACACTGATATTGTCTATTGAGTCCACTAAATAAGTAAAATAATGTGTGATTTGTAAAACAGCCCTGAGATATTTCGGGTAGACAAACAGCATTGACCGTTGCCTCTCGGTCATTCCAAAAGCACCCTTCACAGAGAGGGTTAAATGAGCTAACGGACATGGCAGAGAAATGCTTCGGAGTATTTGCCACCCCCACCCCCATCAGACCCTAACATGTCTTCAACACGAATAGTTCATGTGAGCCAAATGTGTATACATTTCTAACATGCATGTATTTGAAGGAAGAAGTGTGCACTACTTGATTTTACAAAACAATTATTCTATGCTATATAATCACTAATGATACATATTAAATTACATGTTAAAATGAGTAGTTATATAGTTTATGTATATATAAATAGTATAGTTTATTACTGAGGGTTTAGTAAGCAAATGATGTAACCAATAATCACCCTGTCTGCTGCGCTACTTTTAATTTAGCAGACAACTTAGTACATCAAAAATACTTTTACTAATGGTTCATACATACAGGATTAGTGGACACATAGGTACTATTAAATATTATTTATTTTTTAGGAGAACACATTCTTATTGTGAAGTTGTAATTATTCAGAACATAGGTCTGCGATATTTTAAATATGAATTAAATATATTAATTAGAAAGATATACATATAAAATCAATTTTATAGGACTATATTGTTGTTGCGCCACCGGGATTCGATTGGGGATAATGCACCTTCCCCGGTTAGGAAAGAGATCCAGGTTCGAATCCCGGTGGCACAACAACAATATTTTTCGATAAAATTGATTTTTTATGTATATCTTTCTAATTAATATATTTAATTCATATTTAAAGTATTTATTTATTAAGTTCTAGTACTTGAGAATGTTTACAAAACATTACATGAATTTCATTTCTATAAATGAGCATTGTTGTTAAGAATTTAGGAAATTCAAAAAAAAGGAAACACTTTATTTGGTGTTCTGTCTGTAGACAATTTATTTCAGTTATAATAATAATACAAATTATTAGATAATACAATTATAATAATGTTTTCAGGTTAAAAAATCTCCTAGAAGAAACACAATTGATAAAAGTGTCCAAAAAAATTGAAATCTCTTAAAGCATAAAAATGTATTATTAGATTGAATTCTTGAGTAGAAATAATAAAATTACTTATACTAAATATAATATAAATAAATATACAAACACTTTCCTTTAAATATAGATTTTATAATTATCTAAGAACTAATCAATTTTCGATTAATCTTGTTGATAGTCACGAGGTGGCACCGAGACACAATCATGATCATTGTGAGGAAATCTCACTGAAGTACATTGCAATCTGAATGAGGTCTGCTGAATCAGCTACACATGTTGCTGAGTGAAATATTGTGATTGAGCATTTTGCTTCAGTGTGTTGGTGCCACGACTAGAATAATTTATCTAAGGTGCATAAATGTCTATTAAAAAGCAGGATGATCACGAAATTTTTATATTGCACTGTTAATGACTCACAAAGCAATTAACTTAATTAGCAATATTTTAATATGTCCAAGAACACACAATTACTAGATTTTCACCTACAAAGCAAAGACACTGTTATTAAACAAACATTACAGAGTTTACGATCCGTCTTCGGCTGGCTTAAGTGATCACTTTAAACAAATATAAAGTTTACTATTCTCACTCAATAATCAATTTCCATATCTATCAAATTTTTTGTAAGTTGTATACGTGGAAACACTTCGAGTGCCACTACATTATCGCCTCGCTGTGTATGGACTAAATTTGATATTAATTTCCCTGAAACATTATATTTGTATAAAGTGATTACTTAAGCCAGCCGAAGACATGTCGTAAGCCCTGTAATTACCCATACTTCCATATCTTTACATTAAATATAATTCAAAATAGCTTCGTCTCTATGAGATATCTATTATTTGTTTAATTTAATTGTAATATGAATAATTAAAATATGAATAAAACCAACCGTACTATAACACTGGTTTGAAATTGAGAACGTAAGTAAACTTACACAAACACGATGAGATTCGATCATGTAAAATGTGTGAAACATAAACATAGTAAAAAAGACTCTCATATGATAGTGTATTATGTTATTATGACAATTTGGATTGTTGGATTTAAGAAATTAGATATTTTATCGAAATCGTTAACTATTCAAGACTAGTTCGAAGTGCAGGCAGCGGCAGAGTAGTTCACAGGGTTGATTATGAAGTTAGTTGTCTGACACTAGATGGAGACGAAATACCGTGTATCGCGGGATTGACGTGCGGACCACGGATGAGGGCGCGTACTAACACACGCACGCACGCACGTGTGCAAGGGTGCGCGTGTGTGTGTGGGGTACGAACGTGTCCGCCGCAGATTCGAGTCCTAATTAAGACCGAGGGCGGCCGCCTACAGACGAAACCAGGGGTGAGTAACATTTAAACTTAAAAAATAAATATGTCAGGATATGTACAATGTAAAATTTCGCTAAGGTAAATAAACACTAATAAAACAATAATAATATAAAAAAGTTCGTAAAGAAATATACAATACAAATATATTATTCATATACAAACAATGACTATAGGCATCTTAATTGTCTTAAAATATGAAAACACCAACGAAAACGATCTAGAGTATGACCATGACCAAGTATATACCTTAACTGTGAAAACGACCTAGAGACAGACCAAGAAAAAGGTGGGGCGACTATGTGGAAGATAACTGGAGCAGGATGAAAAGATCCGGAAACTGGAGACGGAATAGAAATCAGTGAAGATCAGTAATACTAATCTAGGATGTAGCGCTTTGGAAGAAGAGATTAAAATATCAAGATGAGTTTTCGATAATATATTATTATCTAATCAACACAATAAATCAAACACGATTTTTTTGATCTATATTTAATTTTTACAAATAATTGTACGATCGTTTCGGCTGTCTAGGCTATTATCAACTGTTAAAAGATAGAATAGGTGAGAGCTTATATACAAATTTTGTTACAAAGTTGGGTAAAGATCGTGTTTGATTTATTGTGTTGATTAACAATGGAGTTCTATAAAATGAATACCATATGTACTAAAAAAATAAAAGAAACACATTATGATCTGCCAAGAATATCGATCAAAACTTCAATTCAATTTTTTAAAAATATAAAATATAAAAATTTTGAATAATTAAAAAATACACAATGTAAAATTCTTTAGACATTCAGATATTTATATATAAAGATAATTGATATTTCTTCTTTAAGTTCTACTACAAGAATTGAAATAACGCTTCATAGAAAGAAAATATATATACATTATTAAAGTTTTAGGTCTGATAGAAAAGGTTCGAGATTATTTTATCATTTTACCCGCAACAAGAAATCAAAATAGTTTTCTTAAGGAAAAGGTTAAGGGCAACTGATTTAAATAATGTGGATAGAAAAAGGGAAACCCTGAGGTGGTAGGAAGGGCGATCGGGGGATCGATCACCCCTCCTCCCGACGGAGGAAAAGCTCCAGAAGCCGGCGTGAGGGGTATTTTAAAGATTTATTAAGTCTGGTTAATGGATTTTCTTTTCCAGTACTTAGCCAAGACGGCTACCAAGGTCGGGACGCCGAGACTAGAAGAGTGCCTCTCGATGGTTATAGCAAATAAAATATTTTCAACCCATACATTATAGATAACCGGTGAAGCCCGAGTATTCTGCACGGTGCAAGGATAAATATTAACTTGTACTTTTTTCTTTAAATAATTAATTTTAATTGCTTGAATGTCTATGATCAGATTAATTAATTTCAGAAAGAAACATATAGTTAATAATTTAACTGGAACTAGCATCGAGTGAAACATTCTCTATTTGTATATGTCTTACAATAATAATGTGAAAATACACTCTTATACTATTTTTAACTAAATAACTTGTACGAGCAATTACATATTGTACAAATACGAGGTTTAAAACTCATCTAAGGACGGCGGACACAGGACTGTTTTATAATAAAATAAAAATACAACAAAGTTGTTCACATAATTAATTTATTTATAAACCACAAGCAATGCTAAAATTTATACATAATATTACATTTTCTGTAAAAAAATAAAATACTAATATAATAATAATTAAAATACAACACAGTTGCAATATAGTTTTCAAATTTCTGACAATAGAATTTGTGTTGTATGCTTTTAATTCGAAAAATGTCCATTCCGAAACGAATATATCCACGGAAATCAATCCAATGTAACGTATTAATTATTTATAAAATTTTTCAACGTGTCGCATACACAAAGACATTTCTGGGATGCTTTTGACATGTATATATCATATATAGTTACATTAAATTTTCTGTTTTACAAATACCATATTTTTATTGCATTGAATTTTAAGGTACATTACAGACTCCATTCAATTGTTGGTACCTATCCTCAAATACCACCAACCGCCGTAGGTTAACAATCATGTTTCGATTGCTATCGTATAACATTGAACGTTTTGTCAATTGTGACGTACTCGGATTTAATAATATTGGAACCAATCTTGAGACCATAATGATAGAAATAACGAAATTTTATTTGAAATAACATTACATAGACATATTACATTTAGAAAATTTTTGTAAAATATAACAATATTGATATTTTCAAAATAGGCTATAATACTCAATAATTAATTTTGTTTTACATTTCAAAGCTTTTATCGGCGTTAGCGACTAGAACAGAAGATACATGTCGATGTATATCAAAATGGTTGCAAAAAAATATGAATGGAAAAATTAATTAATTAACGCAAAAATTAATCTAGAATACACAGTCGATCTAAATAATATAAATAAGTATTATAAAAAGGGTAAGTAAGTATGAGATTTCTCTCGATTATTGTGGAATTGACTTTGATGTACATGCTTGAGTATGCATAGGAATATAAATTAGTTCAGGATCTAAAAATAAATAAATATGTAATGCGCCTTTTTACAAAAGTGTGAGTTTTGGTGTGAAAGTTGTAAAACAAGGATAAGCTAATCTTTTCTGCATGTATATTGAACCTGAGATGATTTGGGATACAGAGTGTTGTAAATATTGAACGCTTCATTAAAAGAGTGAACGAAACATGAAAATAGAAACTCAATTGTTACAAAAAAATATCGAAGTATAATTAAAGTTGTATTATATAAAAATAGACGATTAACCTGTGAAATGCACGGTTTCAGAATTTAGTCAATTTTTCCACAAAAATATATAATATATAATAAATATAAAATAGATTTCGATTGCCTCACTATTTACAGAACGGAAAATAATGTGACATCTGTTATTACTACAAATATAAACTATCTAATTGAATATAGTCAATAATGTGCGCTAATAGGGCGATATCTGTTTTTAAATTTTAAAGATTTGCAATATTTGTTTTCAGTTCGTACGAAGTTCAGAGTGTTCCGGACAGATCTGGGTGGGATAGATCCATTATGACTTACATAATGTGAGAGCTGTGTACTAGGACAGAAAAGTGTGGCGTTCTATTTACTTTGTCTACACCTCGGGGAATAATCGTGATGGTAAGTTAGTTAGTAAATTAAGTATTATCACAGACCATTAAATAAATAGACATGAACTAACGCAAATTCCTTGTTCCGAAATTTTTATTTTGGTGGCACCTAAGCAATCAAAGAACTCCACGACTTTTTTTAAAAATATGACTCGATTGGAACGCATATTTCAACGCTGACAATATAATATGCATTAACGTAAAAAATACGCCTTGTTCACAAAAATATTTAATTTTCGAAAAGTAAATACTTTAACTATTGCATAAATGTGTCATAAACTATCGGATTTATGTTTCGTTGGATATATATGTGTAGAATACCCCTCACCCCGCAAATAATATTCCAAACCTCTCTCCTACATATACACTTCATATCATGTCTATTTATTTACTAGTCTGTGGATATTATTGATTCTGAGATTCAAATTTATATCGCATTTAAATATATATATGGCACTAGAAATAGAGGACGTCCGCGGAAGATTTGGCATGATCAGGTAAACCAGATAATGGAGGATGGTTCTGTTAGAAGCCTCAACAATCGGCGACCTTGTATGAATGTGGATGAGGTGAGAAGTGTGTGTCAGGACAAAGTAGTGTGGCGCTCTATTCCCTCTGATGATGGTAAGTAAATATAAATGTGTACACAGAATATGTGTAATAATTAGAATTCTTAAACCTATGCTAATTAATGAAAAATTATACAAATTTGGTGGTATCTCAGAATGAGGCTTGAACCCTCGACTATTACGTGACTGTGATTATTGGTAACTGAGAATTAACTGTTGGAGGTTAACTCTCTAGTGTAGCAGTCATAGCTCTCTGGTGTAGCAGTCATAGCTCTCTAGTGTACCAGTCATAGCTCTCTAGTGTACCAGTCATAGCTCTCTAGTGTACCAGTCATAGCTCTCTAGTGTAGCAGTCATAGCTCTCTGGTGTAGCAGTCATAGCTCTCTAGTGTACCAGTCATAGCTCTCTAGTGTACCAGTCATAGCTCTCTAGTGTACCAGTCATAGCTCTCTAGTGTACCAGTCATAGGTCTTTAGTGTACCAGTCATAGCTCGAAGAATTACAAATACACTGTTACCAATTATCGTTACAGTCGAACACAATACAATGGTTGAACTTAATGATTTAACCACAAATAATGTAGGACACTCGCCCAGTAATCAAGCAGTCGGGGTTTCGAACCTCGTCCCAGAAGACCACCAAGTTAGTACTATTTTCATAGCGCGAAAGAGGTTCTGTTTAGCACGGTCGATATAAAAATGTTGTTGGATTAGTTTGAAAAAGGATTAATACTGATGTGACATGTTTCTCAGAGCTGAATAAGAACTACACCAAAATGAATATTTGCAAGGAAGGCACGTACCCGCGAGACCGAGGTGATGTATTTGCACGAGGTGAGGTAAAACGACTAGACCGATAATGCTGTTTAATGCAACGGCGATATTCCGGTAACGCTCCCGTGAGCCGCCCGCCGATTGGTGGAGACGGTCTGAAGGAAGGCGCTCTTATAAACTTTTAATTACTCCCCCCCCTGCCCAGGGGCGCGTTCACGAGGAACGGATTACGCGATCGCGGGGAGGTCTCTGTACTGCGATGTACGCAGACATCTAAAAAGTATCGATCAGAAAAAAATGTATTCCGACAGTGGCCTCAAGAATCAGTCATTGAGAAATTATCTGTGTGAAAGTGTATTTTGAAGACGCCATTTTGAAATAAGCTGGAATATTAAACTGGCTAATGAATTTAGCTGAGATGTTTATCAGGTAAATTTTCAGAAAAGTTATATCCGATAAGAACTACGGGAGTTTATATAGACACTTACAGTGCTGTAATATTTGTTTTGTACGAGCTGCACATGTTTATATCAGTAATTTGTAATTAGAAAGATATACATATAAAATCAATTTTATCGAAAAATATTGTTGTTGCGCCACCAGGATTCGAATCTAGATCTCTTTCCTAACCGGGGAAGGTGCATTATCCAACTATGCTACAGCGACAATATTTTTAGCGACAATTTTCGAACCTATGTGTTACCTTTTTGATATTGATACATTTAATCATTTAATTATTTGAAAGAGCCATCTACCTTATTTTTACAGAATCTCAAATACCTTTGAGTAAACTGATAGCAGACGCCAGAATTATCAATTCATTTTTATTAAATTTTGGACACATTGATACAAATTGATTTGATCTGTATATCGTTATAATTAATATATTTAATTAATATTTAAAATATCACAGACCTTGGTTCGGAATAATTACTGCTTCACAATAAGAATGATTTGAACCTGGATCTCTTTCCTAACCGGGGAAGGTGCATTATCAAACTATGCTACAGCGACAATATTTTTAGCGACAATTTTCGAACCTATATGTTACCTTTTTGATATTAATACATTTAATCATTTAATTATTTGAAAGAGCCATCTACCTTATTTTTACAGAATCTCAAATATCTTTGAGTAATCTGATAGCAGACGCCAGAATTATCAATTCATTTTTATTAAATTTTGGACACATTGATACAACTTTATTATAAGGAGGACACATTCTTATTGTGAAGTTGTAATCTTTCTAATTAATATATTTAATTCATATTTAAAAGAAACAATATTTATTAAGTCAATTGCATAATTTCCATTATTAGTCATAACGCAAGTTATCTTAAGGTCAGTCGAGGGTCTGCATCCTGCACTCACCACGGCCCGGAGTTGTTTGTCATCTCGATGGGACGTCCAGCGCGGGGCTCGTCTTCCAGTGATATATTTCACGAACGAAACTTGATATAAACTTTCACCATACGCTGAATACGTTACGTTGTTTTCTTTTTTAATTTCATACTTTTTTCATATTCAAATTCATTTTTCTTCTCGGCTATTGGAATTTTTTTTGAGATAGTTGTTACATGATTGAAGTTGAAAGAAAACTGGATATAATGTGTCTCTTTTAAAAGCAATGACTAAAAATTAGGTTTCAAAAGGCAACCATTTACAGCATCTCTAAATAAGTACCGTTAAAATGACAACAACTTTGGCATCAACCAAGTATAACTATATCTACTGTATATACTACGACTGCAACATGTTGCACTGTTCAAAGTAAACTGAAATATAAAAATAGATTTTTAAATAAATTATCAACATACTTATGAGCTCATTAGAATATTATATTACTATTTGTTTAAAAACTTTCAAGATTACAAAATTATAATATATTATGTAATTAGATTTTTATACAAATTTATAGAGCGGGCAGCCGTGAGATGAAATATCTTTTTCGAAACGCCTTTTAAAAAAAGTAACGAATTGCTTTACAGCATTTCTACGCCAACGGGCGCTTCAATTCACAAGTTAATTTCTCAAATCTTAAAAAATAACTCGACAGCGTTTAAGTCAGTCTCGAAGTAGCCATTAACGCTTAACTGTGCTACTTGCAATTTTTTATTCAAACATTTTTCCTCCACCGTTCGTGTTTCAAAACGGCGGCATTGTATCGAGACAAAGCCGCGTCAACACCGGGGATGATCCTGCCCCAGTGAAAAGGAAGATAATCTCGCAAATCGCCAAGGAGTTAAGCTTTGACGGGTTTAAAAAAAAGCCTGCCGCCGAAAGCCTCCCACCAATGGTTCTCCCCCCGCTCGAGTGTTTGTGCATTTGACACTCTTTACACCGCGATTTTTCCCCCGGTTCCTGCTCATTTTCACGTGACATCGAGAGAAGGGGGTGTCATTGAGAAGCCTGAAAAAATGATCGCATTCGCCCACCCCATCGTGGGTGTACGAAGCGCCTGGTGGGTGCGCAAACGAGCTGAGAAACGGTAATGTCGTAATAGGTGTCATTAATTACTATACATTTGTGAACTAATATCTGTTAGTGCATTTTTTAAATTATATAAACTAAGAGAGGAAATATTAATACGGATATTGAAACAAATACTTTTTTACGTAGAACAAATTATTTGTACAATAAAATAATACAAATTTAGTAAGGTTAGATTAGAAAAGGATAGATACTTTTTAAGGCAAAATATATATATTTTTAATGTTATATAATTCGTTTTATGGAACAGAGTATTTATTTTAATGCACATGTCAGAAAATAATTCCCTGTTAAATCGTACCCATATAAAAGTCCATCATTTTTTTAAAAAAAGGACACGGAATAAATGTCATATCAATATTCTTACTATTGTCAAACTGAGGTTACAATTTGTACTGTGAGTTTGAAATTACGTTAAATCATTTTTAATAGGGGTACCCCAAAAAAATACGTTTTTGTGAATGAAAAGCATTTCAAAATATTATTAAAGAAAATAGTCTCCATCAATAGATACAACCTTATTCCATCGTACACCCTCATTTGTAAAAACCGACATGTTTTGATTTAAAATATTGAGGGAGGGCTGTTTTCACTTCACTGACACTATTAAAATCTTGGTTTTTTATTAATTCGTTAATTGACATCTCTGAATTTGTTCCAATCTCTGCAGGTAAGGGATCTTAATCGATGATTTTTGGTGTTCCACTTCTAGGCTTATCTTCGAAATAAAAATTTCTTGATTTAATTCTTTTGAACCATTTTTAGCATTGACGAACTAGTAAAGCTTCACTATAGATGGCACAATTGTTTTTTGGTTGCTGTGGTTACAGAACTTTTTTGGTGAAATTCATACAGCACACAACAGCGTATAAACAGCTTGCTCGTAACGAAGTTTTCCATTGAAAATGGGGTTTGTTTTTTTAACTGTTATGCTAGCGACGTACTTTCCAGATGTTGATCAAACACTGCTGAAAAAAGCTGTGCGATCCAGACGACAAATAAGTCACAACTGACCGTCAAAGTTATTCACGTAAAATGCGGCCTTTTTTTAAAATTAGTATTACAAATTTATAATTAAAATAATGTTCATAAAAAATTACACAATGGTTTGTAACGACTACTATAAAATATAAAATGTATTTAAAGACAAAAAATAAATCTTCTAAGGTATTGTTGTAAAGTTAGTCCATTATATACTAGTTTACCAAATGTATAAAAAATTTTACAGTAAAAAGCGTCAAAAATATTACATGATTATTTTTACGTCGCAAGAAAAAAACAAACATAGTAAAATAAAATTTTGTTAGGAAGTTCTTGTCCGCAAGACTCACGCGGGCTGGGGGTTTTCCGCTTGAATTCACTGAAAAAATAAAATAATAATCCTAAGTTGGGGCACGTAATGGTCGAGCAGGCGTGCTCAACAAGCTGGACACAAGGGCAAGAAGGGGACGGAGGGTTTGACCGAGTGCAGGGTAACCGGACCTTGGAAAAGATTTTCACGGTCGTTTGATAAATAATTCGAGTTTTCAATGTTTTAAGAAATAAGGACAACTTGCAGATTATTCATACAATTGAAATAAATTGAACTCAACGAAAAAAACCGTTGTTAGAGTGAATAAAATTAGCCACTTTAGTGAATTATGTCACTTGGGTGATCATTAAAGAGAACACATTCTTATTGTGAAGTTGTCTGTGATGTTTTTAATACAAATGAAATGTATTAATTAGAAACATATACTATTTTTATTTTTAATTCATTATTTTAAATTGTTAACTTTGTTTTATTAACCACTTAGAATTAAAAATGTCATTAATACATACATTAAATTGACGAATGACTTTCAAATAATGGAACGATAGATGTATTAATTTGAAAAATGTAACATATAGGTACGAAAATTTGTCGTCAATGTACTTGTGGTGCTATAGCATAATCGATTAATGCACGTTACCCGGATTGGAAGAGATCCAGGTTAGAATCCCGGCAGTAACAACAATATTATTCGATAAAATTGATTTTATATGTATATCTTTCTAATTAATACATTTAATTTGTATTAAAAACACTTGGGTTATTCTATTCAGAACGTTTTGAAGTTCTGAAAAATAGATTCCTGCAATTTATTAGAACTACTAGTTTAAACTCAAAGAAAAAAATCCTTGTTGACAAACGATAATAAAATAAATGAAAAGAAATTGCGTTACACAAATGAGGAATTTGATTTAATTGTTTATTTTTGTTTAGGTTCATGGCAGCTGAAATTGTCGCAAATGGCAACCCCCTACATACGTATTTGATATTAGTTATTTATTATGTGATCACTCGGATCTTAAATAATTTTTGTTTAAGTATTTTTCTAGCCATTTTTCACTTATAAATCTTAATATAAATAATAAAATGATCACAAGGAAATATATTATAAAGCAGAAAAAAGACAAATCCCTTACTTAATACGTTCTTTATAGTGGTAATTGGCGACCGAATCTTAATGTCTTAAGAAAATAATGAGTAAATTCAAAAAGTGCTATAATCATTCCATACAATAAAAAATATTAGATAACGTATTTGTATCAAAAGTTTAATGCGTGATTGTCACTATCCAATTTAATATTCAAATTCATTTGAATAGAAAAACTGAAAACCCTGGCAGCTGAATATGAAAGGCCCGTATCCCGGCAACAGTCTGAAGGATCATCCCTGGGGTGGTCATCCCGTGAAGGTTGGTTTAATTAAGAATACGTGACAAAAGAAGACATCCCCGACGTACGCGAATTTGTACAGATTTATACGATAAAAAGAGGTTTAACTGAAAAAGGTCCGCACTACCCCCGCTTCAGACGACTTATGCCATTTTGATTTAAAACGACAAACTCGTCGGAGGGTCAGTTGAGGGTCTGGCTTTAATTTGTGATGGGAGAGGATGTATGGCGAACTATGTACGCGTGGAGTTTAATTAGAATGGATTTCATGTACATAAGTAGATCATACCTTTTAGAGAAGAGGCACAATTACATTTATTGTGTGACTTATGTTTCATTCTATTTTATTTCATATCTAATTAACAAAGGCGTGCACTACTAATAATATGTGAATTACTAAAGATTCTGGGAAATAAAAATAAATTAAATAATGAATGAATAGATCATATAAAATTCAAGACGTTATGACTAAAATTAGCATAACCCACGGCTAGAATTTTGTCTAGTCGTGAGTTATTTATAAAAATTGCGAATTATTCGTATACAACTGCATGGCAATGCTGGCAGGCAATTCGCTAGTATGTACGTATTGATACGCGTCTAATTTGTTTGTTCAATCCGTTTAAGAATCATACTGAACTAAATATTTTATTACTGTACCTATGTTAATATTTTGTTGGCACCTTTACATTTGCCAATTTTCTGCCTTTTTCAAACGACTTGTGCTTAATTCTGTAGTCTTCGAAAGAGATAATCCTTACTGAAAACTGGGCGCAATAACTCCTTCTACATATTTGATCTGCTTAACAGACTAGGTGTTTGTCAATTTACATGCTTACTGCACGCCTAATTGGTGGATCTATATTTCCCAAAGAAAATTAGCACTCTAATTTGTCAAGAGCGTATCGTTACGACATCGACTGTTTTTTTAACTCTCAAATTTCACGTGAGATATCAATCACTAAGACTACAACTCTCAATCTATTGATGACTGAACCCTCTTGACACATTAAATATATAAGCAATTTTAATCATATTTCTGTACTTTAAGGAAGATAGTAATTCTTGTAAAGATTGTACATATGTGAGACCACGCCGGCAACAACACAATGTTGATAAATAAACAGAGCGTCGGTCATCTTGGATAATATAGTGTTGTTTCAGGTAGATTTCTTAGAAATTGTGTGTAATAGTATTTTTGTATGAATATGGTTGTTTAATATACCTTTCGGAGCCCAAGAAGATATACAATGTTGTGGCATTAATAACCCGGATCTTCCCAAAAACGATATACAGTATGGTTGCAGGAGTGATCTCATTTGTATAAACTTCTGATAATTCTTATATATTGAACATTTAAAAAAAAGAATTGTGGAAAAAACAAAAAGTATAGAAAATGGATAGTATAAGAAAAATATGATTTCAAATACAAATGTATACATTGCATATGCATTCTTTAGGGAATGAATATGTGGAGGTAGTCGACATTTTTGCTGTAAATTTAACTCTTTATAGAACTACATTATTACAATTTTTTGTGTCTCAATTCAATGGTGACGGAAAAATGGCTATACTTCACATTTTATATTTATTTTTAATTTTGATTATGAAAAAACATGCTGACATTATATAATTTTTTTCTTTGCGTATCGCAGTTCTGATGAAAATTTCTGTTATTATACAAATTATGTTATTTGTTGTTATTTTACATTATGTCTGAACAGGGCGTGTATAATAATAATTAATAAATAAAATAAACATCTATACATGTATTGATATATCATATTTAGTTCATGACCTCCGGTTGGTTTCAAAACTGTTATTATGTCGTTAAAACGTTTTAAAATTTAAACATAATCATAAAAACTCCTTATATCGTAGGTTCATGAACTAAATTTATGGTTTCGATATAAACGGGAGAGGTCATTTGAACATGCTTTAGGCAAAATATTTGTTCTGTAATATTTTTATTATAATGAATATGCCTTTTATTTTATATTACTGTCCGAAGAAAAATTCGTTTCATTTAAAAAAAATTAAAATAATACCTTAGGCTTTAGAATCCTTTAGAAACCTAACAGTTCCAAACGGCCTACACACATGATACCTGTCCAATACACAGGGTTGTGCAAATTGGACTCGGAGTGTAGCGAATGGCAACTCGGGTGAACTGCAAACCGCTAATATTTTCGCGTGTGGGGTCACCAACACCCACCGTTTAAATTGTAATACGATCCAGCGGCCGGTGGGCAAACAATTAGACATTTCTCGCTCGGCAGGGGGTCGAAATTTAATAACAGAAACAATTATAAGTCCGGACGGCGAGGGCCGGTCGGGAAGGGTTCATTCGGGGGTTGGTCCGCTTTCGAGCCGCAGTTTAACTTTCCCATTTAAAAGTCAAACACTTGAACAATTAATTAGTAATTAACACGGGCTATGCGGCGCGTGACTGACAACAGGGAAGAAGTCCCCCCGCGGGAGCCTGGATCCTGGAGTGACGGACGAGATGTGTGTCTGGAACTTTTTGCGGCTCGTGTAATCGCAATCTGCTTCCAAAATATGATACGAGTAGATACGCGGGTAGTTTTTGGAATCATTTTTAAATTTATTTTTGCCATTAATTCAAAATGTATTTTTATATAGTATATTTGTTAACCTCAAGTGAGCGCTAAATTATTATTGGAGAAACTTTTGTAGATACATTTACTCAATAATAATGCAGTATCAAAGTAAAATCATACGAAAGGATTAGATTAAGAACGGGAAATAAAATCATATCTCATAAAATAAGACCCCAATTTCAGAGCCGGACCGAACCTACTTTGTCCTAATATTAAGTGTCAATAATAAAAAAACAACGATGAAACGCAAAAAATATTTAAAAAATGTTAAAGTAGCAAAAAGTATTGGAGTCACTATAAAAAAAAACACCACAAAATAAACTTATTATCAGATATCCAAAAAAAATAAAATTATTGAGTATCATTGGTACTGAAAATTTAAAAACGTTTTGCGATATCTTTTGCTAAAATGAAGATATTAGATTAAGGAAAAAAAAAACAATTTTAATGTTTCGATCCATTCAATTAAATATCTTGTTTTTTATCAGCCCCATTTCATCCAATGTTGCAACCTGCACTCGTCGTCCTTTGCCATTCGCAATCATCTACGTTCTTTATCCAATAAAATATTTCATTACCCTAATACCTTTTCACCTCAACGGTTCTCTTTATTAAGGTATTATTTGGAAATGAATAAAAGTATTGCATGTTCCCAACAACGCCTGTGTGTTGTATAATCTAATGACGCCAGCGTATTGCACAATCCGATAACGTCTACGAATCCAACAATGTTGGTCATCCAACTATGAACAATCCAACAATGTTTGTGTATTGCATAATCCAACTACGCCTGCAAAATTCAATATTTCTACTGAACCGCACAATCAACTACGTTTGTGTATTGCATAATCCAACTGCGCCTGCACAATTCAATATCTCTAGTGAACCGCACAATCAACTAGGCCTGTGCATTGCACAATCCAATAACCCCAGTGAGCTGCACAATCAACATCTGTGTATTGCATAATCCAACAATACCTGTATATAGCATAATCCAAAACGCCGGTGTATTAATCCAACAAAATACACGCGGAATTAATTTGGCGCGGCTCCGCCCCCGGGCCGCTTCGCGCCCACCGCCGACTGACGGATGTTGTAAAATCCGCCGCCGCGGCACTTCCGGCCGTCAGTCGGGAAAGTTCCGGCGGAAATTTCCTTCGCCTGTCCAAAGCCGGGCGCGAGGTCCGCTAATTAGCGGGCAAACAAGGAAGTACGCCTGCTGCAGGCGGGCATCCTCGATCACGGACCACCATCGCAGTGCTAATTCCGAAGTCAAACTGGCTAATGAGGCAATTTTACCTCAAGATTTTGGATTATTCAAATATATTATTTTATGTATCTACGTGGTAAATAACTCGTCATTTGAGTTTTCTTCAAAAACTGAATTCTTTTGATATTTAAAAAATATATTTCGTCTATTGTCACACCACATTTCATTACCTTTGTACTAATTTCTGTCATAACACACATATGCCCAGTTTGCAGCAATAAAATGTATATATAAAGGTAACATTTTTTCATGTTCACAATAAATAAATAAATGAAAAGTATATAAAATACAAAACGTCATACATTGATTATTATATAGATTGAAATGTGCAGTTATTTTATATATATATATAACAATATTCTTCTTCAATTAGTCTTCTAACAAATAAATATTAAAAATAAAAAGTATGGCTCCATATTATCTGGAATAATTTTTATACCATATTCGATAACGATATATATTTTTTGTAAAATTCTACTTTAATTATTAGAGTTAATTTCATAATTATATATAGTTAACATATAAACAAATATATAAATTTGTAAACAATTACTAGCATTGCAAGTTTTGTTAGCTAAGGGTTCGAGGGATGATTTTCAGACTGAGGTAGGGATATAGAAGGGATATAAGAAGGGGTTGGACGAGGAAGGAAGTGGCGTTAGTGGCGAAAATGCATCCTTAAGTTACCTCAAGCAATGGAATAGCTTTAAAATTTTGTTGAACCTTAAAATTTCTGAAAACTATTTATGCCTATACTATTATATATACAATTGTGAAAAAATGCTCGAGTTCGAAAAGATAAGTAATAATAATTATTGTGAATAGGGAATTTTTTAATGTTGATTTGACTAGACGGTACTAAAAAAGGTTATATGGATTTATGGAAGGCTATCTATCACCTCCACTCTCGTCATTTAGTGACAGCACAACGAAGTGGAATGTAACAATACAAACGCGACTAGCTGCACTCGGTCGGGCCAAGTCACGATCACTATACCTATCGATGTCGCCCGAGTAACAGCTCTAGAAGCCGCCATATTCATGTACGTCCTCATACGACTCAAATATGAGCCACAATGCACACCGTGATTCAAAATAACACGTGGGTGAATATTGGGGCATCCAAAATCCTCCCACAAATCATATCATCACATTCTTCAAAACCTTTTGATTGGAATCACATCCGCACTATAAATACTCCAAACTCGCATAACAATACGTTTAATTGGTTGCCAAATACTCAAGAACATTATTGAACTTCTTTATCAATTGGCACCCACCCTTGAAACTCTACTACCAGTCCTTGTCTTGTGCAGTGCTTATCTATGCAATGCCAGCATTTCTCTTCAGGACGTAAGTTCAACGCATTTGTGGCTGACTTCTGCTTCTGCTGCCCAGCGATGGATGCCAATGATGGATATAATATGAAGTGCTTGAAAAGAAAACATGGACAACATCAAATTATATTTTTAAAAAAGGCTTGAAACAAATGATAGAACTATATCAGCATTGCAGCAGATAATCATATACATATATAAAACATTTTAAAAACTAATTAAATGTATTAATTAGATATATATATATATATATAATCAATTTTATCGAAAAATATTGTTATTGCTACCGGGATTCGAACCTAGATCTCTTTCCAATACGGGGAAGGTGCATTAACCAACTATGCTACAGCAGACAGTACTTTCGACGACAAATTTTCGAACCCATATGTTACACTTTTCAAATTAATACATCTATCGTTCCATTATTTGAAAGCCGTTTACTTTATTTTTACGGAATCTCAAATTCATTTTTATTAAATTTTGGACATATTGATACAACTTATATATTATTAAGGAGAATACATTCTAATTGTGAAGTTGTAATTGTTCAGAACATAGGTCTGTGATATTTTAATTGTCAAAATATCGCAGACCTAGATCCCGTCAAATCCCGGAAGCAACAACAATATTTTTCGATAAATTGATTTTATATGTATATCTTTCTAATTAATACATTTATTATGTTCTGAAAAATTAAAACTTTACAATGAGCATGTATTCTCTTTAATAATATATAAAAAATAAAATTAATTGTTGCAGAATATGATAGTTTATTGTACTACTGACAATATTTAAATGCTAAAGATCAATAGATTGTCTATTCCATAGTCATCCTCTAAAAATGACGCTTGTTAAGGTGACTACAGGAATTTCTCATACAATGTTCGTGGCGTCAGGGAAGCAGCGAGGAGCAAAGGAACTGACGGGAGCCGCGCTGTGGAGTTGAATTAGGTAGGATCGGAATTTTCCCGCAATTATGGGTTCAGGTAATAGTGCGCTTCATAAATCAACCGGTTGGGGAAAAGTTTTCAAAATAAATTAAAAATAAACTGACTAAGAATAATTTAAATTCGACAATATTATGAGAGCTTAGCTCCGCTATTGACAATAGTTATGGCGCCCTTTAGAGAAACTTTTACTAGCCTTTAAATAAATAAATCATAAATTAAAAATAACATAAATACGAATGACCGTATTGGACACTTGAGAAGTGTCAAACACAATATTACGTAATAATATAATATCAATTAAATATATAAAAAAAAAGCAAACTTGTTTTTGCTAGATCGTATACCATAGCAAAATAGTTGTTAAAAGTTACAGAATGGAAAATATAGTACTTTATTTGATATGACGAATGATTTAAAATGCATTGTTTATTAGTGAATAGTACATTTGATTTTTAAAATACGATAACTGTAGTGTATGTAAAATAAATTATTAATCGAATATAATTATATTCTTTAAATCAAGTCTGACAGAAGTAGTGAAATTAAGCATTTAAATTAAGTTACTATTATAATGATTATTATTATAAACCACTATTTATTGATAAATTAACATGTTTCGATAACTATGGTATCTTGAAACAATGTAACTATACTTTATTTTGATATTGTTAAAGAAGTTATTTTTATATTGCATAATTCAAATATATGTTGTATTATATGTTGTGTATCACGCGCAGGGAAATTGATACAAAAACTGATACATTATATAAGAATGAAGTGTCATTTTCCTTTGAAATATATGAATTAGATATAAATGCGTGACTTTTTAGTTGTATAGATAAATTTAAAAAAAATCAATGTCAGAAATATATAAAGGAACGATGTAATATATCTGACGTAGGTAAGTAAATTTTATTTAATAATTCCCTATCTACGTGGTAACAATTATAACAATAATTTTTAAACGCAAACGTTATTTTTTTTTAAACTACAGCATCAAAACTGTAGTAGGATATAGGCGAGGTGAAACACATTTGTCGTTTTAGTATGGAGCTCAGATCTAGTATGGAAAAAATCTAAAAACGTCCACGAATGTGTGCATACATAGAACAATTTAATTGTGTACACAACTTTGTTACAATTTTTTTATAACAAAGTCGCCCAACATTCGCACCGTTTACGTAAAGTGCAGATTACAAGTAAATTTGATGTGTTGATATGGAAAATGCCGATGATGAATATAATTTAGAAATGAGAGGAACTTAATTTACTCAGATTCAATACAATTCGATTTAAATATAAATTTGCTTAAAGCGAAATAGTTGTCGTAGTTATAGGAACCGGTCTGGTGTGCAGAATGGAATATAATTTTTAACATATAATGCAATATGTTTATTTAGCGAATCTTGTAATAAAATTTGTCATAAAATTTCGTAACATTTTTATACGAGTAAAGTTTAAGCTGAAATTAACCGGCACCGAATCGATATCAGGCGTTTTCAAAATCTTTTTCATATCAAAACCGGTACCTCTTAAATGTTAAACCAGTCTGCCATCTTAGCTATTTCCATAGTAAACGGTGGTGAAAAATGGAAGATAACTAGGTATATATGACTATTTTTTTTTTGTTATAATTGTCAATTGAATGTATTATTTTAAGTTTTGATTTTTACTTATATTTTCTTAACAGCAAATTTTAATAGTAATATTTGATTATATTAAAAAACCTAGTTAGCCGTTTGGACATTGTAACAAGCAAGTATTAATAAAGAGCTTAAGATATTTCTTAAGCTGTTTTCATGTTTTTTGTCAATTCCAACTTACAGCTCTTCTTTTTTTTAGCTCTACATAAAATATGGAAATAATTTTAAAGTGTGCCCGAGTTATGAAACAAAATAAGCCGCAGGAGGATAGTCTTCTCCAGAGATGGTAACCTCTCTAGTGCCAAGTTTCGATCAATACACATTTGTCAGGCAGAGGAACAAAACTTTCTAGACAGTTTTTGTATGCAGCCGTAAGTACGCGAGTCTGCCGACTCAGATGCCTCGAATAACGTCAGCACATAGTAGCACTCACCAAAATGCAACAGTCAAAACAACTTTACTAAAAAACACAGCGAAGAAATAAACAGTCCCTTCTGAAGAAAAATCTTCATATTATTTGTTAATTTTTTGTTTTTTCGTGATAAAGCTTAACACCGTCAGCTGGTTGAAAATATAAGTTTCGAAAAGGAAACTAGAGTGACGCTATACGCTGAAGAGGACGAAACTTTTTACCTGCATAAACAGTGCAGGAGCTGAAACATAAGCAAAGTCGACCATATTATTGCTTTGGTTATGTGCTGATGCATCCAAAATTTAGGATGAATTTTCTATATTCAAATCATATGTGCAGATTAAGTTTCAGAGTTTTTGTTATGATCAGAACTGTTATAAAACCGTACTTGAGGACAGATAAACAAAAATATGCGTATGTATTCTCAAAAAAGTTAAAACAGGAAAATATTCAAAATTTAAATATGCCCAAGAACATACAATTACTGGATTTTCACCTACAAAGGCACTATTATTAAACAAATAATCGATATCTCATAGAGACGAAGCTATTTGTTATTATATTTAATGAAAATATACGGAAGAATGGGACATTACAGGGATTGCGAAAAAAAAAATTGATTCTCATTGTGACATAAATGTTGTTTCAGGAAATGAATGATCAAATTTAGTCCATAGATGGCGAAAGTGTAGTGGTACTCGAAGTGTTTCCACATATTAATATATATATATATAACTTTCAAAAATTTGATAAATATGGAGATTGATTAATGGGTGAGAATGCTGAATGTTATAATTATATAAAGTGATCACTTAAGCCAGCCGAAGACAGGTCGAAAGCCCTGTAATACTTTCATACTTCCATATATTTTCATTAAATATAATAAATAACAGATTCGTCTCTATGAGAAATCTATTATTTGTTTAGTAAAATATTCGCTTACGTCTGATTTCATTACATTATTCACAACTGAAAATAATGCAACATCTATTATTATTAGAAATTATAATTTGTACAGACAGAACAGAACAGATCGAAAATATCACATAATCGACAATAATGCTCAATTGGGGCGACATCTGTTTATAGATTGTCGAGATTATGCAGTTTTTGTTTTCAGTTGGGACGAAGTTCTGAGCGTTTCGGACAGATCTGGCTGTTAATTTATATTAATAACTTGATTGATGTAGCTTGTGGAGTAAGTAAGACACGAAGAATTTTATCATGATTTGTTTTTTCGTGTTCCTGTGACGTCATTATTTTTTTCATAAAGTTACACGCGTAATAAGAACACTTATTAAAATATATAATTTTATTGTTACATGTTCTATTACGAATTTCTACCCACCACACTAGGTCGTAACGATGTCGTCTCACATGTAAAAGTAATCGTAACAAATAATATAAAACGAGTAAGACGATAAATTAGGAAAAAAAGTTAAAAAACACAAATAAGTAATTTGCTTATAATACTTATAATTTTTAATTAAATAACTAGTGTTTCAATTAAATAACTCATTCCATAATTGACATGAAAGATATACATAAGTATATAGGACCGTTTCGTAATAGAAAAATGAACAAAGATTAAGAACAAACACAATTTTTTTTTTCAAATAAAAGTATTTACTTCTATGATGAAATGTGCAGACATTTTCGTTGATATGAGCATCGCAATCATCTTGGCTTTAACTCCGGCCCTGTGGTCTTGAAACATTAAGAAAAATAGTTTGACGTTTCAAAGGAAATTGACACTTTACTTCTTCAATTTCTCTATGTGTGATATATAGAAATATAATGGAATTTTCTAAATAAGATTATATTCAATACCTTGAATCTTAAGTAAAAAAAAAAACATTTTTTAATTTGATGTTTCTTAAATTTTTGCAAACATGCCGAAATAGTTTCAAAATGCCCCATAATAAACGAATTGGAAATATGTTTTATAATAATATGTCTTACGTATAGCCAGTTAGCTACACATGTTGAACACCTAGATCAAAACTAAGACAACTCAAAAAGTCATTTTTTAATAGACAAAAAAATAATAACAATTTCTACATCTTTTGTTACTAAAGTTATGAAGTGAAATAACATTTTAGGTCATAAATGTATCCTGAGATGACATTATTCGAGAACTGGAGCTAAGTTAGTTGTGTATATGACAGAGTATCCGAATACAATAGTAATAACTTAAAATTCTTGTTTTTCTGAGTTGTCTTAGTTTTGATCTAGGTGTGCGATGTGTTAAATAAAATAACGATATATCAAGCATCCCGACGGGTCTCGGAATTTTCCATCGTTCTCGGTAATTTTTTAGGAGCGCTTTGCGCGAATGCTGATTTATATCGTCGAATAACCAGTAGAGTTCGATTACATTGGAGTTCGGACATGGTGCGCGGTCTGTCCGATGCTAAGGGTTGTTCAATATGACAAACTCATATCCCCAGTAACATTCGAAGGTCTGTTACCATTCTCGTGTGATGCATCGGTAACCAACCTTCAGGGGTATAAAAATATCAGAATTTAATAATTATTTTCAAAATATTATTCGTAATTTTTTTATAATGACCCGACTTTATACACGCGATGTATGTCAATGAAGAGTTAATATGAATTGAATATATGAAATTTCAGAAAAGCAAGACAAGGCAAAAAAAGCTTCTCATGCGACCCGTTGCTTTCTTGCTTTATTATATCAATAAAAGTATGAAATATTTACTGTATTTAATTTGTTAAGCCTCCATATCCAGAATGTCGCAAGACTGTCAATGTCAATAAAAATGAACAATCAATGTCAGTAAAAATTAACAATCAATGTCAATAAAAATCAACAACCAATGTCAATAAAAATTAACAATCAATGTCAATAAAAATTAATCACCAATGTCAATAAAAATTAACAACCAATGTAAATAAAAAATAACAATCAATGTCAATAAAAAATAACAATCAATGTCAATAAAAATTAACAATCAATTTAATTAATTAATCTACTTCAATTTAACACACGGTATGCATAAATAACATGAATATATAAATATTTAAGTAAAATACATAGTATGAGATCACCTCTGCAACAACACTGTATACAGTTTTGGGTAGATCTGAATTATGGTACATTACACAACCATATAAAATAAATAAAAATATTATTAAACATAATTTTTAAATGATATTACCAACAATGTAATATGACCGATGCTCCTTCTATCTAGCAACATTTGTAAAAACCGATATACAGTGTTATTGCAGGAGGCGTCTCATATATTGATACTTTAAAGATACTTGGAAAATTAATTATTTTATGGAGAATGCCACTTGCTAACGACACTACAGTGGATGGCAGCCGTGTAATGTTAAACGGTACGCAATCCGAATGCAATGACTATCATTTACTTTGTGTATTTTTGTGAATAACCACAGGATGATTATTGTAAGAACCATTTTGGTTTACTTGACTGCATAATCCTCAATCTTGTATTGAACTAACAGTCATTATTAATACAAATTAATTGAATCAACTAGAAACATATACAGAAAAAATATTTTTGTTGATTCAAACAGACCCTTTTCTATTCTAACGCGTTATCCTGTTTCGCCATATCAACCAAATGGGTTTACAACAAATTTTTGAACTTCTATAACTCTATCAAATTGATACATATGTTATTCCATTTTTATAAGCAATCAAATTTATATTGCGACAAATCTCTAATACCTTTGAATAATATACGTTAGGAGACGTTACACTTGAAACCTATATATTTTTACGGAGAACAAACACATTATAGACAAAAAATTGCTAAGATTCATTTAATTTAAAAACGCCATAGAACTACGTTCTGAAAAACTGCAACAAATTAGATCTAATCTATCATCCAACTCCTATTTAGATGCAGCAAACTTCGACTCTATGAAATCCTTAGAACATCGAAAAACACGTGCTGACCAAATACTTCCCTTCAAACTACTGCAAGGCCATATTGACTGTCCCAGCCAATTATAATTAATATCACTCCACGTACCATCTACATCGACCCGGCAATCCTCAAACATCCACATTCCTAGAAGTAGTACATATTACTCGTACATACAAAATTCATTCATTCACCGGTCATGCAAATACAACAATGAAAAATTTACAGAAATTGACTTTTTCAACATATACCTTACTACGCCCAAAGGGTTCTTTTTATGAACCACCACAATCTCAATTTTGGCCAATCATTCTACACATCTTCATTCACATCTTGCTCTCCCTTTACCGCAACAATAGTTGCAACATCCCCACTCTTTCTTCCTCTTGTTTTCTTTTTATTTATCTTCTGCACTTAAATATACTTATGTGCCTAAACATTTCTGTGGATTTTCATAAACAGTATCACATGTTAAATATTTATTATGTTTTAAATACTAATTTAATGTATTAATTATAAATATATAAATATAAAATCAATTTTGTCGAAAAATATTGTTTTTGCGCTACCAGGATTCGAAAAACATCACAGACCGTCTGTTCTGAATAATTACAACTTCACAATAAGAATGTGTTCTCCTTAATAATTTATTATGTTAGTTATAATAAGTTTACACTGTCAAAATCTCCCAATAAAACAAAATTAAGTTAGAAGATTGGTTCATGGCACAGATGAAATACACAACTGCATCAAATCACAATTATAAATATAGTACTTTAAATGTTTTAAATTTTAATGTCAAATATTTTTTCCCTTTTAAGGCACTGATTGAATTCAGCATTATGTGTAAATATTATCGACCGTAATGTTTATAGGAATAAGTAAAGTAAGGAATCTCCAATAAGCGAACCTTCCCTGGCCATAAAACCCGTCACCAGAATTCCCTCAAGAGTGTTCCCGCCAAAACACGGTCTCCCGAACACGGCGCGGGCGCGGCCACAGGGTTAAAATACGCCCGAAAAATCCTTAAAAGCCATCCCCTAATGCATTCCTACACTAAAGGCATTTTTTAAATTCATAGGCGATATTAATAAATTTAATGGGTGCACCGTCGACAAGCAGCGGATACGCGAGATTATATGCGGTACCTACGTAACATTCCGAAAAACGTATGTGACGTATTCACAAAGCGTACGCTCCAACGAAGCGAGGGTAATATTTCAGAAAGCCTTTGAAGAAATGACCCGGCTTGTAATCAATGACATGTGTGCAAGGAAAATGAGAGCACGGATGCTGATTTCAAATACATATATTAGGTTATGGAAAGAATGCACATTGAGAAGTTTTTTGCGAATGTCAAGTTTGATATTAAATGATTTAAAAAATGTAACATAGAGTTGTCGATGTTCTATCCACGTATAATTGAATCGATGATCAAATTGAAAAAGACACTATAGCCATTTATGTTGAACAAAAAAAAAATACAGTGCATGTACTCGAACACATTTCTAGGTACGTATGAGGCGCGTTTTTTAAGTCAGTACCGGACTTTTTTTTAAAGAAATACAACATCATTGTTACAACACTTTACTTTCATCGGACGCTACACGTCATAAACTACTTCTCAATATTGTATTAAGACACTTGACATAACGGGGCACCAATTTTTGTACACTTTTGTCATAGAACGACACCGCCTGGGATGAAAACCACTGTCATCAAAACGCTTGCCACCAAGGAACCGTTTTAGATGAAGGAAAATATGGAAATCACTTGCCACCAAATCAGGACAAAACAGGACACACTTGGCGATGAATGTCAGGTGGTTTCATGGTTCATGCATTTGAGAAACTATTTAAACTCACAGTCGGCGGGCTGATCTATTGTCTTGAACATTTCAACCACTCACTACAAGATGGCCACACTATGCGAATGTCTAACGTTGTTGCATGTGGTGAGTTAACAGATGAAGGAAACCATTGCGAATGCACGACATTGCAATCGCAGTGCTACACCGAGAATATCCGGCAACGGTACTTACTTAAAAAACGCGCCTCGTATTATATACATAGGTACATTCGTACTGTGGTTTTCTTTACGAAAGGAAATAAAAATTGTTGTGAGAGATTCTATTTTTTTCTAGAGTTATGTATTATTTGATTTGTGTATTGTGCGCAAAATTATTTTTAAAGCTCACACTATAGCTGTGAGTGAATATATGTGAGCTTTTTCAAACATAATAATAACAAACAGGCAAACAAAATCCCAGGCAGGATACAAATATGTTATCATGTAAAAATATTTTTAGTTTTGAACCCATCAACAATTGAACCGTATATCAAAAAGTCTAAATTGAAACACTAGAGAAGATTACTTTTAAAATAATTATTAAATTAAGAAGTTATTTTGAAAAGATTTTTTTTAATCTTTAAAAGTGGTGAAAAATTTTCGAAATTCTTTAAACATAATAATTTTTTTTATAAAAAATATTATTATTTGAATATTATACGACGTACCAATGCATGTATATATGTATTTCTAACCCAACATAAGAGAACTACAGAGGGTACAAGTAATATGGTAAGTTAAAAAATATTTATGAGTCGTAAGGTTAACGAAACTAGAAACACAAAACTTCCACGACAAGATGGGCATGACCATATATTGGAAGAAAGTCTTTTTAGAAGCCTCAATAGTCGACAAATATGTGTGATAAGATATATGAATATGCATAAGATATATGAATATGCACGATAAGATATATGAATATGGATGATAAGATATATGAATATGTATGATAAGATAATGATAAGAACAAGAGCTAGTCTCTTTTGAAGTGATAAAGCGATTCACATAAATAGGTAACTTTAGTTTTGTAACTTATATATATAACTAAATTATAAAAAAAATATATATATATAAAATTGTAAAACTACTGCGCATTGTACATATTTATGAATATTTATTAAAATATCTATTCTTTCATTCATGGTCTCATTGACGAGAATTCCCGGGACTTAAAAAAGTCGAGAACACAGAATCTTAGAGTGTACGTTGGATTAGACCATTTCTCTGGCACACCATCAAATAGTGCGGTATGATTTTGTTCTGGTAGCATGGCAATGTCGGAATTTTATCCTATTAATGTCGAATTGATGAATGGCGGAAGCTGGCGGCACAGGGTAGGGGGAGGGGTCCCGGAGCAAGAGAGGGAGAGGAAGGATTTTATCTCCAGTAGATGTTCATCACAGGGATATTTCGTGAGGATCGGATGGTGAAAAGGGTGTTTTGTAAATGTGAAGAGATTTACGTCACCACCAGGACATTAAAGAACGAAATTACGTAATTAAGAGGATAATTTATAATTAGTGGTGGAATATTAATAATGTTTGAGATTTGTTAGGAATGTAGTAGGCTATTTTGCTTAAGATAGCGGAAAACTATATTGATTAATTTTCGTATTGAAACATAAATTGTTAAATTAATTTTGTTATGTGATCGCCAGAAAAAATATTAAACCGAATTCGACGCAGTATTCAAAATAAATCATTATTTTAAATAAAAAATACATTTGTTGATGTGAATTATTGGATAAGTATTTTGTATAGAAGAATCATACTGTTATGCGTACACCATTATTTGCCTATAAATATATATTTATTTTGGACATTGCTAAAAGTATATGTCATTAGAAGTAAGATAGACATTGTTATAGATAATTAAATTATTGTTGCATAACTACTAACATGGTCAGGTATAATCAGGAAAGTTCTTTGGCAATATTGAAAGTAAAGTGCAAGAGACGGAGAGCTGCTGAAAGAAAAAAACCCTATATTCAACATTGGACGCAGATCGACAGATAAAGAAGAATCATAAAAAGTGAAAAATAACTTTAGATTGATTTTAAATTCACAAAAACCAATTTTTAATAGTTTAAAAATTGGGATTAATGCAGCACGCCCGCCTTAAGACAGGGAAAAGACTTGAGCTTAAACTTCCACTTTAAATGATAAAATTATTTTCATAAAGCTAAATAAATTCAGAATGGTAGAGGTCCGAAGGTTGAAAGTATTAGCGATCTTTTAGCATAGTTAGACGAACAAAACTTGATCGTTTTATATTATTAAAATAGTTGGTACAGTATGTGCTTAAAAAAACACAGTACTGACACAAATATAATATATGATAATGATACGACGTTGTAAAATTAATAATCAAATTCAAATTTTTTAATTTCCATAAAAGTGAAGGTATTCATTTTATATTTGAAAAATGTACCTTCAGAATTAAAAGCTCACATATCCGCCTAATTAACTTTTCAAAGAAAAAATGCACTTCACTTACATGCAATTAATCAGTTTATTTCAAAATTTTCCATAACGAAAGAAATGTCAGACACAAACCTGGGTTTTACTTTATGTAACTATAATAGATTTTTTAATCAGATTAGAATCCATATAAAAAAGGATTTGTGTATGAATAATATAATACTACTTACTTACTCAGCTTTTTAGGGCTGAAGACTTACTGGCTGGTTTTACTCATATCAATGTTTACTAAACTAAATTACTCCAGAAGTACAATAATTACCAGTATATGTATAATAATTACAATATGTATACGCAGATCAACCAAAATATACACAGCTATGTTTCTAAATGGTGTGAATTTTTAATTTAACCGAAACAAGTAATTTCCTATTTGTACCAGGGCATTATGATATGATAGAAGATTACTTTTTGGGTGGGTGATACTTATGAGACCGCGAGGGTTCCGCGGGCGTGTGGGGTGGGGCGGGCCCATCGATCATCCAATTAGCCCGCTGATCAATCATCCGATGGCGTCCCCCCGCCCCCGCGGGCCAATCCAGTGCCCCTTCCTACTTCCCCTGTCCTGTCTTTCTTATTGAATAATTACTATTACCCCACAAAATACATGATCCCCTGGTATCATCTCCGAAATTACTATAATGGTTATATAACCGTGTAACACTGAACTAAGCCGAGAGAAATATTTAATCACAAGAATAGAGTGTGAATATTGTAATTAGATTTTGGATAAGTGAAGACATTTTTGAAATAAGAAATATTGAAGACATTTAATGATAAGATTTCCTACAAAAAGTTTTGAGCAGATAATGTAAAAAAATATTTTTTATTTGTAAAGTTATTTATTTGCAGTTGGATAGAATTTTTGGCGTACGAGTACCTATATCGGTATATCGTCAACACACTAACGACGGGAAGGGTATTGATACCCGTTTACTGGACTAACGTCTAACTGCGGGGAAGGGGAGGGTGTTAACCGGTATTAATAGAAAAAAATGTAATTAAACTCGATCATTTATTTTGGATATCATATTGCATCATGCAGATAAGATAATAAAATAATATATTAGAGAAATAATTGTGTATCTACATTACGTCACCAGTGTGCGCGAAAAGTACCAGACAAAAATGTGTTTTAATAAATATTTTGGATGTTCCATTATAATCATACTATAATATTGGATGAATGTTCCGAAATACGTATATCGACATTAATTAAATAACTACTACTGAAAGTATCACCATATTGTTGTCATTTAAATAACTGAGAATTGAACGCGTGTCATCGGATTCGACGACGACAACCTTTTCATTTATTCCTATTCTTTCATTCCGTAAGACGAGTTGCACTGTGAGTAGTTTGAACTTTGGCTACCGATTTTTTTACTTAAATTAAATATACTCTTTCCTATAAAAAATAACATAGTAATGCTACCTTTAAACTTTAAGTACGCGTGTGATTAATAGCATCTACTATAATTAATAAATAATAATTAAAAATTGCATCTAATAAATTTTGAAATCATTTGTAACAGGCACATTTGGCACACGTTTTGCAATATTTACTTTTTTACATTCCACGTATGTCATTTATTTATTTATATATGGTACAAACAAAAAGGAAAACAAAACTCTAATATCTTTACAAACAAATAATAAAAACAAATTTATTAAGGAATATTAATATAAAAATAAAAATGTGAAACAGTGAAATTAAAAAAGTCTCAAGTCACAAAAGTAAAAAATAACAGTTAAAACTAAAAAAAATAAAGTAATAAATAAAATAAACAGTCATTTTTGAACATTGAAAATAAAACCTTATAAAATAAAATATTATCAGAAAGTGAAATTTGCCTTGAGAACTATTCCACAAAATAGAAAATATTTTAAAACTGACTGCAGGTATCTCTTAAAGGTATCTGAAAGCATAATAATAAAATAAAATAAACATACATGTAACTTGTAAAATAAATTGATATAATTAAAAATAAGAATAAAACTCTAAAATAAAAAAAATTACAAGAAAAATATGTTCACATTTACGAACGTTAGGACTCGTATCAGGCAGAAGTGTAAAAATTTATCATGCAAATTAGTAATTATTTTTTTAACTTTCACCGCCATAATCTCGCTGTGCAACACTTTGCATAAGAAAATTCAGTCATAAAGTCTTTACAGCATCACATCTTAAATGCTGCGCGCGTAACGCGTACAGATCTACCCCACCTCCGTTTTAGCCTAGAGCCACTGAAGAAATCAGCAATAAGTTCAACCCTTGCCTCAATAGCCTGAAGGCTTTAAAAGGAACGGCTACAAAGTGAAGGTTTTAGGATAATGGAAATCTACAATAGGAGCGTGGTTGCCTGCGTCGTAACATGATTTCATTCTAAATTTATGGTATTCTAGTGAAGTAATTTTTTTTTGACGTTTACAAAATTTATCATTTAAAATAATAGTTTGCCAGACAGGTTGTTTGTCAGTAAGATATAAAAGCATGCAAGAGTCAAAGCAAATATTCATTAGTTACTCGTTCCCTTTGTATGTTATTTTAAAATAAGTATATGGGAATTTGGAAAATATTATATTTTTGTTTGTTAACTTTGAATGACTTGTTAAAAAATTAATCATTTGATAGAAAATGGTCATGGTTTTGATACAAAATTGGGATTGTCAATTTTGCATATAAATGGAGTTGGTCACAAATTAAATAATTTGGAACCGTTGGAGATAAATAAAGCGTGTAAAACTAATAAAAAAAATTATAAACAACCAACTAAACTTAACTATGAGTCCCATTCTAAAATTTTTTCCTAAAAATTATTCGAGTAAATTTAAATTTGAGTTAAGTACTATATTTGTTTTTTTTTAAATGGATTCTGGTAAAGAAACAATATTATATGTTTTTAGTTAGTATTGACACCCTGAAGAAGAAAATGGTATTTTTCGAAACCGGCAGATGTATTTAAACTCAATTAAGTGGTTAATAAAACAAAGTTTACAAATAAAAATATGAATTTTCACTACAAAGTTAATTTTGCTAATTTCAAAAGTAGAAAATATTAGGCATAGAGCTGTGATATGACGATAAAATATTTGGAGAAAAATAGTGAATTAATTAATGATGTAATAAAATGTTATCTGGCAGTAGGCGAGATATTAACGGATATAAAGACTGCTTAATCAGTCTGTTGGAATGATTTTGAAACCGAATAAATGTTTTAACGTGCCACCATGCGCATGGCATTGTAATATTTCTATATATGTTTCCATGTATCCATGTTTCTATATATTTGTCACTGTACCACCTTTCGGTATGGAATTAATCTATTTTATAAATTGGAAAATTTTTCATCGCCATCTACGAAAAATAATATTATAAAAGAGTAATCATAATTATGTCTAGTATTTCATTCTGAATTATACATATAAAAAATGTGTAAATTAAATTTAAAAACGATTCCATGAAAATATTGTTTTAAAAAAACTTCATTTAAAAAAAACCTCGCAGATTTAAAGGTTTGAATCTACGTTCCGAGAAAGTATCTGATTTTGTAGTCAGACTGCGTGGTGTGCAGATATTACTGTATTTAAGAAGATTAATATTTTTTTACAGATGACGAAAATACAAATAAAACATTGAAAACAATACCGCACTAATACTGTTACTACAACGCTATTCAAATCTTCTAACAGCACATACTGAATTCTTAATCAGGTCGTCGCTTTACACAGTCGAATCAGTACTGTTTTACGAGCGAGAACATTAGCATCTCGGTCGGATGTGCACCGGTCCTTACAGACACGCGGGACGAGGGAATTACGCTGTAAAATGGCGTGATATTACACGTGCAGGATCCTTTGCTCCTGCGCTGGATGCAGGAGATCCCCCGGCCCCCGTTCCTGACTGTTTAATTATACGTCTAGCCCCCGCTCCCGTCGCCGACGCCACTGGCGAGATATGATTTTGATAAGAAAACACCCCCGAAATGCGTTCCTAGACACCGCCAATTGTGCTGCTTTCTTTTAAAAAGAGGAATTATTAGAGTCTCTCGGCCATATTTCGCGGAAGAAGAATATTATCGCGCAGTCGTAAGTCATCAAAATTTACAGGAAAAAGGTTTGTCGGAAAAAGCCATGAAAGGAGAGCGAAACCGAGGTTGTAAATATGAAGTAAAACGCTACAAGACATTACAAAAGAAGTATTTTATAATTAAAAAAACTGTAATAAGTTTTACAGCGAGTATATGGTCTCGGAGTTTAGATTAGACATTCGTCACGCGATATTTAGTGCTAACTATTATCGGAAGTGCGATATTTAACAATATATACCATTTAAGCCAGGAGTCGGCAGACTTTCCAGTGAGAAAAGTCAAATATTAAGTAAACAGAATCTCAACATTTTCATGGAGTTGCAACATACATTTTCACTGTAGCTATATAAATTTTAACTGTGAAAAAAAATGGGATAAAATCAAGATTTTTATTTAAAACTCAAATTTACAATACAGTCGTAGGCTACTCAGAAGAATATAATAAAATAAGAAAACCTAAATAATTAAACACTTTTGGGCTTTGTAAAGTTTACTAGTTAGAGCGGTGACCTTGCATGCTATGTCTGGCAAGTAACTACTTGTTAAATTCAAGGCATGATTGTAAATTATCGTCGGTTAATTTGCTTCGTAGCTTATTTTTAATTTGATTCATGGAAGATAATGTTTGTTCGCATAAATTGGTAGAGCCAAAGATTGTAAGAATGTTTTATGATATGTGCTATCTACCAACGACACGTTCCAGGAATGCCATACATAGTGAAGTGATCAAAAATAATATTTATTGATCATATCAGGATATCTAAAGAGAAGAGTTTTGACCAGTGAATTATTTCAATCCTAGCATATTATATAAGTGAAATTTGGGCTCTGAATACTAAGCCAACTCGGAAGCTTCAGATGATCAGCGCAGAATGAAAATAAAAATGGTGGGAAAGACTAGAAAATACAAAGAAATAAACACGCGCAGATGAAGGATGTCATTATCACTGCTAAGTGTACATGGCAATGGACGAAAAATATCGCACACCTAGATCAAAACTAAGACAACTCAAAAAGTTATTTTTCAGTAGACAAAAAAGTAAAAACATTTTTCTCCATTTTTGTTACTAAAGTTATGAAACTAAATAACATTTTAGGTCATAAATGTATCCTAAAATTGCACTATTCGGGAACTGGGGCTAAGTTAGTTGCGTATATGACAGAGTATCGCAATACAATAATATCTCAAAATTCTTGTTTTTTTGAGTTGTCTTAGTTTAGATCCATGTGTGCGATATGTATATCAAAATGCAGAGATAACTAATGGATAAAGAAAATTTATGAATGATATCCAAAAGACTCGATGGAGACATGAAATCATCAGGTAGTGGGAGAATATGTAAAAGATTGGCGGAGAACCGAAGAGAGTGGTAGTCATGGAAAGAACTTCATCCAGTAGGAGATTAACAACGGCTAATAATGATGCGGGATCTGATATTCTGGTTATATCCCCTTTCCACATTCATCTACTCTTCTCTTTCACGGTATATTAACAAATGAAGTAGGTATACCACATCTTGACATCTCGTAAGTCATTTTGACGTAAGATAGCGTCTCCTAGGAGGAGAAATAAAAAATAAAATAAAATAACACCAGAAATCAATTGTGAAAGTACGTTAACTTCTTACATATGCAAGGCTAGTATTTTAAAATAAGAAAAACATTAGTTTTGACGTAAAAATTGAAGGTCACAAGTAGAAGTTAACTTATCGGGTCAACGAACTCGGTCCAAAAGTAAATGTGTAAACACGAGATGAACTTTGCAAACAAAAAGTTGAGTCGCCTCAGCAGACAAGCGAACCGCCGCGCTCAGGAGTGATTGTAGTGAATATAAGAAGCAATAAGAAGAACAACTAAGAACAAAAATCGATGGAAATGTGGGGCGAGAAGTTTCCGCGACCGCGGAACTGAAAGAAAGATTTGTAAAAAAAGAAGTAGAAAGTTTAAATTGAGACCTTGAACTAAAAATGAAAGTTTTCAAAGATTGTTAATAGTGTGACTGAAAGTTTTAAACAAAAAGTTCTAAACGGCGAAGGGGTCGATACCACGATTCTATCATTAACTTCAGCCCCCTGTATAAATATAACGGAAAAGTTTGCAATTTTCTATTTTCGTTTAGTGAACCAGTTAACGCAACTTTCAGCTATTTCATTCCCACAGTTTTGCGGTGTGATGGAACAGCTGACATCGATCAAAAGAATAGTCTTGACTTTCATTGAAGACGCGAATAAACCGTGACTACAAAATTTGTGGTGAGACTATAACAATTTTTGTATTTTTAGTTTAAATTATGTTTTTTTAATCACACGATAAATATATTGTAAAAACTTATGATGAAAATGAATTCGCACAATTTACAATATCTGTTCCTACAAAACATAGATCAGAAATAAAAAAATAAAAAACCCTTTATTTTATGAACTAAGAAAATGTGTAAAACCCACATTAAATAATTTAACGTCGAACTGGTTTCGATACCACTGTATCTTGATCAGGTATAAGACCGTAAACAAACAATCGAAAGTCATTCATGTAAAGCGATGATGGACTTACATAAATATATTAAAAAGGGGTCAAAAAATTAAAATAAAATTTAAAAAGTGCATATTGTTAATATTTAACAAAAATATTTTAAAATTATAGGATTATTATTTGTAGAATGATCATGGTCCAGTTTAAAGCCAATAGGCAAGTATATTTTTACCAAACCACCTTTTATAAGATACAAAATTTACATTATTATCATGTTTAAATAAATATAACCATAAAACTATGGATGGTAAGGGGATGCATTTCTTGGGAAAGGTTCACAGCTGGTAGTTTTTAGTTTTAGACAGGATTGTCCAAATTTCAAATAGACATTATTTATTTGGCTTTTTAATTTGCTCTTCATAAGGTTCATACTTTTAACTATTGAATAAACAAACTAATAACTCGCAGGAATAATAAATAATAATAAAATCAGGAAATACATTTTTTTAACTTACCATACAGCCATGTTTAGTAGGTATGCCAAAAACTATTCTCAAGCCTCATGATAATAATATTTTTAAAAATGGCAAAATTAACTTTGTGGTTAAATTTTTTTTTTAAAATTTTAACTCTGTTTTATTAACTACTTGTATTGAGTAAAAATACATGTACCGGTTTCGAAAAATATCATTTTCTTCTTCAGGATGTCAATAACTAATGAAAAACATATATTATTGATTCTTTAACAAAATTAATTTTTAAAAAACAATAATTATTAAAAAAATTAACTTCCCCGGATAGGAAGGGTTCCTGGTTCGACCGAAGGTGGCAATAAAATGATTGTATCTGTATATATTTCTAATTAAACATTTAATTTGTATTCTTTTTAAATAAATATAATATTCTATATTATATGTACTATTATATAATGTGTTTGTAGTCTAGTAATTACGATGCTCGCCTAGTGATCTGGTGGTCGGGGGTTCGAGGCCATCAAGTTAGTACTATTTTCATAGCATAAGTAGTAAGAATATTGATGTGACTCGTATCTCATCTACGCATCTTTATTTGCATGCAAATGCTTCTAAATGCATTTTTACGTATGTATTGTTTAAACATTTGAACAAAATTGAGATATTTTATCCCATATCCGGGGGTAATACAAAAATTGATAGTTTTTAAAGAGTTAAATGAGTTAGTTGGTATAAAATAAAACAAAATAATTTATCGCAAAATGTAGTGAACACAGATTTTAATTAAAGACGAAGTCTTTGTTTTCTATTCTCAACGAAAAAATGCTGGGAATTATTTGAATAAAAATGTAAGGGGAACTGTTAAAAATCTTTATGTGTCGAAAAATAATGAAAAAGCTATTTCCTTTATGGCATCTTATCTCGGCAATTAATGTCGACCTGCATATTGTCAGTGTTATTATTTCCCGTCGTACAAACTTGACTTTTTTCGCTCGGGACTGCCAACAATACAATTTTGAAGGTAAATAAGTCTTTAAAGCAGGAATAAGTAAATTAGAAGCGACATGATAAGAATCTCCCCTTTTTAAACTGTGTTTTCCGCCGTAGGAGGGGGGTTTGGAATAGATGAAGGAAGAAAAGAAATAGAGATGTTGACAGGGGCGTGCGTGGATAGAATACATTTCGATATTTACTCGTCTAGTTTCCGGGACAAGATAGAAATCACTAATCACCCATTCTCGTTTAATATTTGCAGTGCACAACACCATTTGAAGAAACGCAGGCATATCGGAGATTATTTCATTTATTGATTATACAATGTCGTAGGTTGACTTCGCGGCCACATTGGAGGGGTGGTGCATAAGAAATCACTAACGAAATAATGACAACTGTATACAAATTACATTTTTTTATAAAAAATTTACCTTATTTTCAAACATATTATAATTTTTATATATTAGCTAATTAAAGTGAAATAGTCCCGAATATTTCATGGCAACATTGATTAAATAAAATTGTCATAAGTAATATTTTATTATACCATTCGATATGGATAGTCAAGCATCTGATTATAGTCTCCATTCGATAATGCATAGATTGAGTAGAGCCGGAAACTGTGAGTTGATTTATACATTAAATTGCACGCGGACTGGATATTGATTACTATCGGTGGAGTAGTCTTTTGAATTTGCTCGTTTTTAATAAGTTATTTTTATATTTTACTAACATTGCATAATTTTATGATTTATAGGTTTTTGTTGGGTAAGGTTTACTTGTAGTTATTATTCCGTATTATTAGCACGAGCTGCAACCATGGATGGAGGAGAGACATCCAGGGCCACCATGGCAATGACTCAAATATAGGACATTTTCAATAGAGATAACTAATTAACTTATCGTCATGTTATTTTTTCGCGAAAGTAGACAGGAATGATATAACGCAATACTCTTCTACACTTGTGAACCATTCTTACCTCGTCCACATTACACATTTTTTTGTGCACGCAGATTTTGAACAGGCTCTTAGTCCTATATATTTTTATTTAAAATAGATTGGGTGCTGTGACAAAAATACTGAACAAAAAAAATACGAAAAAATAAAATTCAAAAGTCATCACGTACCGCCCTATGTTTAAACCGTCTCAAGTCTTAGATATTCTTTTACAGGAAGACTTAAGAGGATTTTTTCGCTAGAAAAACAACCATTCAAAGTCTTAAAATGATCCCAAGAGTGCGGAGTATTAGGTGTAATCATCAGCTTGTGTAAAGAGTGCCACCTTTTTATTGGATATGCAAATATTATGAATGATAAAAGTGCTCGTAGTGTTAAACGTATGCACCCCATGACATTAATTGACAGCGTTTACGGGATTCCTTTATGGTGTTTATGCGAAAAAGGTTTTTTTACGGGACAAAAAAACTCTGTGGAAAGGACACTAGGGTCAAATAAAAATTTGATTAAAACATTGCCGGTGCAAATTAGATAACTAAGTCAATACTCAAATCTTTAGGCTATTGTTGATTAAGAAAATAAATATTTTTTTCCATACCATTAAAAATAGGATTTTCATTGCAGTGAGTCATCAAAATATTGGAAAATCAAATCAATTTAATAATAGTATCTATGTAAAAACATTAATATATTCTTCACGGAAGAAATCTCCCCGTAAATACGAAATACAAGTGATTATAGATTTCTTATATTCTTCTTTTCATTCAGTCTACTTCAATCAACTTTTGGATAACTACATATCTTATTGACTGTTGTTCCATTATATTATACTCGTATAGTCTTTTGCTTTCAACTGCTCTTTGATCCGTCGGTCCATCTAGCTAGGAACGCGAGCCACGCTTTGACTAACAGTATGGGAACTCAAATATATCACTTTCCCCCTTTTATTTTGTTTTTGGATAAGGTAACCGGCCCATTGTCTTTCAACATGGTTGTTTTATGGACTTTATCTACTATAATATTGTACTTTGGTCCAGCTGTGAACGTCTTCATTTTTGATTCTATCCCGCGAGAACACCGTTTATACTTGTGGATAGGCCACACTGTATTCAATTCTCGTTCCATTAATATGGTAACATTCTGTAGTCCTAGCTGTAATATTTGCCTACAATATATATATATATATAATTTTCCAAAACTTCAATTATTGGGTTGTTCGTTTAATTTTTAATTTAACAAAAAATTGAAGAGAAGTAACTTCTCAAATATCATCGGTATAAGGTCATTTTTTTTGGCAAGCGAATAGATACTATCAGTGGCTGTACAATGATGGGTGATGCTGAATAAAATGTTACATGTTCAATGTTTTTAAATTAGTATTCATTTGCGTATAAAAAATAAAAAATATTGAAGCAATTGAATCTGTTGGCGGGTTATTTTATCATTTTACTACTATTCACATATCATCGTAAATTGTAATATTCTTAGGGTAGGCGGGATTTATTATTCTTGAATTACCTTTTTATTAACGATGTTTGTTGTACCTACTTCGTTCAAGTGCTAAGATAAAAACTGGTGCTAACTCTTAACGACCAAAATTCGAAATTCGAAATCGATTTTTCTAAGAAATAAGGGTATTTTGGATCACCTTTGTTTTTAGCATACTTATTTGATTGCCAGGTGATTTTGGAGTATACCGCTGTGCTTGTTTGTTCTATTTTCAAAGTTCAGTTGCGATACTTTTTAAACACCAATAATGTAAGAAAATACTCAGTCTTGAGTATTATATAGCCCCATCGCTTCAGCGACATCTATACAATTTTTAAAAAAAAACATAGATGGTGACAGCATAATTGGTAATGAATAATTGAAATGTTCTAACATGGTAACATATGTACAACTTACAAAAAAAATTGATAGATGTGGTGGCATGGGTAAATAGGTGAACGATTCATTGTGTAAAGTGATGACAGGTCGTAAGCCCTGTAATGTCCAGGACTTCCATACTTCCCGTGTTAATAAAAGTAACAGCTTCGTCTCTGTGATACATCTATATCTTGATGACAATCCCTCAGGGGATAAATCCCAGTAATTGGATCCCACCAAAATTTGGGCATACTCAAAATATGAGTTCATAATATAAAGGGGGTAGACAGACCGTGAAGTAGAAAGACTGCTGGCGCGCCGACTTCAAATCTAAATTCATCGTACCTATCTGAAAATGTACACCGTACTTCACATGACTGTAATAAATTTAAAGTAAACTTACAACGAGTGCAGTTCGGATAGATACACTCAAAACTTCATTTTCGCCCGGCAATATTTCAAAGTCAAAGAGGATACCCACCTCGCCCCTATTGACTATCTACTCAGTGGGAAAATATCTATGGTCCCGGACATACATCATCCAGAAGGAATCGAGCGAGGATTTTACCACGAGCAGGAAATGGTTTGCGACGTCCCAGATACAGCGAAGCTGGGCCGGGAAATATGATAAAAATGTAAAGATCCAATAACCATTCATCCATCAAGTGTCAAGATATAATCTGGACCGCAGGTAGTGCGCCCTCGCGGATTTAAGGGCAGAATAGGGGATACTTTCGTTCTGTACGTTATTGTGAGGAATTGTAGTTCATAAAAATGATTCTGATTTAATTAATTAATTAATTAATTATTCGAAATATAAATTCGTGATAGAAATAAAACAAAAATAAATTAAGGACAACAAAATAATTTTTCACAATCTATAAACTGACAGAATTTATTCGAATACTATACTTAATTATTCATATTATCGATGGATTTTTAAATACAAGTATCTTGGTGTCAGTAGAATAATGTGATCATCACTATACTGGCGGGATAGTGCTAACTTGGTTAATGCTACTCAAAATATAACAAGAGGTGGTGAAACAGCTTCCAAGTGAGATGTACAATATAATACTAAATTACTTACAATATAATAACTTACGAACTAATTATAACTGAATACAAAATAAGACGTCGCAATTTACGGTAAAAATTATATATTTCGCTGTTTGTGAATGAATGAGTAAATATCTAACAATAAACTTACAAACAAAATAAGGAAACTGCCTACATATTTTTAAGACTCAGGAACCTCTTATCACTTATAAATCTAAAAATAATATATTACGCATTTTTAGTCACGTTCGCAATATGGTATTATTAGATGGAGGGGAGCATATAAATCTTCAATATAACAATAATAAATCACTCAAAAAATGACTAAATAACTCTAAAAAAAAATGACTATCTAACTTTTCAAGATTTCAAAGAATCAAAAATAATAGACATGTACAAAAAAATTCAATAATCCATATTTAAAAAATATATTAAATATTAAAGCTAATTCTGATCTACAAGATTCGGAGACCATTGATATTCCAAAACTAAAATATATTGCAACCCAAAATCACCATATTTATCAAGGCATCAAATTCTTTAACAATCTCCCCATCACAATTAGAAAAATTACAGGCTATTATAAATTTGTATCTGAAGTCAAAAAATATATACACAGACTAACAGACACATACACTCTCTTATATAATTTTTTTCTATACACGAGTCTTACTCTCATAGAGAAGAAATAAATGTAAAAAGAAATATATACATAATTACATATATATATATATATATATATAATTACTGATTATGTTTAAAAATGTATTATATCTTCTAATAAAAAAAAAATATATATATAAATAATCAATCTGTTATGTCAACAGGACACATAATAATACGCAGTAATATAGAGGTGATTATAAATAACTTGATTTAATCTATGTCATGTAGCTGACGGAATACTCGAATAAGGGGATATAAAAATGCTGACGCACTGTGTATACTGGCGCGAGATTCTTTATCCTCACAGTCGGCAGTGACTTAGGATCGGTGCTAAGGGTAGGTGAGGTGGGGTGGGGTGGGTGAACTACCACTTCTTCGGGAAAACTCGGCGGGAGAGATAAACTGTGGACAGGGTGGGTGCACCTTTGTGGACTGACGGGTCGTGTAGTAGATTTAAAAAAATTGAAATAAGAAACCCTTGACATTATAATATTGACTGAAAAAAATAGGTACTACAGGTTTTAAATTTACTGATAACACAAGAATACATACATAATTTGATCTTATTCTATTGGCATTGTTAATTTTTTGAAAGTTTATCTTGATTACAATGTAGCTCGGTTATAATATGAAAATATCTCAGTTTTTTTAATGATACTATAATTGAGCTTCATTGAATTCGAAAAAGATATGCGATGGTAAAACTAATAAATACATAAATGTCTGTGGGGAATGTCTCAATTGAGATAAATTATATGTTTCTTTGATTGTAATAAATACTACGTATGTTTTAAATTTGGAAATAATATGGATTACTACAATAATTAATTTATCTACAATACATAATAATGCAAATTAGAATATTGGATTACCACATATTTTCAACAGTAAATAATACAAAAAAATCATCAAAACGTAAAATAATTTAACGAAGGCTGTGTTGGCAAAAATTGTAGGTTATAATTTTAGAAAAAGTATTTTAAATTTCATTAGGCTAAATCTTAATATTTATCAATATTACATACCTGATTCAATGATTTCAACAGAACATCAAACAATATTCAAGTTATTAGTAATATAATATGATATTAATAACACAAAAATATTTTAATTAGTATTTTTTTGCACATCTGGCATATTAGTAGTAAAATATTTGTTACTTCTTCAATATTAACAAAACAACTTTGAGGCCTCATTTTATATAAATAATAAAACAAAATACTTTGTATAAACTACTATTTATTGATTGTTCAACATGTTTCGATACCTATGGTATCTTCTTCAGGAAACAATGTATACTGAAATTAAAAATACAAGCATAGATAAAAACAAAACTATAAATAAGTAGGAACTAATATGAAAACAAATTTAAAAGGTGACTATTTGCAAAGAGGATTTGGTTATTTATAATAGTAAGCTTGCTATTAATAATTTTTCTTATTTCTAAAATATCAAATTTATCTAACTGTAAACTCCTAGTATTTATGTATAATTTATAATTGTTTATTTATAATGTTTTTGTTTATTTATTCATAATGGGTGACTTCACCCAACGCACCCAGACCCCGAGCCGCGCTGGTTGGAAACGCACAAATCTTACATAATCTTGATTGCACAGACAGCGCTGCAATGTGAAGTTTACTTCCAAGTGATAACTTAAATAACAGTTTAAAGCTTCCGTCCGTCCAGCGGAGGTGAGATGGGAGATACCCAAGGAGGTGAGATGGAATGAGATCGGAGATACGCGGAAAGCGCGTGGCTTTATTGAGTTAGGTGGTCTTGTGGGAAATATATATATTAGGCTTTATGCGATTTGATGTATTTTCCGCGCCGGCAACTTTAAAAAAAAAGTTTATTATCTAAACGCGCTAGCAATAACTAAAGTGTAAAAGAGAACAATGGAAAATAAACAAACAGTTTATTAAATAAACAAACACACTGCAGTTACCACGACTGTAAAATTAATTTTGTATGGATCACAAAGAATTGCACACGTTTATTATGCCTTTTTATCTGAATTAAATAAATAGGTTCAACTACAGAGGTATCTATTAATGAGATGCATACCGTCTTCCCACAATCATCTTTTTTAATTAATTGTACTTTTAATTTATTATAATGCACAAAATTGAATGGTGAACGTTAGCTACTAAGTAATTAGATAAATGTAATTCTATGACTCCACTCATTGAGGCTGATTTCTCAATACCAGTTCTCAAAAAAATAAACTAATTTTATATAATGTGTAGAAAAAAATATCATAAAAATTATTTCATGACATCTAACCCGATTAAATATCTCTAATTTTACTTAAACAACAACTTATAATACACAACTATTAAATTATGTCGTGTTAAAACTTACTATTACCCTTTTAAATAAATTACATAATTATTAATCTTTTATTGTCGTTATTCAAATCGTAATCTATCACACAGTATATAATACGTGAAAAATTATTTAAGAATTCAATTAGAATGCATTGTAATACATAATTACAATACATAAATAAAACACGCGGAAACTCATTGGCATAATATTATGGCACCACAATTTCAAAAATATTATTGGTGAAATAATTTAACTGTTCAAAAATATGTTATAAATACATTTGTCAACCCAACCGGCCACATTTTAAAACAAACGAGTATCGAAAAACTTCTTAAAATTAAAATTATCATTTGAATCTCGAAGGGTGGCACAGCGCGCCACGGCGGGCGGGAGGGGGGAAGCTAATTACTTGATTTGCAGTCGCTTCTGTGAAGAGTTTTCCACCCCCTCCGAAGGTTGTGGGGTAGGGGGTGGAAGCAAAAAAAAGAGGGGGTTAGAAGGTAATGCAATCTAAATTTTTCATTTGGCGTCCCCGAAATGTATAAGGTGGTCGGTGTGCTGTGCCAAGATTAAAATTTCTCGTGGAGACGGATTTTTTGGTTTGCATACATTATTAATGACACCGTAAAACATAAAATATCACTGATTTAGGAATTTTTAGGATTTTTGTAATCTTGTGAGTAACGGAAATTTCTTAGATTAATTTAGAAATAGTGGGTACATAACATAAAGATATTTTCTAATATTAATAAGCTAAAAACGTTTATTGGGTTGAATTACCTGTGGTTTCTTACATTTATTATGTATTATATAAAATAAATGTGATAAAAAAATATCCCTTACTTCAGAGACGTAGACTTTAATAACAGACGTCATCCGAATCCTCGAAGAAGTAGTAAAAAAAATAATTGTACATTGTTCTCCAGTACCCAGATGCTAATTTATGGGAAACCCAATTCGAACCTCTGCAATAAAAATCTTACATAATTGTTTTCATTTGAATAATTTTTAATGGAGGAAATTCCCTCGCGCGAAGGGGGAGCTAAATTAAAAAAAGGGAGAGCCAGAAATGACTGGATATAAAATTGATCGTATATTTATGGCCGGCTGCCCCGTGAGTTATCAGTGTGGTAGTGGGAGCGAAGGCTGCTTTTTGCTGCGGATTTCGGATACACCAAGGAGGAAGGAATTCCTATCGGCAAATCAATTATGCATAACATTGTTCATTACACCGCGGAACGAAAAGGGTTTACGTAAGGGCGGAAGGAAGAATGGTGGCGTACCGGACTAGTTCATTTTTTAAAATATGATTTTAATCATAACATATTATATTTAAAAAATAATATAAAATATCATCTGTTAATTAATAAATTCAAAAATTCAGCTAAATATCAAAACAGACTGTAACTTAATCATAGTCCGTAGTCCGCGGCCCCGGTAGTCCAGTGGGCATGACTATTTTCTCAAATCTAGATATTTTTGTGTTGTGTTTCACTACAGTAATTAGACTTCATGTATTAAAAATTAATAAATAAATACGTTAAAACAAAAATGTTTGCTCATAAATAAGAAAATTTTTAATGCATTTCTGGATTTAACTTCTTATATATATAACATTAAATAATTAAATATTATTCCAAACGATCTTTCAATTGCCTTAATATACGGTACTATGGTATAAATAATAAGATAAAACACTTTGTTTAAACCACTATTTATTGATAAATTAACATGTTTCGATACCTATGGTATCTTCTAATTAAAAATGCAAGCAGAAATAAAAACAAAACTATAAAAGTATAAGTGGTGGGTAACTAATTAGGAACTACTGTGAAAACAAAACTAAAAGGTGACTATTTGCAAAAAGGGATTGGATATTTATAATATTTATTTTGCTATTAACACTTTTTCTTATCGAAGAAGTAATACTTTCTGATACAATGACACCTTTTGACATATTAACTAGTTTTTATGTTTATCATTATATATATAGAAAAAAACCTCGAAGGAACCCACCCGAACAGTTATATGAGCTGTGCACTACCGCTTCGACTCAGCAAAGCAACTGGCGAATTTACTTATCACAGGCTTCTAAGCTTAAATTAAGAGATTAAAATAAAATATTATATATAACGTAATTTTATTATTTTTCATTCATATTTGCTGATATATTGATTAACAATGCTTGCCTCCCCATTGGCGTAGTATAATGAGGCCGGCATTGAAATACTTGTATACTTACGAGTATGGATAATATTTGAAATAACTTATTGTTATAAAATAAATAAATATATAAATTTTATGTGATAATATTTCGTAATTTAAATATTATATATTAAAGCTAAATTTGAGTGCTTTGTGGTACAAAATAGTATTGATCTAATTATGTTTAAGGATAAATTCAAAATAATGTATTTATTCATTGGCTCCGTGTTACAGACCGTCGAGCCAAAGAACGCCTGGAATGAGGGGTATAAAAAATTAAAAAAAGCAAAGCATTCTTAACTCAACTCAACTTCAACCCTTCACTCAACCGCCCCTCAGGGAGAGGAGGGTCGGATGAAGGGTAGTTCCATGGTGAAGGACTCACGCGCCCTTGACTGCTCATTTTCCTTCATATATGTAGACAAAGTATGGGAAAACGGCTATCGATACGGGATCTAAAGAGTTAAGAATTCGCCCTCGAAATAACAACGTTGGCTGTGGATTTGCTATTTATGAGTGTGCTTATTGAAAACGGAAACTATGTTATTTTTATTTCTTTGTAAAGAATTTACATGCGGTTGGAAAATGTATATATGGAGCCATTTAAAGCATTTTTCACTCATGGGAGTCAGGAGGGAGAATATATTTTTAAGACTTATGCGATTATGTGTTGATTTGAAACCCTGCCCTAAAGCGGTAGAGGAATGACATAAAAAAGGATTGCAGGAAACGCTGGATGAAAAGTAAATAAGAAAGTGAAGTTGGGTGGACATGAAACGCCTACACTTGTAAGGTTACGCCTTTGATAAAAACTATTTACCCTTAAAAACATTTAATGATTGAAATATCGATTTTTATATAATTTTTTTGTCGAAATGAGTTCAGATGAATAAAAAATTTAGTGATCTAAATAAATAAAAAATTAATCAAAGGTCAATTTTTTTAACTAGAGCTATATATTGAGGAAGTATGTATATCTGCAGCCCTTGTCCGGGTTTCGCGCCAGCAACATATATCGTTGATGTGAGCAGACTAAATGACAGTTTAAACGAGTGCGCTATTCATTGTTGTATTCTGCGACGTTTGGATTGCTAACGATAACGACATGCGTCGCAAACGCGAAACTCTTAAACGGTTTTGTATTAATCCAAACTTATCTCAAAAAAAATATTATGGAGTTATTAAAGTTACATAAGCGTTGAAAATCTGTCAGATGTATTTTTAAAATAATAAAGTCGTTCATTATTCGACATATCGACATGGTCTTTTCATGAAAGTATTTTAGAATTATTCACATATGTATAGAAAGCATATTCATTAAATACAGCAATTATCGGAATGCATAAAATATAGAATATTTAAATATCTTGAAAGAATAGAAATAGAATTCTTTTAGAAAAATGTTACACGTTACAATACAAATGTATTTCTTGTAGTTTAATACTACTATGTAGTTTAACAGATAATTTGGTTAGAATTAATTGCATAAATATAAAATGATTCGTGGATAAGAAATAAGATAGTAAACCAGGCAACTTTTTTTAAAGAAAAAACTGTAGATGCTTCGTTTGCTCATAATAGATAAAGCTCGTCTGCCCCATGTCTGATAGCTCGGGGGTGGTAGACGAAGAAAGAGGGGCAAACGTCCGGAAGGAAGTAAATAAAACTTACGAGGCTGTAACCAGGTTATGGGGATGTCAATACAAACAAAGGATTTTCCTGTTTTGTAAGGGAAGAAATATCAAAGCTAAACTAATAGTCACACTTTTTAAATTCCTTAATAAAATGCATTATTGCAATTGAATATTGGTAACTGAAAATTAAAAATAATACATATTGCTGATTATTATTTATACACCGGCGAATTAAGAAAATATGAATTATGAATTACCGTATTACATTGATTAAATGATACATGTTTTTTCCTATTATGGTGTCTTTATATTCATGGTGTGTCTTATACTCGATGGTGTCTTTATATTCATGGTGTGTCTTATACTCGATGGTGTCTTTATATTCATGGTGTGTCTTATACTCGATGGTGTCTTTATATTCATGGTGTGTCTTATACTCGATGGTGTCTTTATATTCATGGTGTGTCTTATACTCGATGGTGTCTTACAATCATTGTCAAAAATGTATCTGCCGTTGACGATCCTTGGAAGCATTCGACAGCTGTGGTTCCCGGGTTTTCGATTGATAATATGGTCAGATATGAAATATGAACACTACCTGACTAACCTCTGGCATCGTAGCTGGTCCGACGTTGTTGTTCTTCTGGGTAGATTTCCGTCCGACCGAAATGCGCACTGATTAATGAGATCGTGATTATTGTCGTTTTGCGTGCTCTTCAATCACCGAAAAGGGCAGCAATATTCATACAAGTATATGACCAATAGCCGCTGCCGCTGCTTCACAGTTGGGATAAATGTGTCGCTCGGTGATAATAGAACTTTGAATAAAAACAATTAACTATGATGCTACATTGATACTAAAACTTATTGTGCGTACAAGATAATATCTTTCATTTTTATAATTAAGCTTCATTTTTCTCTTTTTTTTCTAGCTTACAAAAAAAGGTTGCATCTTATAATCGATGTAATGCAGTAATATCTTAAAATTAATTAAATTTTTTTCAGAAATCATTTAATATGATTAAAATTTTTTTTGTTCAATTGGGATATTAAAAACATATATTTATTTTTATTTTTTACATGATAATAATAATGAATCAACATCAAGATATATTATTTTCTGATTTTATAAAATAATTTTAATATTTGATTTGAAATATTTTATGTAAATTTATTATGTGTATGTATATTAGATTTTATGACAAAGTAAAAAATGAAGAAATAAGGAAATAATGTAAAGCTGATTTTAGCATAGTCAGTAAGATTAAGAAAATATCATTTATGTGGTTTGGTTATATGGAACGGATGAATAAGGAGAGAATGGTAAGCAAGATATATGACGCAAGTGTCGATGGCACCAGAAATAGAAGACGTTCGCGGAAGACCAGGTAAACTAGATACTGGAAGATGGTCCTGATAGAAGCCTCAATAATTGACGAGCTCGTATAAGTAGATGAGGCGAGAATTGTGTTAGGACTCAATTCTACCCTAATGCCTACCCCCTCGGTAAAACGGTGTAATAATAAGATAGCTAGTTAAATAGATTTAAAAAATATTTTTTGTTAAAAAATAAAATAATGACATTTTAAAAGAAACCGGTACTAAAATAATCCCAGTTGATTGAATACAATTATCTTTTAACAGTGATATTATTTTACATGTTTGTAATAAAATATTAATCAATGCGTCTAAATAATTTTTCTATCATAACATTAAAAATAATAAATAAATATTTTTATATTTAGATATAAAGTATTAATTCTGTAAAAGATATAAGTTTCTATATCACTGAACCGTTACAAAAGAAGAAATAAATAATTAGAAAATAAATAATAGTAGATGTAGCGAATCATTGTTTTTCTAAAGAATAACATATATTTGTTTTAGGACACAAGAATGGCTGACGTCATAGCCAAATATTATTTGGTTCATGGAAAGTATCAAGAATGGAGACGTATATTTCCGTTTCCCGCTATGGGAGGCGCCTCACGGACCATATATTATGATTGGATTCTACTACATAATATTGTATTGGATGGGATTTGTTGACATAACCCATGAGACATGGGGATTTACTTCATGGCCTGTGATGTCACAATATTAGTCGTGCAATTATTACTATATGACATTGGGAAAGTATGGAGAAAAATATTTATTACGTATATTAATTATTAGGACCCTAAGAGATACTTTAAATAATGTTTTTATTTATACTCCGTATTACGAAAAGTAAGCAATTTTTATAAAACAAATATATTATAATGGCGTTAATTTGGGATTTTTTTAGAACTATTAAATGCCATGAGCGCGTTAACACGTCAAAATTTGTATATTATGCCAAGCTATAAGCATTTTAATACACACTTTTGGACGTTGTAAATTTGCAGGGATTAAAGTCATATTTTTAAATCACTTTGTCATCTATCAACGACAGGTCCCAGCTTTTGATAGATAAGTCAAGACCCTTAAAGCCTAGTTTTATCCTATGTGGTGCCTTACATTTCAAATAGAGTTGGAAGATAAAAGGTTAATAAAATAATTTTTAGAGATAATCTACAGCAGTCAGCTTTGCTTTTTTTTGTAAATGAGTAATTTTTATTGTTGTTAAAAACAAATTACTATTAAAAAAATGTTTTTTGTTTAAACTTGTGTTAGACAGTGTAATAAAATCTAAAAAAAAACCAGTGGGTGTGAAATAATTTTGTTTTTAATGAGATTAAAATTAAGGAAGCGTTTGAAACTAAAAAAAATATAATGGATATTCATCCAGCCCCCGGCGCAATGTTAATCACAAAGTGAAGAAGGCTCTCACCGTCAATTATAATTTAGTAAGATATTTTTAATCACTCGGCTCGCTTTCCACAAAGAAATCTCGCAAGGGGGGTTGTCTAATGAAATTATCCGGGTAGGAAAACAAAGCCCGGGCCCCGGGGACCGCGGCCGCTCGCGTCTCCCCGTTTGTTTACCCCTGAGGTGTTCCTTTGAGCATCCGATCAATTATCATCTTCAATAAACTCGCCGATTATTGTGGCCGAAGAGATGAAATAAATCGGGAGATAGGGGCGCGCGCTTTCGGGTTAGATGGCCAAATAAAAATTATGGTTTGTATACACGCGGGCACTAAGCTCTTTGACGTTCAATGAATTGACAATAAGATTAAACTGTTTTCTTTGAAAACTTTAAAGGCGAAAAAACAATTGAACTCATTTACTTATATGGGGTACGAGAAGTGCGCAGAGTGATATGATTTGATGTTGATGAATCAGAATGTTATGTTGTAGTGCAAGTGATAAGTCCCCAATAACCAACCACACATTCACTCACATGTTCGTTTGAAGATCGCGGAGTGTATTGAATAAGCGTGTGCGTGTGGCCAGAGCAGGTCGGAGAAGATAAAGTATTTATGGTTGACACAAATTAATTGTGAAGCATTGTTACAGACTAGAGATATACAATATCTTTAAAATGAAATGACTACACGGAGCTACGCTACGCTATTCAGGAGCCGGTCTCCCGGACGGCTACCGATCGCATTAGTCATTACCGCATAGTTTATTTATTTATTTTATCGAACGTATTTCTGCGTCAGTTAGGATCTCTGATTTTACCGGTAAATGTGAGATGCGTTGAGGGGTCATCGACGGTAATGGTGGGTAACACAGAAACATAAAAAAGTGACTGACTGAATTAAGTTTTTCCTGAGTTTCTCGATCACCTGCTTTGAGAGTTTTTTTTCCAAAATATTAGCAAAAATCAGACAAAATTAATGTACCACCTTTTGAGCGAACAAGACATATATTCCAAAAAACACACATTATATTGAATCAAGATATTTTAATCTCTTCAAAAATGAAAGTACTGTAATAAAATTAGCATTAAAACAAAACAACGAATCCTAGCTGAGAAATAGGACATTTATAGAAAATGTCTTCTGTTTTTTATATTCTTTGTTTTTGTTAACGTATTCAATGATAATATCGATTGCATGAATCCATGATAAATTAGTTCACATAATTTAATCACACATCATAAATTTTTAGATACATTAATTATTTTATTGCCTAATTTTCCCTTTTTAATATTATTTTTTCGTTTCATCATTTCGTATTATTGTTTTAAATTTTAATTGAAAAATTTTGTACAACTAATTATGAACCCATTACTCATACATAGATTTCCTCTCTAAGCGAGAATTAAATATTGCTATAATAAAGTTTTGTTTTCAATGTATAATTTACCTTATATAAATAAAATATAAAAGTAAGTAATATTAAATACAACTATTATGGAGGAATAAAAAAATGAAATCACAAATAATAATATACCACTATTTTGTAATCATACGACAAATTGTTCCATGATTCTAACTAACTTACCATCACGCAGTTTACGCCATTGGGAGAGAGGATACACTCTTCTGTCCTGACACACAGTTCTCGCCTTATCCACATTCATACATCTTCTCATACAAACTCGCCGATTACTGAGGCTTCTAACAGGACCGTCTTCCAGTATCTGGTTTACCTGGTCGTGTTAAGCCTTCCGCGGACGTCCTCTATTTCTGGTGCCATCAACACTTGTATCATATATCTTCCTTATCATTTCCTCTTCATTCATCCGTTCCATATGACCAAACCACCTTAGTGATCCTTTCTTAATCTTACTCACCATGCTAAGATCAGCATTACATTCTTTCCTTATTTGTCATTTCAAAACAACATTATCATAAATATACAAAATAATTATGTAGACATTTAAAAACTAATCTCGTTTACCTGAAATTAATTAAATTAAATTAAATTATTTTTTTTCTATTCCCCAATATTTTGTCCCTCGCACCCGTAAATTTGCGGTAAAGGTGCATATACCAGGCGACATTTCTCAAACAGTTCAATTTGTCTGACGTCAGATGGATGGGTGAGCGGGCTGAGCCATCACAGATGGAAATGTCCTATTTAAATGCAAATTCTTTATTTGTCACCTCACCCGAGAAGAAAAAAGTTTGATCTTTACCCCGTCACGGCGAACATTTCCGCAAAGTCTTGATAAAGTGATATTGTCTGTTATTTTTTTCCTCAGAATATTGTGACATTGGTAAAATTTGTGAGTACGTAAGTGTCAAATTAATTTTTTAAAAATTGACTGATTTTATTTAAACTATGTAATAATATATATTATTGTTTTTTGATTTAGTTTCATGACTCATTTCGGAGATTACAATGACTCGTATTAATTATATTTGCAAGATGAATGTAGACAAACTGATAAAATTAACATGCGAGATGATTAAAGTGACGAACTATATTATGAACTAATGATAAACTAAGTTAAATGTTTCTTTTTCTTCTTCTTTTAAATAGGCAATACAGCCTTCAAGAGTGATTTGAGCCATTAATCAAATTAAAAACTTTGTTTTATAGAAAAAAGTACAATAATATTATAGAATAGGATATACTATATTACAAGTCAATACCATTGTCGTTCAAAAAACTTGGCGAGTTAAGGGAAATAAAATGATACAAGTTAACTGGGAGCTGAAAATTACCATTGACGAGATTACTGCAAAAAAACCTGTGATCCGCAATGGACAGGCAAAAAAGATATGGTCAAGGGTTTCCTCCTCGGCACCACACACACACATTGGGGAATCTATCAAGTTCAATCTGAACAAATGAGAGGCCATCTGGCAATGCACAATTCTCATTCTAGAGATATTTGATACTGTTCTTTTGGAGAATTTTCTTTTTGAGAACCAGGGGGTGCGGAAAATAGATCCTTGAATTACTTTAAGACAATTACCCTTATGATTATTTGGATCCATCCATTGTGCAGTCCAGATAGAACTCGTACGTTTTTTTACCATGTTAAGTCTGTCATACATCGGGATATGGAATTGATGGGGGAAAACTCCGGAAAGAGTGGCCTCCTTGGCCAGTTTATCAGCACATTCTTAAGTTAAATGTTTATAAAATGGTTATTATGACAAAAACAGTATAGTTTAGCTCTTTTGCGACCAGTAATACTTATATTATTATCACAATAACTACATACTTATACTATAATACAAATTAAATGTGTCAACAAGAAAGATATAGATATAGAAAAAAAAAATACCGAAAAAATATTTTAGTTGCTACCGGGAAACGAACCTGGATCATTTCCTATCCGGGAAAATACGTTACCAGTGACACCACGCCAACCGAGTAAGTTGACAACAAATTTTTTAACTTATATACTGTAGCTCTTTAAAATTGATACATCTATTATTCCATTTTTAAAAAGCTATCACCTTTATATTGTCTCAAATTTTAAATACCTTTGAGTAATATACGCTAGGAGACGCCAAATATTAAATCAATTAATTAATATTAACTTTTTAACTACCAACTATATGTGAAATGGAAGACATCACATAGGGTAAGACTAGGCTTTAAGGGTCTTGACTTATCTATTAAAAGCTGAAACCTGTCGTTCACAGATGGCTACATGATTTAAAAATATGACTTTATCCCTGCAAGTTTGCAAGGTCCACAAGTGCGTGTTAACACGCTTATAGCTTGGCGTGACATACGAAGTTTGGTGTGTTAACGCGCTCATGACATTTAAAAGGTTAAATTTGAATAAACTTTGATACAACTCATATATTTTTAAGGAGTACACATTATCATTGTGAAGTTGCAGTTTTTTCAGAACACAGTTCAGTGGTTTTTCTGTATTTCTTTATAGTTGATACACTTCATTTATATTAAAATAGCACAGAACTATGTTCTGAAAAAACTGCAACTTCACAATAACAATGTGTTCTTTTTAAAAACTTGTATTATAATTTATTTATTTATTTAGACTTTATTGACATACATATTTTTGTTGCAACAGAAGTGAATATATTATAATGTAACATGATAAACCTTAGTTTATGATATTGTAATTAAATACTACTCGTAGTTTATTGTGTGGGATGGAGTAGACTTCATCTCTGATATGTACAGCGTTGCCATGGCTACTTTGCTAGACTGAAGTCTGTGTTAAAGTAGTCAGTTTTTTTCGTGTTGTTATGGTGTTATTTAATAAAGATTCGATATAAATTAAAATTGAGATTATAAAATTAATTAAAGGATTATAAAAAATTAAGATAAGTAAAATTATATACGTATCACAATTGTAAAGACAGTAACTACTTATATATAAAAAAAAAGTTTGATACAGCAAAACACTTAATTTTTTTAAGGTGGCATCATTATAAATTAATATTACGAGAAAATGTGATAATCAATTTATACATAACGCATGTGACACAAAAAATTACAAGCACATAATTTTTTTTCCTTGAATGAAACCAAAAATCACAAATAAAGCCCCAACCCCACGAAAGTAATTGTAAATAAAGCACTCTAACTCTAAACCGTAAATTACGTGATGAAAACATCATTTCTAGATTGAAAAAAAAAATGTTTTGAGGTTTTTTTTGTAGTAAGATCGAGCCAAAATGAATTGACTTATTCTGTAGACAAATTCTTTAAATAATGCTTCAAAAGTTTAAAACAATAATAATAATATATATATATACAAATGTCTTCCGACAATAATATTTTCATCAGTGAAAACAAAACGAATATCAGTCTGTCCGTGGAACAGTCTACAAATACCGCTATCAAAGTGAAATGCCTCTGCTTCATCTTGAGACTGGCGACAATAACATAACAAGGCGTTAAGTCGCAGTTTCATTTGCGCGGAACAAGCTACGTAATTAAGTGGGGGCGCGCAGAGGGGTCATGATCGTTCGTTTTTTAAAATGGGGGTTGAAACTGTTGTTTATTATTCATACCGCCAGAGGGACATTGTTTTAGGTCAACGTTTCATAAAAAATAACGCAGTGGGATGAAAAAATGCAATTCAGTATAATAAAAATATGATATTTAATATAATTATTAGAAAACAATACTATTATTTTTATTTGTTAGCTTTGTTTCATTTACCACTTATTGAGTTTAAATACATCTACCCGTTTCGAAAAATACCACTTTCTTCTTCAGGATGTCTATACTATATGTTGTTTCTTTACCAGAATCTATTTTTTAAAAACAATAATTATTTAAAAAATAAATTTAGTACCTAACTCAAACTGTTACTTAATACAAATTTTACTAGAATAATTTTTAAGAAAAAATTTTAGAATGGGACTCGTAGTTAAATTTATTGGTTGTTTATAATTTTACACGTTTTATTTATCTTCAACGATTCTAAACTATTTAATTTATGACCAACACCGTTTACATGCAAAATTGACAATCCCAATTTTTTATCAAAATCATGACCATTTTCTATCAAATGATTAGAAATTCTGAAAACCCACTATTGTTCAAACATCTAAAATGCTCTTTTACTCTTAAATTAAAATTTCTACCCGTTTTACCAATATAAAATGCAGCAAAACCGGTTGATGTATTTAAACTCAATAAGTGGTTAATGAAACAAAATTAACAAATACAAATAATGAATTTTAACCACAAAGTTAATTTTGCTAATTTCAAAAGTATTAGAAAACAATATGTTATTTAGTAATCTTATTTTTTTTGTACATGAGTGACTAATTTGATAACGATTTTAAAATAAAAAAAATTTAAAACAAAAACCAAAAGATATCAGATATTTTATGAAATGGTCTTATCACTAAGCTTTGTTTTTAGTGTTAATAAAATTATTTGAAACTGTCGCATACGTGTTAAGTCTATGTAAAAAATAAAAATAAATTCACATCCATTAATATTTCATGAATAAGTAGAAAATTACTACAATAAAGGGTACGATATATCATATGTAATAATATTAAACACACTTCGGGAGACAAATTAGTATTCATAAACTAGCTTTAGAGTTCTTCACTAAAAAAACCGTCTGTGACATTAAAGAAATTAAAAAATAATAGATAATCACAGTATTATAGTTCTAAAATGGCAGGTGTTTTGTAATTTGAGTTTTATTTTCATTGATTGACGTGATTTTCTAGGCTATATTGTTTTAAACAAAAGTAAATCTAAAAAACAAACCTATCGTCATGTCTTGAAACCGATACCTTTTGGTTTAATAATTAACGAATGATATGTGTTGAATAATCGCAACATCAACAAAAAATTGTTTACTTAATACAATTTAATTGAATATTGCTTTTCATTATATAGATAATTATATTATAATTATAATGGCGAAAACTAATGGTTTTCTTTAAAATGATGCTTAAAATCTCTCTTCAAGACACAACTTCATCCCTATAACTGATGTGGGGGGATATATGTAGATATAAAATAACAATATAAATAAATAAAAATAAAAATAACATTGTTATAACAATTATGACACTGAGCAAATTTGTTTTATTTAAATTACTATATACGAAGCGCGTTTTTTAAGTAAGTATCCTTGCCGAATATTCTCGGTGTAGCGCTGCGGTTGCGATGTTGGGCATGCGCAATGGTTTCCTTCATCTGTTGACTCACCACATGCAGGGACATGCGTTAAGGACATTCACATAGTGTGACCATCTTGTAGTGAGTGGTTGAAATGTTCAAGACAATAGATCAGCCCGCCGACTGTGAGATACGATCCGTGATTCGTTTCTTGAATGCACGTCGGCGGCGGCGTTCTATGATGAATATTGATTGCCCGTTATGACAAGTGCTTTAATAAAGGTACCGACTATGTTGAAAAATAGTTAAAGGTATGTATGTTCGAAGAAAATAAAGTGATGTAAAAATAATGTTTTCTTTAAAAAAAAAATTCGGTACTTACCTAAAAAACGCGTGTCGTATATTGTTTGATAAAAATAAATTTGGTGTATTTAGTTGATACGTAAGAGTATAGAACGATATTTAGTGGATTTCGTTTAAGATAATGCAAAAAATGATAATTAATGAATAACATAATTACAAAAATGATAAAAACATACACAAATGCCAAATTTATTAGACTAAATATAATGTATTTATATGATTGCATACGAAATCGGTGGGATTGCAGTCTGGTACTTTTATCACTGTAAATATAGTAAGAGTTAATTTTCAATTGCTGTAAATGAGGGTTGGTTAATGACTGAGGAATGGAATTATAGTTATTTAAGTTCACAGAACGAGCTATTACACAAAACATATTTTAGTAAGGGATATTCATACCATTTCCACACTCTGGTGACGCTGATGTATATATTTTTTCTAACGGGCCTCGAACATTTTAGATCAGATGAAACGCAATATATGAAATTGAAAGTATATGTTTAATTAATTTATCTATACAAAAGAAAAACTGTTTTCTATTTTAATATCAATTAATCTCGGCTGAAAATCAAAAAATATATATTTAGGTACATCTAAAAAGTATACAATAAATGTAGAATGCATTTTTACGTACTCAGTTTATTTTGTATTGCATAGAATATAACATTTTAATATATTTAATTAATTAATTATTTTGATTTGTTATATTTGATTGTGAATAATATAATTCCTAGTTAATCAATCAGGTAGTTAAAATGCATTCGCAAAAAATAAAAACATTATGCAACACACAAATCAAATCCTTGCAATAGACAGCTTATTTTATACAATATCGGCAACCTATCCACACCAAAACTATTTCACCAGCCTGATAAGCCTATGTTATCCGCCGTGAAATGATAACCCTAGTAATCTATTAACGTTGCCCTTAGAACCGTTTAACTCGTCAGGTATCCCGTGCATACATGTATATATAAACAAAGATATGAACAATCAAATATAAACCAAGCAAATTGTCGCCGATTGCTGATGCTAGGTCCTGCGGGCGGCTAGGGTGGCCATTGGTGACCACTGCGCAGTCAGGGTCTCATCGGATGTCGCCGATTGCTTGCTGCAAGGCCCTGCGGGCGGCTATTATGTCCACTTCGTGGCCAATAGCGGCTGCTACGCGGCCATTGGTGACCGTTGCGCGATCTGGGTCACAATATAATCTATATTTCAATGATAGAGCTTTCCCCAAAACAAACCACACGTAAATAAAATCTTGATCTTATTAAAATTATTCCATATTTGTTCGCGGATAGACAATAATTAACACAAAAATGCTATTTGGAATCGGATAAAAAACATAAACCAAAAATAGTTGTTTTGACATTTCGGAAAGTGCATAATTCTATATATACCATAGACAGAATAGATAAGAAAAGATGACAGATGTCATGGATGTTTTTTCTTACTTGTAATAAATGTACACTTTATTTCTTGAATTTTTTAATCTATTATTGAATATATAAAAGAGAAAATATTTAAGTAATATATAATATTTGCCCTAAAACAGGCTTGCCTAGTAAGGCAATGCATTTTAAAATCTGTAAAATATATGTAACAAACTGTTATTTTTTTAGCTGTACATATATTATATGTGTCTAAATAAAAAAATAAAAATATAAGCCTAGAGATATTAAAAACATGTTCGTTTTTGCCATGCTCGCATGTCTCACAGACTTGGCCGTTTAATCATGCCCTATATAGCCAGAAATGTATATCCTATGATGGTCATCATACTCTATCGGTAATCGTAAATAAATGTATAGATATGTAGGTGCTCTCAACCATCGTCACAACTTGGTACAAATTTGTCAGGCACGGTTGGTGCACACACCGCCCGCCGTACCGTGTTGCCGACAAGAAGAAAATATAAATCCCGGCGGCGCATGATGAAGACAACCCTTCGTGGCCCGCCTTCTTTATCGCTCTATTTGTGTATTTTAATTACAGTAATTATGAGCTAATGACGGTATTCCCTTTTTCTTATCCCGCCAAATGGCCCGCACCACGCAATATGGCGGACGTTTTTCCCGCGCAAACACATCCAGTTTTTGTGAAAAGCCATGATTTACGTCGGACGACGCTCCGCGGAGGAGCTGTGGGAAGGATGTGCGGTTTATAAATTAAACGGTAATTTTAATAATCCGGAAATGTATTTAAATACGAATGGGACGTTGAGGGTAGAACGTTCGTTACATAATATTATTATGAACGTGATTTTATTTATATTATCACAATACTAAGAAATATTTTTTATTTATGAAAATAAATAATACGCAAATTAATTAATTTCTTTGTAAAAGTCAAATTCGAAACTTTTTCTGCTGTATAATAATTTACTGTTTCAAGTTATCTGTATTTTGAAATTTCAGAGGTAAAATAATAAAATAGACCAAAAATTAAACTGACCTACAAAAAAAAAATCGAAATTAAAGGAAGCGCTAAATTTACTTTTATTAAACAAGGAAAGATTTTTTATTTTTAATATAAAAATATTGGATGTACTTCTACATAAAAAAATGATAAATAGTTTGTTAGTCTTAATACAAATTAAATTAATCAAATAGAAAAGTATACAGAAAAAATATATTTATCGAATAAATATTATTGTTGCTACCGGGATTCGAACCTGGTTAAGGGAACCTTTTTTAACCATTCCTATCCGGGGAAATGCGTTAACCGATTATAACGACAAAATTATAAGTTGCACTTTCAACCGCTACCGGAATTATGTATTCCACAGAACTATATTCTGAAAATGCAACTTCACAACAAAAATGCGTTTTCTTTAATTAAGTTAGTTTTATATAAAAATATACAGTTGTTACAATATAATACAATATGTAATGACATCAATTACATTTTTTATTACATTCATTCATTTTCTACATATCGTTTATTAATTAAAAATAGAGTTTAAATAATTTTGAAAGTAACGTAAAAAAAAAACCTTCGTGTATAGTTACATGCCTCAGACAAATGTATCATATCACCCCTGCAAACAATGTTTTTTATGGTTCTCATCGCCCCACCTCATATTTATTTTGGTTTTTAAGCATGGTCAAAATTTTATTTTAAATTCAGATGGTAACGTTTTGTTTTGTAGAAATATTTATTTCTTGTTGATGTCTACAAAGATACTCAGTACTCGTAACAACGCTCTCATATATAAGCCCTGATCGCAAGATTTTTAACTCTCTCTTTAACGCAGTTTTGTGACTTATTTTAGCAGGATAAAATATATTCTATATTGTAAGGATCATGTATTTAAAAATAAATATATATTAAATTACGTGTATATTAAATTGCAATTTTGATTTTATGACGAAATTTAAACGTGATATTTAAATAGATGCTAATAAAATTTAATAAAGAAAACCAAGTATTTTAGACATTATTAATATGAAAGTGCCCCAAAATCAAAACACGGAACGCTAGGATTAAAATTATGGCGAAATCACAGATGGTGATATTTTAAAAAGTTATTCCACAGACGCATCTGTTTACCTTGTTCTTCGCGACCGGTTTCACCTTCTACATCACCCTCTTTAAGGGGTGGGGACAAACCGATGGAGGGGTTTAGTCGGCTTTTTTAAGTTGCCTTTAAAACCTGAGAAAGAAAATTTCGCTTCAGCATTCTCATAAAACTACACAAGAAAAAGTTGAGAAGATCGTAATAAATAATAATGCTAATACACATATTCATAAATAATACGAGTCCAGTATCTCGATTCTAATGGAATCTGAGGGTATTAATCCTTGTGTAATTGTCACTGTAATTATTAACCCTTCCCAAACCATGCAGTAACACAGGTCTACCGCCCCAATATATGTGTAAATACACAAAACATAATATTCATATTTTAGTTAATCCTAACCTAATCTATGCTTAGAAATGAATATTGTAAAGCCAATTATGTAAAGCGAATCTTACAAAAATAATTATTTATCTATTGTAAAATTAATACGTTGGAGAAAATATAGAGAGATGACACTTTTATTTCACAGTGAAAAGAATAAGAAATTACGAATTTAAATATGTACCTTTTCACTGATTAAATGAAGAGAGATAAGAAGAAAGGTTGTATAGGACTTGATGAATGCTCCGAATTATAATATTATATTAATCCTATTTTTAAAAGTAAATGCTCAATATTAAGAGTAAATTTATGGCATTAACAATTTTAAAATCACTTAAGTTAAAAGCATTTTTATACATTTTAGAGGCTAAAACAACTATAAATATCTTACGGTAATACAAGTTGACAGAATGGTTTCATACGGGTATTTTATATCATGGTATGGTAAAGGTTAACAATGCAATTTTGTATGAAAAATATACCAAAATTTATTTTTATTAAATTAAATTACCAAAACGCCTTTTTACGAATTTCTCCATTCTAAAGTGCTATTGATTTTTATTTTTCGTAGAAATAACTGAATTACTCGAGTAACACGGTCGGTTATGCATTATTTTTTTATTTTCATATTGAAAGAACCGACGGTTCCCAGAAATGATGCACGTTATCTTATTTTGTATGGATGTTTGATGTGAATTAAATGACTTATTCTTATCTAATATCTACTCACTTTTCATACGAGAAATGGTATATGTATTATAAGAAGTATTTTAGTATGATCACTATTGTTTAGTTATGAATCTTATTAAAGTTTTATAAAGATAAAAAAACTAATATTCATTAAAAATGTTATCTTTAACATTAGGGATATATTATATTTTACCCGTTGATTGCGTATTCAATACTGGTAAATTGTACTCAAATAGGATTTTTTAATTAAGGTATAATTTAGAGAAAGAACTGTAATTATTGTGTGAAAGTAAGAAATATTACGCCTAGAAAGTCGAGGTCAATTAACTCCAGTTTTTTTTAACCTGGCGGGGTGTCGCTGGAGCGGGGGATGCTTAAGGAATGAGGGGTGGTATCAGCTCAAGTGATATAATGAAGTTTTAATCGGCAAAGAAAGAAATATCCCGCAGGGCTTAAGGGAGGCCGCGTGCTACTCAGAGATTTCTCTCATTTTCCTGCTTTCCCGCCCGTTTTTTAATTTATGAACACCACCGTGATTGCGAAAAGGCGGGTGTGAAGTTCCCTTTTTAAAAATACAAGGGTATAAATGGATGTTACAAAAACAACGTAATTTTACCATCCTATAAATAATCGCATATTTTCGATACAAGTTTAATTAATGCACTTCATTTTGTAAAAGTCATTGAAAACTCTATCACCATGATCAAATAACAAAAATGTTAAGGTTGTTACAAACCTAAAAAAGTTAAAAAATATATTTTTAGTGTTTTAATGTTACTTTTTTATTAGAGAAAACACATTTTTGTTGTAAATTTGCATTTTTAGAATATAGATATTCAGAAAAAAGTTAATCCGTCGAAAAAATATTTAGTTGCTACCGGGATTCTAACCTGGACCTCTTCCTATCTGGAGAAGCGGGTTCTCCATTTTCGCTATAGCCATCGAACATATAAGTTTTATTAAAGTTTCCAAATTTAATAAAATGGATTAATTAATTTAATTTTGACGTCTCTTACGGATTTTACTCAAAGGCATTAGAGATTCAACGTAATACTTATTATATATTTCGCTTCCCCATTTATTTCCATGACTTTCTGGATATATTGGACGTAATGTCATGATGGCTGTATAGTGCTTGGTTAAATGGCCAGGTCTGTGAGACGCGAGAGTATATTGACATATGTCATATTTTCTTATCTATGCTATCTATTGTAATGGAGAAATCTTACTTACTATAGAAATTGTCTATTCGCAACTCATATATGTCATTTTTGTTCGTTTTGACAGTTAACTTACAAAAGTAGAATAATTTTAATTACATCGAGATTTTATTTACGTGTGGTTTTTTTTGGGAAAAGCTCTATTATTGAAATATGAATTCTGTCGAGACCCTGACTGTTCCGCAGGGACTAGCAGCAAGCAATCGGAGACAGCCGATAAGACCCTGACTGTGCAGCGGTAACCAATGTCCTCGTAGCAGCTACTATTGGCTGTTGAGAGGCCACAATAGCTGCCCGCAGGGCTTAGCAGTAAGCAATCGGCGAGAGCCGATGACATTTAAATGACAATCAACTTTATACTAACCTGTTAGTATAAAGTTGATTGCTTTTGAAAATAGAATAGTAAATGTATTGACTGAAAATATTACACAATATAAGTTCAAAATTTGTTGTCAATGTAATTTTCAATTGCTATAGCAAAAATGAAGAACGCGCTTCTCAGAAAGAGATCCAGATACGAATTCCAGTAGCAACTAAATATTTTTTCGCTAGATAGATTTTTATCTATATATCTTTTTAGTTGATTAATTTAATTTGAATTAGTTTTTTATATGTTATTAAACTAAATAGATAAAAACACTAGAAAAAAATCTGCATAAAGTACATCCGAGATTCTATTGGGTGTAAGGAATATCTACAACTATAGATCCATTATTAGTTATATTCAAAACTATAATATCTAATAATAATTTTGATTGTAGCTAATTGTAACTAAATATATGTTCTAATTTACAGTATCACATGTATTATTTTATTTTTGATAATTTTTATAAGATGCGCTTTTAATGCGCTTAAAAATCTGATATTTAATGTTAGTTTTATTCAATTTAAAATTCAGTTATACGTTCTCCGAAAAATACGTTGCGGAGTATTTTTCTTTCGTCACGTACGGGGGCATTTTAAATTCAAATGGCGGCAAATGTCACATATGCAAAGCGAAGAGTACACCGCGATGGCGTTCGAAGGTTCCGATTCAGTGTGAGAAAGAAAAACATTGTTTGCCCATTCTTTCATGGATTAAGGGACAGATAGAGTGGAGTATAAAAAATGCTTTGTCGTTAAGAGATAAGTGACATACGAGTGTATGTATCATGCCGTATAACTAAAAAAATACACATAATAATAAAAATAATCAATTGCATTTATTTTACACATTAATTCGAATGAAAAATAAACGTTGAGAATGTTAATTGTAATATATAGTTTAGACAAAGTTTGAACCGATGAGAGAATTAATTTGGCATTATATTATCATTAAAAATAATGTTTCATCCAAGAATTTTATCAACTATATGTGATTAATATAAGTTTATAATTTGCTCCCAATATGGTATTTGTATTGATGCGGATTCGTAAATTGTGATTCACGCATGAGGTGAACGTTTATAAGTGGTTCGATGACCGAGTTTTATGGTAATATTTCAAAAATCTGTATATTTTATCGTAATGTTAATGCTCTGTACATTTAATACACAAATGATGAGTACCACTAAAAATTATGAACGAGGTGGACAGGTAGCGACATCTATCTGCGGTGCACCGCAGGTCGGTGTGGCGTGACTTAGAGATATGGAGCGAATTTCGGCATACCATTATCAGAGATTTTTAAGTCCAGGAGTAGGGAGCCACAGCTGGACGCTGACGGCTAGAGGAGAAAACCATGCCGACTACTCTTTCTTGTGGCCTCGGCGTGTGCAGCGGCACTGTTCCAATTTTCCTTATTTAGTTTCAGAATTGAAAATAATAAATACGGTATTTTTGTATAAATCATTAGACTGGACTAAGTGGAAACTTGTAAAAATTAAACTGATATACATACCTACTTTCTTTCATTCTACCTGTAATGATGTGAATGCCACTAGCTTTCTGAACTCGGTAGTGAAAAATCCTGGAGTCATTTCTTACCATGATGGTGGCATATTATAGTTTATCATTAACATCACTTTTGTACCTTTAAGATAAATGCAGAGAAAAAAATAGTATTTAGTACAAAAAAATGTGTGGTACAATATACTATACAACATATTTTATTATATTTTAGACAACAGTAAAAAAGAGGAATGTCTTAAATTCCCGGTAAATCCTGAAACACGTCGATGTGAAGTGATTGATACACATTCAAACACACTCGCATGTGAATATCCACATAATGAGAAAATAAATTTAAATACATTATTCCGTACGGGGCTCGGAGCCACCCTAATCCCAACCTTTTGTTTCTTTTCCATTCGTCAACTGGAAAGTTTAAATCAGCTCTCTCGCGAGATGTGGTAATACATTTAGATCCGTCTTGCACGCATGCTAATGCGGCTGGAAACTTCTCGAACCTCCCAGAAGCGTCGATTCCGCCAGCTAACGAAAACAATACTCAAAAGGATTATTATAAATGCCGAGGCGCACGTGTGAGCGAGGTTTTTACTGATAAATACTGGGGGATATAAATATAGCGTGCGGGAGAGAAGGTGATGAGATTGAAGGAAGACAATGCGGTGATTGGCGGAGGCGCGGAAGAAGGGATTAGAATAAATACATTTATTTTGTTTTATTATTTTATTTTATTTTTAACATTACAACATGCTATGGGGTACAATTACTGTAGTGAAAAATATCACAAAAACACCCAAGTTGAGAAAATGACTGCTGTATTGTGTGTCCTCACTGGGAATCGAACCCAGAAACTCCAATATGAGAAGACAGTGTCATGCCTTCTGGACTGCGAAGGCCAATAATTTCTTTGATTTAATCTTAAAAATTGTGAAATAGACATTTCATCGCATTCAAGGGCGATACCGCCATTTTGAAGAACCATTTGTCAAAATGTTCAAGAGGGACAAAAAATGCCTTGCTTCTTTAGTAAGGATAGTTTATTCCCGGTATTGACTTTAGCCGAGTGCAAGCGGTCTATTGGTCAAATTCAAAATTCGAAAGCGCCAAAAAAACATATATTGAACTGATTGGCTCATACACGGTATTGAACAAAGAAATATCCGTTATAATTTAACATTATGGTTTTCCTAATATAATTTTAGGATCAAAAATTGAATCCGATTATTCCATAGATTTATGGACATTTAAAATAACTAACTAACTCACCATCGCGAGAGAAAGAACGCCACACTACTCTGTCTTTCATACATTTTTCATACAAGCTCTTCGGTTGTTTCAATAAAAAGCTTCAGCTTAGGACACTTCGCTCTTTGTTCATGTTACCCTTAACACTCACCTCATATATTTTATTTACCACTTTCTTCTCGCTCATATGTTCCATGTGACCAAACCATTTTAGCGATTTTTTCATAATTCTACCGACTGCACTACAAACAGACTCAAAGAAAAGTCTTCACTAAATAAAAATGAACTTTTGGCTTACAGTAACAAAGAGACCATCAAAATGCTTGGCAATTTTTATAAAATTGGATATCAGACCAGTCTTCGATGAAAAATTTTGACACAGATGGGAGGTTGGTTAAATATTGATTAAATGTTTTAGAATATTTTAGCTTTATTTTATTCGAGAAAATAATTTTTTTTTGAAGTATAGAATATAAGTATTGTATATAAGAAGTATTAAATTAAAACAAATTCTTGAATCGGTATTTACAACAGAAAAATATATGAATGCACATTTGAATCTGTCAAAAATTCGAGGGTAGCAAAGATACGCATCGCAATTTTAAAATAATAGGAAAAATAATTTGGATGTTACAAACATTTCATTGACTTATGTGTTTATAAATAATATTTTTTATTAAGTTTTGATAATATTTCCGTTCAAATTTTTCTAGTCGGCAAAAGTTGTTTTAATACTATTTCATATATATATATACGTTTATTATTTCTCATCAATTTGCAATTTATTTAAAGTACATAGAGAATGAACTCCTGAAGTAGGAGACTGTTGGGGGTTAAATAAGAAGAATAAAGGGTGGTTCACGTTCTAGGAAGGGAGGGTGTTTGGTTCTAGTCGTGAAGATATTTGCATATTCGTCAGCTGTGTTTCCTCCGTATTTAAACGTACTACATGCCCTAACTCACCCCCGTTTTATATCTATTTGTCGCGGTGAAGCATTCCTCTTGAAATACAAGGTGGGTTACAAGTAACCATATTAATTATCCCAAATAAAAAATAAAATATTAATGGATGAAACGTAACTTATATTAAATATCTAGAACGTCAGGAATGTTTTACTTCTTAATGTGTTTCATACCTTGGACACGGAGTTTCACATGTGTCAATGATGATGGAATTTACGAATGATGATTTCAACGCAGTTCAAAGTGCATCAGAGAGATCAAAAATGTATATTTCATTACATGAACGAAGGGCATATGACTGACTAGATGAGAGAAATATGTAACACGAGTTGAGATCTCGGACCAAAAGGCGAAATATTGGCAGGTTAAGCATTGATTTCCTATATTACTTCGATACAAGATATTAAAATTAAAACAATGAATGGAATGATTAAAAAAAATTGGATAAATTTCTTATTTATTAATTATTACTTTACAAGTGTATTTTATTCCTGAAATTAAAAAAAGGTTAATAAATATAACACCAACTAATCGTGTATTTTTCATAAAAAAAAACTACAAACAGAGTTATGTCGATTTCGTCAAAATAAATTAATTTCTCTTTGACATCATACAGCTTTAAAGAATATTTTAATTTTTTAGTCGCCCAGTCAAATTTGGATGGGTGTAGCGGATGGAACACTGCGTCACAGAAACGGATGCAGAATGGATACTAATAAACATTAAGGAAAGGGGTTGCGAGCAAATTAAGCGTAAATGGTACGAGATTTCATTTCGCGTTTGAGATGAATGTCATAAAGATTTTTGGTTTACTTTAATTATGCATTAAGATGAGAAGGAAGATTAATATTTACAAGATTAAAATTTTAATGAAATATGAATATTTAAAATGAAGCGCCCAACTTATTTAGTTTATTATCAAAAATAATACCTAATTAATTTTGCTTTTATAACTTTGATACGCATATACTTATATTACTTATTATCTATTTAACGTTTTTATTGATAAATATAACAATGACATGGTAGATAAAAAAAGATAGAAAAAATTCGCCCAAAAAAGTCCCATAATTTTGCCGGGAAATAAAAATATACATAATACAAATATATAACTCAGCAAAATTTTATATATTTAGGGATAAAAAATTTTAATAGCCTCCCTACACAAATTAAAGAAATAAAGAATATAAAAGAGTTTAAAAAGAAACTAAATGAACACTTCAAAAACACATAATTGGAAAATAAATAATATTACAGAACACTTCTGAAGCACAGAAATGGACAATGAATAGAATATGTAAGGTATTATATACAATTATTGTAGTGTAACTCCCTCTCCAAGCACAAGAGCTGGTCTCTTTTTTGGAGAGGTAAGTGAAATAAAAACCATGTAAATTTAAAAATGTAAAATACTTTATTCATGCTATAAAAAATTGTAAAAATGTCAAATAAATAAAAATAAATAAATAATAAATTAATTACTAAATATACATAAAATAAATAAATAATAAAAAAAAATCTGCTGTTTGTGTCATTTAATGAAAGATGGTAAAAAGTGAGTATACCACACTATCAAAAACGATTTTTAAACATGAGACGGCAGATTTTCTCAAAACTCATAATCTACCGAGTTGAGTTTTCTAGGCTATTCTACCGCTCGTAATACGAGCACTTTGCGGATGTTTCAGATTTATTGGATTCTTGTGATCGGATTCAAAACGTTGGATACATGCAAAATAGCAGAGTAACCCGAAAAGCATTTCATAGAAGGGGGTCACTAACGTACAACAAAAGCTAACATTGTATAAAAGAGGTTAATTTTGTTCACTCACATGTCATGATAACTATTTAACAACGCATTTTACCAACATACTTTTAACTTAATGCACTTGATTTATTTAACTGTTTATATTTTTAAAAATTAGTATAAACGGTCATCGTTTCATAACATGCGGTATTCTCTTTTAGAGATGTAGGTAGAGATGTAGACATGGTAGATGTAGTGTAAGTAAAGTCTATAATTAGTAAAATATATATATGAAAATATTAAGTTGTTACGGTTGCATCTCACGTGTGACGTTCACGTATTACGAATATTATTTTCGGCGGGAATTTTAAGTTAATATTTAGCTATATTCAAATATTGCTGTGCGAGTCGTGCGCCGGGCAACTCAAGCTCTTCTTCAACCCGCTCTTAACATGAATTCACAGCGGACGAAGGTTCGCTACCCCCTCCTCCGCGCATTGCCGGGGTGGGTTTCTGCCAAGCCGAAGCTCTACGCATGTCGAACGCACCGGACCTGCTCCGGGGCGCCGCCGGCTTTGCGGCCGGCCTCCGGGCAGCTCCATACCGACCGCCATTTTTCCTCGAGACGAAGCCGCCAGGAAGCTTCGATATGCCTCCTGGAAGGCATCCGAGGACCCCGCCTTGAACACGAGGCAAGCGGCGGATATTCCCGCCGATCAAGCTACAGGACGGAGGCCACCCATCATGAGATGACCGGTCGCGGTCACGGAGACCACATGGCGAGCGAAGCTGCGGAGCCCGCGTCCATGAACTGGACCAGGGGCGGGCTCCAGATGCCGCTTGTCGCATGCACCCGCGGCGGGCCTTACGTGGCCATGCAGCTGGCCACAAGTGTGAAGAAGACAATAAAGTGAGTGAACGATAAAACAATTAGTGCGCCCGCGTTTAATTTAGGTTAGCTATAAGAATTTTCAATAAGATAGATATAAGAATTTCCCTTTCCATATTTTTCTTTTGTTGTAATAAATGTGTAAATTTGTATATAGAAACTCGTATTAATTTAATTTACCCTCCCGCCATCTCCTCGTGACACCACAAATGTTGTTGTGCAACGAACAGAACGTTGCGTTTATATCAAAAAATATAAATTATTCATAAAATTGTGATCATTATCTAAAGAATAATGATACTAGTAAAATTGTATAGGTTAAAATTTAATCAGAAAATCAGTATGTATTTAATGAACGGTTGGAAGATTGGAGCTAAAATTTTAGTTGAAAACCAGATATTAGTGTAGTTATTCATCGAATAAAAATGGTTTATTATATAAACGTTTTTATCGACTCAATAAAGATCCTCCTGCTGAACTTTAAAAAGACAGGTTTGTTGCTGAAAGAAAATGATTAATTATGTTGGAACAAGAAGTAGTCTACCTCTGTGTTAAATTTGTGAACATCCGTTTCCTGTCAGTATTGTGGAAAATAAGGGTTTCGTAAAGTCTTTTGTTTGTCGGCGGAAAGACAAATAAATTGCTTAATCGAAAATTTTAACCATGCTTTTAGTGGTTTTGACACCGTTCAGACCAACTCGCAATTACAATATTATTTTCAAATTGTTTTAAAAAAAGATACTCAAAACATTTACAAAATATACCAAAAAATCTCATAAAAAGACTGCAGAATTTTTGTGGTTATTATTATTCAACAATAATTAACTGTGTATGATGTATAACCACACACTATAAATACAAAAGATAAATAATTTAACAATAAATTAATAGAAATGTTAATTAGATTTTACAATGCTTTATGATAAAATCAAAATGAAAATATGATTGAGTTGTAGATAACTAATTAACATTTTCTGATTAATAAGTTTTATAAATATAATAGCGTGCGCTATATATGTATATTCAAATTAATTACGAAAAATAATGCATGCTTCTTTTTATCTTAAAATATAGTAAGCAACAACTAAGACCTTTTAATAATTAATATAAATGAACTTTGTGTATAACCACTTGAGTTTTATAATTTAACGTCAACAGATTTAACAACGTCTGATCCTTTGTCACTGCAATTTAAAAATAAATTTAAATGATTTTAACTTGAAAGGTTTCACTGATTTTACGAGATTATAAAACTAAACTGGGATTAGAAACTAAATCTAAATGTATGATTTTGTTTTAAAATATTTCACTGACTTTACAAGATTCACTTATTAAAATCTGCACTGTGAAACACGAGTTCTTGTTCTATTAGAAAAAAATAGTGTCAAGTGTTATCATCACGTCATGTCGACTAATTTATTATTTTAAAAACGGCGGATTAAATATTTCCACAAAATATTTTTTATTAAAATTCACTATATTTTGAGAAACTTTGGAATTTATTGGGAAACTGAAATTGAGAGTTTTTGGAAATCCTGTTTTAAATAATGTGATGAAGTAATATCATTATATGAGAATTTAAAGACATTTTGCGAAGTTTTGCTTTTTGAATATGAAGTTTAATTGACATTTGTCATAATATAATTCTTTATTAGGGTTAGGAAATTAAAATGCGCATAGAAAACCATCCACCCATACGTTACATTATGCTGTACCATTTAGAGAAAGGGTGGAAAGCTGCCGAGTTATTTCGTGATCTCAACGACCTTTTCGGCGAAGGAATGATTAGCAAAAGGGCATGCCGAGAGTGGTTTGTTCGCTTCAAAGTTGGTGATACCAGCTTAGACGCAAATCAGGACAGGGTCGATCTTTCAATTTTAATGACCAGGCCTTTCTGGACGAGGACGAAAGTTGCTTCACAAGGACACTGGCCGAGAACCTCAAAATCGATCAGTCCACGATTACGGTGACTGCGTCCCCAAATGATAATTGTACATAATATGTTTTAGGTTTGTTTTCGTTTTTGGTTTACAATATAATTTTTACAAAACGTCGGATAATTATGCATCAACCTAATATAATGTATTCCTATTTATTTTTGATCTTAACCAAAAAAAGTACTTGTAAGAAGAAGTGCGTCCCCTGTAAAACGAAAATTATCATTAAACGTATGCAGCACTCACCATAAATGTAACCATTTTAGAGCATGGCAATGTTCTCGTCTAAAAAGGTTAGCGTCATTCTCTCCAGCTGCTGAACTCGGTTCCATATGGTTGTGTTCTTGGGAAACGGTTCATGAAATGGTACATTTACACGTCATAGAGTGTGTCAGCATAGAAACTACCTGGGATACGGGATTGATGAAACGAGAGGAGCTAAATGGAAAGCTTTGTAGCTTGAAGGATTCATGTAAAAAACACCATGTGTAAACAAACATGAATTACTAATACATTAGATGAATTTGTATAAAACCTTACATACATTATTTAATTTATAACATTTAATGTAATTACTAAATTAGTTCATTACTAGATTATTTTACTTTATATTTTTAACCGCTTCGTTAAGTAATACACTCACCGGTTTACGCTAATACAATTTTTTACGTCAGCATGTCAAATTAACTAACCAAAATCATATATATCGTATTATATATAACCAACTAAATTTAAACATCTTATTCTAAAAAAAATATTCCTATTCTAAAAAACTAGCAGAATTTTTGTTTCTTATAATTTTGTACATATTTATTTATTATACTTTATTGACATACATGTCTTTGTTGTAATAGAGGTGAATATATTATAACATAACATGATAAACATAAGATAAAATTATATTGCAATTTAGTGTAATACTCGTAGTTTATTGTGTGGGATGGAGTAGACTCCACCTCTGATATATACAGCATTGTCCTGGCTACTTTGCTAGACTGCCGTCTGTGTTAAAGTAGCCAGTTTTTCTAGTGCTGTTGTGGTGCTATTTAATTCAAGAAAGATAAAAATAAAAAAAAAATATATATATATATACATGTAGTGAGAGTGTTGTAAAACTAGTGAATTATTAGTGTAGGTATTGTATTATGATTATGTTGGAATGTTGGACAACGATGCTTCTGATTGAATCTCTACCCAATTGAACGTATATTCGGTCCATATTCATGTAATATGATTGTTGATCATTAAGTCAATTTCCACATCTTTCATCATCGTAACAATTTAAGTTAGGTACTAGATTTTTTTTTAAAACATTAGAATACCATTAATTAAAAAATAATCTAATAATCATATTTATGAGATAGTGTTAAATTATAAAAATTAAAATACTAGTGTAGGAAAAAATCTACGTAAAGCGCAATTGAGGTGACATTTTTAAGAGAATGGCGATATACCCAATTTTATAAAAACACAGGATCATAAAACTTAAAAAAAAAATATACTGAATATATAGGTTTTCAAAAAGTGATTAAATAAAACACGTTATGTTGTAAACACTGTATATTTTTAACAGTATATCTGTCAGATTATATTATTAACTTATTTTTCTTCTACAGTCGTGAAGCATCGAGGTGAGTTAATCTAAATCTATGTCTTTATAATACTTTTTTTGATTTTTATTTTGTGTGAGAATTATGGAATTTCACAATATAACGTTCAGCAATAGTCACCCATATTGATATTCCATTATATGAAAATTAAATTTGTGAAAAAAAGATGCGCGATACGACGTTTTAAGAGCCACATTGAATTGGATTGAATTATTGAAACAAAAGCCATTATTGCACATGCATAAATATTTACAAAATCTTTACTGATTACTTACATATGCGTATATGCTAACATAGCAACATTTCACAGATACGTATACAGTTATGTACTTCAGTAAATGCTACCTTTATTTTAAATTTCAAAGCAAAATAATGTGTTAGATGAGTCCATTACGGGATTCGATCAAATCCAGACTTCTGTTGAATATATTTACAAGATGTATCTATTAAATAAAAATGATCTTTTAATTAAATTAATTTAATAGCTGTTATTCATGACTTTCTTCCATTATTGTTTTTTTTTTTCTATTATTTAAAAATTAGCACTCCACTTATTTTTTTTTTAAAACGAATGATAAATATATAAAAAAATTTCAAGTTAAGTGAAGTTTCTGCAGGTATACATCCTCGCAGCAAAATTAATTAATGTATAGTTAAAATGTTTTCTATTGTAGTTTATCTTAGATAACATTTCAATGAAATGGTTTCCTGATTATATTATGGATGTTGACAACCACGAACCGTGTCTTTACATATTTACACGCCTCCTTGGCATCCCTCAGGACTTATTACCCGTCTGGCAGCAAGGCTGAATATATCGTACGCACGTCGCATACTGCTAAAGCTTTTCCCGTTCAACTATCGCAGAGGTGTAAATTGTTTGACAAAATTTACGACATTTAATTTATCCATTCATTGGTCTAGAGCACGTGCATTGTCCGGACAAGTTGGGTAAATGGTATGAGTTTGATATGATTGTGAAGACACAATCAAATCAATATACAAATTACTTAATATTATTGTGTGATTGATCTCCCGGTCTGTGGTGCCAAATTGTTGATACTATGTTTTAAATACTATAAAAGAAGTGCAAATAAAATTAACCAATTAATTAATTGAAGGCCACAAGTAAGAAGAACATTTAAAATAAAAATTGTATTCATCAGAATAATATCCTAAATCAGACAGTACACTGCAAATAATCATTGTGTTGTAGAATATAACAAAATAAAATATTTTAATTAAAATGAGTCACTGTTCTCACGAGACATTCGAATATTCATCTCGTCACAAAATTCATAAGCAAGATCACATCTTGCTGTATCACAGACTCCTCGTTTATCTGTAATCACTGCTCATGCATTTCGACATCATGTCGGGTCTCGCCGTGCATTACCCAAACAGGGAGCGGCGTCTCATTAACATTCACACGTCTCCGCCTTCAGGTTTCATTTCATCTCCGCTGCCAGCCTCCCCCGCAGCCTCATTACCCGCCCGCTCGTCTGAGGTCCAAGGTCACACCGCTTACAATAGTGGGATTCATCATACTCAGACAACGCACGGGGTGAAATTTCAAGTATCGATTTTCCATGTAAGCCAAACAAGTTATTGTTGGGATGACGAATAATAACGACCCTTTAAGTGGAGAACCGTTGTCTTTACAATCTCATCATATATTGAAAAATATATATCATCAACATATTGAATGTTTCGTTGTAATGAAATAAATATGAATTTTTCAAATAAATGGATTATTACACAATTTAAGAAGACTTTTTTTAACATTATTAATGTCGTATAAGTATTATAAACGTGTTTATGTCAAGATTTTATATTGGATAGACAAAAGATGAAGCTTATTGTCGGAATAAACTTTTTTATACGACTGTCGAAAAAAAGTGTTCGACATTTTTTAATGAAAATTGAATAAAATTAATTTACGTAAAAAGAGAAAAAATAATTAAAGAATATCTTACGCAGGATCGATAACTCACTTTGAAATGGTTTTTAAAATTATATAGTAACATTAAAACATTGATTTTTATTGGACTATATATTGAACCTAATAACTTGTTAAAAATATCGAGTTGGGCAAGTAGTTTATTAATTTTAATGTAGAAAAAGAGAAATGGTGTTGAAATATTGCATACATATGTATTATTACACCAAGATGGACAATTCAGGGTATTTGTGGGAGGTATAGGAAGATTCATCCTATCATAACTAGATAGTCTTATTAATATGATTATTAGACAATTGTTTCATTAATTATTACTTAAGGTCAGCCCTGAGATTTTCAGCTTGAATAAAATAACAAATAAATAAACATATATAAATAGCAATGAGTGCCATTTGACGTCATTGTTTTCAATATATATAAGTAAAGAACTTGTGTTGTGATTTTCGTATTATTTGTCAAAGATTTTTAAAACTTTAATTATTCAGTCAATGGAAGTCAACCAGAAAGACAAGTCCATATGTGGATTGCATCCAAAAAAATGATGCTGGGTGCATAGTGAAATTTAGAAAGGGTTATCAATTTCGAAATCCTGCCAAATAACAAATCTATTACATCATACCTCTATTAACAACAATTGTAGACATATTTATACACTCTTATTATTAAGGAGAACACATTTTTATTGTGAAGTTGTAATTATTCAGAACATAGGTCTGTGATATTTTTAAATACTAATTAAATGTATTAATTAGAAAGATATACATATAAAATCAATTTTAACGAAAAATATTGGGGAAGGTGTATTATCCAACTATGGCTACAGCGACAGTACTTTTGACGACAAATTTTCGGACCCATATGTTACACTTTTTCAAATTAATACATCTATCGTTCCATTATTTGAAAACCATCTACTTTGTTTTTACGGAATCTCAAATACCTTTGAGTAAACCGATAGTATCCGCCAGAATTAACAATGCACCTTCCCCGATTTGGAAAGAGATCCAGGTTCGAATCCTGGTAGCGCAATAACAATATTTTTAGATAAAGTTGATTGTATATAAATATCTTTCTAATTAATACATTTAATTAGTATTTAACACTGAATTATATTTGGATACAAAAATTTTCAAAGTTAAAAAATTCCATTTTTCATTTTTGCCTTTAAATTTCAAAGTTTCGACCATAATGGCATTGAAAAATTATTACGGCAAACTATGATAGATTTAGAGGAAATTATATTATTCCTAAACATACAATGGCTCTATTGATATACGATATATGAACTATATTTTGAAAATGTTGATTATTGCTGTTATCGTGCTCATGGCATTAATCCGATGAACATTAATGCACCAAATTTGTTGTTCAGTGGGGATCGTTTAGCGACGATTTCATGCACTACCGTTTTATCACGGGCGCACATTTGTTAATAGGCAAGTGTTTATATCAAACAAGTGCCGTACTACTTAGTAAATATTCCCATCTTAAACCGCGTCCAGACCCGTTTCGAAAACGATCGAACGCAAGACTTAGTACAAAAAATTCCCGCGAGTCGGACGGCTGCGAGTATCCGCGAAGCAAATGTCGAGCGCCTTTCTACGCACCGGTGCGATGTAGCTTACACGGTGCAGTTCAACTTGTTGAGATCTAGAAGGGGTTTCGGGACGAAGTATGAGAGGAGACTGTTTGTACCCGGGGCGTAATGCAAGATGAGACCGCGGTAGATTACACATGAATTATGGCGAAGAGATATCTAATTGTGGGGGTGGGGGGTGGAAGCAAACGATGAGACGCAGAGGGAATTCGCTAAGGAGATGCATCTTGTATTGGATATTAAATGATGTCTGATTGGGCAAGATCAGTTCGAGACAAAAATATGTTCCAACCAATTTTATAAACATTATGTGACGTGAAATATCCAGATTTTTTAAAAATAGGTTGATTTATTAACCCATTGATCGCGTTCATAAATACGCATGACATCTCTCGTACGCGGCACTCTTTAGCGGCATTATAACTTACGACTTTACACTACGATAATGCAACAAATTTACTATCTGTTTTTATAAAATCGATAGCAAAAGGTTCTCAAGTATCTTCACAAACATAAACAGAAATCAGAACCATAATTACAAAATAACATAAACAAAATTATCTAATGCACACTATTTACAAGTTTTTCAATACTGACATTAAGTTTATTTATTTATATTTTTTTATTTATTATCTTTGTTTTATTAACCACTAAAATAACATTGAGACATAAAAGACATTAAGTTTAACTATATAGTTTGAAACGCATTACTTTCTACAAGCATACATTTCGATTGAGAATTTGAATAACTGAGCGATACTGGATGATACGAGGACTTTTGTTGTTTCGTGTTTGTTTATAAGATGGCTAATAATCCTTGACATCGACAGATGTCGGTAGAATAAAGATTCCAAATAATTTTGGTACGATTTTCATCGCTCAGCTCTCGGTGGGCAAAACACGGCGACTTATATTTGAGTTACCCGTGCTGTGGGCATGCAAGGCGCGACTAATATATGAGTCACCCGCGGGAAATGGGTTAATAATACAAAGAATGTAGAGACTAAAAATTTAGCGATCTATTGTTGTTATTCTGCTTGTAAGTACACATATTATATATGTTATTGTTATTCTGTTAAATATAGAATGTTATACTTTTAAAATGTTACTCAATTAAGTGGTTAATAAAACAAAGATAATAAATAAAAATATAAAAATAGAATGTATTAATACTATTAGAAGAGGTCTAAATTTCTTGCGATCCAAATGTTATCTGTGCTGTGTTTCGATATGTACGAGGGCAAGCCAAAAATTATCAACATTTTTAGTTCTACAATTTATTTACACAGACTTTACGGAAGCCAAGCTCATCGTGAATGATTTAACGGGCAAAACCATGACTGATGTTCAAAGAAGACGCTACCTCATCGATGGTAACTCGCCTATTCGCTAGAGCCATCTTCCGAGCCGAATCTTGTCGTCCGTGGTGGAGGTTGACAGGCGTCCTGCTCCCTCTTTGTGCGTCACACTCGTCCGGCCACTTTTAAACTTCTCCATCTACAAATAAACACTTCTACGTGATAAAGCACTGTCCCCGTATTGTGATAAAAGTCTACGATGAATTTAAGTTCCGATAAGAGAAATCGGATCACTGCTCATTGTTCCTTCTTGGTGCAAACTGCCAGCGGGGTGGCATGTTTACACTGTAATAATCGGAAGGCAAATGACGCGATCGGGATCAAATTTCGCACACGTGATAGCAGTCGTACCAACTCTAAGCACGCGTGTACAGAAAGCAGAATGACAACATTAAAGGAGTGTTATGGCGGAAGCGTAGATAATTTTTGACTCACCCTCGTAGTATATTAAATTTACTTAGATTAAGACACAAATAAAGTAAATCGTCTAGTAAAATGCTGTTTGGGAGAAGGAAAATGAAGAGATGAAGGAAAGGGTATATCTCCTGGATATTCTGGTATGTCTATTTTTTAAATATAAAACAGATGTGAACACGGAATATATTTGTCACATCAACAATCTTACAATTTTTAAACCATTCTAAACTCTTGTATGATGCACATAGGACAAACATAGTGAGTTACTTTCCTCTCCCGGCACGAGTATCATACTCACAACTCACTAGGTGATACTTACCGCTAGACCAAACAAGCACGCCAAACTTAAATAAGTCATTTTTTTATTAATTTTATTTTTACAAATTTACCTTATACTAGATTTCTTATACCGTTTTTACATTACTATATCATTATAGACATTCTTTGGGATTCATCACCGGAATGATCATTTAAATTTAGTAATTTTCGATCGCAGGATCTTTTAATGCTCTCTATTGAATCATTGATTGAATATATCGACAAATTTGTCGGCAATTTTTCCATGATATTTCATCTATATTTTTCATTTCTTTCCCCAATACTTCATAAAGCAACTTTTCTATTCCTAATGCGATACAGTATGTGCAGGGTTCTATTATGCTTCTTACCAAGTTAGTAAACAAATTTCATCAATGTTAAAATGTTTTCATAAAAAATATGTAAAATGTATTGACACTGCATTTATGCGATTTGTGGGAAATGGCACGATTCTTAGTTTGTTTCAACCATTAATCACGTACCAGGACAGAATTGGTAATTTACTCTGGTGCAAGCTATTCATTGAGTTGTTCATGCCATTGTTCAATACGTGCTCGAACTCAATTGGACTACAGTCAAGAGAAATGTCCAATGCTAGTTTTTAAATAATATCTAAAAAGTAAACTAGTTTTAATTATCGACAAAAATTTTGACATTGCAATGTTAACGTTCTTTCTGACTAACTGCTACTATGGTTGGAGGAAAATAAATAGCACAATATATGGGAGGCGAGATTTTAATAAATTAATAATAATATATTATTAATTGTTTCATTGAAGAATTTTTGTCTCGAAATTACAATAAAGACAGAAGTAATTATTAATTATAAATATTCACAGTGTTTAAGCACCAGTTTACTTTTACTAACACCAATTGGTTTCGGAACCACCGTTTCTTCTTCAAGGTGTACAAGATACTAACTTAGTGTTACAGAATATGGGCAATTATACATTAGTGTCAGGTGTTAAAGTAACGGTGGAGGACTGGGAGGGAGAAGGGGGGGGAGAGGGAACATATTGAAGATAGTAGCGTAGATTAGATTTTTTTGGTTGTTAATTATGCATTCATTATTATTTATGGACTTCTTGATATCTAAGGCCTCTAAGTTATCTAAGCGTTTACCTTTATTTTCAATGTGGAGAATATTGACACCTGTGTTTTTATTGAAGCTATGGTTATTTTCGATAATGTGATTGGCAAATTCGGAAAAAACTATTATTATTTAAGCATTTCGTATGCTCCTTGATCCAAGTATCCAAATTACGACTTTTTTTCCTACATAAACATATAATGAATTACCACAAGGTTACAGCGCAATACAACAGTATAATTAATGAATATAAATTAAATGTATTAATTAGAAAGATATACGTTTAAAATCAATTTTATTGAAAAATATTGTTGTTGCTAAAGGGATTCGAATCTGGATCTCTTTCAATCCGAGGAACGTGTATTATCCGATTATGTTCTTCCAACATAGTTTGAAGACAAATTTTAGAACCTATATATTATACTATTTCGAATTAATACATCTATCGTTCCATTACAAGTTGTATCAATGTGTCCAAAATTGTTCATTCGTCGTCTCCAATCGGTTTACTCAAAGGTATTTGAGATTCCGTAAAAACAAAGTAAATGGCTTTCAAATAATGGAAAGATAGATGTATTAATTTGAAAAGTGTAACATATAGGTTCGAAAATTTGTCGTCAATCCACTGTGTTGGTATAGCATAATCGGATAATGCACGTTTCCCTGATTGTAAGAGATTCAGGTTCGAATCCCGGTAGCAACAACAATATTTTTGATATAATTTATTTTATATGTATATCTTTCTAATTAAAACATTTAATTAGTATGTAAAATATCACAGACCTATGTTCTGAATAATTACAACTTCACAATAATAATGTGTTCTCAATAATAGTATAATTATTAATTACTTTCTTATTTACATACAATCAGTCTACGTTTTAATGCAGGGGTAGACATTTACTTTTCAGGCAAATTCTTTGATTAGCAAATGACTACACCCGAAATCGATGTATTTAACATAAATACGAGACTTCTGATATGACTGTAACACAATATTTGGTTTAACTATATGTATGTATCTATATGATACATCGCAATTCACATAATACAATATTTCTAGCCTTTATTTCCTACCGAAGAAGTGAGTATACAAATTGTTAAAATGAGTACATAAAAATAAACATGAAGAATATTAAACATATAAGCAATATGTGACAAGTGAAATAAAGATCATATATTTCTGTTGAGAAAAATTCTACAAACGAGATATATCAGTATCATGTTACCCCGATGGGACGCTGGGTGTGGAGTGTGGACGTGCCGAACAGGACCTTTGTTAAACGTCTCCATTAATTTATGGCCCAGCAAGTAAACCCAGCCACATGCAGCTTCTGCTGGAAAAGCAGAAATCGTGGGTCTAGATACAATCAGGAACAAACAAAACATTTATTATCTTAAATGTAAACGTAATGCTCTTTCGATTCGGGATATTATTCGATTTAATTTTTGATGACTTCTAAAATGTACATAATATAATTTTTATATTCATTTCATTTAAATTTTAGTGCCGATAAATCGGCGTTTATTTTTAAAACAACATTCCTTTAAAGTTTTCATCAATATAAAAATCCTTAACGTAACCAATTCACCAGAGAGTACTAATACTACATTCCATTTACATGCAAGCCTATTGGCCGCTATCTACCTCTCTAGGTACATATAAAGTACCTGTTCTGAGGTATTGTATATGTATCATTAAAAACTAGAACTTGCTCACCGCAAACAAAGAAAATAATAATATTCAAATACGCTATGCTTAACCATATTTATGTGATAATTTTGTTGAATATTGCAAAATAAATATTTAACGCCGATTTATTTTCTAAAAATTGCAGTAAGACAAAGATGATGATTTAGAATCATATAAAAATTGTAAAGTTATTCAGTAGTTCTTAATAGTATTCGACTCCAAGAAAAGGAGCATAATACAGAAGTTAGTTGGAGAATTGAAGGGAAGATAATACGTGAGAAAACCCCACTAAGCAATTTTTGTCTGGGTTTTCAATTTTTTTGGTGTATTCCAACTATTTATATTAATTCCGTGGCGTTTTTAACTAAATTTGATTGAGCAGAAGTATGATTAACAGAAGGAGTATTATAACTACTATATGGACTTAACGTTACGATTGAAGAAGTATTACAACCACTTCGACGAAGCATTACGGAATAATTGTTAAAAATATTTCAAATATTATATCAACAAATGACATAGTTTATACATTTTTAAAATAAAAAAATTAGGCGCTAATCTTTTGCGCTGTGAAAGTTAGAGCACAGTAAAGTCTGTAAATACTTACTTATGCTAGCACTAATGTGTAAGTGGTAAAATTACTGCTCTTCCCGTGATCACGGGTAGGTAAAATTTCCACAGAAACGTATTATTATTTTTTAAATAAAAAAAATGTATTTTTCTTGTATTTTCGAATTGTTAAGTTGGAATAGGTCTACAGCTCCAATTAAAACTGTAATATTTCGGTTAATATATGCAATCTAAAATTCATATTTTAGTTAATTCTATGGAAAATGCTCATGCTTAGAATTGACTGGTGAAAAAACAGCTGTGTAAAGCGAATTCTAGAAAAAATAATTATTTTCAATTCAGTCAGTTGTAAAATTAATATTCTAAAAATACCATTTGTGGTAAGACAATAGATATGAAACATAAATTTCACAATAAAAGTAATGACAAAAATACGAATATATGATCTATTTTTCTCACTAATTTAATGAAGAGAGATAAGAAAAAATGTAGTATTGTATAGGACTTGATGAATACTCTGAAATATATTAGGATATTGATCCCATTTTCGTAATTAATGCTCAATATTTAGAGTAAGTTTATAGGATAAATATTTGTATTGTTATTTAAACTAATAAAAGCTTTCTTCACATTATTTTTTTTTATGGTAACACGAGTTGACAGCATGGCTGCATACGGGTATTTTATATCACGGTATGGTAACGGTTAACATGCAAAAATTGTTACAAAAAATAATGAAATTATTATTACTATACTAATACAAAAATCAGTGAATGTCGTTGACCTGTTTTAATGTTCCAGGTCTCAATTGAAAGGGTACATATATGATATATTTGATATATATATACAATGATACTATTTTGAATAACGAAACAACCCAATGGATAGAATAAACTTTGCATTACGTGTATTGTAATTGTACTGTTACTTTATGACATTAATTCTCAAACTATGGTGCATGTGGCACCAGTGGTATATTAAGTTACTTTTGGTGATGGACAAAATATTATTTAAATAAATGTTCTTTATTAAATGTGCTCAAACTCAGTTGGTCGTCCCTATTTTATCTTAATTACGACTATTTCTATTTATTTCTTCGTTTTATTAACCACTAAAATGAGTTTAAATACATCTACCGGTTTCGAAAAATACCATTTTCTTCTTCAGGATGTCATAACTAACTAAAACATATATTGTTTCTTTGACAGAATCTATTTTAAAAAAATCTATTTTTGATTTTTTTTTTTTTTAGTACCTAACTCAAATCATTACTTAATACAAATTTACTCGAATAATTTTTAGGAAAAAATTTTAGAATGGGACTCGTAGTTAAATTTAGTTGGTTGTTTATAATTTTTTGATTAGTTTTACACGCTTTATTTATCTCCAACGATTCCAAATTATTTAATTTGTGACCAACACCGTTTATATGCAATATTGACAATCCCAATTTTTTATCAAAATCATGACCATTTTCTATCAAATGATTAGAAAATTCTGAAAACCCACTATTGTTCAAACATCTCAAATGCTCCCTTACTCTTATATTAAAATTTCTACCCGTTTTACCAATATAAAATGCAGCACAATCCTTGCAACTAAGTTTATAGACACCAGAATTGTTAAATTTATCATCTTTGTCTTTAGAATTTATGAGTAAATTTCCTATACTATTATTTGTATAAAATGCCGGTCTAATGTTTCGTGGTAGGTGTTTAGATATTTGATTCGAAAAGTTATTTATGTATAAAATCCTACGCCAATAATCATTATTATCATTATGTTTTATCTGTGATTTATATAAAAATTGATTATTATATTCTTTTAATTTATTTTTTAAAATAGTGTCTATCAAACCTGTATTATACCCGTTATTAACTGCTATTTTTTTAATTGTATTCAATTCAATATTGAAATTGGATGTTGACATAGAAATATTGACTAAACGATGTATCATGGAGTGGAACCCTGAATGTTTGTGTGATAATGGATGACTAGATTCATTGTGTATGATAGTATCTGTAAAAGTTGGTTTTCTAAAAATTTTGAATTCAATTTTATTATTATTTTTAATCAATGTTAGGTCCAAAAAATTTAGGGTCGAATTATTTTCCATTTCTAAAGTAAATTGTATTTTATTATTAAATGAATTAATGAAATTTAAAAATGTAGTTAGTTGACGTTGTGAACCTGACCAAATACATAATATATCATCGACATACGTTTTCCACAATAAAATATGTTTTAGTTAGTTATGACATCCTGAAGAAGAAAATGGTATTTTTCGAAACCGGAAGATGTATTTAAACTCATTTTAGTGGTTAATAAAACAAAGAAAATAAATAAAAATATGAATCTTAACCACAAAGATAACATTGCTGATTTTAAAAGTTTAATTACGACTGGTAATAATGAATAGTCAGCCGACAATACTGTGTTCTTTAACTTGTAACTAGTAACATCTCAGTCGGCAATACAGATGCGTTGCGCAAACTGACAATTTTAATGCGCAGTACTGATTTTAATTCGCAATATGCTTTTACGGTGGTACAAATACGTTTTGATTCTTATTTATGTGGTACAAAATGTAAAACGTTTGAGAAACATTGCTTCACATGATAAAATTTCTTAATTTATCTATTTTATTTAATGAATTATAACTTGAAAAAAATTGTAATGTGGTCCATGTTCCAAACAACTGCCACATTATATCCCATATTTGTAAAAATTCAAAGTACCAACATTTTGTGATCTATTTAAAATAAATTCTATTCTTCAAATATTAAAAGAAAAATATAATTTTATTACTGAAAATCGTACTAGGTTTAAATTTGTATTTTCATGCTCAAAAATCAACACATCATTTGCACAACACCACTATAAGCACCTAGAAAAAGAAAATATTTAACAGCTTACCGGAAAACATCAGGAAGATTAATGATAATATAAAAATAATCAATGCTATTAAAAAACACTTAAAAGATAAACATGTACCCCTAAGCTTATCATATTTTTATATCGCTATTGCTATTAATTTATTATATTATATGCTAGTTATTGTAAGCAATAATTTTTATTAATATACACTCCACTTCTCTGCACAAGTGTACTTGCAAGAGAAGTGTAGCACGAAAAAAAAAGTATTGTATCATTGTACTTATATCAGATTAATAAATATAAATTTAAAAAATATATATAATTTTTTTTATGTTTTTTTTTTTGCGTAAATTAGCAAATAACGTAACTCTTAAATAAAGCATATCACGTGGTGTCCTAATAATTTGCAGAAGCACACAGGAAATCTAGGATTGGGTACATTCTAATATATAGAATAGAATTGTGCACTTTCTTCAAGGGTTGCTAGCGAGTTGAGCGCGGTTTTCTTCTACCCCATTTACCGCGCCCGTGGAACAGGAAGTACCCTCCACCCCCAGCAGGCACCGCGAGCGAGGATCGAGGATGTCTTTCCTCTTCCGGCGCCGCAGTAACATGGTTTCGCGCCCAAATCTCGATGGCTGCAAAGTGTCCTGCAGCAGCGTGAAACTAAATGGATAATTTATTTCGCCATCGCTGGAGATTTGAATAAACCGCTTGTTCATTTACATGTAATGGAAGAAGACGGAGATAATGCCAACATCGCTTAGAGAGAGATGAATATATATTAAATCAATTATTTCTGTTAAATATTACTATCGTTTGTTTTGAATTAAAATAATCGGAAGAAAGCATTATTCGGAAACAAATTTTATTAAAGATATCTAATTTTAAGAAAAAATTAAAACAGAGAAAAAACCGACTAGATAATGGAAAATAACCAACGCAAATACGGACTTGAAAAGTGGCCTATTATAATGAAAGTGGTCTAAGTCATACACAACGCAATGTTTTAAAATTAATTTATTCTACTAGATTTATAACTTATTTCGACATATGAATGTTGCATGTAGCTTATAAGGAAATAAAAAAATTAAAGTTGAAATGACTTACTCTATTATCAAAATAAACACAAGCAAAATACCGTTGAACGTCGCAACAATACACTGAATATAATGCTTCAAAATTGTTACAATTTACATTATATTATATTAATTCAAAACAATGTAACGCGAAATAATTGATAAACTCATTTTTCAATTACTTGACTTGGACAGAAATATGCTACGAAGAACGACCACCCATCAAGTGGCCTCGAGGTGAAAGTTTTTACGAAAATGGCGCAATACAAATTATCCAATATTATTATTATATACACCTAGAGCGTTCAACTGTCTAATAAAAACGGATATGAAAGAAAGAGGTGGGTGTACGTGCAGTAGACTTGACCACAATAGTTCTAGTCACGTATTAAAGAAGAATAAGAAAAGTCCATTGATTGGAAAATGACTTCACATTCGAAATCGATATATTTAACATGAATATGTTTGGTTTCTATTTGAAGTACCGACTCGGGTGAGTCACTGACCGATGTAAAAATTTTGCTGGCTGTTTATTAAGTTTTTCTTTAGTGATATGGTTGCTTCGTATACTGGTGTGGCAGCGTATGATATATAACGATTTTCTTGTATGAATTATTGTATGTAAAATGCAATCTTTAACGAGTAATGTAACGTAACAAAATGTAATCATATTTAGATCAAATGATGATGTGTATGAAATCATCCAAAAATATTAGAACAAAAGCCTTTAGTTTTATAAGTGGTTGGGTGTATATTATTATATATGTTCATTTTATTTATTCCTATTTTTTTGTAATAAACCATTCAATACGTTTTGATAATTTGATGAAATTCAATTTACAAAAATGAAAAATTTAGGTAGATTTTAAATTATGTTTAAGAATAGTTGTAGTCGCTAGAATAAGGAATATGCTAGAAACTGCGACTCGACACAAACGGGACTGGAGAATTAATAATCTATATAAAAAGGAAAATAACCAAAAATATAATATTTTTTATTAATACAGTGACAACTGAAAGAAAGTACATAAATTTTGATTATTTTATTTACTTATAGGTACTAATATTATTTTAATAAAGCTAATAAAAGATGTTTACTGTTTCAGACGTAAGTTTGTAGAACACCATAATCATATATGTGAAAATAAACCGCTTATTTATTAATTCTACACGTTTAATTTATTTGAGACGTGTTTCGCCTTGTAAAGGCATTATCAATCTAACAATTTTAAGTCAACAATTTGTATTTATAACTGTAATGGAGGACTGCTATACAATTTATTTGCTTAAGATGAAAAGGGACATCATTATTCATTGGAATTCTGAGTTTGGAATTCATTGGAATTTTATTAAAATTGTATAGCTGTCCCCCAGTTATAAATACAATTTTTTGAGTTATTGTTAGATAGATAATGCCCTTGCAAGACGAAACGCCTCTTAAATAAATTAAACGAGTAGAATCAAAAAATAAGTGTTTTATTTTAAAATATATTCCCACTCTTAGAATGCATTGTACTATAGTCGAAAATAATTGAAGAAACTCTACAAGTAGTACTGATAAATAATAAATAATTACAGGGTGAATATTATATTATGTTCCAGACCGATTTTATTTGGCAGACATTTGTCAGTACGCATTTTGTAGCCATAGAGAGTAGTTGATTACAATTTATTATGGAGCATCTAACGACTCAACAACGTGTTGATGTCATCAAATAATTTTATCTAAATAATAATGGGAATGCTGTAACCATGGTGATCGCTATCCTCACACGTTGGAAAACTTTTTGGTGGCCGAATTGGGTCAATTGGGCCTACAACACATTTGGTTTCAACAGGACGGTACCAATTCACACACAGTCCGAGCTACGCTTGGAATTTTGCGAGAAATTTATCCCAGTCGCATAATGTCAAAAAGTGGTGATATTGACTGGCCTCCTCGCTGGCTCACCCGATTTGACGGCTCCCGAATATTTTCCGTGGGGATTCTCGAAAGAAAAGGTTTACGCCAAAAAGCCAACAATAATTCCGATGCTACAGGACAATATTAAAAATGAAATTGTTGAAATAACACGCGAAGTGTGCGAGAATGTTATGAACAATATGGTTAAAAGAGCACGGATTTGTGCCGCTGCCAGAGGCGGCCACTTGGCCGATGTCATATTCCATACATAATTGTAGTAAACCAAATAATCGATAAATAAAAATTGTGTTTTATTTCCTAGTTATTCAAAAACAGCATCGGCCTGGAACATAATATTCATTCTGCAGTATGAAAGATTAAACATGATCTTTACTAGCAACATACCTCTGTATCTTTGAGAGAATTTGACAAATTTATTCTTCCAATCATTATATGGAAATAAAACCTAGCTTCTGAATACTAAACTAACTCAGAAGCTTTAGACGATACAGCGTAACATGAAATGAATTACGAGATGAGACAGAAAAAGATACACATGGGTTAGACACATTTCATTGCTAAAAATAATAAACGGCAGTGGGCTGGGCAGGCCATATTTCAAGGCGCGATAACGGATAAAAATATTTTTGAATGATGCGAAACAAAAACGACGTAACACAAAGGATAAGAAGTATAGATGAATTAAACGGAGCAGTAGGAGTGACATAGCAAAGTTTGATGGAAACATTAGAAAGCCCTCATCCAGTAATGGATCGATGATGGCTGGAGATGATGATGAGTTAATGTAATAGTAGAGTTACGTAAACGACGGTTTTATTATGCATGAAGTTTTTATAAAAAAGTTTTTCAAACAATACTACATAAAACCATGTTCAAATGTGAACGTCGAAAGGAAACTTTGAATTCATCTGAAATGTGCGCGGATCGGTTTTTCGCGTGTCACCGCAGGACCATTACGGGCACCGTACGGGTGCTCCAGCGGCACCTTCATATTGCCTCTATCCGAGTGGCGGTTATTAACATAATAACGCGACGGAGAATATTACTACACACACTCAGACGGATAATTAAGAAATATTCCGTTATGTGCGGAGGAGAGAGCCAACTCGCGCCGGCGGTCTGATGCTGTTTAGAGAGGGGTCGTAAAGGGACACCCTGTACTCTTCTAGATTGGCCGGATTAGAGGGAGTAATACAATAACGGCGGCAAATGTTCTGGCCGTATATTAAACGGTACATCGGACGCGAACCAAAGCTTTTTAAAACTAAAAAAATTGTGGTATAAAGGTAATCTGAATAGGTAGGCTAAGATAACATAATAAAATTAAATGCATTGCGTTTGTCATTATTATGAATATTAAAAATGTTTAGAATTTTATGCGGTTTTTTTTCTGTTTTCTGGACTGTTTTGACGTGTGTATCTGACTTCTGGCTGACGTTTCGTTGCACAAGCGACATTAGATATAATGATGGACCTGCAATTGTTGAACTGAGACACATGGCCGAATTAACTAAAAATTCTTCACGCATGGATACTATATTTTCTGCAAAAATATTTTCAGGATTATTTCTTAATGTCGAATCAATTTCAAGTCAGTGAGAAAAAAAATAATTTGAAATTAGCTAAAATAACGGTTAAAATTCATATTGACTACTTATTGAGCTTAAATACATCTACTGGTTTCGAAAAATACCATTTTCTTCTTCAGGATGTCGAAACTAACTAAAAACATATGTTATTGTTTCTTTATCAGAATTTATTTTAAAGATAAAACAACAATTAATTAAAAAATAAATTTAGTACCTAATTCAAATTTTTACTTAATACAAATTTACTCGAATAATTTTTAGGAAATTTTTTTAGAATGGGACTCGTAGTTAAATTTAGTCGTTGTTTATAATTAGTTTAACACGTTTTATTTATCTCCAACGATTCGAAATTATTTAATTTGTGACCAACACCGTTTACATGCAAAATTGACAATCCCATTTTTTTTATCAAAACCACGACGATTTTCTATCAAATGATTAGCAAATTCTGAAATTTTCAGATGTTCTTTTTTTTGTATCGAAGGTACACTTGATTCATTTTTAATTTGTGTATGTTGGGAATTCGTTGAACTTATATAACCTGTCCAAACTTATATTTATTTGCCATGATGAGTCTACTAATCGTGATTTAAGGAGTACGTCATATCAATATTCATACTATTATATTTTTAAACTATGTTGGTGGTCAACAATTAATAAAGGTCTTTAGTAAATAAGACGTTATTTATCTTTCGATTACTAAATGCTTATATCATATCATCACAGTAATTGTGTTACGTATTTATTTATTGGTTTAATATATACATTCTTAACATTCATTTAAAATACACATATTTATGGGTAACTGATTCGGGTGATATTAAAAATGATTTTTAACATATATTGAAATGAAAAAGAAATAAAAAGAAAATAAATTTCTAGAGATTCTGAGAATATGGTACCGGTTCTAATGCAGGATGTTAAATGTTCCCAGCGAGGACCATGAAAGCTCAGTCGTAGAAGGCAAGATATGAAACCGAGAATCTTAAAAGCGCAGCTATGCTTATTTATCAGCAAAAGCTGTGCTGATAGCGGATGGAATTGGGAATTACTCGGATATGAGAGCTGAAAAGTCTGCTTCTGGAAACATCGCAATAGTCTTGAATATAAAAATATAGAACAATGTAGGTGTGTATTATTTGACATTAAATATTGTTAACCAAATATTTTTTATATAGTAGCCAAAATTAATGAAATTATTTATTTTTTATATTTATTGCAAACTTTACAATGTGGTTTTTATTAACTTAAATGGTATTTTAATGGTTGACGTTTTAAATTTATCTCATAGAAGTGGTCAAAAACAAAGTTATAAATAGTTTAAATTAAAATATTTACAGAAGTTAAAAATAAAACGTTAGATAAAATTAATATAATAATAATTGGTCTTAAGAAAATTATTTCCTAAGAGATAAAACTAATATTAGTACATAAATTATACAAAATATATATCATAAATTATTATAATGGCATTTTTTAATATCTAAGATAAAAACTAAATTCGATCAAAGACATGCTAACTTTCTCAAATCATTTCTATACAATGATCTCGTACGAGGCGTTGGAATTAATAACTTTTTTTCAAAAATATCGATAATACATCTAAACACAAAATATACTGAACTGTATGTCTAAAAATTTTGACACAATTAATAATTTACGAAATATTATTTTCAAATCTTTAGCTAACTTTTCATTATTATATGAATGAAGCGCTCTTTTTTGTATATATAAAATAAATACTATATTTAGATACATTATTAGGTAGATACATAATTTATATTGGTCTGGTGTATTATTCTTAATACAAATAAAATAATCTTCTTAAAATTTGCGATGAGACAGGTTTACAGGTAGAATCAATATTTTTTTATATTTAAAAAATAAATAAAATATTTAGTCCCTTTTAGATACATTTTTATAATTTATAACGGTCTGATGGTAAGGTGCAGGGAGAAAGCGAGAAGGGCACAATAAGTATTTTATTATTTATTTTGATTTAGAAATAGAATACTCATTTCACGCGGACAGCCAACAATTATATTTTAAATATTAATTAATTATAATTCCTATGTTCTGAATAATTACACCTTCACAATAAGAATGTGTTCTCCACAATAATGATATTTTATTTATTCTTAATATAGTGCATACATAAGTATATTTATATATGCTCTAATATAAATAAGATCAAAATCGTTCCTTTTTACTACAACTTATTTTTCACATATTTGCTTAGTTTCATTTTGAAACTATGTAGTTTCTCCTCCTTGATTATGTTTTCTGGCATTTCATTACAATTTTTCATCGTACTGTACATCATCGATTTTGAGTATTAGCCTTCTTTCTGAATGCCAGTCTCAGTATATCTTTTCCTCTTGTATGATGTTCGTGCTCATGTTGATTTGCATCAATTTTTTTTATAAATTCTGTCGATATTTTCTTAGTGAGAATTTTATAAATAAATACCATGACTTAAATTAATATTTGCATTCTTGAGAGTGGACTTAAAACATCGTGTGATTTAATCCTTATAATCTTATAACTTCTTTAATCAATAGTAAAATACAAATATTTTATAATATATAGGACACTGTAGGGTGGCTTGTAGTGTTTAGTGGTAAGAAAACTTATTCCTAAAAAATATTTAATTTTAGATGGCTAAATTGGGAGATAATGTTTTTTCCAGGAAATCCGAGGACTCATTTTAAAAATATTTAAAATAATAAATTCAATAAACATTTCAAAAATAAACAAGATAATTTTATGTTTGAAAATAAGATCAGTTTCTTAGAAGATGCTGAATGAAAATGAAAATAGGAATCTTCAATTTTACACGTTAATTAAATGAAAGGAAACCAAACAATGATGTCTGCCTAAGATTCTGGGTTTAAGGCTTCAGGGGTTGCGAAGGCACAGGCGTGGGTTGGGGGTTGCCTGCGGTGCGGGGGGTTAGTGTCTCGGTAGTGCCATTTGGGAGGCAAAAGCCGCAAGATGAGTGCAATCTCTAATCCGCAGATGAAAATGAATGCACAAAGTGTGAGAGAACAGAGAGGACGTACGAAGAAGAATGGGAGAAAGTGAATGTCGCGATGTTGTGTAACTTTACCGAGACAGCAATTTCATTTTACATATTATCACGGGTGCATTATTTAAAAATATATAATTGGATTCGCACATTTTTTAAGTTTTCCTATCTAAAGTTAAGACGTTTTATAAAAATGTTTTCATATCGGAATCTACTACAGTTAACTATCAGATTAAAAAAATATTAAATGCAATCAAGTTAGAGATTAAATTAAATCAGATGCTATAACAAAATTGTATTACAAAAACTTCTTAATAATTTTCCACACCAGTTTTTTAAATCGTCTTAATTTAATTAACTATGTTCAAAATTAATTCAATAGGTAGGGCCATTAATTTATACATCATTGTTTTGTTTGATACATTTTTTTTGTATAAGGCAGTCAAATATAATATTTTGAAATGAAAAAGCTTATAATATACAGTTTAGAGGTTTACACAACACTTTAAGGTTTGTATACAAAATTATTACAGAATACAATGAATATCTCCGGACATTCTTCGTACAAATAACCCTTAGTATCATTATTATCTATGCACCATCTACCTTAATATGATCCAAGGCAAAAATGTTTAGAAAATAATCTTGACCCGCAAAGAAGATTATAAGTTGAAAAGATGAACAATACTTCGCTATTATCTGCAATTCTGGAACCACCGAGCTACGTGAGTTCTCGCTCTAATAACCCGAGGTCCCAGGTTCCCTCCCGACACTCCAGCCCGCCCCGGCACCGCTACACAGCCTCCGAGGAGATCTGGCGAAGCCGAAGTGCTCGCAGAGATAATAACATAACGCGGGAGATGCACCGCTCACACGGGGGCACAGGACTACCAGAAAGACTATACTATTTTGTTATCAATATGTACACATGTTTAGTCGAGCGACAAACATTTCTTAATTTTTCAACTCCCACAGAGTATTACAATAAGTATTTGGGAAGTATGTTTGATAGAAACGGAAAGGCTGATAAAAATATCGAAATGAGGGTGACTGCAGGGAACAAAGTAAATGGCGCATTGAATGAAATTATATCTAATGGGAACTCGTCAACCGAGGCAAGACTAGCGGTGCATAATGGAGTCCTGATACCGACACTGATGTATCGAAAAAGAGGAACGAAAGTAGACTGAATGCAGTGGAAATGAGATCACTTAGGCGTATATGCAGCATATACATTTATTATAGAGTAAAGAATGAAGAAATAATGTAAAGATGATCTTAGTATAGTGAGTAAAGGGCCTAAACCAAAGCGACCAATCAGAAGACATCGTGACGGACACTGCTCAGGCAGATTGCGACCATTTCTCCGTAGATCGTCCTCTCAGCGACATCTTCTACCATCCATACCTCGATATAATGTCAACCAAGAATGCAGTTTGAAATACGTTACCCAAAAAAAATGTTTCGCGCCGTGTACAAGAAATATTATTTAAAAAATGTAGATATTATATTATTTGATGCAGGTTAAGTGAGTAATTATACATGAGTAAGATTAAAAAAGGATCACGTTGGTGGTTTGGTCATATGGAACGGATGAATGAGGATGAGAATGGCAAGAAAGGTATATGACGCCAGTATTGATGGCACTAGAAATAGACAACGTCCGCGGAATAATTGGCAAGATCAGGTAAACTAGACACTAGAGGATGGTCCTGTAGGAAGCCTCAATAATCGACGAGTTTGTATGAGAAGATGTGTGAATGTGGATGAGGTGAGAATTGCGTGTCAGGACGCAGTGTAGCGCTCAATCCTCTCTGCCTATCAACGCGGGGAAACCGCGTGATGGTAAGTTAATTAGTTAAGGATAAAGTGGAGTGGAGTGAAAGACAAAAATATCGATCTATGTATTTTGAGGCATCATAAGTTAATTTATAGTAATTTACGTACTTAGTTTAAAAATATTTTTTTTAAACGCATAGTATTTTAAAAATAAAATATGATCATATGATCAATAAACCACATACATAAAATATTTCAATTTTTTACATAATGTAAAAAAATGTATGACATTTATTAATGCCTAGCTATTGTTATAGATTCCTATTTCGCGCCAGGTTTTTTTACTCATCGGTGGCTCCTACATCTGCTCCACTTAGCAACTGGGCCACAAATGATTTTCTTCTCTTCCTTTGGAACTATATACTCGTACATTCGATAATTACATATTAAGTTTATTTACAAGTTATTTGTAATTCTATCTAATACTTCCAATGATTAGCGATTGTCCATTATGTTATGAAAAGTGGCGAAACTTATGTGGTGTTTCGGCATATTTCAGAATTCGAGGTAAATGACCCTTTCCGGTATAATATATACTCGTATATGTGCATATATTATCTAGGTAACTTTGAAATTCCAATTTCATAGATTATTCTATAAGAGCATAAAAAAATATTTGATTCAGAATTAAATTAAAAAGAGATATCAATATACGAACAACCCTGTATTGGATGAGTGCTCGGTTGAAAATTGTACGTTTCACACACTTACAGAACTTATTTACATAGAATCGCGGTTAACGTACTGAATTTCTACGAAAACAATATCCAATAGAGAGACGCGGATTTTCTCTGATTACTATACGGGCCTTGAAGGGCGAGCGGTGGTTGGGGGAACGGGGAGGAGGGATCTGAATCTCCTGCAGACTCTGGTAGTTATTTTCGTCTCATCGCTGTTTTCTAGGATGAGCCAGAAGGATTTGTTATTCCGAAAAGTTACGCAATTACCACTCATCATTAAAATAATTCATGAGCTTGTCATTGATTTACTGCTGTATAGTAAATCAATAACAACCCCTATATTTTTAAAATAGATTTATTTTTGATAGTTTAGAGAAAAGTGAAAAAACTGAAAAAAATATTTAAACGTTACACACAAATTTTATATAGAAACTGTTCAGTTTGAAGACATTTCAATAAACTGATTCACCCGGTTCGAACAAATGAAAAACTATTTTATGTTTTTTGAAATTATTTGATAAAATAATCGGTCATCGAAAGCTAAATACAAATTATTTGCCACATTCTTTTTCGAATCTTATTAAAAAATCACTCCCCCGACTCCACACACAAGAAATTATTTTCAATGATATATGCTGTCCCATCCATGCATACTTGGTCAACATCTATTCCTTTCATACTAGCGGAGATATTCAAAGTCACGATGTTGGTTTCGACTGGCCATATATACGCAGCATTTTTAAAATTCGTTTAATTAAAGAATATTAACGGAGATTTTTCTTATTTTTCTTTGTTCTGGGAATAATTGCATCTTCGTAATTTACTATGCAGAATTGACGAATACAGATTTTGAGTCTGAGGATGTATGTGTTTCCACAAGGTCTCCATTACTGACAATAATAAATTCCTAAAGAAGAATAGTTTGCTTATTGCAGGATAGGCAAATAAACTCATTCGTAAAACATGAACTCGGGGGTGGTTTCAAGTCCACAATTTTCGAGTCCACGATCACAACAAGGTTATTAGTGCGAGTAATATGAATAGGTGTCGTCAATTAAATTTTATCCAGGGCTTCTTGTAATAATTATTGAGTTATCATATTTTCTTGTTCCGGGTAGAGACAACAAAGACTTTTTCGGCGCATTGAAATCTTTAAAACAGTATTTTTAATTTAAGGTTGTGATTTTTAAGAAACATGAATTTATTTTGTTCTTGAATGATGAATAGCTATAATTGTGAAATCCACATATATCCAGAATAACCAAAAACTTATAAGTTTATTGGTAACTAGACATATCCAATTTTAGGTCTTATTAAAATCTAGTCTCAATTAAATAAGTTTTTTGCTTAAGAACAGCATAATTTAATGACATTTTTACTTGTAAGCTAAGTGTGAAGTTTAAAATTATAGTTTTAAACAAAATTTACTGTTTACCGATACTAAAAATACACTAGATGATGAATTGAAAACAACATTCAAATTCACTAACGCAGCTGTTGTCTTTTCTATGTTAATTTCAAAATAGTTCGACAGATCAAATATGATTTTTTTCTGTATATAGCAGCTAAATTGGGTTTGTTATTGACATCAACTTTTAGAATGCTCCCTATTACAAGACAACAGAAAATAATATATACACTTACTCAGGTTTTGTCCAATGTCATATTGAATTCCGAAGCTATCCGAAATTACTGTAATATTTTTGTATACAATGTTATAAGAGTATCGTGAATAAAATATTTAAAAAATGATTACTGTATAGCAAAGTAGTATGTAGTATAAAAGGAATCATGATTATTTAATTTATTTTATCAACCAGACCCCCGGGTTTTATGACAACACCTGAAGAAGATATTCTGTTAAATATAAAAATAAAAATAAATTTAAACAAAACTTTAATACAGCTTTATAACTTTCCAAGTTCATTATATTTTTACTTAAATTATAAATTAAATGAAAACTTGCACCGTATGTTTTATGTATAAATTAATAATTAAGAGTGTGGTATATACTTAAGCGGTCTTTTATATTCTTCATTTATGAATGCCGTAAAAGTCCACGTAATTCTAAGTTCATTTATGAAAAATTCACACAAAAACACATAACTGTGACAAGGCTCCCCTTCACGCGTCTTCCTGGGGTCTGTTACACCCGCGCTCGGCTTTATTGTTATGCGCGAAACAAAATAAAATTAAGCCCATAAATAAAAATAAAATACCCAAAATCCAAAGTTAGGCTGAACATTTTTCTGTGCAGTGTATCTGCTTCTACTTAAACAAAATTTCGCACCCCTAAAAATACTCCCATACTACGCGTGCCTACGGAGTGTAATGTACATATTTTGATGAAATGTCTTAATATAGCCACATTTGGTATGAGTTATTATAATCATAGAATTTTCATGGTATTTTTTTCTCCCAATGAACGGTAATATTATTATAAAAGTATAAGTTCATTGTAAAACTTAAAAATATAAATTAAGCTGATTATTTTTTTTTTTTCATATCAACCATTTTGCACCTATCTTTTAGCGTAGACCTCCCGGAAACATTGCCGCTCGTCTAGTGCAGTTCTCAAGGACATATCTCTTTAGGTCATAATTTGACCCATGGTTCCACAGTTCAGCTACGGATGCCTCTGCAGGCGATTATTAATATGACATGTGAATTTCAAAAAAATGCACACGTTTGCCTACGTTCTAAAAAAAATCATTTCTTTTTAAAATATTATACATTTGTTACGTACAATTTACGGTACAATCGTACAGTTTACAAGAGATATAAATTTTCTACAGGAAACTATCTATAAAAAACGAGATCTAACCTAGAAAAGACATCAGTTACATATACTAGTGATCGCGAAAACCTTAAATTAAACAAACACACACACATACATATATATAATAATTTAAGGAATCAACATTTTTAAGTGAGCACTGGTGTATGGAACTGGCGTCTCTTCTGATACTGTTGTATGGTTATTTTGAGACGAAGTCTTGACAATGGCACGCGTTGCCATACCGAAACGTCAACCAATTCTTCCTCAAGGAAACAACATACAAAAAAACGAATTAAAAGAGATACCAGTTCCATATATACATGTTTGATTTAAGATTTCTGTGAACACTAGAGCATGGAACTGGTGTGTCTTCTAGGTTAGATCGCGATCCACAATAGAGTTGTTGAGATTTATATCTCCCGCGAAAAAGTACGGTTGTACCGTAATTTTTTAAGGCAATGCCTTGATAATGGAAAGTGTTACCGTGCCGAAACGTAGGCCGTAGTTTTCCCAAGGGAATCATCTACAAAAAAAACGCCACTTAACATATAAGAATCGTCAGTTCCATATACATATTGCGTTAAAGTTTATCAGTTTTGATATGTGATTGATTTAAGAAAAATATCGATATTACGAGAGGGTCAACAAGTATGAAGTGTTTTTAAAAAAAACAATCGATATTAATAACATTTTTAAACGGCAATATTTCACAGAAATATTGCCCGTATAATGTGCGATATTTTTTAGTGCTAAGCTCCCACTCTCAAAATGTCACATCACAATCGAAAACTTCAACTAAAAATGTAGTGTATTATTCAGTTGACTTTAATATTATTAGCGAATAAAATAACCGGCATTGTATGCCTTGTAACAAAACGTTAGATAAATTTCCATGTGAACTTTGGGCGGGGGCGCGTATTCCACTATGGGATTAAAGTTAAGGAAATGATGTGGACGCAGGCTGGTGGTCGAGATATATAGATTAGTGGGTTTAATGAAGATTTCAGCAGCCCAAAAACGAGAGATTTATGAATTTGCTCATTCGTATAATGTACGGTGGAAAGCATTTCGGCCATTTAACGAAATATTTTAATTGGAATAATTTAATTACTATCATTAAAAGAGTTATATAATAATTTAACATGTCTACCATTCTCGTGATAATAATTAGATAATCAAATATACAATTAATACACATGTAATATTTACAGAAATTCAATTGCACTACATATGTTATTAAGAGATACATACATAATTATTGTTACAAAGTTATATTCTTTAATAAATGTATAATATATTTATTTATTTACGATCCGAAGACCTTTTACATGTAAAATTATAGTACATACTACAATAAAATAAGATTAAGTAAAACAAAAAAAAATCTGATAAACTTTGCAAACAAATCAAACTGAATATTAATAATGAGAAAATAAACAAGATATGAAAAACAACCTTGTATTCAATTGATGTTTAATACAAACAAATGTATCGTACTTTGTATACTTTAAACTATGTCAGACTATGAAATCAGCAGCCATCAATAATTTTTTTTCCTTCTTAATAGCAGTTTGTATTTTGAATGATAAAATTAAAATGACGCTGTAAGTTAAAACACATTTTTACCAAAAATACTTGCAATCTAAAATATTATGCGAGTATCAAATCTTCTAACAAGTAAATTATATTCCGTTCAGCTAGCATCTAGCATAAAAATATGTTGTTTTTTTTTATTTTGCTGTAACTTGACCGCCTATTAATTATATAATTTATATATTCATATTTTCTTCTCTGATATATATTATTTTCCATTTGTTTATATGAAAAAGGGTACCTACTCAAATGTGGAATAATTTTAATATATCATTATTATTCCTTACGTATTGAATACGTATGCCATTATTTGGAATACACATAGAAATTATCCCAAATCAATGGTATGTTATTTAAAGACGGTGATAAAAAATCCCAAATTACGTTAATAATGTCATGTAAAAAAAACCAAAGTTATTAATAATCAAAACCAGTCTCCTTTAGCACATACTTCGGTCTAGTTAGGGAAACAGAATACATTTTTTTAGATACTAAGACTCAATAAATTATTGTAAATTACTGAGAGATGTAAAAATATATTTTGTTTACTAATTATTTATAATACTTATATTAAATAATGTATCAACATCAACATTTTGTGAAAGTAATAAATAAGAAATGACATTACTATTGTGGAATATATTTAAAAAAATAGTAATATTTTTAAGAAGCAAGGTACATTCTCTTGATATAATGCTGCAGAGCCAAATTCGTAAAATCTAAGATTAATTCTAAAATATGCTTACTGAATAAACAGCCCCCGCAAAGAAGTGTATTTGAACAGGACACGGTAACAAACCTACAAATCGACGCGTGCAAATAATCCTTTTGCAAAAGAGCAAATAGTCAAACGGCAAACCCGCATCCCAAATCTGTTCTGCGGCTCCAGCTGAATTGCACTAAATGTGCTACGAGCTACATTCACTTGTCCGCTACGCCTCTACGGTGGGGCGCTATGCCGTGCGACGGGTAAAGGGGCGCTGCTAAACGCGAGCTCTGTAGGTACACGCGCTTTACTGCGGTCGAAAGCAATTAGTTGTAGAGGATTGATGGTGGGGCCAGAGTGTGATTGGCACGGGATTATATCTTGTTTGTTAAAACGATTATACTTACGAAGGTTATAGGTACGTGGCATTGCATTTCTACGAAACAATATTTTTCGAAAAATATTAGTTTTTAAAAATACATATCCTTATTGAAATAATGTAATTATAAATGCAAGATTTACAAAGCATATAAAATATATAATAATAAAAAAGTGTGTCTGTAGCTATAGAAATGCTCATAAAATTGAATACTTAATATAATGGAATAAAAAAATAGAGATGCGTACACGGAATACGTGGCACATCAATATTCTTATTATTTTCAAACTAATGCAAACGCTTCTGTTATGAAAATAAGACTAACTTGATGGCCTCCTGGAAAGAGACTCGAAACTCTGACCACTAAGCGAATATCGTAACCACTAGACCAAAAGCACGTCTGTATATGTTATAAATTATAATTTTGTAAATTGAGTTAAAACACTGTTTCATTCCACTATATTTTTATTGTGTTAAACGTTTGAACATTTTCGGGAACATCTTCCATTATCAATATTATAATTCAAAGTGATCAAAAACTACTAAAAGTAATATATTCAATTCGGTACTACAAACATGCCGCCTGATTAAAAATACACTTTTATTTTAAATTTTAAATATAATAATTTCGATTCCAGTCGCCAGATCCTTTAATCATCAAATAATATAAAAATAATTGTCATATTTTATCAGGTACTTTAAGATAAAAGTGAGGCTAAAAAGGTTTTTTGGATTTTTCCATAATGACATTGTGTGTCTCTAAAATAACAAATTTCAACATACCTTCAGAAATGATGATCGATAATATTTTAAAATTGATGTATTTCGCTACTGAAAACATATTAGCAAAGTGGTTGCAAAAAGACTCCGCATCATTTGAAAAAGCTGCCTACGTGGAAAAATTCTTATTTATTTATATAGAAATATATACTTAAACCAATTTTTATTATCTTTTAATAAAAAATTAAGTTGACTGTTGACGTATACCTGCGTAAGTGCTCCGGTAAGTGTAATTGACCAGTGTTGGAACGATTGAAGAATAAATTCGTAATCGTCCTACCTTACAATTTATTTATAATTTTAGTAATTGAGTGATGTGCAAAACAAAATCGGTATTTTTCATAATTCAGTATTCAGTAGTATGTTCTGAATAATTACAACTTCACAATAAGAATGTGTTCTTAATAATATAAAGTTGTATCAATGTGTCCAAAATTCAATAAAAATGAATTGATAATTCTGGTGTCTGCAGTCGATTTACTCAAAGGTATTTGAGATTCCGTAAAAACAATGTAGATGTCTTTCAAATAATGGAACGACAGATGTATTAATTTGAAAAAAGTGTAACATATAGGTTCGAAAATTTGTCATGAAAAATACTGGCGCTATAACACAATTGGTAGTGTACTTGGATTGGATGTAGATTGGAAATAGAGATCCAGGTTCGAATCCCGGTATCGCAAAAACAATATTTTTCGACAAAATTGATTTTATATGGGTATATTTATAATTAATACATTAAATTAGTAATTAATGAAAATATAGTATCCAAAAATGCATGTATCCAACGGAAAAAAAATTTACAAATTCAAATAATATTATGCGTATAATACACGCGTATATTATTCCCTTTAGTAATATTTTATTTGGCACCCCTGGGGGAGGGTTCGTACCTGGAGACCACAAATGAATGCATTCACGTCCAGTTGGTTTCAAAGACCGAATAAAGTAACATGTGTACAGATTAACCAGACCGACACCTTTACTGATTCATAAAAAAGCATTTCAGGTAGTGATTTCTAGTGAAAACGTTTTGCATTTAAATTTAATCTTACTTTAACAGACTAAAAGATAGATAATGTAGAATATTTCAATTTTTATTACATCAAACAAGATTGTCTTAATATTGTTTGCTGATTATGTATGTATAAAAAATGGTATTTATGGTGGTTAGTTGACGCGTATTATGGTGATATAAACTACAAGTAATTATAAAATTATAAAAAACATATTTCGATATATTTGTACATATCGAAGGTTTATACAGCAAAGCTTCTGTTTAAAGGGCCCGAAACCTTCATCACCCTGTACCGCATACCTCGTCTAGTAATTGACAAACAAATAGTACCCAGGGGACCCCGTATCCCGTGCCCGAAGCTAACTGATTCAATTAAGATAACAATTTTGTGTATTTATTCTAATTTACTCGACTTTCTAAATATTCTCTTGATGAAAATCTGAAGTTTTAACTTGTAAAAAAAGTATGGCTACGACGAATAATGAAAAGTTACGATACATATTTTAGTTGAAGTTAAAATATAAACAAGTATTTAGGTACTAGTACGATACGTATTTAGATGAAGTTAAAATAAAAAATATATATATTTACAGGTAAAATATTAAAAGAGTTTAAAAAATTGTAGAAACGTAGCAAATAAATCATAATAGTTGCAATAGTAATTGGATATATCCTTTTTATGTTATATAAATGATTGTGTCTATGTTTTATATTTATATAATAGTTAAGTCTGCCTAAAAACGTAAATCTATTTATGGATAAGTGTGCGCAGCATGGAAGACACAATGGCGGTGGAGGCTGTAAAGATCGATGCATATTGGTCGGTTCAATCTTCTCTCCACGTAAAATATAATACATCAAGTTTAAATACTAATTAAATGTATTAATTAGAAAAATAAACATATAAATTCAATTTTATCGAAAAATATTGTTGTTGCGCTACCGGGACTTTCCAAACCGGGGAAGGTGCATTATCCAACTATGCTACAGCGATAGTACTTTTGACGGCAAATTTTCGAACTCATATGCTGCACTTTTTCAAATGAATACATCTATAGTTCCATTATTTGAAAGCCATCTACTTTGTTTTTACATCATGGAACGATAGATGTATTAATTTGAAAAAGTGTAACGTATGGGTTCGAAAATTTGTCGTCAAAATTACTGTCGCTGTAGCGTAGTTGGATAATGCACCTTCCCCGGTTTGGAAAGTCCCTGTAGCGCAACAATAATATTTTTCAATAAAATTGATTTTATAAGTATATCTTTCTAATTAATACATTCAATTAGTATTTAGAATATCACAGACCTATATTCTGAATAATTATAATTTCACAAAAAGAATGTGTTCTCCTTAATAATATTAAGTTTATATAAATGATTTAGCACTGCTCTCAGTAGAGGCTGTAGACACGGATCACAAGGCACAAAAACATAATTTAAATATACAATCCTAATATCACAGACTTATGTTCTGAATAAATACAACTTCACAATAAGAATGTGTTTTCCTTAACAGTCCTAATTGTTGAATTATATCTGTGTGTTGTTCTGAAATACATGGCACGTTCTTATAAAGTGTTAGATTATTTTAGAGAGTCGTATTCAAATGATGTATAGCTGCTAAAGTATGTAGTTGCGTATCACCTCTGAACACACAATTATAGGCCGCCAATATGAGCCAGTGTTCCATCTTAAAAATAAGGTTCAATACAGAATCAGTTTGGGATTAAGGCAATTAAAGCAAAAAGGTACTTGAATTAATCTACAGGTACCTTATTCATCTGAAACACAGATCAGTAAATGAATAGACGTGAAATAAAGTGTACATATAAGAGAGGGGTTTGGAACATTAGTTGCGGACACGGGGCATTCATTCTACACACATTCTTGGCGGAAATATAAATTCGATAGTTTATGACACATTTATGCAAAAGTAAATGTATTTAACCTTCATCTTTGTGTAAACAATACGTATTTTTTGATTAATGCATATAACATTGTCAGCGTTTAAATTTTCGTTCCAATCGAGTCTTATTTTTAAAAAAAGTCGCAGAGCTATTTGATTGCGTAAGTGGTACCAAAGTGATCACGCCAAAATGAACATATTGGGACAAGAAATTTGCGTTAGTTCGTGTCTATATATTTGATGGTCTGTGACTAGAATGTACAAAATGAGAATTATTGACTTGAAATGCTGATCGTAACTGCGTAGTGCGATGTCTCAGTTATGTAGGTGGAAAATTGCGGCTGCTGCTAGAAGGTACGTCAGTTTCGGCTGAGAGCAAATATCTGATCTTAGAGTGACGTGGCTGCGTTTTGGTTGAAATTATCCCCTCCTCGCGGTTGGTCAATGGCACATCGTTTAACATTGCATTGCAGCGAATTAGATGTCTTATAGTAGTGGTGCCAGCTACAGATGTATATACGAGGCGCGTTTTTTAAGTAAGTACCGGACTTTTTTTTAAAGTCACATAAAAAATTGTCATAACGGGGCAACAATTTTCGTATACCTTCGTCTTAAAACGACGCCGCCTGGGATGAAAACCATGTCTGTATTCCGTATTTGAGTTCATTATCAAAACGCTTGCCACCAAGTAACCGCCAAATCTGGATTAAATTGGATTAACTTAGCGATGAATATCAGCTGGTTTCATGTTTCGTGAATTCAAGAAACCAATCACGGACTGTATCTCACACTCGGTGGGCTGATCTATTGTCTTGAACGTTTCAACCACTCAATACAAGATGGCCACATTATGCGAATGTTTCTAACGTTGCATGTGGTGAGTCAACAAATTAAGGAAACTATTGCGCATGCACAACATCACAACTGCAATGCTACACCGGGAATATGCGTCAACGGTATTTGAAAACATTCACCTGAGATCACAGATTCAAGAGTTTAAAGGATGAATTCAAAAATCCTCCATTTGGCAAGGCTTGGACATTTGACATTTGTTTGGTTCAGTACAAATTCTTTAATCATCGAATGAGTTAAAAAATAACTGTATAAATAACCTGATCCAATAAAAATAGTTGTTACGGTATTCTTGAAGATGATCATATAATATTTGAACGTCTCCATAAGAAAAGGAGGTTAAATTCGTTTACTATGTTTATAGGGGCTTTCTCCCGTGCGGGGGGTAACCCGCCTATACCCTGCAGAGTGCACACCCCTCTGTAATCCCTTGTAAGCCCGTATCACCATCGCCAAAGGCTAGCGTCTTACATCTAAAGTTCCATGTTCATACGGATGACGCGAAATATTCTTTCCATTATTATGATAAACTTTCTATATTTAAAGCGGAGTCGATTTTAGGCGCTAGGTAAAATTTATAACATGTAACAAAGTAAATAGGTGTTATTATATTATATTTAACAAAGATTAAAAATGAATAATTTTATCATTGTGAAAACTCACAATCAGCAATTATTGTAAGATATTAATTTAAATAAGTGATTTTATGCATTTTATAAAACTTTAAACATATTTTTATGTACGTTTTTTTTTTAAAATACGGTAATATCCACACATCTCGAATCAGCAGCTGTGGAATAGTAGTTAAGGCGTCTGACTAGAAAACATTTTCTCTAGGAGTCTTATCTCTATAAAACTCTAATTATTTTTTTTATTATTAAGAACATGTTCTTATTGTGAAGTTGTAATTGTTTGTAATAACATAGGTTTGTGATATTTTAAATACTAATTAAATGTATTAATTAGAAACTTATACATATACAATCAATTATATCGAAAAATATTGTTGTTGCTACCGGGACTCGAACCTGGACCTCTTTCCAATCCGGGTAAGGTGCATTTATGAACTATGCTCCAGCAGACAGTACTTTTGACGACAAATTTTCGAACCCATATGTAAAGTAAATAGATGGCTTTCAAATAATGGAACGAAAGATGTATTCATTTGAAAAGTGTAACATACAGGTTCGAAAATTTGTCGTTAAAAGTACTGCCTGCTATAGCATAGTTGGTACACACACATAAGATACAATGTGAGAAATAGAAAGGTCCCATTAAATATTTAAATATGATAATTTTTTACAACCCAATTTTCATGTGTTGCTTTTCTCGTCTTCGCCGAAACGCTTGGAATGGCCCATGCGTTATTTTTTTAAGCGGGGGCACTTGTAATAGTAGTAACGTTACCCTTCTGCATCCCTTTCCGGGCGATAACACGAACAGAAACGACGGGGTGGAAGGCTTGACACCTCGTTACACGAATGATTTCCTGTTTCTTCGTCGGGAAATGTGGGAAAAGGCTCCATTCTTCCTCGGCCCTGGGGCAGGTGGATCATAGGAAAAGGATTACAGAGGGAAGGAGTAGAGATTATCAGATGTAAGTAAGATGTTTCAAACTGGTCAAAGAAAAACAGAATTTAAACAGAAACATTTTTTTTTTTTTTGGTCTTCTTTATTTTATATTTTTGCAAGGGGATGGTGAAAAGAGATGTAAGAAGGGTGGAAGGAAATTGGTATAGAGACATGACAGTAAAGATTGAAGGACCAACCAGAAAGAACACGACTCACCTGGATTTTCAGGAACAAATTGGCTGATTTGCACGAAGCACTATGAACACAGTAGTAGTTTCGGCACGCACCGAAACCGAAACACAATAGCAACGAGTACGACGTTCACTCTTCATGACTGTCAAAATTCATAGACAATACACAAAAAAGTCGTGCTTTGAGGTATACATGTTATAGGGGGGGTGGAACAGATATGTAAAGTCAACATAATGGAGCATGATATTTCATTTTAATATGATATAATGAAATGGCATGATGTGCCGTAATGTTTCTGCTAAAAAATTAAAAAATATTACGAATAATGTACATATTCTCACGCATCAACAGACGCCCTACACAGCCAAAATACAAACATTCACTGAGCATGTGATCTTCTCGTCGGATCCCGAGTAGGTAGTGTCATAAAACTTACAGGTAGGCGCAATGCCCCTCAAATAATAATATCACTGGCATTGTCTAGGGGCAGCCAGACGAAAATAAGTCAAAACAAATACATGGACGCATACCTGGTATCCATTGTCTACCCGCTCAAAATGTTGACAACATATGTTTCGGCGTAAGCATTGATATTCAATCCGACTGTCTTAGGTCAGTCTTTGAGCGTTTTTTCACATTTTTATCAATAACTCATTTTAATCTTGTCCGATAATATTTATTTGCATCTGTAATGATTTTGTCAGAAGGTTAAGTTAAGGTTGTGAGACAGAGGCTCCTAACTTCTTCTTGTCTCACGTGTATTGGTTGTGTGTTGCAGTGTAGGGTGTCTGTTGTGACCAAAGCAGGGTATATAAATGAAAGAGCACTTACAAGGTTTCGTTTATTGAGGTGATGAATTAATACGATTTAAATACGCGGTTGAACTCTGGAGTGGCTCGCTGGAGATGCTGGTGTTAGGACGGCCTGCAGAGAAGTGATCGCTAGTTGCATGGCAGTGACTGTCTCTAGTGCTAGTGGTTATTTGCTGCTGCTCATTGGTCGCCCTGGTTCGGGTCCTAATGGTTGATAGGTGAGCATGTCTGCGGGCGCGAGTAGGGTCATCACGGAACTATAAACAATAATGATGACCATAGTTCGCTAGAAATGATAAAGATGCGAAAGCGTATCAGTTCAAACTTCTCTCCATACTTTTATACGAGTAGCTTGTTGGTCTAATGGTTAAGACGTCAGAAGTTTGCGCCTCGTTCCAGACCAGCTAGTTAGTCCTATTTTCATAACACAAGCGTTTAGCTTAGTTTGAAAATAGTAAAAATATTAATGTGACATGTATTTCGTGTACGCATCTCCATTATAAAAAAAAAAACAAAATTCAATAGAATAGATTGGAATGGTTAGTTCAGTATTGATCTGTGCCGTTGCGCTCGTCTCGCTCTCTGCGTGTCTTGCACGATGTAGACAATGATATAATGAACCTGTATTAGCAACTAGGTAAATCATCGACGAGACTCGTTCAATATTTCCATGCTAACAACAACTCACCCCAAGCAATAAATCATAGACACAACACAAGACAAACAACGAATATCTACACGCCAGTTCCGAGAGCAACAACGACATTTTATCAAAGATTCTTTCTACATGTTCTTAGCTACAAAACTGTACAATACACTCAGCACAAACTGGAAATCGTTCACTTCCAATAAGATTACACAAATATGGACCCAATATATGTTTCATTTAAGTATAGATCAATCAGAAGCACCGCTATCCAATATTCTAACATAATTATTATACAGTGTCTACACTAATAATTCACTAGTTCTACAATAATCTCACTTACATTTTTTTTCTCTATTTTTATTCCTGTCGAATCTATATCTTTCTTGAATTAAATAACACCACAACGATACGAAAAAACTGGCTACTATAACATAGACGGCAGTCTAGCAAAGTAGCCAGGACAATGATGCATATATCAGAGGTGGAGTCTACTCCATCCCACACAATAAACTACGAGTATTATACTTAACTGTAATATAATTGTATGTTATATTATAATATATTCACCTCTATTACAACAAAAAATGTATGTCTAATAAATAAATCTCAAACGATGGTCTAACATGACGCTATTTTAAGAGTATTAATTGTTTTAATTATAAAAGTACCAGTCCATATGATCAATATAGTATTACTGATGAAACATATGCGCTTCCGAATTATTGCAGTTGAATAACATATTATCTATGTCGATGAATAGAAATAGTAAAAAGACCCCAAAAAATTGACCGCGCATGTAATTCAAGTGCCCTATCCATTGCACACGACCACCCCGCGATATCTATAACAGTTCCCCGCCCAGCTACAGGTGGCGTATAACATTTTTCACACACCCTGTCCACCCCCCAGCCCGCCCTGTAACGTGTTAACACGGCGGGCGCCCGCCCATACGTTTCGTTCGGTGCTTAACTGATGCAGCGTCTGATAGAGTGGTACAAAAGGTGAAGTAAAAAATGTGTTTATTACATAGTGCGCTGTAAGAATATCTTTTAAGGATTTCAGAATTCACTGTGGTCATTTTATATTTTATTTTGAATTATAAAAATCATATGTACGAACTACGAAGTTATAATACCAATAGTTACCAGTAAATGAACACACATGAAATAAAGTGAACATATTAGAAGAGGGGTTTGGAACATTAGTTGCGGGACGAGGGGCATTCTGCCTGCAGTATTTACTCTTTGAAAATGAAATATCTGTGTAAACAAGACGTATTTTTTACATAAATTAATATTATATTGTCAGCGTTTAAATTTTCGTTCCAATCGAGACATATATATTTAAAAAATGTTGAGGAGCTATTTGATTGCATATGTGGTACCAAAGTTATCACGCGGGTGACACCAAAATGAAAATATTGAAACAAGAAATTCGCGTTAATAATCGTCTCGGTGACAGCTTTTAATTTTAGTCAAGGAAATATTGGAATTATGTAACAACATAAGTCTTTTAAACTGAATACTTTTTCTGTACTTAAATTGAAAAGTATTTAAATACACAGTATTTTTGTTGACTGAAAACATTATGAATCAGTTTTAGTGTATCAAAGTATTATATTAAAATATCTGATATTTATTCCATTTTATTTTTATATTTAATGGAAAGATTTGGGCTTGCGATTGGCTAATTAATGAGTTAGTGATTTAAAAAATCTAGAAAAGAACAATAAGCGACGTCACACAGAGACATATGGATATGTCCATCGTACAACATCGTCAGCGGGTAGTTTAAGAATAATACATGTATTCATTATTTATAGAAAGACCACAGAACATGAGTTTCAAATTCGTCGAAAACATACTAGGCTGATATAGCGAAAATTGTCACGCGTAATTGTAATAGAAAAAGGTCCAGATTCAAATCTCGGTAGCAATCAAATATTTATTTGATAAATATTTTTTTTCTGTGAATCTTTCTAATTGATTCATTAAATATGTATTATTTTTGTTATTAATGTTAGGTGACACATATTAAAATGTATTAAATATTATTCTTTATAATAGACACCCCCCGCCAGCTTTTTAAATGATAGTAGAAGTCTATTGATGGTTCTTCCTTAGCTTATTTTGTAAGAGTTTTCTTTTTATATTCTCTTAAGTGTTTTACGTATGTATTCAGAGCATCGCTTCATTGTAAGGGATAGACATGAGCACTCCTAAATTATTAAAAATTGATAATATTGATATGAAAACGTCCTTTAAAGAGAACTTAAAATGTAAGTGTTTCATTATTCATGATTAAAAAATGGCCCTTAAAATCACATGCAAGCGCACCATTCCACACCGCTTCTCCCCTACGAGGAAAATGGAAAAAATTTGCTATGCTCCATGAAAATTAAATATGCATGAGTGTTTGGCCGTGTGACATTTTAGGCGTAATAATTGCCCTGCTGATAAATTGTGTTGAAAATTGTTATGTTGAAACAATTTGTAGCAGTTTCCTGGGCTATGATACCGCGGCGTTTGCATTAGGGTCGAGGGGGAACCACATTTACATATTATGTCACATGACCAACAAGGTGAGGACCATTTACATGAAAATGAAAGGGAATTTTTATTCCAGAAATAAGTTTAATGTTCTCAACATTAGTTAAAAATACGCTATCCACAAATTTTTCTTTTGTAAAAAAGTCATACTGATTTTGTCAGATAAATTCCACTATCCTTACTCTTACATCTATTTATTGTTATCCCTGTATATCTCATTGCACATTGCTATGTCAATTGTTAATTCCAGCCAACAGTTTATGGCATCCTACAAATCACATTTTGATCGCTATTAGGTATATAAAATTGAAAATTCGTAAACTGTGCAGTATTCAGATTTTATATTATTGAAACGAATCTTGCTAAACGATGGAAATATTGATATTTGACACATAGGTAATACTTTGTTTCGAAATATTTGAATATTAAAATGACACGGACGTAAAGGTCTATGCCATTAGTTTATTTATTGAGTATTTAGATGATAATCACATTTTTTACAATATTGTTATTTCTAGAAGAGGTTCTATCCTATTTCAAATAAAGTACACTCATGTTTGATTAGGCTGACGATATTAAATACAGATTCATACTTCGCGTTAGAACGTGCTAATTTATATAGTGTGATTTTCGTAAAAAAATCATCTCAAGAACGCTATACACAAAAACTGTTCAGTCTTGCACTACAATTTAAAATAGTTATTCGAATAATAAACTTTATATAATTATTCAAACCCAGCACAAAAACACTTCAAAAGTGATAGCAAAAAGAGAAAAAGAAGGACAGGCGGTATTCATCAAAATAATAAACTGAAATTCAAAATTTTAATACGTAATGAGTTTTTTTGATGAAACCGAAAGGACGAGGGAAATATTTTTGAATATAGACGAGATCCTATTGGCAATATATTGTGCCAATATTTTGAACAATATCAATAATCACATTAAAAAGCTTTATAAACTACATACGTTCTAAATTATATTCTTCGTAAATGCTACTACTCTTTTTCAGTGTAAGTGAAGACGATAAACAACCAAATGAAACAGTTTCTTGAACGTAATTTCTATTTATAAAGGCTTGGATGGATTTAGGCTGTAGAATAGATTTGGACATAAACATGGATTCGTGCAGAAATATACCATTCACTTAGGGTTTATGTGAGAACTGTCACTTGTTGTGTGAATGTGTGTGTGTGTGTGTCCGCCATGAGAGTGTGAGTATGAGAGGGTGGAAGGCGAGCTTTATAAGTCGGCGCCTTAGCGGGGAGCGCTCTCATCTCAGCTCCTTCCAATTATAATTAGTGTATATATTGTATAAACCTCTGTACTTATGTGTTTGAATAAACTGATAATTGTTACCTGAAAGACCGAGTTTATCTTACCCATAATCCGGATATGAGATAACAGGCAACAGAGGATTGAACACCGGAGTAAACGAGTGATAAAAGCGCAGCTATCACACTGGCGCAGCCGGTAGCCGATCTGCACGACAGTCAGTATGACAGGAATTTTCAGAATCGTAAAGCTGAGTATATTCATGCCCTTTGAATATAAATTAATTTTAACTATAATATATTTAACACATTTATCTAAAAAAAGTGATATTTTAACTGACATAATATAATAAACATTTTGGACCCTAAATTTCTCGCTACCGAAATTACAATGTATTTTAAATTCCCCGCCATCTCCGCGCGGGAAGTGGCAGATTGTTCCGGGGTAACTTAATAAAGAGTAACGCCAATACATCGCGGAAATCATATTTACTAATCTGCCCTCGGAGTCGTTTTTTTCCCACATCCCCCCGAGACCTGGAGGGTGGATCCACTGTGGACTCAGCGGCACAGATTGTTGCCATTCAGGGGAAGATAAAGCCATATTTTTAATATATATTTTCTTTTACACGTTAAAAATAAAATCAAATAATATTATCTCAGATACTACTCACCTACATGTTAGTATACTCGTATGTGTTAATATTCCAATATATTCTTAAACGTAGATTAATCAATACATTGCATTATATTTTAATAATAAACATGTATTAGTAGCGGTATGATATATTATGATATGATTTTTTATTTGTTTTATAATTATACCAGATTTAACATATTTTTATATAACACAATCTTATAAGCGTATCAGAGATACTATAAAAACTAACGACAGTGTTTATATATAAAATAAAAATGATTAATTTAAATTAAGTTACATTTTATTAGTGAAGTTTAGATTTTCAAAAACATAGTTCTATGATAATTAAAACAAATTTAGATAAATTACTGAGCAGATGAGATTATATTTTTTGACACATAGATTTTTCTGTGTATCTAAAATTCTAACTGATTTATATAAATTTGTTTTAATTATATTGTTAGATTGTGTGAAGTTTTTAAACCAACAATAATTAGAATTGAACATTTATTATTTTTATTTTTCTCTTTTTATCATATTTTTACAGTTATTAATAATAATGTCCCATCACTAAGATGATCTTGTGACGAGGTGGGCTATTAATTAAAAGTTATTTAAGAATTTATTAATATTGATGACTTCATTTTTCTTTGTAGTGCTCGTCATTAGTTCCGTTTTAATCTTTTTGCTTGTTAAATTATAATAAATTTAAATACATTAATTGACTGGTATAGAAAATAATCCGTCATTCTACGAATTCGATAAATATTTTTTAATTTTATTTTTATTATTCACAAAATTGAATACATCTGTCACAAATCAACGTAAACAGATGAAACCGGTGTCTTATAAGAGGGGCTTTCTTCTGCTTATCCTAACGTTATTAAATTTCCTCGTGTTTTTAACACACAGCTGTATTATTGGACCGAGGGGCTTCTCAGAAAGAAATTACAGTGAGAGCCTTTTGGCAAAACCGCGACCAAAATATATATATTCAAAATAAGATAATTTTCCCTCCACAAAACGGTTGGAAGAAAGTTTTTTTTTGTGTGATTACATCTTTATATCCAATATTGTAGTTCTAGTGTAATATTAATGATTTTTTTGTTCAATACAATTTATTAGCTTATTATATAATATAATATAACAAATGAGGGATAGAAAAACCAAATTGTTGCGGCATTTAGGATGTATGTGTGTATTATTTATGTATCATATGAGATACATATAAAAACATCAAAATGTTCATGGATAGTCACTTTCGTATCAATGTTTAGTAATAAGATCTAAACAGTCAGGATTTAACCTATGTCCTGATAAATTCTAATGAAAATATATTATGAATTCATTATTTTATAATTTAAATGTGATCTGATCCGAAAACTAATTAAAATAAATAATTAATTATTGATGAAAAGTTAATACTACTGAAATATGTATAACACGTATTCCCAATATTTAATATGATTATACTAAACTACAATTGTACCTATTTCATCGGCGGCGTACGAGAAGGTTGAGTGCATCAAATATGTTGTTTCTTGATGAACATCAAAAAAATACCGCAAATTTAGCATTCGATAAAACACGTTTAAGTCTTGACAAATATAATCTATTAATTATATCTTAAAAATTTGTTATAAATTATAATCTACTAACGACTTAGTTTTAATGTTAAGAAAACATATGTTAGGTATGTAATTACAGTCCGAAGTCACATCCTTATCTGGTCTAAGTTTGTCAACCTTAACCTTACTTCATCTGAGGAGAGTTATGAGTTGGAACCATTCTTTTAATAGTTTTGTCTAATCATTATTTATTATGTATTCATCTTTTTAAAAGTACCAAATTATTATTATCTTACTATTGATGTTTTCTATAAGCGGATGTGCACTGAAATGATTATTTGATATCATCTCATTTATTACTTTGTTTACCCGGTACAGAATCCGGATTTAAATTATCTTCTATATTATTTAATGGGAGAAATATCTCCACAATTGTCTTCAGAAATCAGATCGTATCTAACATCCAAGTGACAAAGTGGGAGATGATTATAGAATTATTTTATTCGGAATATACATGCGGATGATTTACTTTACAAAAAATAAAATAATATCTTTAATGTTGTTCGATCTTCATCTATCTAACGATCGCCGTGCGTGTGCGCGCAATATGAATGCGACATATAATGGATCCTGACCATTACCAATCCACTACCCTCTCCTCCTATACCAAAACACGATAATTTTCTGTGATGTGTTTTCTATGGTTTTTTGAGTTGAAGTTGTACCTATGAACTGAAAGTCAAACTTGTCATCCTGCCGTGTGGGCTTGTGTTAATTATCGTCCTACTGTGTGGAGCTGATATTTGTTTGTGTGTAATCGGTTTCTCGCTACCGTGCGAACCGATTTAGTGCTGTATATCTTGCCATTGTTCATGATGTTGAAGCGTTTCACAGGTGGGTCGTGTTTTCTGATTCTGGGTGGTCCTTCAGCCACCCCATGTCCCCTAATCCTGTCCTTCTCCCAAATTTTGTCAACCCTTCCTGCATTCCTTATTTCCCCACTCCCTGGTTAAGACAAATGTTGATAATGAAATAATTTTAAATGAGTCTTAGAAATTGAACGATACAATCATTATAAAATCTATATTACAATGTTTTTGTATAAAACTGCCTATAACCAATCAATTAGCTCTACACTACAGGAACGTAATTCATGCGAGATGTAGCATCGGGGCCTTGAGTCACGTGACTACAGTCGTGGGGAGTTTTGCGTCGGAAAAAAATACTTTGTACCAAATTACGTATTTTTTTCTCCCCCTGCAATTACGGTATTTGAGAATAAATATTGTATGAGCCGCAAAACGTACGGGAGCTGTCTTTTTACTTACCAACTGTTATCCAAGTACATGATTGTGGGATGGCTCATTTGTCGGCTTTCATAGGAGTAGAGTAGTCTTTGAGAACGTATATGTTCATTTATGTTCTGAATTTTTTACGTAACTTTTTTTAAGGCACGGTAAATAAATATAAAATAAAAGTTTTGTAATACCTCTGTATCTAGCTAACAATCGTCATATGACATACAATGATAATTTATGCGTATTATTTACTTATTTATTATTGAACTATTTTGGAGAATTTTGAAAAAATAAAGAACAAGATAATTCAGTCAGACAGTTACTGATCTACGAAAAAGATACCTTAGTTTGCTGTTGCATTCTGTATTTATACTATTATAATGTTATTTACTTGTACATTGAAAACTCAAATTAAAAATATTTTTAATATTTGTAAAAATTGATAAAAATTATAATACTTATAATTTTGTATTTTATTTGAATGATGATTTATAAAAAAAAAATAGAACATGTTTAGAGTAATGCATTATTATTAATATTATTCTAAAAGACAACTTAAATCAGAATGACTTTAAAAAAAATGCTGTATAATTTATAACTAACATTTTGTAATTTTTAAAATATCATCTGCGGTATTTAATATGAAAATGTTTTAATAGAATTACTGTTCTGAGTATGTTCTGTAAAGTAATATTTGTATTTGTAAAAATATCTCGATATAAATGAATTTTCAACCACGAATTTGTTGCCATGTTCTGTGATATTTTAATACAAATTACGTAAAGGTGAAAAGACAGATATAAGTTCAAAAATTTATCATCAACTTACTCAGTTGTCGTGGTGTGACTGGTAACGCGTTTCTCCGGATAGTAAAAATTATAAAATATTTATTTTATATACAAAATATTTTTTTTATAAATTGATTTTTTCTGTATATCTTTCTAGTTGATATATTTATTTTGTATAAATAAAGATGGCCGCTTAAAAGTTTATAATAATTTTCCAAAGAATTATAATAATAATTTTGGTTTCCATGGTGTGTAATATTTTGGTTTCTACGGTGATGAGGTGGACGTGAAGTGGTTTAAAAATTAATATTTATAAGTGAAATGGACCATTGAAAATGAATAAATTCATAATCAAGATACTTTCGAGAGTGTGAAATATCAGAAAAAACATAAGTTATTCAAAATGGTATAAGAAATTGTGCCTAAAAATATTAATGTTTTTGACAGATACGAATTGTCTGTGAAAATGACAATTTTGTAACTTTTATAATGTTGTATAAATATTCTGTTATCAGTTTTCTTTCTGGCATATTTAATTAAATAAATTTCCTTTTCAATAAGCAAACGATTTATTTATTGTAAAATCAAATTCTCGTTTTCAGCATAACATTAAAAAATAAATGTGAAAATGACGCCAAACCCCCTCCGTCTGTCTGACTATGTTTATAAAGAAACCACGACTGTGCTCTTTTTCGTTTTCAAAGCCATAGATAAAATGTTTTAAGCTTCTAATTGTTTTTTATCTATGATTTTATCTAATATACTTTGTATTGCCACGTCATTCAATATTAGTTGCTTGAAATGACTTTACTAAGTGTAATAACTAGATCTTTAACAAATATCTTTTAAATATATTCTTGCATTTGTCATCTCTAAACAGATAACGATACGATGCCTCATACACTGTGTAAGCTTTAGAAAGGTTAATATAATTTGAATACTTATCTAATAAATCTATAAACTATCCATCAATTTAGAAATTTATTTAACGTATCGTTATAAAAAATAACACCCCGTCATTGAATATCACCACTGTATTGTATGTATACAATGAGAATATTTACGGTTAAGTGGATAATGATAAGTTTGTTATGTAAAAATGTACGATCTACTGCAGTTGAAATGATGGTAGTTTACGAACATAAATCAAGCAAAACTTAAAACGGTACTCCAAATTAACTTTACCGGGTACATTACCTAATAATTTGCCTTGAAAACTTTTTACACGACATAACAAATTGGCGTATGCATTACATTATTTTCTTCGATTTAGTTAAACTTATTCTCTTTGGTAAAAAAAACCCTATTATTTTTATATAGCTATATATACTATTAGTAATCTGAATTGACTTAATTTATAAATTTAAAATATGAATTAAATATATTGAATAGAAAGATATGCACATAAAATAAATTTTATCGAAAAATATTGCTGTTGCGCCACCGGGATTCGAACCTGGATCTCTTTCCAAACCGGGGAAGGTGCATTATCCAACTATGCTACAGCGACGATATTTTTAGCGACAAGTTTTCGAACCTATATATTACATTTTTGATATTATTACATTTAATCGTTCCATTATTTGAAAGAGCCTTATTTTTACGGAATCTCAAACACCAACAACAATAATATTTTTCGATAAAATCGATTTTTTGTGTATATCTTTCTAATTAATATATTTAATTCATATTTCAAATATCACAGATCTATGTTCTGAATAATTACAACTTCACAATAAGAATGCGTTTTCCTAATAATTTATAAATTACCATAAACGATACATTAATTGAAAACATGTAGCAGCCATCACATTAATATCAACATCAATGATTTTATGATGCATTACCAAAACTTAATTTGAAAGATTGTACGTATTATCTTTTTTTTTACATAACAAATGAGAATTTATAAATTTTGAAAATTAAAAATAATTACTGACATCATGCAATCATTAACTATATAGTTATTCTAATATGAATAAATAAATACAAATTAAATGTCAGAGTTATAATGAAATAAGTCACAAACTTACCCTCGTCAGACGGGGATGGGACCCTGTGCCGCACTGTCGCCTGCAATAAAAACAGAAAAAAGTTAGTCTCGCAAAATGAGGTTAAATCAACTGCCTTCTAAAAAGGTTCTCAGTGTGGAATTGAATAACGCACGTAACCTAAGCTAGTTAGGGGGCACAATCGAGAGCCCTGTGGAACCCTCAAGTGCGTTGAGACAAAGGGCCCCCCTAGAGGTGTTATCATTCAGACAGCGCTTCGGACTGCCATTATTACTTTGATTCTTGCTTTCTTGAGAGTCGTGTGGTCACCGGTAAGGATTAAATATGATTTGCACAGAAATAAATTCAGTGGCGAAATAACTGGAGACAAAGACCCTAAAAGCTTTTTACTATATAATTTTTGTAAATGAAGTAAGAAAAGTTGTTTTACTTAATTAACTTTAATTTTATTTTATCTTGGTATGTTTTCCATTTATACACACGATCCACTCTTAAACATTCTGATTGCTCTCAAATATGTACAATATATTTTGAATTTGGACAGATTAATTTTTAAATTCATCTCAGGTGTTCGATATTTATGACAGATCCACGGATCGCCGTGCGCGTGTGTAGATGCTCCACTATGTTTAGTGTACTTATATGTCCCCCCTCCCTATACCCTACACCTCAGAGCACGTCTTTTCTGTGTGTACTATCTATGACTTTTGAACTGTCAAGGAAAATGGATGTCCGGCTGTGTTCTCGTCACTAACTTGAAGTTTTTATAACGTTACTCTGTATTCGGTTCCTCGCTTGTGCGTACCGAAATCGCTATTATGTATCACAGTGCTTTATGTTGATCATCACAAAAGTTTCTTGAAGTTCAGGAGCTGTGATAACAGGAGAGAAAATCCAGGTAAGTCGTATTCTTCCCGGTTGGTCTTCTAGTCTTTATTGTCCTGCTCATATACCAATTCCTATCACCCTTCTTACATCCCGTTTTACCAAACCTTGTGTAAACATCGGGTAATATTAAAATTGGAATTAAATGGCAACAAATTAATTTGTACTCGTAACATAAAAAGCACTAGTATTTTCTCTATTAAACGAATTGAATAATATTAAAAAATTAGAAATGTTTGAAAATATATAAATGTATAAAGATTTTATATTAGTAGATTAATAGAATTTTTTTTAGACGTACATTAATTAATGCTTTGTTTTATATGAACGTATGGTTTGTGTAATTAATTCAGTTAATACATTTGTACCATATAAAAACATCAAATAAGTTAAAAATATTATTAAAAATAATTATTACTATGAAATAAAGAACATAAAAATACTATAATCTATTTTACTAAATAATATATATATATACTCATTTATAAGTGTATTTCTTTTTCAGATTGATAGCACAGATCAATGAGTTATCAACATTAAATAAAAATTTATTTTTGTATGTTAAAATAAAATTAACAATATTATTTTAATTATATACAACACGAGTGTTAATATCAATCTTTCAGACTTGCATTTATGCACTAAGCGGTACTAAATCTATATAAATAATAATAAGTATAAGAATTATTAACAATATTTGTAGAAAAGTAAATTAAGAAAGTATCGAATACAAAATCTAAATTTATTAATTAGTGATTGTATAATGTGTGTAAAAATATTGATCATTGCTGATAATTATTAAATATGGACCGTTGATGATAATTGTATATCAATACCGTCATTCTAGTGTCGGATAAAAGCCTTCCCATGGCTGCTACTCATTTCAGGCTTCCGTCAATCTTTGCCACGTCACTCTCACTGCACTTATAATGTCGTCAATTGTTGATACTTTGGGCGTCCTTTAAGTCATTTTTTGTCACGGGGCTACAAATTACGAATATTCCCTGTCCATCGATTATTACTGCGTTTTGAAATTTGGGCTGCATATTGCTGTTTACATTTTACAGCAGTTTCTATCATACAATTATTTCTTTTTCAGTCTCTTCTAGTGATTCCCCATATACTTTTTTTCATATTACTCTATGTCGTTTGGAACTTTTAGGTTGGCTTAGTATTCAAATTAAAGGTTTAGCTACCATAAGTAAGGATTAATTAAAATAATGCCCTGGTCAAAGACTTCTCTTAAGATGCAGCTGCATGTTACTTGTTATGCAGGAACGGGAGAGGGGCGTGGGGTATGCCAATCGCTAGCCGCGTCTATGGGAATTCAGTCGCTATGGAGCGTGTGCTTATAAGTTGTTCATGAATTTTTCCCTAGAAAATTGATATCCCGACGAAGTGACCTAAATTGGACTCCGTGTAGCCCCAACTTGATACCAATAAACTTATTCCTATGGGGCTAACTTAAATCAAAGGTATAAAGTGACAATCCTTCCTCTTTGGACTAATTAAAAGAAAATATGTGAGAAGAAATGGCAGCGATCACGAAGAATACGTGCCGAGCAGTTCTCAGAAATTTTGCCTCCCGTTTAGAAGAGTACCAGCGAAATAACGAATCCCATTTAGAAAACATAATTTTAAGAAATAAATTCCCAGAGACTATTTAAATGCAAAATATTTTTTGTTTTATAAAATCCATCCATTACAGAATTTGTATTATGTAAAAGAGTTTTGGGACACTTTGCATTAGTAAATATCATCTAAAATAAAAAAAATATTTGAAAATAAAGCAGAGTGATGATACAAGATCGTCTTTCAGCTGCCTGTAGGAAAAATCTTTAGTATCTAGGGCCAGGGCAGGCGCGGCCCTTTGATGAAAGTTGTGCTAAAACAGGCCACTTGATCCCCTTTATTGTTCTCGCGGGCACCGGCGCGCGTGCCTGGACTGCCTAGGTGCTGAAGCGCCCTCCTCATCTTCCTGAATCCACATCCACGGCCAGGAGCAGGATTGGATTGTGTTTGAAGGATTGATTCTGAGAAATTACAATATCAAATGTTCCGAGAAGTACGAGTACCTGCCATTACTTCCCTGCATTCGTATTTTACATTTGTTTCAGTAATTAAAAAATATTTTTAGTTCTTGTACGATATGATAAATACGGTAAAGTAATCATTGCCATATACGTTGATACTACAAGCCGCTCATATAATGTTATATGAGAATTTTAATCGATGTCAATTTATGTATAAAATTGATTTATTTTTATTTACGGTACATTAAAACGTGTCACGGTTTAACGATATAAATAAATATTATACGGTGGTTAATCTCATTCGCATGCAATCAGATAATTGCACATATTTATTCAGATACTTAAGTCAGTAATCAACAACAATATTATTATGATATGGCTGCTATTAATATTTAGATCAATTGCCTAGTATACAAATAATTTATAATCTAATAATCGAATTAAAGATTCTTTATTAATAAAAAACAGTTAGTTTTAATATTTGACGCAAATACACTGTTGTTATTTGATCACCCTAATGAAGAAAAATGATTTTTTCTAAAACGTTTAGTGTATAGGTATGTAAAGTTAAATGTGGTTAAATACAAAGTTACTGTATAATTTATTAAAAAACATCTGATCTATTTAGAAATATTTTAGAATGAAAAATGTAAACGCTTTTAACAATTACTTCTAGGTGGACCTGATGATTTCGCTTAAGTGAAGAGCATTTACAAAGTCTTTGTCTTCGCATTTTGCCTCCACACTTCCAAAAATTGCCAATCTTCAAATGGAAACTTTCTTTCATGGGACGTCCGCGTCTTGCGTTACGCAACACAACGCTGCCAGTCCGAGCCTACATCCCTTTTAATTAAGCGCCTGTGCGATTTGCCTTAATTTCACTTAATTTGTACCAAGATTTAAATGAAATTAAAGCAATATCAAAGCTGCAAAGTTATCTCGATAATGTGTCGCGTCTGATGTCTTGCCAAGCTCCTCGGCCGGGGGTGGGTTCGCTAGGGGAGGGGGCCCGGTTCAGGGTGGGAGGCGTCACCGCCTCACTAATTGCAAAATAGCAAAACATTAGCGGATCCTTCGGCTTTTTCGGAGTATATCTATTAGCCTCCGAATTTCTGGCTGTGGAAAAGTATAAGACCGGGGCACGTCGTGAGGCGCGCGACACCGTGGCACTTTAATTACACTAATGGCACTCTGCCGAATGTTAATTACAATTGAAAATCCCGCGAAGGGCGGCCGGGAAGGAGGAGGGGGGCGACAGCCGGAGGGGCGCGTGTGTGGAGCAGATGATGCCTGATGTACGGAGGGGGTGGTGAATGACCGGTCTTTTGTCGGGGATGTTACTCATTGTCGGGAGAGGAACAAACGCACCCCCATCAGACAATGGAGGAATTTCAAATTTAATATGTTAGGAAATGTTTCGTGTTTTATGCGAACCTTGCTTATGATACGTGCTTGAGGGAGAACACTGAGCCGCATATACTTTGTTAATTCATTTAAAAAAACTGACATGTTGTTTATTGCTATTTAACTAATTAAAGAGTAAAAATGGTAACGGATATTCTCAATAAATTAATAATCTTTTATAAACGAGTAATTTAATACAAATAGAAAAAGATCACGGCTTTGGTCTCTCATTCAAAAAACCCAGAAGCAAATTAAGAAAACGGAAAGAATTCTAAATTGACTGCATATTAATTATCCAGACTAACGACCAGACGTCAAAAAAACATGAAAAATTGTCTCCGTATAAAAAACGTCTCCTTCAAATCCGAGGAAACCTAGACGTCAAAAATAACAAATGAAAAACGAACCGCGTATTGTGTACGAAGCAGAAACGCCAATGGGAAAGAATAAATTTAGAAAGGAGCGCAGCAGACGACCGAGGAGGAGGAAGTGTCCCGCCAAAAAGACATCCATCCAGCCGGCGTGTTTCTATTTCCATTTATCAAAGAAAAACATTGTCAAACAGATTTGAGCGGAGCTAATATTGAATGGTGGTGTTTACCGAGCGTGCCGTGGAAGCGTTCAAATAAAAAAAATGGAAAATTGTAAAAGAGAGATTGGGGATTCCCCGGCGCGCACTGGCGGCGCCAGGAAGTACTATCTGTGTTCTCCCGACAATGCCCAGGTGGGTGATTTTTTTTTTACAATCAAACAAGGCTGTTGATTTAATACCCGTACGTGGGAACACGTTATTGAAGGTAATATGAAAACACTAATAAATGAAACAATCGAAAGAAAATATTTATACATATTTTACGTAATAAAAAATAACAATTCAACGTATCACATAATTCTAAAGAAATAATGTATCTAATAACTCGTCACATTATCATTACGAAATAACACATTATTTTATTAAAATTATAACATGATAATTATATTAAAAATAAAGAATAAAATAATCTAACATCATATTTGTTAATAACCATAAAAATAACTCCAATTAACTCCAAAACTTACCAAAAAACATACATTAAATTAAATTCTACAAATAATTTAGCATATTAACTATGAGAATATTTAATGACTTTTTCTAAATTTTTACTTTAACTCGCATACACAACTAACAGTCGTAATAACATGCCCGGTACCGACGCTACAATAACCATGGACTCGCAACCATCTAGGAGGTCGGGACTCTATTTTCTCTACCGCTTTCTAAGTAACATCTCCAGGAAACGTTTTTCTGCATAGTCATTTGTGTATCTCTAATCCGTAACTGTATTTAACAATAAACTTATGTCAACCGTAAGTTGTTTCATATTTCATTCCATAAACTGCTCTGATCACACACAATTATGTAAGCGAATGGGTGGTTATTGGGATACAAATCACTCACACTACAACATATCCTTCTGATTCATCTGACAAACGCACACAGAAACAGTAAACATTAATCCACAAAACACTATTTCTATAAATGCATCCCATTCTCCAAAGATCTTTCATAATGACCTCGTGTGTCTCTAAGAGTAGATAAATTTCAACATACAAACTTCAACATTTCTTCAGGAATTAAGATAAACATATTATTTTTGTATTGAGGTATTAAAAAATTTCCGCCACTGAACACACATCGGCAGAGTGGTTGCAAAAAGGCTCTCCGCGTCGCTTTGACGGAGCCGCTTTCGTAGAAAAATTCCCGTATCCATCGCCGGGAAGGGAGAGAGATTAGCTAAATGCGGGGGCCACCGCCACAAAGGCAGTTCGGCGCGGGGCGGAGGGGAGGGGGAGGCTTCCGTGATGGGGGATGGAACTCTGCTTCCGCTTCCCGTTCCGGGACGGCCTGGGTCCGGTGGACGCTAATCAGATACGGGTATCAGAGAAGGCTCCAGAAATTTTGAGGAGCAAAAATTTTAAATATACCATTGAGATGCAATAATAAAGACTGTACACTATTTTTACATCTAATTTATATGCATAAACAAAATATCTGGCGCAATAGTTTTATATGAAAGTGTTATCACTTAGGATTTTTGAAATTTAAAAAAAAAAACTCAATCAAATTAATTAATTTATATATATATGTACAATTTAGATACAATATTATTTAGTATTATAAAAAAACTTATAAGTACTACAACATTCTATGTGTTTGCGCGTATTTTATATCCTTGATTTGTAGTCCTGCGTTTTTTGTTGGTGGTATGCTGTTATTCGTGACACAAATTATTCAACCGCCATCGGAATCGGTCTGCTACCAAAAGCGCTATAGGAAGTTTTTGTGAAGAATTTGTGAAGATCGACCAGAGAACATACAATATCAGGAATCAGCAGAGGATCAGCAGCAGTCCAGGTTAGTGGTGATCTGTCTTATTATCAATAGAAAACCCAAAATCAGGATTCATCGCTATCGAAGGTGTTTACACGCACACTATCATCTGTAAGAAAAAAAACATTTTCATTCATACATTTTCAGCTTTCAGAAGCAGAAGTCTATAACATTCCACATGTCAATAAAATCCATGTATTACATAATATAAAGAGCACCTAAATGGATAAAAGTCCGGTTCTGTACTCAATTGGAGATTGAAACACGATTATTAAGACCCTAAAGTGAGTAAAAGGATGAATAGGTGCGCGGAGGTTCTTCATTAGACGATAGTGGTCAAGGGAGGTTTTAGTTTTGTCGCCCCGGTCGATAAGGAGAGGTCAAAGGTTATTGGGACGGTTAGTTTAATGTGTGATGATTGGGACTTAATGACACCTAGACCGGATTTCGACACATTTTGCGGAATATTGAGGTAAATTAGAAGCTTTGCATTTTCGGAACAAATAATATTAAATACTGTTAAGTTTTTTTTAAAACAATGGGAAGTTTTTAAATATAATAGATACGTTTGCGAGGAAAAATAAATATTTTTAAATTTTACTGCAATTTTTTTTATTAATACCAAGATTTCTTATTTAACACACATACAGTACTAGTTTTGAGCTCAAAATCGAGAATTGTGAATATATCTAAGTCACAATCACGAACAGTGATTGATTATCTGAAAATATCGTAATTCATGATACCAGTCTGATAATGTAATAAACTAAAATGTATACATATTTACACAATTACAGTATTTAATTTGTTTGTGGTTTGCTGTAATTTTATTTGATCTTTATTTAATTATTTATGCTTAAAAATTGTGAAATAAATATGGTTTTAACATGAAGAGAGGTTATAATATAATGATAGTTTAATTGAATTCAATTTAGGTGATAACATTTTGTTCTCTTATTTCGATTGTGATATTTTCGTAAAACTGTGATCACAATCAAAGTTTTCAATCACTAATATCATTGAATACCAATCACAGTAGTGAGTCGAGAGTAGCAACTTATCTGCCATCCAAATTATTTAGTTTAGTTATAGATATATGATGTTTATGATACAATATTTTTTCAAATACAGTAGAAGATGAAAACAAAGAAGCGAATAATCCAGTTCTGGTTAAAAACGTCCCAATTTTATTTAATATTTTAAAATACGTATCTCTGTAGATATAATACAAATCTAATTGTAAAAAATTGAATATAATTATCCCAACTTTATATTCAATTCCCAAAGCGCAATTAAATGAAACATGCATCGAGTCTAAACCAAGAGACACATTAAACTATGTAGCAGAATACTTTATAAGCAATATGTAGTCTGGTTTGCTGGAGCCAGGGCAACCGAACTACCCTCGGCTGAGCGCAGAGCTCGTGATACAGTCTAGGGTAGGTAGGGAAGGTCCTTGTAGATTTGTAATTAACCACCGCGAAAACACGAAGCTACGACACAAGCGCCAGAAATATTTCAGAGGGAATAAGGAACGATTACTGCAGTACACAATACACCCGCGGGAGAACACAGCAAATGTAAATAACCTAAAGATAATAATGATATCCGATTTTAATACTATATTGAAAAAATATAAAAATCGTTCAATTTATCTCCATATCTGGTTATATGGAGAGGTAGAGAAGAAAGAATGTCACACATTAAAATTCAGATCTTGCAGTCTTTGATGCATAATGGCGAGAGAGAGAAGACAAATTTATGTTTTTGATATGTAGTGTTGGAAACACATGTTCCACATACCATAAATGGCGAGAAGCACGAATTTTTAATTAATTTTAATATTAATTATTAAATTTGTACAATTTTATAATATTACTTGATTCTATACATGGATTGCAATAATACACGTGTCATTCGTTTGGATTCTTGTACATAAGAGAATTCATGGAAATGAATGTTCTGATAAACTGGCCAGGTAGGCCACTCTTTTCGGAGTTTTCCCTCATCAATTTTATATCCCGATGTATGACAGACTTAATATGGTAAAAAAACGTACGAATTTTATGTGGACTGCACAATGGATGGATCCAAATAATCACAAGGGTAATCGGCTTAAAATAGTTCAAAGATCTATTCCCCGCACTCCCTGGTTCAACAAAAGGAAAGTCTCCAAGAGAACAATAACAAATATCTGTAGAATGAAAATTGGGCATTGCCAGGTAGCCTCACATTTATTCAGATTGAACTTAACAGATTCCCCGATGTGAGTGTGAGGAGACCCTTGACCATATATTGTAACATTTGTTGGTCTGACTTTACTTGGGGATATTATGTCGTGAAAAAACCGACACCGTGCAGATTGATCCATAAAATTGTATTTTTATTAAAAATTTTATATTATAAATATTTTCATTTTATAATGTTCCTTTCCAACACGCTCAAATATTATGTTTGTTTTAACTTCTCAATTTCGTACAACGATTTGTAAGTATGTATTGATATACTCTATATACTGGAAAATTCTAGACGTTTACTGTAAAATAAAACATACTTATTATGTTAGGTTTATAGAGTCAATCAATATATACTTTGTTACAGTATATTCGTAGGCTAAACGACTGTGTGCATATAAATTCGTCTAATGATTGGTAAGCATGTGGTGAACATTTGTAAGCGACCACGTAATTATTAAAACAAATTTAATTATTCAATTAGAATACAAAATAATCTATGTATCGAAAAATATTTGGTTGATACCGGAATTCGAACCGGGACCTCTTTCTAAATGTGTCACGATTTTTTTTTTATTATATATATTTTTTTAAATAGAGACGTAAACATGGAATACGTGTCACGTTAATATTCTTACTATTTTCAAACAAAGCTAAACGCTTGTGCTATGAAAAAAATACTAATTTGATGGTCTCCTGGAACGAGGCGCGAACCCTCGACCACTAGATCAATAGCCCAAGAAGCTACTCCAATACAGCAATCGATTACGTTCATGATAAATTTTGAACTTACATTTTGTATTTTTTTGTAATTGTAATTGATAGATACATCTATTATTCAATTTTTTAAATGCCACTATGTTCTGAAATTGCAACATCAAAGTAAAAATGAGTTTTCATCAAAAACATAATTGTTGTTATCTATATATATATTAACATGATTTTTTTTTATTTGATTAATACATAAATAGCACACATATTAGATACAGAGATGAAAAAAGCTACCGTAAAGAGAAACATCTCCGACTTTGTTTAATTTTTTTTTTTTTGCATATAGATTATTAACAGTTCATTGATGATCCTGATAGATAATGCTAGGTATGATATTAAGGTACAATGAAGAGGCATGTAAGACAATATGTTACAAAATATATATTTTATCGTAATTAAAAACACTAAAAAATGAGAATAAAAGTTGTATTATGTAAAATGTATGATATTTGTGAACGATTTTTTGATGTTGTATACATATTCTATTCGCTGATTTAAATATAAAGTTAGAGCAAACGTTTAATAAATGTTTGTACAGGGATGTAGACAGGAGAACTAGCTGTAACAATATTAGTCAGACGAGAAATAATGGTATCAAATAATAGGGAGAACGTATGTGGAAGATCCTTGCAAAATGCCCCCGGCCACGTGATCACGACCAAACGTTGAAGAGATAACATCTTACAGTGTTTTCTCCAAGAACGTGTGGAAAATGTGGTTCCAGTACAGATAAATAAGCATACTTAAATATATGAAGAAGACTTGATGAAGTATTCGTAGATATTATAATTTGTTTACATTGCATCTACAGGGTGAATATTATGTTCCAGGCCGATGTTGTATCATTCATCAAAATTTCAAGTGTAGCTCAGGCTGTGTGTGAGGAACACCGTCCTGTTGAAATCACATGTGTTACAGGCCCAATCGATCAATAAGTTTTTACGGTTTTGCCTCTTACATCTTAAAAGAAATAGGGCTCAATGATTCCGCTGGCTCACATGGCGCACCATACAACTCTGCGTGGGTGTATCAATTGAAGATTTTAAGTGCCCCAATAACGGCTGTTTTGTTTATTAACAAAACCTACCAAGTTGAAATATGTTTCATAATTTATGATGATTTTTTTTAGTTTGTTTTAATATTTTAATGACTTCAGTACATTCAATACTCTACGACTACCAAATGAGAAATGACAAATGTCTGCCAAACAAAATCGGTCTGGAACAAAATATTCACGTGTATTTCGAAAATGAGTAAAAATAAATTTATTCAATATTTTAAGAATTTTTTTCTAATAATAATTATTATTGAATTACAAATTTATAAATCATATATTTTTAATATGTATGTAATAAAGTTGAAATAAAAAAATATATATTAGAGGACAGCCCTGTCCGAATACAGTTTTGCTTAATAAAAAGCTTCAGATATTTTTTAAACTGTTACATATTTTCAAGTGTTGCTTGTTTTCTCGGCAGTGTAGTGATTTACACCTCCGTCTGTCAATTGAAAAACCAGGGTTCGGGTCTCTGCTAGAGATTTAAGATTGAAATGTATATATAATATATATAATAATTTTGTATCATTAAGTCAATTTTCACATCTTTCATCATCGTTTAAATTAAATTAAAAGTTTTAAATTATTATTATTTAATAATTTTTTTTACGTGACGTATATAGTTTTAATTAGTTAATTTGACATGACATTTAATAATCCTGATGAAGGAAGTGGTATTTTCCGAAACCGGTTGGTGTATTAAAATAAGTCATTAAGTGGTTAAAAACAAAGTTAAATAAACTATATAAAGATTTTTATATTATTTATTCACCGTAGTCTTTGCACCTCACCTGAATTTTATTACCACTTTCATCTAGACGAGTATCGGAAAGTAAAGTGATTACAACATTATTTATTTAAAAAAAGAAAACAATTTGTTCAGTATTATTTATTGAAGGCAGGTATATGATTTTTTTACGGAAAAACAGTAATTTAGATAATAATCATGAACGGCTACTCTATGAATAATAGATTGGGCATTGTGACGGCACTTGAGTAGGGATCGCCGTGGTTCTCGGGAGATTAGCGTGGCTGCCTCTCACCAAGCCGCCAGACTGATATTGGCCGGCAAAATTCGGTCGGACATTGGGCTGTGCGTGGTGTTAAGCTAAATATCGACGGTAATAATTTATGTAGTATCACAAGCATGAATAAATTACCGATAGCCAAAGAAGAGAAATATATTTTAGTTGCAAAACAATACAGACTTGAGAAAACTATTCGGTGCGTCATATAATGATGTGATAGAGGGGGATGTTATTTTTTCAATACGCTAAAATTAATTTAATTAAATATTTGTAAGATTGACATTACATAAGATTGATAACCTTAAATTTGTGTTATTTATATTGTTGTTGTTCGTTGAATTTCTCAATTAAATAAATGATGGATCTTATTAGAACTGTGACATGGCACAGATTGACGGAGTACCGAAAAGAGTAACAGAGAGGCCGTCATCCGGCAGTGAATTAACATTGGCTAATGATGATGTAACGAGTAATAAACATATTCTCAATATATACCGCAGCTGTCAACGAGTAAAGACTGAAGAAATTAGGAGAGAATGTAAAGCTGGTTTCAGTGTAGTGAATAATATTAAAAAAGGATTACTTATGTGGTTTGATCATGTGGAACGGATGAATGAGAAGAGAATAGTAAGAAACATACATGAAAAAATTGAAGATGTTCCTGTTAGATGCCTCAATAATCGATGAGCTTGTATGAATATGGATGAAGCAAAAATTGTGTCATGACAGTAGAGTGTGGCATTTTATTCTCTCTGCTTATCCCCTCGGAGAAACAGCGTGATGGTAAGTTAATTATTCAAAGATATTTTAAAAATCTCAACCAATGAAATAATTTTTTTCACAAACAGTCTTTTTCATATTCGAATAAAGATAAAAGCATCGTATCCATGAGAATGTATTCACTAAATAAATAAATCCAATAAACAGTCTAATTTACAAGTTAATGTCTTTCAAATAAGTATCATTATCTATCGGAACGGCCATAAACAAACGGCGAAAACATTTTATCCCATAAATATGTGGGGAAAGCAGTGAAAAATATATCATTTTCCTGTTTTGAGTGGAGCTAAAGAAGAAAAAAGATTTATGTACACGCATTCCCCGCTGGGGGTGGGATGCTCCTAGAATTAAAGTGTCTCCAAATGTACAATGTCGACAAACAATATTACCCCAAGAAAATATATAGGCAATTTTAAGTGGCCCAGTGGCAGTTATACTCGTTCGCGTGTAATAAAAAGTATTCAATCGAAACGATTCGCTCGAGCTGAGCTGCCGCTGGTACGTCTGGATTGAAAATATCCTAATTATTATATTTCATGGAGGATAATTTAGGGTCCATAATAAAAAGATGAATATTATTTTAAAATATGCTCGTTTGAATCGGTTATGAGAAGCTTGCTTGTGGATAGAGGTAAAACAAATTGTATTTGATGAGAGGTCAGAAACTGATATTTTTATAGTGTAATATAAAAATAGTTACTTTGTTGGTGTGCTATTTTATGCTGATTTCCTCCTAAAATATTGATTTTTTAGCTACCATATAATACGTTTATACGTGTGAATAAAAATAAACACTTTAATATTTATTATTTTATTATTTATGAATTGGCTTATTTTTTAACTATAAATATTATTTTTTTTACTTGCTAAATCTGCAATCGGCTTTACTGTTTACATTAATCTATAAATATTTTATATGTACGAAAAATAAAACATACTTTAATATTAGACTAGGCTAAATAATTGTAAATTTGTCTCTCCCTTCACGGGAGTGGGAAAGACAATTATTACAGAAACCGCAGTAGGTGAATTAAGTATTTTGTGTCAAAAAAAAAAATACTAGTTATACGGATTAATATATTTTTAACAAAGAGGTTAAATAAACTAGATATGAATTCAGTGATCGTACGTAGTAAAATATTGAAGCCAGCTGTAGAGGTCGGCGGGGAAGAGAGTCAAGTTAGAGTTTGATGAGTCGTGGTTCATAAATTAACTTACCCATTCATTGGTTACACACTGTATTATTATTATATATTTGATAAATTTTCCATGTGCTTAAAAAAATAAAATTATAAAAAACTAGATTTTTACAGCTCCATACTCCATTTGTAGATATATTCGATGAGTTTAGACAATACTGTTTACGGTAGGGGCATGCAAGATATAGAGAAAGAAATTAATAACGTTATTTCCCAGGGTATGCCGGCTTACCGTCCCCCGATGAGAATATACGGGCGTCGGGATGCTGTGCAAATAAATCCTAAATAAAAAGAGACAAACACAACCCCCGTTGGGACTCGAATCGATGACCGCCGCATGGACTTTTAAACCAACAATGGACGCTACGAGTCGGGAAGATAAAGTTAAAAATAATGTTTCTTATTGAATTTAAAATTTCTTAAACTTTCACGGATAAATTTATACGTACGACGTGATGCAAAGAATATTGCACTGTTTAATATTCGCTAGACATAGAGATACACGGGTGGTGTATTAAGAAAAATAGAAAAAAATATCAAGAAATCGTAAATAAAACAACGGTCAAAATAAAAAAAATAAATTTTTAAAATAGAGATGCGTACACAGAATACAAGTCATATCTATTTGTTACTATTTTCAAACTTAGCCTTGCTGTGAAAATTGAATTAACTTTCTTCCCTGACGAGACTCGAATAAGCACTCGATATTCTATCTATATTTCATATGTACTTTTAAAAACTGTAGGAATCTGAGACAAAGCTTAAACTCGATACAGCCCTTGCACTCATAAACTTATAAATAGTAGTTATAAGTAAAGTTATACATATTTAGATTTAAAAAAAGGGAATATATAAATCTTCATTACACCAAACAAAATTTGAACATATTTTAAAAATAAAGGTTAGTCGCATAAATTTAGTCGAACGTACAGAATTGAGAACGAAGTATACAAGGCAATACGTGACGCCCTTAACTGTTTTAGTGACCACGCGATCCAATAATTATGACCTTCGACCATATCGGAGAAGAATCTAGAATTGTAATGAATCATCAGTAAATTAGAAAGAGTACTTGTGAAATTTTTGAAAAGTAATCTAAGAATATTCTTAGACAGTCAAATTTTTCGTATTATTTCACAAGCTGGAAGAGTATAATTTCATAAATGAATACTAAACAAAATACAATAGTCACCGGTTATTGTGATCACATTGGCATTCTTAGATTTTCAAGAGAACAAGTAGATAGTAAGAAAGACGAATTCTTTAAAGAAGATTATCAAATTATTAATATTCACAATAAGGAATCAGTAAACGTAATTAAGTAGCGTAGTTAATGATTAAAATTAGATTTATTTAAGATAATTAACGTTAATGTATGCGTTCACGCATCCTCGTCACGACACGAAAAGGACCCTTGTCAGCCTCTCTGTGTGACGTCACCATGTCCGTTCTTGTCCCGCAACCCTCTTCTATTATTATAGGATACAGGGGTCCCTCTGCTCGCCCTTAATTATATCTAGATTTTCACTTCAGCGTACCCTTATTGGACGATGTAAATAAAATAATACCGTAAGAGTACAGAATAAATTGGACAAGACTGAGGTGGGCCTGAGGTAGTCGGAGAAAAAATAATTTATTGATACAATATTGTCATAACGACATTAATTTAATTTCACTTCTCTTCACTCTCCAGGGAGTTAATTAATTTTATTCAGTTTTCAAGAAAATCACCACTGTGAGTTTTCAAATTATACAAAGACAGGCTGGATGCAATTAGTAATTCATCCATTTTTTTTACTACACCCTTATCAAAAACCAATCCATGAATTAGCAAGGCAACGATTTAACACTAGACTTGATTATTATGTAAGTTTATACGGAGAAGTTTACACCAAATTTATCTTCAAACCTAATAAAATAAATAATTGGTTTGCATGGTCGAGAGATTGGAGTATTCATCTATGGCAAGAAGAGTTTCGGGTTTAATGTAAATAGGTCTTATTTTTCGTAGCATTTATTCGTTTATTTTTTTATACTCCAAAAATCGTAAGGGATGAAATGTAAAATTACTCTTAAGATAAGCATTACTTATATATGTTTAGTGCCTATGTATCAAATGTACATTATAATGTACTGTGTTTTGAATGCGTGCCTTTGGGTGGAAGAGCTTCACGTCTCCCGGTAGAGCCTTAACAGCCAAAGTTTCATCTCGGGACATTGAATGGAAACTGTCACATGAAGGACCAATGTATTGTGCCAAATCTGTAAAATACGTCCATGTGATAGGACTTCCGGTGAGAATGGAAGGGTGGATCGGATGTGTTCACCATCTCGCAACAACCCTTGTGTTATGTTGCGACTTATCGTTCAGGGTACGAAGATGGTGAAATAGGAATAAAGACGAAATTCGTTAAAGGAAAGTGCTCACAAAAATCTAAAATGAGAAAAAAGTTTAATAATCTGTTTTGTTTTCAAAAAAGTTATTTTTGCAGTGCTTAAACAGGTACCCTGTAATCGAATATAAACGAGTAGTTGATACGAAATTGAATTGATTCACTGACGCATTTGGTGATACTATTACATAATACATAACAGTTGTTTTGATATTCAAATTTTATAATAGTATGTACTACATATGTATTGTCCCAACATCTTAGCAACAGAAAAAACTAAATTCATTAAATATTGTTAAAGATTCCGCTTCTAAACATTAAGTAAATTTAAATTAATTTTCACGTGAACCATGTGTGTAAAAAACTTTTTAAATTGAATAATTTATGTTGTAATTCCAATTAAAAACAACGTTATTCTAAAGTACCTGTAATTTTATATATTTTAAATAGGTGCTGTGTATTCTCAATTAAAGCCATTGGCACAAAAAAATTTTAAAAATAAAACGATAAAAACTTCACTTAACAACAAAATGTTTGACTGAGTTCATTAAATAATTAACTTTAAGCAACACATTTATATATCCGCATTTTATATATTAATACAATATTTTCGTACGCTAACAATGAGTGGATCAAATTAAATTAACTGAATATAATATTAGTACAATAAATGGTCTAGGTCTATAAGCCGGACTTTGACTAGAAACGAATAGAGAAGAATGATTTTTTAATTATTTTTAATATAAATATATGTACTTATATCGAAGATATTGTTTTTTAAAGTGTAAAAATTAAGAAATGTATTTTATTTAATGAATTATTTAAAAAAAAAGTTAATTCAAGTATTTATCAACTAATCTAAAAAGAAAAATGAGCGACAACATATAATTTCCATTTTTACAAAAATATTGTTTCTCTATGTTTTTAGGTTATAGGTTTCTACATCTAGTTCTTCAAATTTGTTCCTCTGCTTTCTATGAAAATGCCCAATAACTAAAGTAATACCTACCAAAATATAATAAAATAAATCATTATTAAGAAGATATGAATTCTATAAACGGTATCCATTACATCTGTAGATTATCCTTCCCATCCCGTAGACGGCCGCGCAAGACTTGTAACAACGACGTCGACTATTGCAGACCGGAAGCGCCGGTGAGGCCCCGAAGGCGCCTGGACGCTTATGACGTCACGCCAGATAACCGGCACCTGATGACACTCGCCTGGCTTATCTCTACACGGACCGGGACAAAGGAGATCGGTTGAAAGGCTGAGTGAACGTGTGGTGTGTCATTCGCACCCCTCATGGTGCTTGGTGGTGACAAGGCGCGCGAAAATGTGTAAGAGCAAGCAAACTCATTTAAAAAGTCTAATAATTGTAATATGGATAATGCACTCACACTTGTAAATGTTGTTTATTTTTAAAAAATATACAAAAAATTTCAATACATGGTTAACAAAGAAAATACAGTGAAACCCAGATTTTAAGTTTTTGAAGGGACCAACAAAAAAAATGTAAACAGAGGGAAAGTGTAAATTAGGGGGTATTAAAAAACATTAAATTAATTTTTTATTGAAACAATCTATCAATTTTTATTGATGTATGTTTTTTGTTGTTTTTAAATAGTTTTCTTAAAAATATAAATTAAATTTAAGGTTTCTGGTGATACATTACTAATACTAGTAAAATATTCTATGAAGACCTCAACATGTCTCATGACATCGTCTCTTGTAGGAACTAGATTTATGGGATGAACAGGAAGGATCTTCTTCTGTCAAGTTTTTGTTTATTCACTTTTTTTTTGTTTGTCCACTATTTCATCAATTTCCACTACGTCCGATGTTATTACGTTGGAGTCAACGTCTAAGTAAGTCTGCAAAGGTTATTCATAAATTCTTTCCCAGCCATCACTGTCATCTATACTATCTTCTAGGCAATTTTCTTGATGATTCCAGCTTGTGAAAACTAATAAAAAAAACGAAACGTAAAAATTACTTAGGTATGAAAATGAAAAATGTGTATAAATGACAAGCAAACAACCAACACACTCTTCACTCTATAGCGAATAGCGAACTGGCTGAACGAATTTCAATTAATTTTAGACGTAAATCGCGGGAAAGACAAACGTAAAAAAAGGTTTATAATGTACTGAATGCAAAAATAACATGGAGGGAATACGTAAATTCAGGGCTTGTAAAATCGGGGTTCCACTGTACTAGATTAATTTCCTCGTGTTAGAATTGTGTCCCATAAAATAAAAATAGTTTGTAAATAATTTAATTAAATCATTGGCGAATTCAATTTAAATCATGCATGGAATAAGATTTTCTTCTTTTTTCTCCTAGCTTTTTCAATCAGCTCCGCTTATTTCATGATTTGCAACCATGTGTTGTCAAGTCTGTATTCCTGGATTCTTCATGTCTTTTATGATCGGTGACATCAATGTCGTTAATTTTATTCCATGGTTTCTTCCACCATGTATGTACAAAGTTGAATAAATTAATATTGTTTGTAAATAAAATTATTTAAAAAGTAAGGCTTGATGATGATCCGAAAAATACTTACTTAAATACATATACTTTTTACCACTCCACCTGTCTTAACATTTAATAGTAATAATTTTACTATAGCTTTTGTGCCAAAACCTTCACTATGCCACGTGTCATCGTATGACGTTGTTTTTTTTAAACAGGTATATTATTGACAAATCTTTAAGAACAGGGTAAAACTTGTCATCATACGGCACTCAGTTAACAGTGTGCACATATGTCGCGTTTAACTGTACTATAGTAAACCACCTTCCTATTTTTTGACATATTGTAATTTCAACATAGAAACATAGGTTCTACGGAAACTTTAGCCGCTACCTACTAAAGCTTGTAATAAAATAAGTTCAGTTCACCGTCATGGGTTGGAGATAAGTATATTTGTATAACTTTTATTGAAAACACATTTTTATTGTAAATTTGCAAATTTATAATATAGTTTTGTGATATTTAAAACAAATTAAATTAATCAATTAAAAAGTTGTACAGAGAATCTAATCTATGAATCAAAAAAATGTTTCGTTACCACCGGGGATACGAATCCGGAACTTTCCTATTGAGAGAAAATATCCCGGTGGAAACCAAATATTATTTTTAATATTTATTGCAAAGATTGTGGTGTTAATTAATTTTAACACTTACAGCCCGGTGGGTCAAAATATAACACGTCCGGCGGTGGTGGGTCATTTTAACCCACCCCAAGTTTTCGGTATTTTAATCGTTTTTTGGAAGACTTTTAATAAATATATTATTTTAAATATGATTTAATAAATTGTATGATGTATCGTAATCTTTCTACTAAAAAATCGAAGTTTTTAAATAAAATATTACGAATTATGTACGTATTCTTGCGCATTGACAAACGGCTTTTTTGGACCAAATACAAGCATCCACTTAATACGTGATCTTCCTACCTGCCGGTGTGTCAGTGGTTATACATATTTTACCTTCTTTGAATTATAATTGATTTTTTAAATAATATTATTTTTTATTTTGTACACAAACAGAATGAAAATAATTTTAACAAAATATTTATAGAAGTGAAATAAAAATATTATAAATAAAATATTAAAAAATTGTCGGGCTTACATCCTCACCCCTACACGCTTCTAAACTGTGTAGAATCACTTTTTGTCATTTAAATATTTTTCAAGCGTAATGTATTTTTAAACAACATTTATAATTATAATTCAACAGCAACAACAATATTGTAAAGCCGTCATAAGACCAGGTAGGGTAATAAAAATGCATATTTTAATGATGACCTTTCCTGGGGACATACGTATATTACCGCCAGACGAAAATAAGCCAAAACAAAATAAATATTTGTTCAATAATTGGACTGGATCACAATATACAGATACCTGGAGTCCTTTGTGTACCTTCTCCATGGAACGTTGAAAAGGATAGTAATAAAGGCATTTTCAAAAATCCTCTAAAGGTTGACAATATATGATTTAACGTGAGCGGTGAGAGGTAATCTCATAAAAGCGACTGCCTTAAGTCAGTTTTTGTGCGTTTTTTCACATTTTTATCAATAACTAACTTGAATCTGGTCCAATAATATTCACTGGAATATAAAATTATTTTTCAATTGTTTAATAAAAGATTAACTAGAAGGAAAACAGCATTAAACAAATATTTTTGGCGTAATTCATATTTTTACAAACACCCGGGTCAGATCTGATCCACCACCGCAGAGTGTGTGTTAATATTATATAAATTATTTATAACTCTGTTTTTAACGACTTTTATGTGTTAAATTTAATACACCAACCGCTTTCGGCAAATACGATTTCCTATATATAAATTATTATTATTTGTATGACTATAAAAATAATTAATTAAATAAATATTTAATATTATAGTAAAAAAAATTTTGCTCAGCTTGGTCAATAAATCGACGGCAATAAAATATGGTAAAAATAATTCCTTTAAAGGGTCTCGAACTGCATGAAGTCACATTAATATTAACATATCGCCTCGGTTAATGCTCAAGCAACAGTGAATTTCTAAACATAATCGTTTCCGTAGATATCCTTCGGTAATATATTTCACCAAAATCCTCCAATGGAACGGGGTTGTTTTTAAGGGATGACCGGACCGGATATTTATGTACAGCCAAGCTGCCCGAGGGCACAAAAGAAAGAAGAATTACACCACCCCCCAGCTGATGAGGCAAATACGATTGTAAACTACCCGGCTATGCAAAACTGAAAAGAAATACAGACACAATCGTGGTGGGCAAACAAAATGATCCTATTCAAGCATATATCATTAATAACAATTAAATAAAACCAACAGAATTTTACCAAAAGGTTCCATCGCCGTAAACATGTATGTAAAAGTGTATATAATTTAATATTTATAATTTTTTACAGTAAAGTGGGCTCACATTTTAAATTTTTTTCTGCGTAAAAATTACAGTAAGAACATAGCATATATCGCTTTAAAGATTACAAATTGAAATACAACATTACAATTAAATATAGTAGCAATAATAATACACAGGTAGAGTAGCACAAACAAAAGTCTCCTTTCAAAGAGTGTTTTAACTTTTTCGAGCTAACGTTTAAGTTTTTGAATGGCTGCTATTTTGAAACAAGACGGCAAATCAGGGTGGCTAACGAACTTAGCCGAGATATTTACTAGAAATTTTTTTCATAAAAGTTTTATGGAAATCTTAAGCGAACTTCGGAAGTTATTGTGGTCACATCGTACGTCGTTGTAAGATTGTAAATACTCTGGTCGACAGTATACTGAGTTTTAAAGTAAAGCTTCATGCAAGTACCAGATCATTAAAGAAGCATGAAACATTCAGACTAGATACCTACCACAGCAATATTGCGTTTTTTAATCCGATTTCACTGATGTGTAGTTTGTATAATAATATTAACACAGTAAATGTGTTCAGTGAATTCCTTCAACAGCTTATTATTCCCGGGTTTCCTATTAATAATATGATCATCTATGCAGATTGAAAAATTACCACTAACCTGGATTAATAGAAGCTGTTTCTCTGCCTGTCGTGAGTTGGTCCGATATATTGTTCTTCTTGTGCCCTGATCTCCGGGTAATATTCCGACCGACCGAAATAACGCACTTCCAGAGATACTTCTTTGAAGATGTTTATCTGGCGAGGTACCAATTGCAATTGTCGCTCCGACCATGGTGTGACAGCGATCCTTCGGTCGCCGAAATCGGCGACATTCAACCACGATTGAATTGAACCACCGGCGATATTGAACCACGCGAATTGAACCACGATTTTCGAAATAAATTTGCAAGCGTTGTTCTGGCGTAAGTCTATTCATGGTGAAATGGCAAACCAAACTGAGCCTAAATCAGCTATCAGCTGTCAAATTGGCTATCGCTGGAAAAAGTGTTGCTAATTCGAAAAACAAACCTCTAAAAAAACACCTTTACATATTTCTGTCAAAACCTACCTAATAATTAATGGATGGGTACATCATACGAATACTTCATAATAAAATAAAAATCTTTACTCCACAGACGACCATTGTTTTTTTCACGGAAATGACTTGCGGGTTAAATATCAAGTTAGAACTACTAATCTTTCGAACAGCAAGTAGAACACCAATATAGCTAATGGGTAAATTAATAAGAAAAATAGAAGTATTTTCTCACTGCATTTCCAATTTTAATATACTATGTAAGACATATCTTGAATACGGACATTTCTTAATTACCCATTTTACAGTAAAACTAGATTTTATAATATTTAGAAAGGTCCATGAAATATATGAAAATGACAAAATATAAATAATTGTTTTAATATTATATATTTATATTAAATACGAATCCGCGTCCTCTTTTTAACATTAGAGCAGGGATACGTGATCGGGCCTTTAAGTATTCTCACCTCTGTATATAAAATTGTCTATGTTTAAGGATTTCTCGACAGCTGTTACGAACACAGGAAATTACGCTTCCTATCCTAGCCCAACGGTTCACAGGAAGTTTGGCAATTTTAAAATGGCCTCTCGGTCTTCGTTTCCTCACTACATTTTCGGTTACCAAAACCATCCGTGCGTGGTATGACCCTAATTAGTTTCAGTCTGCAGAGACAGTGGGCGATGGGAGTCTGTATTTTTTAAAACGATCATTTTTTAATAATTGCGTACACGCAGAGATATTGGAAGCATTTGAAATGTTGCTCTGCTGAATAAATATGAAGATTACTTGAACAGAATATTAAAAAAAAAAAGATATATAGGGTGTAACAGACCTAGTCCACAATATTATATGGGTGGATACCTGACTAAATTACGAGTCGAAAATGTTGCACTAGCTGTAGCAAGATAAGTACCTTAAGAATGCAAAATATATTTAATATAATACAGAAGTAAGATAAACAGAGTGTTATAGAAACAAATAAACTACTCATTAAGATAAATAATAATAATTATGATATCTAATGAAGTTTGGGTATCGATAAAAATTAAGGTACGATTATTATAGCAACGAAATCTACATAGCCAGATTACGAGGTTATCTTTTAAGTAATTCATGTACATATATGCCTTTATGTATTCTTAACAATACTATAAATTTAGTATTTAATGAAAACATTTTAGTTGCGAAATTGCAATTTCAGATATTTCAAAATTTCTATGATATTTTTAATATAAATTAAATTAATCAGTCCAAATGATTATTTTAATTTTTATTAAAAATATCTTAAATAATAATGAAATAAATTGCAATTTTTTAACCAAAAGATGTTTTCAAGATAGAAAAATATAAATTTAAAGAAAAATATTTTGGTTGCTGGCGGGGTACGAACCCGGTACATTTTGCCATATTAACCTATTACGTTTTCTATAAATAGATTTTTTTGTGATTAATAGATATTTTTAAATGATTAATATAATTTTTATTGCATCAAAGTTATATATAGTTTAATGTAAACATATGTTTATTGTGAACACGCAATTATAAAACAAATTAATTAATCGAATTAGTTAGAAAGATATACATATAAATTAAATTTTATCAAAAAATATTGTTGTTGCGCTACCGGGATCTCTTTTCCAATCCGGGAAAGGTGTATTACCAACTATGCTACAGCGACAGAACTTTTAATGACAAATTTTCGAACCCATGTGTTACACTTTTCAAATTAATACATCTATCGTTCCCCGGAATGGAAAAGAGATCCAGGTTCGAATCCCGGTAGCGCAACAACAATATTTTTCGATAAAATTGATTTTATATGTATATCTTTCTAATAAATACATTTAATTAGTATTTAAAATATCACAGACCTATTTTCACAACTTCACAATAAGAATGTGTTCTCTTTAATAACAAATTAATTGATCAGTTTCGGGTTCGAATCCTGACGGTAACTATATATTTTTCTATAACCTTATTACTGAATTATGTCTGATCGCTTCACGGTATTATTTTTATCCTTAGTAATTATTCAATTATTAAGAAATAATTATTGACACAAAATGATATTTACATACGTATATAACTGATATTATTGAACATTTAAGTATCGAATAGAAAATCTGATATGAGGTAAAAATATTTATCCAAACGGTCCATGAATAGAGTGGTTAAAAAGATTTCAAACATAAATCATAAATATATAAAAAAAATATTAATACAATATTGAGTATTTTATCTTAAGCGGGGTACAAAAAATACAGATATGATTTTTTGTATCCATTCATCTCAAATTTGAATACATCATAAGAAAATGTCTGCCCGAAATAGCCGTCCTCTCAGCAGCCTCCCTTACAATACACTGCCGGAGAGCGTGTGATCAGAATAATATGACAAATATTAGAATAAATTGTGGGCGCCGTAGGGCGAAATCCCCATACATAAAAGCTCTCGTATTTTCTATTGAACTTTTTGTATTCTTATCTACCGGCTCTTGGACCGGTCATAAAGCCATGTCTAAAGAGACTCAACAAAATCCCCCAGTTACTCGAATCTACTTCGAAAGAGTCAAAACATCTTGAGGATCGAATACAATTTGAGAAGTAATCTCGAGCCCCCTTTTCCTTGGATGTTTGCGTTGCTAGGTTCTCGGGGGTGAATTTTGAAAATTCGAGACCGGCAATAACAAATAATTGCGCCCCAACGCGAACGAGAGTGGAGATATAGTAGTAGACATTGTATAAGATGGAAGTTTATATCGCATTTGTACGGGAGAATAGATTTGTATGAATAGGAATATGAGAATGACTTTATTGAATACTGAGGGTGCAACATTTTTTCGATGCACGATGTAAATATACTTCGGACAATGTAAAAAATATAATATTTGTATCTGGCGTTCAAGTTATTTCATTCTTCAATAACAGAAAGTAACTTTTTTATATAATGTAAATGATACAGTTACATTGACGATAATTAATATTAATTATTCAAACAAAAATAGGTATACTCTGAATTCAGAATGTTGCGTAGCTTGGCGGCTAAACGGGTATGAAACTGACAATTTTGCTAATTGCAAAATTGATTTATTAAGTTGGCAGTGGTTTATACAAATTGCATCACTTAATTATACTAAACATTTCAATAAAAGAAGTAATATTTTTATTTATTATCTTTGTTTCATTAACCACTCAATTGAGTTTAAATACATCCATATATGAATTTTAACCACAAAGTTAATACTGCTAATTTTAAAAGTATAAAAGAAGTAATTTTCTAGTCAAAATTCGAGTAGTACTATAATTAACTAGTAAGGGGTATAATTTAGATGTTATCAATATTAATTTTTATGATAAAGCAATTTTCTACTTTATGTACGCATACATTTTTCAAAATCAGTAAAATATATGTTTTTATAAAGGGCTAAATAATGTTAGCATCAAAATTAGTAAAGCGCCGGTGGAAAACAAAACACTAACGCAATTATTGAATTATATTAGGCGCAGGTCATATATACATATTAAACAACTATGTGTATTACAGACTGACTTTCCATTTAAGACAAGGAAACCATTATGGAGCGAAAATAAAATATTATTTTGCTGTAATAAATAAGTGACACGTACAAAATTAAATAATTATTGTAGTTTTTTGACAGTACACATCTGCAAACTTTATACTGTTTATGATTATTTTATTGTTCATAAAGATCTCATTACACGTGTGGTCAACGGGTTTGCTCGATTAATTGTAGATAGTTGAAGGTAAGTGTTAACCGACGATTTTGGAAAATGATATTTTATTATTATGTTTTTACACTAAAGTAAAATGTCTAGTACGTATTGTTATAAGCCGATCTTACAAACGATATCACAACACACGCCGCATCTTCCAGCGACGATCCGGCCGACCAGCAGGCGGTGAGGCAAACACCGCAGGCGTTTCATCGCCATCCCATCAAAATAACCAGACAATTAGCCTCGTCTTCCACTATTCATGGAGACTGAATAACAGGCAGCCGCCGCCCGGACCGCTTCGTTAGGCGGAAGAAACCGCCCAGACCTGGTGCTAGTCCGTACCTAAAACATTACTTCACCGACCTGGCGGGGCGCAAAAAAATCTAAAAGAACAATCAAAATGATGGCACTGTGTAAAAACGATTAACCAAATATTCACCGTCTCGAGTGCCTCGATGGTTAGGATGCATTGTTTTCATACGTTCACGTTGGCTCGCGAAAATCGCTAGGGTTTCGGCACGAGGCGGGTGACCCGACGGCGATTCTTAGGCGGGGGAGGGGGAAGAAGGGGGCAAACCAAAATTAATTCTATTGATTGTTCGACAACAGGAGTCGTGTAATGAGGATGCAGGCTGGAGGTGGAACCCTTGTAAGTAGTCCTTGTGGGGCCACCACATCTCGGAGTCAAGACTTGTGGTTTACGCAGATTCAAAGGGAAATGCACATTTCCTTAAAATTTTAATTTATTTTACTTTAATATTATATAATATATAAATGCAAGCATATTTTAAAATAATAATGATTTTCCTCTGGTGTTGATGTGGATTAGGAAAAATAAAAAGTTATTTTCAAAAATTTAAGTTGATTTATAACTATTAATATCATTTTTATAATACCAAGTGAGAATAAAGAGCTTAAATTTTAATGAGTTTATAAAATAATCCTATTATTTAATTTTACGTTGAAGTAGTATTAAAATATATATTTGGTCTAATAATAAATGAAATTTTGATACATAATAGAACACCGTTACAATGTTAGAAATGGGTGTTCCAACAAGAGATAGGTTGGGCGGAAATTAAATCATAAACACTGATTTAATATCTGTAATATTTGTTTTAAATCTTTCGGTTTGTGACATCATCTTTAAATAAAAGCATTAACTTAAAGTATATAGGTGTTCAATAGTTGGTAATTAGATGGGGGACCGTTAGAGGCCATTTAAGTTAGTCTTATTTTCATAGGACAAGGGCATCGGGAGCTTGAGAGTACGGAGATTATTTAAGATCAGGCACGATCAAATTCAGGTCATGAGTCTTAAAAAATTCAAAAGATATAGAAACAAGTGTATGCATATAGAACTGTGACATTCTTATTCCCTTTGGAGAATACAACGGGGGGTAATACTTTTATTATTAGGAAAAAAATAAGATGTTTTTTTCAAATAATGGAACGATTAAATGTATTAATATCAAAAAGGTTATATATAGGTTCGAAAAATTTGTCGCTAAAAATAAAGTCGCCGTAGCATAGTTGGATAATGCACCTTCTCCGGCTTGGAAAGAGATCCAGGTTCGTATCCCGATGGCGCAACAACAATATTTTTCGATAAAATTGATTTTATATGTATATCTTTCTAATTAATATATTTAATACTTTTATATTTAATTAAAAAAACTTCTGACGTTCTTTAGATTTCTATAGATTTGTGGTTCTGACGTACATTAGACCATGTAAGTAGTTATAGCTAGTGAGATTAAAAAGTGTTGTTTGAATTATTACTTTTGTCAATTTCTATAAATACGCAAGTTATTGATAAATATCTCGCAAAAATGTTTAAAACTACGTAAGTTTAGGTAAATAAATGTAGTTCTATGACAATTTGACATTAAGGGGTAGGAGTAGGCCCCTTTAGCGATAACCGGATAAGTCGGAATTTTGAATGATTCGATTTCTTAAATCACTAAATTATCTAATACTGCATAAAGGCAAGAGCCTCCGCCCATCCCCCGGCAGCCCCCCCGATACCCAAGGCTGTATAAACCTACCACCGGCGCAAATAACCCGGGGCGCGGCGTGCCGGGTATAATTTGCCGAAACACTGGTCTATTATGGCGTTCATTCAGCCGAGACTAATTCCACTGTTCTATCCGAATGTGTCGGAGGAATAGAACCTCCTTGGGCCTTCCCTGCCCCGGGTTCAATCTGCCCACCCCGACTCCTGAGAGGGTTGGAAGCGAGCACCTAGCGTCTAATTTTCGAATTAAAATTGAGTATGATAAATTATTATTGTGGCGCTGGTTGAGGTCTGATGTCATTAGGGGCTGCGGTGTCTTAATGAGAAAGTTGATTATAAGTGTCAAGGTTCTGTACGGGGAATATTGTGGTGCAGTATTTAAAGGGATGGTTACACGACTAATTACAAACTGAATGATATTAAACATGACTGTGTAATTATGGCATTAAACTTCTTGAGAGGCCGATATCTTCGCAGGTTTGATTGGAGATTTGTTCTCACCGACGACCTTTCATGTAATCATTTTTTGATCTATGATTTATTTATTTATTTATCAATTTTATAAAAGTAACAAACGAAGGTTTTCAAGATCATCCGTTCAAGATAATTTACCGTTTTACTTGTGGTTATTTATAAGATTTTCACCTATGAATATCATTTTGAATTATATGCGGAAATGTGTATATTTAATAATTATTTGTTGTGAACTTCATGATGTCCTTATAAAATAACAACGCATTAAGTTAGCTGTTGCTTTTTCTTATTACTTTGCTTCAATGTGATATGATGTTGTGATGAATTTATAAATATTACATGTAATCAGTTTTAGAGTTATTTGATTAACACAAATTAAATGAATCAATTAGAAAGATATACAGAAAAAAAAAGATATAGTGTTTCCCCGGACAAGAAAAGTTTTTGTTTCGTATCCTAGTAGCTACAAAATATTTTTTCGAAAGATTTTCTGTATATATTTACAATTGATTAATTTAATTTGTATTAAAAATATCAAACAACTATATTCCAAAAATGCAATTTCACGAGAAAAATGTGTTTTCATTAAAAATAAGAAGTTATTTAATTAATACAAATTAAATGTATTAATTAGAAAGATAGACATATAAAATCAATTTATAAAAAAAATATTGTTGTTGCTACATTAATTCTGGCGTCTTCTATCGGATTACACGAAAGTGTTTGAGATTCCGTTAGTATAAAGGAGATGGCTTATATTGTAGATGGAACGACAGATGTATCAATTTGAAAGTGCAACATATAGGTTCGAAAATTTGTCGTCAACTTAATGTGTTGGTGTAGCATAATCGGTTAATACATTTCCCTGGATAGAAAAAGATCCAGGTTCTAATCCCGGTAGCAACAACAATATTTTTTCGATAAATTGATTTTATATGTATATCTCTCACTGACCTATGTTCTGTAAAATTGCAACTTCACAATAAGAATGTGTCCTTAAAAAAGTTATTTAATTGATTAATTAACGGATGGAAATTTTTTGTTGAGTAATGGAGAGTGATCAACACAATTTATTTATACCCACCAACGAGGCATACATATGACAATGAACCTACTGGACAACTATTTGTAGATGGTGGCAGTGCACAAAGAAGACAAAACAAAGGGCATTGATAAAACAAAACGTACCAGCACGAACACAATAAGACCGGTAATAAGATTTTGCGAGGATTAGACGATAATTCGTTTCTGACATGTACTGTAACCGTATACCGGTTTCGGTAACCGCGGCAAATTCCCCGCTCGCGTGTCGCCACTAGGGTGGGGGTTGATCCAAATATCGCCATCAAGGATAGGTGGTAGGTGGGAGAACTAGGCCTTTCATGCAGCACAGACTGCACAATTAATGGCAATGCAGAGAATGTTGACAAATATTTAAGTCATAATTTTTGTAATTATTACTGTACAGACATGGCCGCGTAAGCATTCATCTTACAGCCATACAGTTCAACCGGTACCCACAGAAAACCAGACAACAATATGCCGCGCCGCAACCAGTCCGAGGAAACCTAGAACCGACCATTCATCTCCTGGCCAGCTCCTCGGACACATCTACTCACACGCACCTCGACACCGCCTTTAGTGAACTACGTTTATCTTATACTTTTTTTAATGTAACAAACAAGTATAAATTCAACCTGTAAATAAACGCAACTATCGTAAGTACTATTTCACTCACAATCAACCCGCTCTAGCCTGTATACGCAAACACTGAATCGCTAAATTGGTAACTTTTTAATCACATGCGGGAGAATCGAGGAGGTGTAGGGCCCTCTATTCTCACCTAACACATCCTTCTAACACAAATAATCCCTATATAATCATTAATACAAAGTAATTAAATTACTCATAAAAGAACGTTAATCTTTGAAAACTTGAAAAAGTTGTTTAAATATTTTTTTATTATCATGAAAATATTTTTTATTGAGTGTTGTTTATAAAATATATAAAAATATAAAAAATGTTTATGTAACATATTTATATATTACATAAACAATAATGCAAAACAAATTATTCATGTGAAGGATAATAAATATTTTTTGATACAATTGGTGTATTGGGAGTGAAGCAGTTCCAAGTCAAATTAAAAAGTAAAATTTACAAAACGTTCACGTTATATTGAGCGTAATGCTATCCTCTGACCTCTTTCCGTACCATGAAAATGGACTTGCTTCATTGGTCGGTAGGCGTCACCAGAGAGCGCGCTAGGATAGTCTCCGGAATGAAACGTTGAACGGAGCCACAGCTATCAAACAGATGCAGCATGAAGGAAATGAGCATCTGTCATCCTGTCACTCTATCTATGTCTCATGGTTACCTCGCGTCGCACTCTATGGTCGCAATTTCTTTTTTATCTATAGTAACACTGTCAAATGCGACCAAAGAATAAAGATATATTAATGCAACGCGAGATGACAGATGAATATTTTGTTCGTATTTTTGATACGTAAGTACACCGTTTGTGAGTAATACAGAATACACTAACAGAAAAGCAATCGGCTGGCGCTCCACTCTTTGATGGACATCATTGTTTCTCATGATTTAAATGCCAGGCTATTGTGACCACCAAATCACAGGCAGTCAGGCTTACGTACTCTCATAACAAATTACTTCGTGACTGTAAGGAACGTAAGAGAATACCAACTTCTTTACGATATAATATTGTAAAGCGCCATAGAAGTTCTGTTTCCTTACATCAGTTAATTAAATATTTTGGATTCTAGGTATTTATTCAAACACAATCACTTTTTAATTGTACGTTTGTCTGGTTTTCTTTTCATGGATTTTTCAACAGATGTGCTTGGATGCTTTCATAGACTAAGGTAGTAAATATCACATAAATAGATAATAATGACGATTCTTCGTAAACACCTGGTGCAGGTGAAACACCTACCCATATTAAGTATCATCATACACATAAATATATTATATTTGTTATTTTATTTTATGTAGATTAGTATAAATGTGTGTTACATTGTGTGTATTATATTATTACAGATTATTGGTCCGTGCTTAGTTTGAAAATATTAAGAATATTGATGTCCGCGTCGCTATTTTATAAATAAAAAAAACTGAATTGCCTCAGTTTGTGTACATCCTCACCCAAAATAGGCGACAAGACAGTGCAAGACACACATAACACCATAGCCAAATGGCAAAACATACAAATCCCAATTGATTAGAGAGCCGCAGCCACCGACGGGGGATGAAGTGATAAAGAGGGGCGGCCGGGGTCATTTCGGGGCGACAAAATGGTGATGTCGGCCGCCCCTGGCCCCATTACACCGCCATAAATCCCTGGCCCAGCATAAAACACGGGCTTAGGCCGGTGCGGGAGACCCGGCGAGGCCCGACGCCCCGATCCGGGACTTATCATCCTCGACCCCGTGTTCGAGTGCTAAGCGAATATATTCGGAAAACCGTTTGTTCTCGGGGCGGGATTAATGAATGGATAAATGTTTGCGCCCGGGAGGAATACGCGCCGAGTGTTGCATGAATTGGAAATTGAAAGCACTATCTCATTAGGATATTGAAAATATTTTCAATTATGAAGATGGAAATGGAAAGTATCTACATGTAAGTAAGTTTAACAGTTTCGATAGTTTAATTATTCAAATATTGGCTTAAGATTAGGTATTTAAAGAGGACAACTGGAAGGGAGGGGACCGGTATAGAAGCTAGAAAATCAAAAGCTAAATCAAACAATTGTGAAAATAATTTCTTAAAATAAAGAAAATGAAAATTTTATGAAATTTTTAGCAATTATCGCTTAATATAAATTTAGATCTTCCAGCGTCCCTTAAGTGCTGTCTTTATTTGACATAGTTGTCAACGTAAATTCATAAAGTACACAGTATAATTACATTGAAAATATACATATAAAGATTGCATAAACAAATAAATATGAAGTAAAAAATATCTTATAGTACGGTATACAACCAATAGGAAAAATAATTCAATGAACAAAAATATACAGAGTAGATGTTATTATAAAAGATTAAATATTATTATAAAAATAAAAAGTAGATATTATTAAATAGAGTAGGAACTAGGTAGCCATTAAGGGACCAAGCCAACAAGAACACTTCCAAAGTGAGAAAAATACGAGACACGATGATTCGAGTCACGCAGTACGCGGTACAGACCAACGGAGTTACATAGATGCTGAGACGCAGATTGTGAGAATAGCGCGAGCGGTGGAGGCAGACCGGCAATGTTCAGTGAAAGATAATTAAAAATAATTCTAAATATGAATTAAATGTATTAATTATAAAGATATACATACAAAATCAATATTATCGAAAAATAAAAACATTGTTGTTGCGCTACCGGGATTCGAACCTGGATCTCTTCCCTAATCGGGGGAGGTGCTTTATCCAACTAAGCTACAGCGGCACTATTTTTATCGACAATTTTTCGACCTTATATGTTACCTTTTTGATATCAATACATTTAATCGTTCCATCATTTGACAGAGCCATCTACCTTATTTTTACAGAATCTCAAATACCTTTGAGTGAATCTGATAGCAGACGCTAGAGTTATTAATTCATTTTTATTAAATTTTTGGACACATTGATACAACTGTAGCTTAGTTGGATAAAGCACCTCCCCCGGTTAGGGAAGAGATCCAGGTTCGAATCCCGGTAGCGCAACAACAATGTTTTTATTTTTCGATAATATTGATTTTGTATGTATATCTTTATAATTAATACATTTAATTCATATTTAAAATATCACAGAACTATGTTCTGAATAATTACAACTTCACAATAAGAATGTGTTCTCCTAAAAATAATAAAGTTGTATCAATGTGTCCAAAAATTTGTTTGATTATTGAAGCTATAATTGAATATAACAATATCCGCGTTCCCGCAGACACTACCTAGGATACACCAACGAGATACCCACGATCTGATGAAATTCCCTGTAAAGTCTGAGGTGCCATTTGTTTGCAATATAAATAATTTGTGTTTTTCTATCTCAATGTTTTTTTTCTTGTGGCGTGTGTTCACATGATATTTTCGTGTGTCAAATCTCGACTTTTCAACGTGTACACATCGAGTCGCCATCTCACGTCAAATATAAAATGTCAGTTCAGCAGTTAAATCGCAATAAAGGTTTGAAATTTAATGCCTTGTTTGTCTAACTTTTTAGAATAAACATTTTTAGGTAGAAAATAATACGTGTCATATGAATATTTAAATTATGAAAATATGACTAATTTGATAGTCTCCTGAAACGAAGCTCTACCCTCGATCACTTGATCACAAGTCGAGTGTCTTACCACTAACAAGCACGTCAATATAGATTTTAAAAAAACTTTGGAACATTGTGTATATTTAATTTTATTTAATTAGCAACAGCGATCCTAACTATCCATCATATTTTAACGCAAAATAATTTTTAAAAACACGTTATTCACTGTCTTTAAAAGATCTTCTTTTTTCTGTTATAATTTTTTTTTCAATTTTCTATTCTATAAATGACATTTCATATTTTGGTAGTATTACAAATCAAAGGGGCAGAAGTGAAAAATAAGGAAGGCTTCCAAATATGGTGCTCGAGATGATGAATAATGAAGAAGTTGGATGGAAAAGAAACAAAGTAGGGATATTTTGAAAAAACGGATTTATCTTGTGGATGACAGCGAATAGACGCGAAACATGTTTGGGTAATTTCAGTGAAAGAAGGAAAGATAGAAAGAAGAAGAAGGCGGAAGAGGCTATACATTAAAAGTGCTTAAGATAGGTGGTGCACATATACATACAGTATAAGATAAAAATAAAACGTTATGCTTAAAAATAGTATGTATATAAATATACCTGCAAGAATAAGCGACAGAAAAAACACACTAGTGATACTAAATAAATAAATTGACATCAACTGTACGAGTAATAAATTCCTTTTAGTGCACTTCTTGAGCTCTCGCGATTTGCAGAGGCTTCCTTCAGAAAGCGGATAAACAAACAGAACCTACCCACGGCGATACAGGCAACCAATCATGGTTTATTGGCGAAACACAAACAAACAATACGCGGACAACCTGGGAAGGCTGCAAAATTTCTTTCCCTCAGTAGCGGACCAAACATAATCACATGGATGATTTTTCAAACCAACAAAATTGGAATATTACTTCGATGAATTTAACTTAAAGAAATCTAGTAATTCACGGGAATGACATGAGAATTTTTTAATACTTTATTATTTCCATTATCGTATTTTATTTTAAAAAAAAACAGCAGTCTATGGAATGGGGTTGAGGGGGCATTATTTTATGCAGGCTTCAAAGAATAACGACATTCGCAAAAATTGGTCAAGTCAGAAGGAGCATCCGGAAGATTGAGTGAGATGGCTATATTTTACTCAGAGTCGTAAAGTGCAACTGAGCAAAATTAAAACCGATAGCATTCAGTACAATATACATTTGTATCGAAGCGTGAGATGGGGTGGCCAGGAGGAGCGGGAAGGCTCGTGTTTTGCGCAAGATCATAAACAGTAACTATTCGAAATTTTGTTTAGATCGGTCAAAAGGTAGGATTGTATAGAGAACATACTGGCAGATAGTCGGAAATACATCCAACTTTATTAATATACAAAACATAGATTTTTTTTTAAATTAAAAAAAAGAAGTCTTCTTGGAGTATTAAAGATACACTAAATGATGAATTGAAAACAACTTTCAAATACATAAACGCTGCTCTTGTCTTTTCTATGTTCATTTTAAAATCGTTCGTTCGTCAGATCAAATGCGATTTTTTTTGTTAACTATAGATAGCATGATAGCAATGTAGATAAATTAGATTTGTTATTAACATAAATTTACAGACTACTCCCTATCACAAGACATCAGAAAAAAATGCACTTGCTCAGATTTTGTCCAATGTTATATTGAATTCCAATGTTACTGTGAGAACTGTTACTTTGTAAATGTATGCGTGTGTGTGTGTGTGTCGTGAAAGTGAGTAGATGAGTGGTGGGAGGCGAGCCTTATAAGGGGTCGTCTTTGTGGGAAGAGCTCTCTTCCATCACAGTTTCTTCTGAATCTCACTCTATCTCTGAAGTGTATAATTTATATTGACTGTAATAACGTGTTAAAATAAACCTAATATAGTTACTTAGAAAAGATTGAGTTTCACTTACTAGGAATCGGAACCCAAGATACTAGACAACTAAACAGTAAAGAGAGGATAAAACCCCAAGGGAATCAGTGGTAATATAAGATTCATTACAGTTACCCAAAATGAATGTGTTTAAAATGAAAATTTCGTAATTAGCATGTTAATTAAATAAGTATTACAATTTTGTAGCTCTATCTTTTCATTTCAAAATACGCTATCAGAAGAAACTTGCTCTGGATAGTGTACATGACGTGGATATCTCTATTAAGGCAGTGCATGAAATGTGGAAGCTTGGTATGGTATGTGGAGGGCTATTGCCTCCACTCTCATCAACAATTCACAGAAGAATGAAGCTGAACGCGGTCGGCGAGACGGTATCCTACTACCGGCTATTGTTAAAACTCGAGGTACTGGTTGCATGCAACAGTGTACACACGTCAGTTAGCGCCCCGAGCTGGCCAAGCCACTGGTTTCACTTCGTGTGCTGACGTCCGCCGCAACAGCAGCTTCCGAGATGCCTCCGATCTACTATAGTGCCGCCTCAATCTTTGTAATTAGTTTTTTTCAATAAATTCAGTGCCAATAGTAAGTAGTTTCAATCCATAATACCTGCACACCTACTACATACTACATCCATTATACAGTCCAAATATTCCATTCAATAGCGGTATTGTGATTCGAGCACGAGGGTAGCGGTTGTTCTATGTGGCAACCGTACCCTCAAACCCTGTGATCGCGCTTCATCTGAGCCTGACATTCAAAATACACAGTTCTCCATAGGTGCCTTTGGGAATGAGTAAATGGTGCAAAATCATAGAGTTCAAAAAAATTACTAATATCTAAGTCTAATAATTTTATTTAATAACATAAATAATGAGTATGCCATAAAGCCATTCTTAAGTATAAGGTAGATTTGAGGTATAGCTTGTGGCCAAATTTACAATAATAATATTACATTTTTGTTATTTTATTCACTACTGCCACTGCACAAGAGCATTATTTACAACGACTGGGGATAATTCGCGGATCTCCCTTCACTTTGTTATTTCTTCCGGATTCTTTTGTGCATGGATTCCAGTCAAATGAAGCTGATCTAACACTACCAATCACATCGGCGAGGGAGTCCAACCCTGACGGGGTTCTCCCATTTCACGGGAGATCTCCTCCGCTGCGTCTGTTTTGTTCGGCGGCACCAATGTCTATTGTGTAATTTGCACGCGTGGGTTGATATCTTTTTAGAAAATTTTCACCTGAGATGCGATGGCCCGTAACTAGAAAGTACCAACGCATTTGATGAAAAAATGGGGAATTCGAATGTATGAGAAAACATGTTTTTTTTTTTAATTTTCTAAATCCCTTAAAAATACAATTAATTAATATGTATCAACAAATATCGACGTACATATATTTCAATTTGGAACTTCCAACCTAAATATTTTAGGCGTTTGGTATCTAATACGGTCTATTGTTTATTATAATGATAAGCTGACTCTAATTTAAAATTAGACTTGTAGCGTGCCAAAAATCCCGATTAAAACTACCTACGCCGCGCAGAAAAATTTTGTTCCACTACAAGAAAAATGAAAGGGAAGAAAAAATACACGTTAGGCAATTAAACTCATTATAATTTCTTCATTATTGTTTTATTTACTTTTAGAATAGTTATAATAATTTTATTGAGTCGAAAAACAAACTTTTTTAAACAATAGTGACTCATTTATGTCAGCATTGATAAATAAACAATATAAATTGAAGATGTCATAATAAAAAAATAAAAAAATAGGCAGCTCGAATACAAAATAATGAATTACATAATTTATAAACAAACCCACAACGAGGAAATCCCATAAAGCCTTCGTAATGCGTACGAAGCGGAGGAGAATTATGCAAGAAAAATATTTTTAATTACTTCACAATTCGTCAAAGAAAATTGTTAAAATTGTTTGCTAAATAAAACACGTGATTTTTTTGTGTATGTATTATATAATCGTTGAAATGCGCGTAATTAATCATCACAAACACGGTACGAAACGCTGGGAGTTAAATATCTAAGAAATTCGTTGACCTTAATTATTCAAACAATTAAATACTCTGTGAAAAAGTTTATAATTTTCATTTAAACAAATTCTTGCGGACAACGTTAATTAATTTTGTTGGTTAATAATTACACCATGTGTTCCATTGTTTTTTGACTTCGAGGAAAATCTGGCAATGACCATTGTGAGAGTTGAAGGAAAGAAAGTAGAATTTTTCCGCTTTTACGGCGGTGGTTCAATATGATTTTTCGTGTATGACGTAAATCGTTGGAATGCTTATTGCTCCATCGTTGTATTCATTCATTACATTTTGCCGCGCGTTGGAAATTTAATACACAATCTGCATATTATTTATTTAGTATTCATTACAACTATGATTTATTTATTTATTTATATATATATATATATCAATCTCTCTCAAGCAATGTAGAGGCTTTCAAATAATGGAAAGACAGATGTATTAATTTGAAAAAAGTGTAACATATAGGTTCGAAAATTTGTCATGAAAAATACTGGTGCTATAACACAATTGAGAGTGCACTTCCCCGGATTGGAAATAAAGATCCAGATTCGAATCCCGGTAGCGCAAAAACAATGTTTTTCGACAAAATTGATTTTATATGTATATATTTATAATTAATACATTAAATTAGTATATATATTGTATTTTGTCTCCATGGTTGTCCAACTCGTGTATGAATATTTGTGTGAAAGAACTGGAATGGATGAATGTAGGAGCAAAAATGAGCGATTTGATTGTATGCTGTTTATTGTACGCCGATGATGCAGTACTAATGGCGAATAATGAACAAGAACTACAGAGTCCAGTGAGTAGAGTGTACGATGTATGCAAGGAAAGCGACCTCATTATGAATGTCAACAAGTCGAAAGTGATGGTATTCGAGAAGGAGGAAAGCAAGATACCGATGAATGTTTGGAACAAGTAGATGAGTTTGTATATTTGGGAAGTATGTTTGATAGAAATGGAAAGGAGGGGGACTGGAGGGAGTAAAGTGAACAGCGTATTGACTGAAATTATATCTAACGGGAATTTGTCAAACGAAGCTAGACTAGCGGTGCACAATGGAATCCTGGTACACTGATATATGGAAGTAAGGACTGGAACTGGCAGAAGAGGAACGAAAGTAGACTGAGTGCAGTGGATATTAGATCACGTGGTAAATCTATTTATGAGAGAGTAAAGAATGAAAGAATATAAAGCTGATGTTAGTATTATATAATGAGTAAGATTAAGAAAGGATTACTTAAGTGGTTTGGAACGGATGAATGAGGAGAGAATGGTAAGAAAGATATATGACGCAAGTATTGATGGCATCAAAAATAGAGGACGTCCGCGGAAGACTTGGCACGACCAGGTAAACCAGATAATGGAGGATGGTTCTGTTAGAAGCCTCAACAATCGGAGAGCTTCTATGAGAAGATGTATGAATGTGGATGAGGCGAGAATTGTGTGTCAAAACAGAGGACTTTCTGCCTACCCCCGCGGGGACACGGCGTGATGGTAAGTAAGTATCATCGTACGATTTACATCCTTATTTACCTCATTAGGTCAAGGTCCGTTGTTTTGTTTACTTGTGCATTTATTAAAATAATAAGAATATTATTAATAATACAAATAAAAACTAACAAAATATCATTCATCCTGCATTCTGGGATTAAAAAGTACATCAAAACCTCGCTATAAGGCTACACTTTATACAAAATAACGGTCATTTGAAATTACTAAAACTTACCGGCCAAAATTGTTAGAAAATTAAAAAATACGTAATATATATTTCTGAAATTTCTCATATTGAACAGGGAATAAATATCGTACTTCAAATTGAAGCTGATAAAGAATGCAGCAATTCTCGAGTAATTAATAAAGCTATTACTGCTACAAAAAACTGCAAAAAGCAGGGCAAAACAACAAAAGTTGTATCAATTTCTTCAACGTGTTCCTTCCACTGCTGAAGCTGAAGATATCATGATATAATGTGTTTTTATTCAGGCTCCGATTAAAAGAATTCAATATTTTATATAACATTTCTGTTCTGTTTTAATGAATACATAGCATAGTGAATAAGATTAAAAAAGGATCGCTTAGGTGGTTTGATCAAATGGAACGGATGAATGAGGAGAGAATAGTATGAAAAAATACATGACGAGTGTTGATGGCACCAGAAATAATAAGCGCCCGCGAAAGATCAGGTAAAACCAGATACTGAAAAGTGGTCCTGATAGAAACCTCAATAATCGACAAGCTTGCATGGCAAGATGTATGAGTGTAGACGAAGCGAAAATCGTGTGTCGTAACAGAAAAGTGTGGCGCTCTATCCTCTTTGCCCTATCCCCGCGGCGAAACGGCGCGACGGCAAGTTAATTAAATAGTTAAAAATAAAATTTTACAATACGTTTAATATTTAAAAAAAATCGTGATTGACTTTGTGGAAGTCATTGTAATTAACTTTTAACACGTTTATTATTGAAGATGACGCAGTAAGCATCGAAAACGTTTTAATTATAATTAAAGTGTAGTGTGAAGTAAACCACATTGTGTTTTGTTTTTTTAATGAATTAATTTTTCAAAATTTTTTTTTTTAAAGTTAATTACGTACGTTTGTGTTTTTAAAGAGAAGACATTTTTGTTGTGTAGTTGCAGTTTCAGTACTTAGTTCTATGGAATTTTTAATACATAATGGAAAGGTTAATTTTAAAGGAAAATGGATTTTCAACTAAAAACTTTTGATTTTCAGAATCTATGGAATATATATGTGTTGTATCAAAATTAAGGATTTATATTTTTTCGTTCACATCTTATCGGACGTGAGTTGATTTAATTATAAAATTTATTCTATGTACATACGTTCAATGACGCAATGATGTCAAAAGATTTTACTGATTGGGTATATATGATATCACTTTTTATGTTGTATTATTCCAATGCCCGCTAATTTTCCAAATCATCTGGCTTTACACGGCTGGCTTGTTCTACTCGGGAGCTTCTAATTAATACGGAACATTTTTCTTTGGAACTGAAACTGTAAAAGTTATCGGGAGCAATGAGTTTGCACGCCATCCAAGTTTTGTACCTATAAATGTATACCATCTATACACTCGTATTTTCATTATAACAGAGAAACTTAATATTGTAGGAAAATCGATAAATTTATTTCGTGAAAGATAATTTGAAGAAAAATTGTTATGAAATTATGAAACGTACTTTCATGATTATTAATTTGTCACAAAAAAAAAAGAAAATGATACAATCGTGTTATTTTATCTTTATGGCGATATAAAATAAAAAATTTTAGACGTAAAAATGTATATATTTTTTTTATGTTTATTCACAACTGTTTAAATAAGGTAATGCATATGAAGACATTGATAGTTTTAACAATAATCTAAAGAAGTTCAAACAGAATTAGAATTGAAGTTCTTATTAATTTTATTCATCTGAACCAAAAATATGATTTTAGAGAGAGTGGAAGCTGCATTGGGAAAGCAAAAAAAACATTATGTGGAATATCTCAAGTTACACAGAGTATTTGATGGCCAGTTTCCATGGAACGTAACACGATGAGATTAATCTCCGAGATTTAGTTGAGATACATGTTGATCTGGAGATAAACACAGAGATCAGCCTGAGGTTGGTAGAAAGAGTCAATAGACTCGAACTCGAAACGTGTACACAAACATCACCTAGAATCATAGAATGTAACACTGTTCATTTTGAACAGTTAGACAAACGGAGGTATTAAATTATAAATATTTATTCCATTTCAACTGCTGCTAGGGAGATTTAAATTGACGCAACTGGCGAATGGAACATAAATGGTCAATGCGCCGATATTTGACTTATGGCGTGAAATGATGCGTGAGACGATGAAAAGCCGAGGAAATGAATCTCATAGGAGCATAGTCTCTATCTCGAATCGATAATGTCATCCGTGGATAAAAGCCACAACAATAACAATAACAACTGTAAATGACAATATTTGTTATTTTAGAGCTAACGTATTTAAATACGCATAAAATATCTAAGCAATAATACTATTAGTTACGAAAAAAAATATTTTTCCCCCAATATTATCTTCGTATGTAATCAAAACGACATCTCACCTGTTATTCTTAAATCGCACGCAAACAGGGATTAGTAAATAGTGTGTTTTGCGGGAAATTGTATTTTAATGGTTGTAAGGGATAAGCAAAAACTCAAGGGAGTGGGGAAGGTTGTCCACTAACGAGATGCTTTGTGAGATACTCCCAGGATGAGTGGTCCGGTCTAAGGGTGTAACCGAGGGCCGGGGCTGGGGTATATGCAGATCCGAGAGAATTGAAATATTGCTGGACACGCGCTAGCAAAATATCGGCAGTGAATTTCATTGCATTTTCTGGTAGAAAACCATGAAACGAATAAAAATGGATTACATCAGTACCTATACAACATAACCTAAGACAAGAAAGTTTAGTTTTTGTGATAAAATTAGAGTTTCAACCCCGTCCCAGGACGGGCATTTAAGAAGTACATGGATGGTCGGCGTGCTAGAGAATATCAGCTGTACGGCGAGTTTGCATTATTTCCCTCCTTTACGCATGACAATTTACTATGTTATCATTATTATTCCTACAGTAATGTCGTCAATTTATCGAGCTCGCAACTTTTGTTGTCTTTCTCTATCTAAGCATCGTTTTTCATTTTAATGAGAAACACCGCACAAACTAAACAACATAAACATTTTAATATTCAACGTCCAATGAAACGTCAAGAAAAAAAACTCCTCAAAGAAAAGTGACAAATTTCATTGAACGATAATCAATTGTGACAAACAGACTTTAGAGTGCATTCTATTTAACATAACCTTACACTATTAATGCGATGGAACGAATATGAAAGTAATGAGTGGATAAGGGTATACTCGTATATAGTCTGAAGGACAAAGTATTAGATAAAATTACGTTAAAATCAAGACAAACGCCACAAACATCTCTACATTTTCAACGAAAACAAATTTATCATACGAGAGATTTTATTCATCGTAATTATTTTACGTTAACTAAGTGAATTAGGATGAGCGAAGAGGGGAGCGTCCTAATTAGGAAGATGTTGTAGGCAAACAAAATACTTTCACCAATAAACGTGCCCGCCATATTTATCAAGACGGAGCATAGATATTTATATTATTATGCATAGAGTAGCATCAGCGCGTTGGCTGCGGGTTGGTATCCGCTACTCCCAGGTAGGTACCTAACTTACTACATCTTGTACGCTAATTTAGATAACCAAAGACTCGTGTAACATTTGCTTTGTCAGTTGCAAGATGCGGGATAGGATTTATTTAGACTTGCAGGTGGGGGCATCTGCATGCTTAACTAATTTAATGAAACTCTAGCAATCTTTGGAGAAAATATATTTATGGCAATTATTAATATTAAATTTAAAAAATAATTCATTATACTTCTAAAAATAATGTGATGAGGTATTTGTAGTGCAGGATAGGGTGTGTACGCATGTCTAGAGGTGCAAAGCATATTATACGACTGAAGTAAATAATAAATAATTAGTTTACTTTGTTTTTAATCATTACGAGTTAACTGTATTCATAAACCGGTTTAGATTTTCCGAAGACTAACTAAAAACATGGGTAAAACTATTCTAATGTTTTTAAATTCAATTTTGAAAGTATTAGGAAATTAGTTAAAAAATAATTTTAATAAAATATACCTAGTATCTGACTAAAACCTTTATTATATGTCTTTGGTTTAGTTTTTTATCACCCTGATGAAGAAAAGGGCCATTACCGAAACTGGTTGGTGAGTTAAATTGACTGAGAGTAGTTAAAAACAAAGGTAATGAATAATCTATCATTAAAATGAAGTGTTTGTAATGAATATTAAAACTACAATTGAAATTTCCGTACATATTTATATTACTACAAAAAAGGAATGGGTTATCAGGTCTGAGATCATGATTCGCTCTCAAAACGACCTGAAGAGAAGTGGAAACAGTTGCTTACTTATATTAGGATTGAAAAGTAATCACTTTGTGTTGCATTATTTTAATTTTCACACATGGCTCATGAAGTCTGGCCTTTTCGAATAAATTTCGAGGTTAGAGGGCTTTATAATCTCGCAAAAGGAGAGAATCTCCGGGGGCCTGCAACCCTTAGAGGAGTCGGAGGGGGGTTAGCAAATCCACCCTTCTTCACCTCACCTCTTTTGGGATCCTGGGGGACCTAAGCCAAAGGCAGAGACCACACTTGCATTGCTGCTTAATTTGCCTGTCGTAATTACTGAGACCGCCTTACCGCGCCTGTAAGGGTGGTGGGGTAAATTCGTTCGGTTTAGCTGAATATGATTGACACAAAGCTGTAAAATGTCTCTAAAAACAGAGAGTCAATAAACAACATTTTTTAATAAACAGATTTATCACTAAGCCTGATTTTTTTTTATTGAGGCAGCGATATTTTCGCTAATTTTATTAAATATTTTATAGATATTTCACAGAAAAATTAAAAATAATCATCTTGATATATAAAGAAAAGTAAGTAATTTTTGTTTGGCTATTATTGACTTTTTATCCATTAACCAACTTTAATTATATGTATTCATAGAATTTTAAACATATTTTAAAAATAAATGAACGTATATGGTTTTATGGTGGGTTTATGTAATTCATTTTAATACATACATAAACATAATTTTTCATCATTGTTACAATTTTAATCAGGGACTTGATTTACTTTTAAATAATTTTAAAAATTGAGTTTTTAAAAAATAATAATAATTTGACATAAGGTTTTGGTTTTTTCAGTTGATGTATATATTAAACTCATAGTGGTTATATCATATACAAAGTAGTGTATAATTTATTAATATTTTTATTTTCCGTGTGATCAGTGACATATTAATACATTATGTATAATCTGATCTTAACCGCAAGATTTTTAGTGAATGTAATTCCTATAAAAATAACAAAAATAAATATATATATATATACACTCGGGAATATATATATTATAAATTACTCGTTTCGATATGCTTTAATATCTATTAGTTGATCAATTAAATTTACTTTATACATTATTAAACGAAACACTTTGTAAAATCGTTTATTATATATACGTGACGGACTATATTCCACATAGTTGGGAGGATGAAACATAATACTGAAAACCTCCACAGATACCAGACGATCTCAATAATAATAATATCAATAAATATTTTGCCAATATTCGTAATGTAAAAAAGAAATCGCATCATGATAGAGTTATCACAGCAGCTGGCATATCATCTCCCTGTTTCACGGAAATGTACGGGGACCTGATGAGCCTATTCAAGAGGGGATGAGCATCCTCTAGAGAGAAGGTTTTGGAGGCTTTCAGGCAAAACGAAAGTTAGCGAAGAAACTTCTGCGTTTGTGGTTAAGGTAAATTAATATTATTTTCAATAAGATGAACTTAACTAAGTTGATTTGGTTAAGGTTGTCTTATCAAAAGCAAAAAAAAATTAAGTATGAAAATAATGGGTTAATTAAGATATTATAAATAGTTAAATATATATACTCATGACAAACAATACTTCAGTAGGAATAAAAACATATATATAAAATATTCCACCTAAACGATGTTTTTTAGAGGTTTGTTTTTAGAATTGGCAATAATTAGACCAGCGACAGCTAATTTGACAGCTGACAGCTGTTTTGGGCTTAGTTTGGTGTAGAATTTTACCATGAATAGACTTACGCCAGAACAACACAAATTTATTTTGAAAATCGTGGTTCAGTTCGCGAAACTTACCGTGTGCCACGTCTATTTTACGGTCGACATAATCGTCCAACCGAGCAAGTAATTCGAATAACCGTGGATCCAAAGAGGACCCGAATGAGTCGATTCGCCATCGTGCACAGCAATTGGTGCTGTATTCATCCACTTCATGGAAGATTTTGCGGAAAGATCTTGATTTACGAGCTTACAAAATGCAGCTCGTGCAAGAATTGAAGCCGGTTGACCATCGTGTGCGTCCTACGTTCGGTGAATGGACCGAAAATGACTTGATCCTCATTTTCAATACAACATTTTGTTCAGCGATGAGGCTCATTTTTGGTTGAATGGTTACGTCAACAAGCATAATTGTCATATTTGGAGTGAATAAAATCCACAAACCATTATTGAGACGCCGTTAGATCCACAAAAAGTCACTGTATGGTGTGCTTTATGAGCTTGTGGAATCATTGGTCCAAATTTCTTCAAAAATAATGCTGACCAGAACGTAACAGTCAATGGAGAGTGCTATATATCCATGATTACTGACTTTTTCATTCCCCAATTGAATGGCAATTGGTGGAAGAGCTGTGGTTTCAATAAGATGGCGCAATATGCCAATTTATTGAAGAAAATGAAATGAGCGCGTAATTTCGCATAATGGACCATTGAATTGGCCTTCAAGATCGTGTGATTTAACACATTTGGATTATTTTCTGTAGGGATATGGGAAGTCGCTAGTCTACGCCGATAAACCAGAGACGATAGACGACTTGGAAGCCAACATTCGTCGCGTTATTCTCGCGTTGAAAATTGTACTTCCAGATTGCGCTTTATTCGAGCCAGCCGCGGCGCCCATATGCGCGAAATCATATTTAAACACTAATGGCATAAAATTATCTTTCCAATAAAGCCAATACCATGGCTATTACCACGATTTTTATGTGTTTTATTTCATTTTAAAGTTCTATACCTCTAAAAAAAACACCTTTTATAAACTAATTATGTGTCATATCATTTCACTTTAAATTATACTTTAGTACAGTAATAATTGTAAATGAAGACACCTTTTCCTTGAACTAATAAATAATAACTATAATTAAAATACTGTCAGTTTTAGTAACTTAGAATTTTATAAAAAATACAATGAAGTATCTGCAATATTACAATGTAACAATAATTGGAATCGTCATACTTATAATTATTCTGTTTAGAAAAAAATATAAGAATAATACTAGTTAATTATTTAAAAATAGATTCTGGTAAGTCTGATTGATAATTATATATACTATAATATAATATATTATACATACTTCAAGTACCACTAGATCTACTAATATTCGATATTTGATAAATATTTTTTTATCAATAAAATAAATATCATGGGTTCTATATTAATTTCTTATGGAATATCTGAATTATTCGAATTGAAATTCAGGTAATTTGTCACATACGCTGAAAATAAATTTTATAAAGCTTAAAAATAAATATTAAGTACTATTGAATTCATAAATTTCGGCGCTAAATATTTATCATTGGTTTCAGTAACTTTTACGTTTTAGAACGTGGATTTTAATTCGTACTTTATCGTTAATTTGTTCTTGAAACGTGACTTCTTGCATTTTGTAGAATATGTTCATACACTATTGTCGTTTCGATTGCATGTTTCATTGCATGCGTGCTTTGTCATTAAAAGTTATTATCGCGGAGCAAACTCAAATTATTCAAAGCGCAACGTTTATAAAATGTAGGTTTTGAGGTAAATAATGTTTTATTTTAAATAATAATTTTAATTTTTTGTTTTTGGGACGATTAATGCATCGGTTTTGGGCCAGATATTTATACAGCATGTTTATGGATATATAATGCTTCATTACAAATACAAATAACTTACAAACCCCAAGAGCACATACAACATATGGCCAAAGGAACTACAAAAATTTTGGACCTAAACTATTTAATAGACTTCTAAAAGATTTAAATCAATTGAATTGTCCCAAGAACATGAAACTATATATTAAAACTTGGATTCGTAATATGGGTAGAGCCAGTATTGGTGCACTCGCCCAAACATATTGACTTAAACCTATATTAATTATTGTTACAAAGTGATCCAAAAATTAAGTCCATTTTAAAATTGTTCTTCATATACACCTATTATATAGTAATAAATGTAATTCTATCTACTACTTGTAATTCTAATTAACTGTACAATTGCTTGTAAACTATGCCCGTTTCGACACAGAATTTTTTTAGTGAGACGGGCACAGTTCAAACAGATTTTTACATTGTATTATATAGTTAAATATGAATTATAAAGATATACATATAAAATCAATTTTATCGAAAAATATTGTTGTTGCGCCACCGGGATTCGAACCTGGATCTCTTTCCTAACCGGGGAAGGTGCTTTATCCAACTAAGCTACAGCGACATTATTTTTAGCGACAATTTTCGACCCTATATGTTACCTTTTTGATATTAATACATTTAATCGTTCCATCATTTGACAGAGCCATCTACCTTATTTTTACAGAATCTCAAATACCTTTGAGTAAACTGATAGCAGACGCCAGAATTATTTAATTCATATTTAAAATATCACAGACCTATGTTCCGAATAATTACAACTTCACAATAAGAATGTGTTCTCCTAAATATTATATAGTTACAAATAAAATAGTGAGAGTAAGGTTAAGATTAGTTAAATATTTTCTATTTTATATATTCAATAACACTATGTAAATACATATTTCATTTGAAATTATGTGTACATTGTATATCAAAACATTGCGAAATAGTATGAATTTTGAGCTGTCATCTCTCTTATCTATGGTAATCTCATGACGTATTATAGAAGCCATGAATGAAATCGTACGAATTTTTTTATGGTCGCCCTGTCAAAGAATGATGCGACGCCGACATATTTACGTGTGTTTAATAAACATTTATGTAAACATGATCTCAGTTTTTTCAAGAATATGGTAGCGCTGTCAAACGCGACGCGAGATGTTAAATGTTCTCTTTTATTATTCATTACACTACAGTCAAAAATTAAAACTGCCGTGAAAAATTGTTGGTAATGATTGCGATCTAGGTTGAATGAGAAACCATTCATCTTTACTTAATTTTGTGTTTATTAAAATGACATCATCTAGATGTCACTTGGAATAATTTTAATTACATCGAGATTTTATTTACGGGTGGTATGTTTTGGGGAAAGCTCTATCATGGCCAATGGTTGTACAAAGGCCACTATTGGCCGCGAATCGGCCACATAAGCAGATTGCTTACCTGCTAGTAATTTCTATAATAAAACCCATACTGGTGTCCGCTATATATTTAGCTGGAGATACCCCGGGCGACACAGAACCGGGAATTGTGGAGATGTATGACGACCCGAGATTCATCTAATTGAGGCCACTGTATGTCAATACTGACGTGAAGGAGGAAAGAAGAATATAATGTGTTAATAGGGAATTTTTACACTTACTCATTGTATATTACATTAATGTAATTTTTGTTTCATTTTACTAACATTTTCGTATAATTATTAGATAAGTGAATGCGCCTAGACATGACGTCGAATAATAGAGAAGACCACTCTTGACAACGTAGGTCGGGATCCTCCTACATTTAACGTTTTTAGTTTAGGCGTGTACGGTGAAGTTTTTATTAAAAGAGTTTTTATGTGTGAGTAATATACTCGTAAATGTAGTAAAATATTAATATTTTTAAATAATAAAAAATTATTTATTGAAGAAGTTGAACATTTAGAATCCCTGAACACTATTCAATAAATATGAATGAAATATATTAATTAGAAATATATACATATAAAATCAATTTTATCGAAAAATATTGTTGTTGCGCCTTCCTCGGTTTGGAAAGAGATCCAGGTTCGAATCCCGGTGGCGCAACAACAATATTTTTTGATAAAATTGATTTTATATGTATATATTTCTAATTAATATATTTAATTCATATTTAAAATATCACAGATCTACGTTCTGAATAATTACAACTTCACAATAAGAATGTGTTCTCCTACTGTTAAATAATGTTAACAAGACTTCCCTGAAAGTGATTTTAGTTGGCCGTATTTAAAACACCACCCGGGGGCTATTAAACTACCTCCCGCAGTCACAAACTAATATGACCTCACGGTCACCTATTTGTCTGCCGTTTTCGGCAATAGATCGTGCGGTGAACGCTCTACGTACACAGCGGTGATCCCTCTACGGCGCGCACTGATTCTGTAGAGGTTTCTACGACGGAGCCTCGTAATAATGCTACGGTAGTGGTTATGCCGGACGAGAGGAGGAAGCAAACAAGGAATAAACAGATTCATGAACCGATAACTTCTGGGAGTTTTGACCTGGCGATTAATTTTAGGGGATTTATATAATATCGTTGCACAGCAAATCGACTATTTTAAGTTCATACATTTTTAAGTGATTTTTTTTTATAAATCATTGACAAATAAATAAAAGGTTATAGTAACTATTTAGGAAAGTATGTAAGTGCCGTCAGATTAAGGTGTGCGTATTTTTATGAAGATATGGATTAAGGTGTGTGTATTTTTATGAAGATATACCTATAATATAAATATATTTTTCGTATATAGATTATCAACAGATCACTAATGACCATGCTAGATATTTCTAGATATAACGTTAAGGTAGAATGTAGGGGCATTTACCAACATATAAGTACAGTTCCAAATCTGTAATTACATAAGTAATTGATAAATTTAGGATGACAAAGCACTTAACCAACAATGGATGGCTCCAAATAATGATAAGGGTAATCGGCTTAAAATATTTCAAAGATCTATTCTCCGCACGCCCTGGTTCTCCAAAAGAACAATATCAAATATCTCTAGAATGAGAATTGGGCATTGCCAGGTAGCCTCACATTATTCAGATTGAACTTAATAGATTTCCCATTGTGTGAGTGTGGCGCCGAGGAGGAAACCCTTGACCATTTCTATTTTGCCTGTTCATCACAGGTTTTTTTTACAGTAATCTCGTTAATGATAATTTTCAACTGCTGGTTAACTTGTGTCATCTTCTTTTCCTTAACTCGCTACATTGAATATATATATAATAGCAAATTTTTTGAACGATAATGACTTGTAATATAACATTTTAAATTCTATAATATTATTGTACTATTTTCTATAAAATAAAGTTTACACTTGATTAATGGCACAAATCACTCTTAGATGGTGGATTGCCTATTTAAAAGAAGAAGCGCTTAACCAGTCAATTTCAAGAAATACTCAAATAGATTTGGTAAATAAATTATATCCATAACAGATCTTATTTAAGTGTTTTTGAATCGAATTACACAACTCTGCGACAATTGGTGTGACGCGTTTTTGTTATATTTTCAAACGGTCCCAGAAAGTCATAAACTGAATTTTGATGAGATGAAATAAAAGCAGCTATGTATTGATAGAAACATTTATTTTGCTGTGCCTGTACAATAAGTACATCAATACAATCAAAAAAGCATAGGGGATATTTAAAGATTAATTTTAAAAATCAAACAATAGTGTAAATGGTAAATTATTATAATATCACGTGTATTTTATATATTTAAATATAAATTTTTTATACATATATAATTTTTAAATTAAATATGGCGTTTAAAAAAGGATCTATAAGATGTTTGACAATGTCCAATAGTGCAGTATGTTGCAAGTGTACAATGTATGATATATTTTTTTTAATGTACTATCTAAGTAAACTAGCAACAAATATATAAATTAAATAAGAAAGACGAGGATATTCATTCATCATCATACTGGCTGTACAGTCCCTGGTGGGCCTTGACCTCGAGAATTGAATCAAGAATTTTCCTCCAATCGTCTTTATTATACGCCGTTTCGGTCCTGAATTTCTAAGACAGATATGTCATTGAAGACATTGTCACTCTACCTTAGCTTTGACCTTGCCATGATGATGTACTCTATTGGTCAGGAGTTCCGCAATGATTTCGGTTATCTTCTCACATGGTCAAACCATGTGAAGTTTTCCTATTTTAATACTTATTAAAAAAATATATTTATTTTAATATTAGAAAATATAATACATTTTTAGAATAATCAGTAGGATATATATATTTCTTTTAACATTTATTTCTTCTCTATGAGAGTACGAAATTGAGTATATACGAGAATTTATGTTTTAGCTAGTCTGTGTACATATTTTTTTTACTTCAAATATAAATTTATAGTAGTCTGTAATTTTTCTATTTGTGATAGGGGGATCGTTAAAAATTTGATGCCTTGATAAATATAGTGATTTTAAGTTGCGGTATATTTTAGTTTTGGAATATCAATTTGGTCTCTAAATCTAGTAGACCGGAATTAGCTTCGCTTTAATTTAAAAAAATTGGATTATTGAATTTTTTTATAATGTCTATTATTTTTGGTAATTTGAAATCTGTGATAGTCTTTTTTTTAGAATATTTTTTATTATTATTTATTGAGTGATTTTTAATTGTAATATTGAAGTTTTATATGCTCCTCCCCATTCAATAATATCGTATTACAAATGTGACTGTACAAACGCGTAATATATTATTTTCAGATTTGTAAGTGATAAGATGTTTCCAAGTCTTAAAAATATGTAGGCAGTTTTCTTTATTTTGTTTGTAAGATTAGTAATATGTTCTTTCCATTCGAGTTTATTATCTATTATGATTCAAAGGTACTTGATACAGTATTTTTCTTCAATTGATGAACATTGGTCACAAGAGTCTCCTTGAGTACATGCTTTAATGTGAATTTTAATATTGATTTCAGTGTTATCTTTCTGTTGAATAGCAAATCGTAGAAAGTATGTTTTATCAGTATTAATTGATAGTAGGTTATCATCCGTCCACTTTTTTATGGTATCTACTTATCTCATTAAATAAATAATAGAGCTCATTGTTGTACTACCTACACCAAAGTTTATTTTCAAAAAGTGGTCAAAATTTTTCTTTCAATCCAGTACACACTTATTTTTCTTAGTCTTGTGAAGGGCAGTCACCTTCACTATTGTCATCCAGAGACTACATAATAAATCTGAACGTGCCCAGCAAGGCGGCACCTACAATACAACTTCCACCAGCCATAAACAGGTCGATTTTTTGGTCATGTCACTTCAGAATGTGTTGTGTACCAATACACGTCAATGTGTGCGTGAGCGCTATGTAAGCGAGAAAGATACAAAGTTATATGACCACTTCACGTTACACAGAAATGCAACGACACACTTGACGTCAGCTGACGCATGATATAGATTGTGTACACCGCGCGCAATGTGTTGTAATTGCGCTTATTATTAATTAAACCATTTTAATTGATAATGATTATAATCAAACCATTTTTATAATTATCTGAAATTTCTTGTAGGTAATCCATTATATAATTATAATAAAATATACTGTTCACTTTTACGTTTGCCTAGTAGTTTTAGCTGATGAAGGGCATCGACAAAGTCATTATGATTATTAAGATTAATTACATCTTCATTCATATTATTTCATTCCCTATCCATAAAATAATTAAACATTAAACAAATATATATATTTTAATAATAAAAAAATATATATTAGCAACAGATTCGTCAGTGGCCGACTGTACAGTGCCATGCGTGAAACATCGACCTGTAGCAGCCTGCACCCGGACGGGCCGAATCACGAGTCACTCTAGCTATCGGCTTCTGCATATCGATTTTAGTTTGCACACCTTGATATATTTGTTCAACTTAGCTTCAATAAATTTAGTGTATACGTAAGTAGTTTATTTTCTTATAACCTGTCCCATGTCACATATTTATATCCACATATGCATACCCGATATACTACACTTTATATGCACATATATTCCAAAGTCATATCATACGAACATGTAAGCATTGGTCTAAAAAGCGTTTTGTACACCCATTTTGTTGTTTATGGTTTCGCTTTTACTGCGCGTACAAAAAGACAGGGACATTAAAAGCCTAAATATATTTCTCATATTATGGAAATCATCGTGTGTTTTGGATAAGCGGTGGATAGCTTCAGTGATGATGTTAATGTCAATTGTACAGGTAAGATAGTTAAATAAGAAGTGTTACGAACGTGAATAACAATTATCCGAGAATTCATGTACACAGTGCATCTGCCTACAAAATAATTAAATTATGTTTAATATGCATTGTAAAGAATTCGACTATTATTGCTTTTACTTCGCGAAATCACTCGGGTAACCGAGAAGAAAAGCTTTTTGGTGCATTGACGGTTTAGCCGTGTGACTAAAAAATAACTGCATGAAATATGAACTGAAATATTTTGAATTAATATAAAAAATTTCGAACAAATACAAATTTATCTGAAATTAGGAGGGGGGGGGGATTCGTCCTTTACTATGTATGTGAAAGAAAGTTATACTGTATAACGGCCAATTTATGTCACGTAAGAAGTGAATCTGCCTATATAAGGACACGGTAAATATTTTAGGACCAGTTCTCTGGAATAAATCTAACTTGTAACAACCTGAGTTTTTATTGTTATTGGTGGAGTACATTCTGAAATCTTAATACATAGCTTTCACGCATTTCTCTTAAAATATTATCAGGTAATTAAATTCATATGCACATTGAAAAAACCAGCACCTGAAAAGATAACGATAACATGGAAGTACTGTCTTTGTTCTGCACTTATTATGCATGTTTAATCAAATCTTATTTGTTTAAGCATGCATAATACAGAAAACTGGTAGATAATAGAAAAAAAGGTATGTTAGCCTTAAAATACACGACGTACTCGATGATTTTAAAAATTTGTCCCAAACTATTTAGTAAATAAACGATAATTAAACTGCCACACAGCTACACTGTCTAATCTAGTTAGGCAACAAACGAGTATAGCGAACGTAAAGGGCAAGCTGTGGCGGACCGCCCGGCGCCCCCTCAAGGAACAAGGGTGGCCGCCCCGTTAACGAAGGGAAGCGTGGATAGACCAAAGGTCCTCATTAAGGCCACTGTGTCTACTGGGCCCCGCTAATAGCCAATTCATGCGCCCGAACCGGCCCCTTAACTCAGGGCTGGAGATTTGGAGTGTGAGGGCCAACTGCGCGGCCGCTGTGTCGTGCGAAGGGACTTTCTTTCATTTGTAATGGGATATTAAAGGCAGTCGAGGAATTCACCGACAGTGATACTGTACTTTATTTTGACAGTCAATAAAAATCATTAATAGATTTACATTGATTTTAACGAAATCACAAATAAAGTTAACGTTTTTTCAGAACATAGTTTGGTGATAATTAAGTCTCAGAAAATCTATGAAGATACGGATTTATATGGGTCACTGTAGCTCAATCGATAGAGCTGTCCACTTGCTATAGATAATTCAGGTTTCGAATTTCGATAGGTACATTTTATATAGAAAATTTAATTTAGATTGTTGATCTATAAACGCTCGTTTGGTTTAAATAACTCACTTGTATAATGATTAAGTGATCGTGGGTTCGGTCATTGTTAAGAGACAACCTAACACAACTCTAACCAAAAAAATCTAATTTATCCAATTGCAACTTGAAATAATTGTATTCTAAGTATTTTATATACCGGTAGGTCATAAGTTTTTGCACTTTTTACATCGCTTTTGCGCGGGAACTGCGCAAAGGAAGAGCACGTAGGCGACAGCGCGCGGGAGCATGGTTCTTGGAATGGATTGATGGGGGAACATCGCGCGTTCTGCGTAAAACAGTTTTACAAAAACAACGATTCTTATGTGATTGTTCGGCGCGGGTATACCATACGTATTTGTGCTTTGCACAGGTTGTATGATAATGAATGTTTATTTCACGGAAAGAGCACAATTGGGAAAATAGTGTCGTTTAAATGTTCACCATCGCGCCGTTGGCATTCCTCAAATCTAGCTTGCGTTGTTACCCCGTGAAGCGACTAAAAGTGATTTAAAAAGTGCATAATATTATGGCCCACCCTGTATAATATCCCAGTCTTACTATGTGTTAAGCATAAGAAAGTTTGAAAGGGAATTGATACATATATTGCATTAGAGTGAAGTGTTAATTTTCCATGAAATATAGAATTTATGACCTTTTTAGTTCTGAAGGAACATTTTTTAGATGGAAAACTAACAAGTCTATTTCCATTGTCATAAATTTGAAAAGCAAACACTGTAATGTTGCTGTAAAAAATTCTTTCACAAAAACGTACGCCTTTTATGCTCACCCTAGAATTGGTTTTAAACACTAATTGTTTGACACAATAAAAATGTAATATATATCTGTTAAATTATTAAATAAAAATAATGCATTTCAGAGAATATTTTTAAAATACTTTAGGATGATACGCATTTGAGTGAAGTTGTATATAACAAGTAATGATACTCAAATGCCGAATATTAGAGTGTATATCGTGCAAGAAGTTGACTTGTAATATTGGAGCATTGATAAGAAGCAAACCAACTAGTGTGTACTGGACGTGGAAGTGAAAGATATGGGTACATTATATATGTGAGGTATAGAATCAAAATCAGACATGTCCAATTTTTGTAAATTTTAAGTTAGGTATGTACAAATATAAAACAAATTAATGTCTACAAGACTAGCATATTGAAATTAGAAAAATATTGCTGAACTTCGTAAAAAAACGCATTTAAAATTTGCTTGTTACTTCTATCGCAGAATAGATAATTAATTCTAACTCAGCCAAATGTGTTTTCAGCCAATGAGACAACAGTTTTTGGTCATGTGACCTGTGGTTATTGGTCATTTTCAATATGGTTCCAAATGTGACAGTTGTGGTACAATGGTTTTTTGCATTTCACTCGAAAATAGGTAAAGTGGACATGTCTGCTTATAAATCTGGACCTCACATACGTGGTGTGACATTTTTTGTACAAAACGATTATAATAACTATCTCAAATATCTACACAATTTTTAATTTACAATTGGCTGACTAATTATATTAAAAATTATTTGTAAATTCAGGTGATTCTAGTTTAAAATTAAACAAATTTAACGTATTTTACTAATACTGTTGAAAATATATCTATTAAAAATCGTACGCGTTTTTCTGATCCTGTCTTCTGTGAGCTGAACTTTCTGTACGTCTCAATGTTATAAAGGTTCATAAAATACTATTGAAACACAGAACGTGATTTTTCGACGATAGTTTAACCCTTCCCTAGACACACATTAACATAGGTCTACCGAGCCAATTAAATCGTATTTCTATAAATATGCACAATGTAAAACTTACACTATACCTAGTCCTAAAAAATCATTTGCACTTAGAAATGATTAGTGGTAAACCAATTATGTAAAGCGAATCATAATAAAAATAATAATTTTTTAATTCAATGCTATATAAAATTGATGCGTTGCATGCTATCTGCGTTAAAAATACCACTTGTGCTATGTGAAAAATATCACACATTAATTTAAATGATGAGAGATAAAGATGAAGATCATGTTAGATGGGTCCATTAACGAATGCGTTACAAGAATAACGTTTGAGAATAAAATGAACGTATTTAATTATTATATTTATAGTAACTATGACATTAACTATTTTAAAGTCATTTAAGCTTCTAAAAGCATTTTATTCCCATTTAAAGTGTTAAAAAAACTCAAATTTCTTGCAGTAACACGAGTTGACAGCGTGACTGCGTAGTGTATTTTTTACCATGGTATGGTAAAGGTTAAGAAATACATGATTGTAATAAAAATGGCAATTATTAAAGTGTTCCAACTAAGGAAGAATCAGTAATAAAGTTAATATCACAGATACAAAACGATGTATTTTTTGCAAATTTAAAAGATAAGTAATACATTCCATCAAAGTGAAGTGCCAGTTTCTTTTCAAGTACAAGATAGGTAGATATGTAACCGTTTTGTTGTAAACGTATATTTTCAAATACAAAAATGAACAACTTAATTTTTAGTCTTTCTGAATTTTACAACTTCCTATTAGTTCGCGTTTTGTTAACTGGAATTTGTACTGTATATATATTTTTTTAAAGTAATATTTTTATACTATTAATATTATTAACGATCAAGTTAAGTATATCTGACAAAAATTGTTAGTGGTAACGACTAGTTAATAATATTTCGAATTTATTTAGCTTACTGAAAATCATTTCATCATTTGATGTGGAAGCTCAAGCTTTTGCCATTTACCTGTTTTAAGACAATTGTTAAATTTAATTTATGATTAATTTTAATTATATATTTAAAATCATTTTTACATAAATTCTACTTTGCAACCTGCGTCATCTATAGGCCTCCTTTTTTTCTTTCTACAGTTCCCTGCCTCTTGCGTTTTGCTTCCGATTTTGACCAAAAACTGACCATCGCGTTTTAGTACGAGTAAATGACTGGATAAATGTAACTGATTAATTACATAACAGTGATATAAATATACTTGAACACAACATAGAATAAAAAGCATCCCACTAATATATCCACGTAATTAATGTAGGGAATTAAAACACAAATTTCTCACCATCTCCTGTGCTCATATAAAAAATAAACACAGACTTTACGATTTAAGTCTTGGCTGTGTACACACGAGAGAAACATGTTCGCCACTTTCATTTAGCTTCATTTCGCGAATCTTTCTACCGAAACAGAGGGAACCAGGCACCTTATTATCCCGTATTTCTCTTCCAGTGCTGCTTATTCCACGGCGAAATATTCACCCTTAAGTAAACGTAGGTGTTTACGTGGTAACATCAACGTGTTGGGTACATCCCAAATAGAGGATACCCTCTGCCTAATACTAACCTGAGCACTAAATGAAGCCGGGGATAAGAGAATGGAATCAAAATGAGATGGCACTCAAATAAAGGGCGTTACAGCAGCTGGAACATTTTTTTGTCTCCTTTCTTATTAATGTTTTCTTTTTTTTTTTAACTCGATGTGATTTGAGTTTTTATGATCAAACAACATTTATTTTTATTGAGTGGTATTCAATAATTACGAAACCTTTCTGAAGTAATTCCACAATAAATGTTCGAAAACTCGATTTGGATGCTAGTCTGATTCACCGTGTATTAAATCCTATATGTGTAATTATTTATCAATAATTATGTTTTGACAGATATACACATTATTAAATATTTTGAATAAAAACACATTTTTATTGAGAACTTTCAATTTCAGAATACAGTTCTGTGGTATTTTTAATACAAATTAAATGATTTAGAAAAATATACAGAAAAAACAATTTAACGAAAAAATATTTGGTTGCTATCGGGATAGGAAAGGTCCGGGTTTGTATCCCGGTATTGACCAAATATTTTTTTTTGCATATCTTTCTAATTGATTTTTATTATTAAAATACTTGAAATAACCCGTAAGTCATGACGGAAAATGACTAATTTTTATAATGTAAAATTATTTTTATTAAGAAAAAAGAATTTAATGTTTGTTTTATGTTGCTATGCGACACGAACGGATAGTCGGGCGTGTATACATTTACAATATTTTATGAATACCTGACAAAATTACGAATCGAAAATATTCAAGGAGAATGTACAAATTCTGTACAGTTACGGATATTCTTACTGTGTGAGATTATTACACACTTCGAAATAAATGTTTGCGAAATTTACCTAATATTATGTTTTTGCTTCATACCCTAAATCATCTAAAAAAAATAGTCTGACCGCTCGAAGTTCGATGTATTTAATATATAATTTGGAATTAATAATATATTTCAATTTATATAAATAATCGCATAAATATAACTTTTCTTAAAATGCTTGTATTTCTGATATGATTGAGATTAGGGCACATGTAGCTCGACCATTTTCGACTCATATGATTAATATATATTTACCTCTAAAATATTTCTCACTAGGTATATTACATACAGCATATATTTATCTCGAAATGTCTTTCTGTGCGTAACGCGCAGGGAAATTTGAAATATGTTTATTTATATAAACAACTTTTTTGCGAAAATTAATTTTAAGAAACCGTGCAATGTACTTCTTTTGCGCTCGATTTAGCATATGTTATAAATACTGATTGTATAATATGTAAGATGGAATAAATTTCTACAAACACAGAAAATTTACGCAATGATAAACGAAAAACTTTAAAAAAAGAAAACATTAGTCGTCTAACATTTAAATATATATTAGTCATTTAAATATTTATATAATGTATATGATGATTTCTGTTGTATAAGAATGTAAAAAAAAATCTAATTTAGGATAAGCGTATAATTCCACTTAACCAATCTTAAAGTCCTCGAAATTAAGAGTAGAATTTAAAAAATGACTAGTGTACTATTAAATTATAAATAAAACAATGTAAAAAATTATGGATGATTATAAATATGTCATAAAATAAGACAGTATAAATAGGAGAAAATATTTTACAAATTTAGTACCTTTTACACGTGTGTCTTATTTCCTTTCGCCTCTCTTCGACTGGTTGATTCTTACAGATGGACCCAGCTCTATGAGCCGAGCGTAATACAACACGACACACCATACGGGTTTTCTTATAATTAGCTCTGTTTACATGCATGCCTTGGTAGGCTTGCCTGCTAGGCGTGCCCGCATCACTAGCACCTCCCCGATCCGGTTTGCGTGTGCACGGTCCTTAAGAAATTCGCCCAAAAAGGATTTCTAAATATTGAATTAGTTGCCGACCTTTTAGCATGCAGACGGGGTAACTAATTTAAGGGGATGAGAAATATAGTGGATCAAGTACATTGGTATTCGAAATTCGAATTGAGTTCCGACAGTCTTCGGGGGAACACACAGACTTGCAGATTGGGGATGGAAAAGTGACGACCCTTAAAAAGGTATCGAAATGCTGCGAGCACTTAATGAAGTCGAAATTTGTTGAATAACATTAAGTATTAGAGGACATTATACTCAAAATATTTCTTACACAATACAAAAAACATTATTAAAAAAATTCAAAGCAATGTTATTATGAAGTTATACAAATTTACATCGGAAACAGGAAATAGCAAAAATGTCACATATCTAAGTACAGTTTTATAAAGTTAATTTAGGTCAATTAAGTAAGTACAACTAGAAGTATTTTACATAAAGTTTGTGGTCTGGTTTCATACTGATTAAGCTGTGGTAAACTACTTTATCTAAGAAGTTTAGATAAAGTACACAACGTAGTTATTGGTGATGAAAGTAGTATTAGTACAATAAAAAAGGTACTATTTAAGACAGATTTACATGTTTATTGTTTTAACTACATATAATAAACTAGGTACATACTTGCATGTTTTCAAATGATATTTCAAAATTTAATTTGATTTGTCAATCACTAAAGTAGGTGCCTTAAAATGTATATTTTTATTATTAAACACCATGGGTTTTAAAAAAAAATCATCCGCCTGTGTCGCATAACAACGTACAAACATAAAACGAAAAAAAAATGACAGCAGTCCGTGTCGCGTGCAAACATGAAATAAAAAATATCTGCTGTCAATTCAACCACGTTGTGTGCGATTGTCGCATCAAAAGTTTTTAAAAAAAATATATATATTACATTATTTACATCCCTTCAATGTTGATAGATATTTTTGAGTTTTAAATATTGTAATAAACCAATAACTTGAACGGAATTCTTTTAATAACGGAACCATAGAAATAAAATAAATTTAAAACTTGTAACAGGAAATAAAGTGAAAAATGGGTCCTTAACACTTTCATGTCTAATCAGGAGGATTTCAGAGATTCATACAAATGCTAATAAGTTAATACGGAAATTTCTTAAAAGCAAAAATACTGAAGATTAAAAACAACAATGACATCAAATATTCGAAGATACTAAACAGAAAAAGTATTAAGATGTCTTTTATGCCAACCTTTTACCACTTGTATGCTAAAATGATAATACATTTTTGTATGTAGCGTGAAGCAAAAAGGTTTCGGATATTCGGGCCCTTGAAATGCCACAATTATTTTCAATATCCGTTATAAGTATGGTGGTTTCGGTTTTTCAGAGTCTGGGGGAGATAATGCGAGGTATTTGGCGATTGTCGATAGGGTGGTTACCAGATTTTTAAGGGAAGGTGTGTGGAAAATATACATATTTAAGGGAAAAATTGCAAAGGGAAATGTGTATTGGAAAAGTTAACTTAGGTAATGTTTTTTAATGGAATTTAACAAAAAATTATTTACCAGTTAGTTACATTAAGTATTTAAGTCGAATACCTATAAAGATGTTAAGCAAAAATACGGGATTAATAAGAATTTAATATGATTATTCTCAAAAGCGAGACCCAAAACGCTTTTCTTAAAGTCCTTAATGCACTTAAGATACGTCAAAGTATTTTTTTAAACGCAAAATTAATATACTTGTGGGGGTTTATCTTATCAACACCACCCGGCGATACTGAATACACTCTGGAAATATCAGCGCGAAAAATTAAACTACCATTAGTCGTAAAGACACTCAGCACCGACGTCATGTAGCAATACTAATGCGGCCAGCGGATAATAAATACATTTTACGGGTTAACTTCGGCTTTTGTAAACTCTGTGACTACAATAAACTCATATCCTGAAGTTTTCCACATGCACACATACGCAATACATTAACTGATACGATTAGTGATGGAATAACGGAGCATCCACCACTCTCACATAAATCACTTCACGTGACCTTCAAAATCCTCCTGATACGACATCAATTCACATTCATCTGTTTACACCCACGCAAACATCAATTCATAATTCCAATTCACCAATCCCCGTATACTCTATTTTAATTTAATAACAAAAATTAAAGTTTTATCCTGATACATCAAATACTGATATAAAATCTATACGTATGCCATGTTGTTAAATAAAAGCTTTTTTATATAATATTTTACAAAATTTGAAGATGACTCGAAAATCCGTAAGAATACTGATAATTTATTGTATTCCAGTATCCTCAATCCACACTTTTGTGGTTTTAGAAATTAAGAGTCATAAATTGTCACAGCAACGTGTATTTTGTTTAATATTTATGACACTTCAGTCAGGTTCGGACCACAACCCTAATGACACTAGTCACTATTGTCACGTTATATGGTATGGTAAAAGAATGTGACGTAAGTTCTTAATCTTTAATTTTGCGCTCGGCGAAGTCGTCCAATGGTAGTCCGAGGGCTGACCACGTGGTTCGCCACATTTGCGGGGCATCGAGGATTTTGTTTTTATTCACATTTTTAAGACAATTAAAATCTGTGATATGGATGAAAAAACGAAATTTTTAGTTGACTTAGCCATATTCCCGTGTAGTCAATTTTTTTTTCATTTCCATTTTTAAGAATATTGAAATCTGAGATATGGATGCAAAAACGAAATTTTTAGTTGACTTAGCCATATTCCCGAGAAGTCGTTTTTGTTTTTCATTTCCATTTTTATGAATATTGAAATCTGAGATATGGATGCAAAAACGAAATTTTTAGTTGACTTAGCCATATTCCCGAGAAGTCGTTTTTGTTTTTCATTTCCATTTTTAGGAATATTGAAATCTGAGATATGGATGCAAAAACGAAATTTTTAGTTGACTTAGCCATATTCCCGAGTAGTCGTTTTTGTTTTTCATTTCCATTTTTAAGAATATTGAAATCTGAGATATGGATGCAAAAACGAAATTTTTAGTTGACTTAGCCATATTCCCGAGAAATCGTTTTTGTTTTTCATTTCCATTTTTAAGAATATTGAAATCTGAGATATGGATGCAAAAACGAAATTTTTAGTTGACTTAGCCATATTCCCGAGAAGTCGTTTTTGTTTTTCATTTCCATTTTTAAGAATATTGAAATCTGAGATATGGATGCAAAAACGAAATTTTTAGTTGACTTAGCCATATTCCCGAAAAGTCGTTTTTGTTTTTCATTTCCATTTTTAAGAATATTGAAATCTGAGATATGGATGCAAAAACGAAATTTTTAGTTGACTTAGCCATATTCCCGAGAAATCGTTTTTGTTTTTCATTTCCATTTTTAAGAATATTGAAATCTGAGATATGGATGCAAAAACGAAATTTTTAGTTGACTTAGCCATATTACCGAGAAATCGTTTTTGTTTTTCATTTCCATTTTTAAGAATATTGAAATCTGAGATATGGATGCAAAAACTAAATTTTTAGTTGACTTAGCCATATTCCCGAGAAGTCGTTTTTGTTTTTCATTTCCATTTTTAAGAATATTGAAATCTGAGATATGGATGCAAAAACGAAATTTTTAGTTGACTTAGCCATATTCCCGAAAAGTCGTTTTTGTTTTTCATTTCCACTTTTAAGAATATTGAAATCTGAGATATGGATGCAAAAACGAAATTTTTAGTTGACTTAGCCATATTCCCGTGTAGTCTTTTTTTTTTTACTCGCATTTTTAAGAATATTGAAATCTGAGATATGGATGCAAAAACGAAATTTTTAGTTGACTTAGCCATATTCCCGAGAAGTCGTTTTTGTTTTTCATTTCCATTTTTAAGAATATTGAAATCTGAGATATGGATGCAAAAACGAAATTTTTAGTTGACTTAGCCATATTCCCGAGAAGTCGTTTTTGTTTTTCATTTCCATTTTTAAGAATATTGAAATCTGAGATATGGATGCAAAAACGAAATTTTTAGTTGACTTAGCCATATTCCCGAGAAGTCGTTTTTGTTTTTCATTTCCATTTTTAAGAATATTGAAATCTGAGATATGGATGCAAAAACGAAATTTTTAGTTGACTTAGCCATATTCCCGTGTAGTCTTTTTTTTTTTACTCGCATTTTTAAGAATATTGAAATCTGAGATATGGATGCAAAAACGAAATTTTTAGTTGACTTAGCCATATTCCCGAGAAGTCGTTTTTGTTTTTCATTTCCATTTTTAAGAATATTGAAATCTGAGATATGGATGCAAAAACGAAATTTTTAGTTGACTTAGCCATATTCCCGAGAAGTCGTTTTTGTTTTTCATTTCCATTTTTAAGAATATTGAAATCTGAGATATGGATGCAAAAACGAAATTTTTAGTTGACTTAGCCATATTCCCGAAAAGTCGTTTTTGTTTTTCATTTCCATTTTTAAGAATAATGAAATCTGAGATATGGATGCAAAAACGAAATTTTTAGTTGACTTAGCCATATTCCCGAGAAGTCGTTTTTGTTTTTCATTTCCATTTTTAAGAATATTGAAATCTGAGATATGGATGCAAAAACGAAATTTTTAGTTGACTTAGCCATATTCCCGAAAAGTCGTTTTTGTTTTTCATTTCCATTTTTAAGAATAATGAAATCTGAGATATGGATGCAAAAACGAAATTTTTAGTTGACTTAGCCATATTCCCGAGAAGTCGTTTTTGTTTTTCATTTCCATTTTTAAGAATATTGAAATCTGAGATATGGATGCAAAAACGAAATTTTTAGTTGACTTAGCCATATTCCCGAGAAGTCGTTTTTGTTTTTCATTTCCGTTTTTAAGAATATTGAAATCTGAGATATGGATGCAAAAACGAAATTTTTAGTTGACTTAGCCATATTCCCGAGAAGTCGTTTTTGTTTTTTATTTCCATTTTTAAGAATATTGAAATCTGAGATATGGATGCAAAAACGAAATTTTTAGTTGACTTAGCCATATTCCCGAGAAGTCGTTTTTGTTTTTAATTTCCATTTTTAAGAATATTGAAATCTGAGATATGGATGCAAAAACGAAATTTTTAGTTGACTTAGCCATATTCCCGAGAAGTCGTTTTTGTTTTTCATTTCCATTTTTAAGAATATTGAAATCTGAGATATGGATGCAAAAACGAAATTTTTAGTTGACTTAGCCATATTCCCGAGAAATCGTTTTTGTTTTTCATTTCCAATTTTAAGAATATTGAAATCTGAGATATGGATGCAAAAACGAAATTTTTAGTTGACTTAGCCATATTCCCGAAAAGTCGTTTTTGTTTTTCATTTCCACTTTTAAGAATATTGAAATCTGAGATATGGATGCAAAAACGAAATTTTTAGTTGACTTAGCCATATTCCCGAAAAGTCGTTTTTGTTTTTCATTTCCATTTTTAAGAATATTGAAATCTGAGATATGGATGCAAAAACGAAATTTTTAGTTGACTTAGCCATATTCCCGAGAAATCGTTTTTGTTTTTCATTTCCATTTTTAAGAATATTGAAATCTGAGATATGGATGCAAAAACGAAATTTTTAGTTGACTTAGCCATATTACCGAGAAATCGTTTTTGTTTTTCATTTCCATTTTTAAGAATATTGAAATCTGAGATATGGATGCAAAAACGAAATTTTTAGTTGACTTAGCCATATTCCCGAGAAGTCGTTTTTGTTTTTCATTTCCATTTTTAAGAATATTGAAATCTGAGATATGGATGCAAAAACGAAATTTTTAGTTGACTTAGCCATATTCCCGAGAAATCGTTTTTGTTTTTCATTTCCATTTTTAAGAATATTGAAATCTGAGATATGGATGCAAAAACGAAATTTTTAGTTGACTTAGCCATATTCCCGAGAAGTCGTTTTTGTTTTTCATTTCCGTTTTTAAGAATATTGAAATCTGAGATATGGATGCAAAAACGAAATTTTTAGTTGACTTAGCCATATTCCCGAGAAGTCGTTTTTGTTTTTCATTTCCATTTTTAAGAATATTGAAATCTGAGATATGGATGCAAAAACGAAATTTTTAGTTGACTTAGCCATATTCCCGAGAAGTCGTTTTTGTTTTTCATTTCCATTTTTAAGAATATTGAAATCTGAGATATGGATGCAAAAACGAAATTTTTAGTTGACTTAGCCATATTCCCGAGAAATCGTTTTTGTTTTTCATTTCCATTTTTAAGAATATTGAAATCTGAGATATGGATGCAAAAACGAAATTTTTAGTTGACTTAGCCATATTCCCGAGAAGTCGTTTTTGTTTTTCATTTCCGTTTTTAAGAATATTGAAATCTGAGATATGGATGCAAAAACGAAATTTTTAGTTGACTTAGCCATATTCCCGAGAAATCGTTTTTGTTTTTCATTTCCATTTTTAAGAATATTGAAATCTGAGATATGGATGCAAAAACGAAATTTTTAGTTGACTTAGCCATATTCCCGAGAAGTCGTTTTTGTTTTTCATTTCCATTTTTAAGAATATTGAAATCTGAGATATGGATGCAAAAACGAAATTTTTAGTTGACTTAGCCATATTCCCGTGTAGTCGATTTTTTTTTAATTTACATTTTTATGAATATTGAAATCTGAGATATGGATGCAAAAACGAAATTTTTAGTTGACTTAGCCATATTCCCGTGTAGTCGATTTTTTTTTCATTTCCATTTTTAAGAATATTGAAATCTGAGATATGGATGCAAAAACGAAATTTTTAGTTGACTTAGCCATATTCCCGAGAAGTCGTTTTTGTTTTTCATTTCCATTTTTAAGAATATTGAAATCTGAGATATGGATGCAAAAACGAAATTTTTAGTTGACTTAGCCATATTCCCGAGTAGTCGTTTTTGTTTTTCATTTCCATTTTTAAGAATATTGAAATCTGAGATATGGATGCAAAAACGAAATTTTTAGTTGACTTAGCCATATTCCCGAGAAGTCGTTTTTGTTTTTCATTTCCATTTTTAAGAATATTGAAATCTGAGATATGGATGCAAAAACGAAATTTTTACTTGACTTAGCCATATTCCCGAGAAGTCGTTTTTGTTTTTCATTTCCATTTTTAAGAATATTGAAATCTGAGATATGGATGCAAAAACGAAATTTTTAGTTGACTTAGCCATATTCCCGAGAAATCGTTTTTGTTTTTCATTTCCATTTTTAAGAATATTGAAATCTGAGATATGGATGCAAAAACGAAATTTTTAGTTGACTTAGCCATATTCCCGAGAAGTCGTTTTTGTTTTTCATTTCCATTTTTAAGAATATTGAAATCTGAGATATGGATGCAAAAACGAAATTTTTAGTTGACTTAGCCATATTCCCGAGAAGTAGTTTTTGTTTTTCATTTCCATTTTTAAGAATATTGAAATCTGAGATATGGATGCAAAAACGAAATTTTTAGTTGACTTAGCCATATTCCCGAGAAGTCGTTTTTGTTTTTCATTTCCATTTTTAAGAATATTGAAATCTGAGATATGGATGCAAAAACGAAATTTTTAGTTGACTTAGCCATATTCCCGAGAAGTCGTTTTTGTTTTTCATTTCCATTTTTAAGAATATTGAAATCTGAGATATGGATGCAAAAACGAAATTTTTACTTGACTTAGCCATATTCCCGAGAAGTCGTTTTTGTTTTTCATTTCCATTTTTAAGAATATTGAAATCTGAGATATGGATGCAAAAACGAAATTTTTAGTTGACTTAGCCATATTCCCGTGTAGTCGATTTTTTTTTCATTTCCATTTTTAAGAATATTGAAATCTGAGATATGGATGCAAAAACGAAATTTTTAGTTGACTTAGCCATATTCCCGTGTATTCGATTTTATTTTGATTCGCATTTTTAAGACTATTGAAATGGATGAAAAAACGAAATTTTTAGTTGACTTAAGCATAGCATATTCCCGTGTTTTTAATTTTTAAGAAATTTTATATTTAAAATTTTTTTTTTTTGGTACTACAGGATGGGATCGTCGCGTGATGGCGGCGGCTCTTTGCCGCTAGCCAATTTAATCCTCCGCGGAATCTTTTACAAAAATAATTGAACCTTGGACAAAGAGCATTGCGAAAAAGGAAAAGGAAAATGCCGGCGAGCGTTGTGATGTGACAGAGTGAGGCTCAAATATTAGAAAGAAATCACGTTATATTTCCATTTCTTACTTCTTTACTTCCTACTTTTCGTCTACCTGGGGGAGATGCGCTGAAGTGATGGAGGTCCAACTAAGATGTGTATTCGACTTACGCATTAAATTTTTTACTTATGGAAGACTGATTATAATGACTGATTTGATGACATAAGGCTAGGCCGATTAAATGGGCCGACGCTGGATGATCAACCAGACACGTCTAAGGTCACGAGGTTTTTGTATTTATAAAAATATTATTATTAGAACACATTCTTAATGTGAAGTTGTAATTTTTCAGAACATAGGTCTGTGATATTTTAAATATGAATTAAATATATTAATTAGAAAGATATACATATAAAATTAATTTTATCGAAAAATATTGTTGTTGCGCCACCGGGATTCGAACCTGGATCTCTCTCCTAACCGGGGAAGGTGCATTATCCAACTATGCTACAGCGACAGTATTTTTAGCGACAAATTTTCGAACCTATATGTTACCTTTTTGATAGTAATACATTTAATCGTTCCATTATTTGAAAGAGCCATCTACCTTATTACCCGGTTAGGAAAGAGATCCAGGTTCGAATCCCGGCGGCGTAACAACAATATTTATCGATAAAATTGATTTTATATGGATATCTTTCTAATTAATATATTTAATTCATATTAAAAATATTATTGTTGTTATCGCCTTTTTTCACCAAATGTGTTATCACCGTTGGTGCCTTTTTATCAACATGAGATTTGATTGTTAGCTCTGTGATTATTACTTTTGTGTAAAATTAATTGCAATTTAATATTTTTTCTGTCATCATTTATTCTTTCTTTACAATTATTTATAATATCTGATTTACTATAACTGCTTATAATAAATCAGATTATTTTCATTTACACATTTAATATTCTTTATTAGTAAAGATCTTATTCCCAGGAGATGGTTAAGGTGTACGTACCTCAACATTATGATGAGTACGTATATTTTGATTCACATACTCACTCTCATGCTCGCCACTGATCTGGACAGCGGAGGATAGTCCGCCAGATTATACCTCACAATATATATATAAACATATTTTATTTATTTATTTAGGACAACAACTGTTGATTTGAATGCAGACATAATGTACGAGTTATACATGTATATATATATATATATATATATATATATACATTCAACAACAATAGAGTTATGCACCCCCAAATAAGAAATATCTTGAATTATATATATGTACTTATTATGTATTATTCATCTTTGTGTAACAGGAACTTATTGCAAAATATTGAATGTGAATCTTGGAATAATTAACGAAACTTTTTGTAAACCAGTATAATAACAAATACGCATTTAAAATATAATATTTAATTAATTTGTTTAACATTTGCTTTGACGATTTTCGGAGCATTTCTCTTAGGTCTTTTCAAGACGCTGAATGTAAACACTGTACCTACTGTTTTACTTACAAATCACTTGTACTCATTAACTTCCTGGAATGTTTATCAAATAGTTATTTTATTCTATGGTGTATCAATCATTAAAATGATGAAGAAAAGGGTAAATTTATATTTATTGAATAAATCAAAGATAAATAAATGCTGATTAAAGTGTCAAGTCTCACCAGAGGGACAATAAATTTTGCAGTAATAAATTAGATATTTTAAAAATGGCTAAGGTACGCCCTTTATACGTATGATAATAATTTATCGCCCTAAAAATTTAAAAATATTAAGCAATAATTCACAAATAAAATCCATATACAAATCGTAGAAAATGTTTCCATTAATGCTGTGTATGTGAAGCAATACTGGCAACATAATTTAAAAAACTAAAAATTGTACCGCACACACAACTAAGTAATTAGTTATTATATACACTTGTTGTACATGTTTAAGTATTTTATAAAAATTAAGTTTTCTTAGATTTTCATTTGAACCAAAACATAAACTGGGGTTTAGAATAACCTGTCAATTAATTATATGTAGATCCGTAAAATAAACTTTATGAATATGTAAGGTAATGAAATATAACTCACTTATACACATAATGCATATAAATAAATAATATCAATACCGAGGCAGATGGAATTAAACGTAAATCTCTTCTTAATCTTGGAGTCGTTCGATTTTAATTAAAATTGAAAGAGTAAGAAAAGACTTTCGATTTGCAGAAATAGAGAACGCTCTTAGTTGACTGCGCCTCTCGACTGAGAGACAAAAGTGCAAGAACGAGATTGAAGAATGAAGCCGGAGAAGGAAGAGAAGGATGAATAGAGTAGTCAAAGGGGGCAGTGAGATGAAAGGGGTACGCAGGGGAGGAAGTGCCGGAAAGTTGGAAAAGTTTTCAACACAAATCACGCGCTGCTTTCTCCTTTGCAATTCGAGAACTGTGCTATAGCTCTGTGGAAGACAAAATGACCTATTTCACTTTATTAAATGAAGAAAATAATAATTAAGCTCGGTACTATTTTATCAATGCTTTTAAAAATAAACTACAAAATCAAAGTTCAAATATAACAAATGGTAAAATATTGAAAACAAATTTTTATTCAAAAACATGTGTTCTAAGAAAACGAACGTTACTTTAATTTATTTGTATATTGCATACAATTACGTTAACAACTCGACCACTCAGAATAACAAGGTTCCATCTGACACTGACACAGTTTTGAGATAATGAGCTCAAAAGTATTGATTGAATTTCAACATACATTCAAATATATTTTGTTTTGAGTATGCAAATATAATCAGCTTTAAGGTCTTAACTTATTTTCAGTATTATCAATGACCACTGTGAGATGAGAAGAATTAAAAATAAATAAAAAACATTGTAAATTAACAATAATGATCCATAAATTGAAATATATAACTGATGCAGTTGGAACTTTCAGCTCTTGCTATTTCCTTTAATATCCATTAAAGAGCGTTGGTGTATATGAAAGAAATAAAGAATAATACACTTGGAACCCTTTTCACGCAATAACTCGAATTAGCCCAAAATGTTAGTTGGAACCTTGTTATTCTAAGGGGTAAATACTGTCAAAAAATAATTATAATAAAAATTAAAAATGCATATAGTAATCAATAAACTAGATGATTAAAAATCGCCACATATTTAAAAATGATTGTGGATGAGTTCACGGCAAGGCCAATTAGAAATTAAAATAAAATATATCTATAATACTTTAAGATAAAAAAAACAGGGCTTTGGTTGTTTCTCGTCGATAATTATTAATATCGTGAAGCGTTAAAATAGGAATATAACTACAACTGCCATTTAAAAAGTCAATCAAATAGTTTTGTCATTTTTTCGATGAGATTGTTTAATCTCAGAACATAGCCATGTTTAGTTTATAGAAACGATTAATCCGCGTGTATTTTCATTTTGTCACATATATTATATAATTTAATAAGAGTTGTGTCATAAAACGAATCATGTTGAAACTTTCGTTCTTTTATAATATCGATTCGTTCGTTGACTGGGATTCGAACGCGCAATCTTCATTTTCGTGTCTTAAATCTCGTCAAACAACTTAGTTTATCGGAGTACTAAAAAAAATGTATTCAATAACAATGAAATTATATTACATTATTGACCTAAATAACATTTTAATATTGGAAAATATATAAATAATAAAAGATACATACTTAAAAAATAATAATCAACGTAGAAAAAGATGAAACAGAAGCACGAAGGTATTAAGTCAATGGCAACATTATTTTACAAAACGAGTTAATTACACAATTTATTTTGTCATATAACTGCTCTCTAAATTACGTTCTCGGTCGTTATCCGCGCGGTGGCGAAAAAACTAATTTTCTTCCATCAACCCTTTAAGCGCGCCAACCCTTCCCGCGCCGAGGGAGTAAAGGGACAAACCCAATTCTGGTTACACGAAAAAGACGGAGTTCTAGAAAACTGAGAGCTCACAAAGAAGCACGAGCCAAATTGTAAAAGAAAGAACGAGAACACCGTCTCCGACAAAAAGCCACTAGGGACGAATCTTCCCCTTTTGCGGAGGTGTTTTCGGTGTTTTTAAATTCTGCTCTCGTCGTCGGGTCGTGAGGCTACCGGTAATTAGGGTTGTCCCACGTCTCAGTGTTAAAACAAAAAAGGCGGAACGGGCCACAAAGCGAAACCATTAATTGATTTATTATGACATCGATTTTGGTTGGATGTCATAACTTCGTGAGCCCTAACTTCGGGGCTCGCGGAAGGGCTGCTGCGAGGCGAGGCCGTAATAGCTTGAAGGACACGCAGATATTTATGCCGGGGGCAGGCCGTGATTTATATTGTCAAGAAATGAATAATCGTTTTGCTTAGACGACGGTCATATATAAAGTATTTGTCAATAACTACGGTAATAACAATGCCATTCGTACAATTTATTAACAATTTAAATTCTATACTGATATTGCAGTTTCAAGCACACTCAGAATTCTAAAATAATTATTTACAATGCGAATATATTTATTTATCATTCAGATATTTAATGGTGTGACGGCAGATGAAATCAAGACATATTTTAGTTTTATTTATAAAATTCAATTAATCATGTCTCAATCAACGTCTCAAAAAAACTACTGTTATAAATTAGTGATGGTAAAAGGTTGTAATTGTGATAGTGACGATGATTGGTGACTGAGATTCAGCAATGATTGGTAACTAAGTTAAACTAATTATAACTAGTTTGTGTTACGTGAACTTAATATAGATTAAGAGATTAAGTTGTAATTGCTCGTAAACCATCAGGGGGGATGGGTATTGTTCAACGCGCGTGATTTGCTGATTTGCCAGTCGCAATGAGTCACTGGTCGGGAGCGCACCGCGCGTTCACGATTGAGCAATATTTAAAGTGCAGTGATTCATTGGTTCGTGCGCGTCACGCTTTTTGTACTCACTTTAATATTCGACGAGTATGGGATGGGCCGAGCACGCAACTTATTTGGTGTTGTGTTCAAAAGTTTAGACAGGAAAGGACAATGGTTAACCAAACACCTCCGGGACCATCAACATCAGCAGCGACGCCAGAACGTGTAGCTCAAGTTCGAGGTGAAATTATGCGCAATCTGCGTAAATCGATAAGGAAGTTTCAGCCTTTAACCTAGCCTAAACTCCATTTTGTATAAATAAAATATGAGAATAACATTTTTTTAAAAATTAATATTAAACTTGAAAAATTTCCGCTGGATACCCTTTACTTGCCTTATATATTAATTCTACATTTCTAATAAATACTATTGAAAACGTAATTTATTATTCCAGTATTCATAAATGAATTAATGACACAATAATAATAAAAAAACAAAGTTTCATTTTTAGTCAGATTATTTGATTCAATTTATGATTTTTAGTTAACTCGGTTCACCAGCATTGTTGCACTTTTAAAAGACTAAAGTTGTATATTTTTAAAAGCTTTTATTAACTTGCAGATAAGCGTTTAATTAAAAGCTTTATGGTTGCTAGCACTTTAGAATTAGGTTGTTATAAAAACACTGTAAAAAATACTCTCAAACAAAAATGACTGTTAATTACTAAAAAACTAACAACGAATCTAATTAATCGTTTTGGGCTTGATAATGATTAAAATTTCTTAATTAAAAAATATTATTTTATTTTAATGTGTGAATTTATTTTAAGTGTAATTATTGTGAGTATTTCGTGGCTTTTATTATTTCAATTGTTAATAGTTAACCGAAATTTTTCTATGTGGTTTTCATATCTATTGAATGTATCAAGATATGTTGCATACACACAAATATTTTCTATATATATGCCTATTTATCAATTTGTATTGTTAATTTTATTTTGTTTGGTTTTATGAGTTGTCAATGGGCTTTCATTTTTAAACTTTTATCTTTCGAGATTTGTTATATAAACCATGTTTTTTCTAAGTGCTGTCAAGTCACATGTAAATACCCAGTTTATCTAGCAATTAAATACAAAATTTGTATATTATATATGTAGGTATATTAAAAAAACAACAATATTGTGATAAATATAACAAAATCTATAAAGTATAAAAATGCCTAGCGAGTTTAACCTTTGAGACGTGGATTTATTGTGTGCAGACGGGTAGGAACACTGAATAATTAGGAGTCCAAAGCAACGCACGTTCGTTGCGAGGGGTAGACCTCATTAATTCTCTGCTTCTGAGATGTAAAACTGATCACACGCGGGTCTCGAATAGCTCCGCTAACCAAAGAAAATCCGCAACAAAATGACATTAGCCGAAGAAAAATCCTACCCCAAATGGACCAAAGACCCTGTGATAAAAGCTGGATAGATAATAGGGATATCCGAGGGGGGTATCTGGAAAATTCTCCATTATAGAATGCAAATTATGATATTTATATTAAGCACGCGGTAACGGTTCTGCGCAGGCCCTTCAGGATGTTCAAATACTCTGGACCATCTTAGTACACAAGGGATTTTTCTTATTAATTTCTTATGTAAATATAATACATTGTTATGCATATCTTGGCTGAGGACTAGAAATAATTTTTTTTCCCCCAAAGTTTACGACAAAATTTCTCTGAAATGCTAAATTTATTTAATAATATCGTTGATGCAATCAAAGCAATGGGATTTTCAAATCCATTACTATCGATTTAGAATTGGGTATTTATTAATTTAAAAAAATATTTGTGAGGTAATAATTTCACAGAAAGATAACATAAAAAAATATAGTAACCTGCAACTATTATTATTAGCAATATTAGATATCTCACATACAATATATGTATGTATGTGAAATTCGATGACATTCTGTATGGTCATTTTATAACTTAATTGTCTACTAGTTCCGAATTCGAGTTCCGAGGGTGACTATTTATTTATTTATTAGACGACATATATTTTTGTTCTAACAGAGGTGAATATATTATACATAATAAACAAAAGGCATAATACTCATAGTTTCTTGTGTGGGATGGAGTAGACTACACCTCTGATATACACACCGTTGTCCTGGCTACTTTGCTAGACTGAAGTCTGTGTTAAAGTAGCCAGTTTTTTTATCGTGTTGTTGCGGTGTTATTTAAATCATATACAGGAATAAAAAGAGAATTAAAAATATGTATAAAAAAGTAAAAATAAAATAAAAATATATGTAGTGGGAGTGTTGTAGGACTAGTGAATTATTAGTGTAGGTATTGTATAAATTATATTAGAATGTTGGATAGCCATGCTTCTGATTCTTCTCTACCTGATTGGATCATATATTGGGTCCATATTTGTGTAATCTTATTGGAATTAAACGATTTCCAGTTGGTACTAAGTGTGTTGTATAGTTTCGGAGCTAAGAACATGTAGAATCTTTGATAAAATGCTGTTGTTGCTCTCGGAACTGCTGTGTAGATGTTTGTTGTTTGTCTTGTGTTGTGTCCATGATTTATTGCTTGAGGTGAGTTGTTGTTAGCATGGAAATATTGAACGAGTCTCAACATAAAGATTTGTCTTATATCTAGGACATTGTACTCTTTAAATATAAAATCTGATGGATATCTAAAGGGCCGACCAATTATTACCTTGAGAATTGTTTTTTGTGCTTTTTTAGCCGACTCCAATATTGTTTTTACTGCTCCTCCCCAAACTATATATTTGTAAGATAAACATTTTAAAACATACTGTCAACATTACAAATAAAATATTATTGTGTATATATAAATATATATAATCGTATTAAAGTTAGTACGGTAAATGTAAAAAATGATAAAACATTAACAGTATAGATGTACGCCTCAAGCAAGGTCAAGCACATAATTTGAGAATTCTTCAAAATTGACTTCGGTTCTTGATCATATCATCAACTAAGCTATTCAATATTAGAATTGCTCACAGAATGGACATACAAATCAAATTGAAATGTGATGAAACTCAAACTCAACTGGTGTAATGTGTTGAAGGGACATCGAGAAACAGAAGATAAATCTAATGATTAAGATCTGCTCACTATCGATACTATAATTACAAAAGTATTTTCTTTGTTTCCTATGCCTAGACATCACTAGCATAAAAACTCTTGTTCATCCATTATTGCGAGACCATAACACCATTCTAATGAAGTTGATTCCTGCTATCCTGTCCGACGTTTCGAATTCCCTTGCAGTGTCATTCATTAAGGCTGATGCAACGTTCAGTTCTTTTGGCTTGCAATACTATATCGCAAGCAGGGTATATTTGAGTATATGTACGAGTATGTGTATCGTACAATGGTATCCAGATAAAATACACACGAACACAGTATCTGTCTTCACACACAATCGCATAAACAAATTGATACATTTTTAGCAATATTTGAATATGTCCAAGAAAACACAATTAAAGACGAAGATATTTTTTTTTTATTAATGGAAAAAGTATGGGTAATTACAGGGCTTACGACCTGTCTTCGGCTGGCTTTTGGGTGGAATAGTGAATGTTACATTGTGTAAAAGTGATCACTTAAGCCAGCCGAAGACAGGTCGTAAGCCCTGTAATTACCCATACTTCCATATTATTCCATTAATAAATAAAAAATAGATTCGTCTCTATGAGATATCTATTATTTTGTTTGATACATTTTCACTGGTCTCCGAACTTACGGTTTTAAGGCTATTTGGAGCCGAGAATAACAATACACGGGGTGTAGAGCGTTCACTACAATCACAAGTAGATATAAAATTTGGTAAACCCAATATCTTCCAAGTAATTAAGATAGTATATTCTACTAAGTTGGACTGGTCACATTCAATGCATGGATTTGGACCGGAGAGTAAAGAAAGACAGCTGAGAAATGATCGGAATGGCAACTGTTACTTTAGAAGACCAGGGTACATAACGGCCTGTTGCGCCATTCAAGATGACGATAAACTCGATAATTAAAAAAATGATCTCAAATAAACTAAGAAAAAAGTGCAGAAGGTAGTTTATACGTAAAGAATTCATCATATTAATATGTTGATTAAAATGTAAACAATTTCACATATCATTATCCAATTCAAAATACGTTCGTATATTTATGTAAATAATTTGTTGAATTTTAATACCTGTGGTGGGGGTAGCGACCCCTTATTTGCGCGGGTTGGGGTTGCCATGTAGAACGTCATTCTCAGATGGTTTCTCTCATTCGCGTTTTGATAATTTGACAGGTGATATGGTGATTCTTAGCATTTTGTAATTCCGCGATGACTTACTTCATCCCGAGGCTGTATTCGAGGGGGCTTTATAATTGATTCTGCCTTGGGTGGCATGCAATATTATAGAAAACTGTGGGATATTTAAATTATAATTGTTTTAGTTAAGAGGCACAGACAATGATATAAAAATATGCTCTCTAAAATAATAGGATTTTAAGAAAAAATATAATCTATAACTGGTCAATATTTAACTTTATTATTTAGTTGGTAGAAACTGACTTGAAAACATATTACACTTAAATACAGACAAAAAAAAACTTAAAAACAATGTTATTTCATTGAAACAACGACATAATAAGAAGAAGATAACATCTTGTTACATATTAAAAGAAAAAAAACTTTTCATCATATATTTCATTCGTATATATTATAAAATAAATATCAAATATCACATAGAGACGAAGTTATTTTTACTATATTTAATGAAAGATTTATAGAAATATGGGGGGTAATACCTTAAGTATCACTTTATATAAATATAACGTTCACCAGTTCTCACCCCACAATCCCACATTTATCAAATTTAATTGTCATCTTTACTAATTTTGAAGTAGGATACCATGGTTTATTGGAAACTGCCCATTTTTCAGAAATTTTAGATGTTAACCGTAGACAAAGTGTTTCAAATGTCATAAATTATTGTGGTGAAAATTTGAAACATTAAAATGTATTAACTTTTTAAATACTTGCGACCGGAAAATTTTTGATTTCAGAGCCAAAAGTACCACATTCTAGATATATGTCTAAATAGTGATTATTTTTAAAGATAATCAAGATATTAAAACAATATATTTTTAAGGAGAACATATTCTTATTTTGAAGTTGCAATTTTACGTTGACTTATGGTGTTTATGGAGTGACGAGATCGATATCTCAAGTGCCATAACCGGGTGTGTAATTTTACAGAACAACAGGTATGTGATATTTTAAAGTATTAATTGGAAAGATATATACATAAAATCAATTTATCGGAAAAATATTGTTGTTGCTGCCGGGATGGCTTTCAAATAATGGAACGACAGATGTATCAATTTGAAAGTGCAACATATAAGTTCGAAAATTTGTCGTCAACTCACTGTATTGGCGAAGCATAATCGGTTGATGCATTTCCCCGGATAGGAAGAGATCCAGGTTCGAATCCCGGTAGCAACAACTTTTTTTAGATATATTGATTTTATATGTATATCTTTCTAATTAATACATTTAATTTGTATTTAAATATATTAAAATATTAAATGAAACAAAATAATGTATCTACTTTCCGACTATTTTGTTTTGGAATCAAATCCTTGTTAGACAAATAACTCATCGCATGTCGAATATGCTGTAGTGAAATGTTGGCTGGAAGACAGGTGATAGAGCTGGAAAAAAGGGCCTACGCGAGAGGGGCTCACACGCTAATGCATTTTTATGTTCCAATTCACTATCAATTGCCCATTACGATGTCAATGTGGAGCCTGGAATAATGTAACGACGGGCCCGCGCGACGCCGCAGTAAATTCGGTTGAGATAAAGGACGCATTGTTTTTTTAGAGCTTCCCTTAAATTACAAGGCACTTGCGCGATTTACGAAAGGCTTTGGTGAGGAAATTCAACTTTGTGTTGAATTTATTTTGAAGCCTGTAGAGAGTTGTTTGTTTACGTGCTTTAGTATTTGAAACAGTGCGAAAGATTTGTTCTTAGTTTTATTATTAAAACATAAACGTTATAAAATTAAATTACCATAATACATTATATATTTTAATAATACAAATAACATCACGAATGAACTGAGATAATAATAACAATATTTCTCACAACTTATTAAAAATCTTCTTATGTTTTCACGGCCGTTCAGAATCTTCTGTGTACAGTTTTCACGGCTTATTTGCCGTGTATATCTGACCTTTCTGGCTGATGTTTATGATCCCATTGCAGGCTCCATCATCAGGGCTGATGTACAATTTGTACTCACAGTATACAAAACATCAGCCCTGTAGACAAAAAATCAGCCTTAAATCTATATAAGCAATATGGTCAACACATCCCTTACTAGTAGCCTTATACTGGTATGGTAATGTTTTTCTTATTTTCTCCCCCAGCGCATAAATAGTAGCATTGATCTTTAAAATTGCACAAAAAAAAATATCCGCTTACGGTGATCTAACGGTAGAGAATTGACCAATCAGAAATTGTTGATAACTAATCAAGGCTCAATCTTTTTTCATAAAATCTTTGTTTCAATTTATGCCAACATAGTCTAGGGCGACCCACCAGCTGGCTTCCTTCCGGAGTTGCCAAGACGATACGTTTTAGTAATCGTTCCTTTGGCATTCGCTAGATGGCTCCATGTCGAGGGTCTGCCTTATAGCGCAACTTATTACACGATCCATTAATTTGACTTTCTAAGATTTCGGCATCCTTGATAATATTGTCATGTTTTTTTTAATGACACCCAAAATTGTAGGTACCGTAGTATATAATATTTTAAGGATTCAACCCTGCGAATAAAAAACAATAACCTTCGATTGATTGACATCGTAAGTATTGTGTAGTGAGATTAATCTAGATTTTAATCCGCCATTCGTACAGAGCGGGAGCGAGGGCGGGGCGATCGCAGCGGGGAGAACCCCCGAAAGTTGCGCTGCGCCTGTTTACCGAGTCAACAGCCGTACGTGTTTCATATTTTGCCAATTACAAGAGACAACATTTTGTCGTGATCAAAAACCAATATCCAGCAGCAACTTTGCGGTTCGGTTTTATTACAAAGCTCCCGACGCGGAAAGCAACGCAAATATAAATTAATTTAAGCGGGGAACTCGCGATATTTTCTTAGAACATCGCTCCAACTCATTATGAGCGGGAAGTTTTTGAGAACTCCGGAGCCAAAGTTAAAGCACACACTTCGATTTTAATATTCACTTAAAACGAAGTTGCTGTATGAAGTGAGGTTACGGGAATATTGATATTCATACTTCTTCATTTACTTATGATACTGGATTGTTAGTTCCCGCTTGACTCAATCAATACACCGATACACCCCTTGTGGACTCATTCAATTCATACCGATTGGGGTATACTATATACATATAAACAAATTATAGATATCTCATAGAGACGAAGCTATTTAAATGGGAAAATATGAAAGCATGCGTTTGGAGGTAAAACTCCAGTAATTGTGTGTTTTGGACATACTCAAATATTGCTAATATAGTATATGTATTATAATTATTATTCGATGAAGTAGATTATTAATTCGTTTTCACATCTACAATAAGAGGAATTCATTATTAATGACTCCGTTTATCGATAGTTCTTATATTATATTTTATTATTTCACGCTATAACCGATCGTGGTAAACACTGCGTGCTTAGTGTTACAGAATTAGACTTAATCAACAATATACTATTCGCGAAATAACCCGTGAATAGCAACGAAAAATTAAAAAATTGATGACCTTAATTTATTTAAAAATCAACAAAAATACATTTAAACGATTATATTAATTGAATTAATAGGAATATTATTAAAAAAATATATTAAAAGTATTTTCAAGTAAAGTGAAATCCAAATCCTTCATAACCTACAAAAATATTTATAATATATGTTGAATTTGATTTACACGTTATTATACAGAGCTTTGTATACTTTTCGAAGACTTAATTTCACCATGCAAATGTATGTAGGCATTTTATACATTAAATCGTACAATTAGGTATGCGTGATAGTGAACATATTACATTTAATGAATTGGTATGGTCAGGAATTTTATTAAAAATTTATATTTGTGGTCGACTCTGCCGGGTAAATAAATAAATTTTTAAAGTAACAGGGTTATACATTTTTTCTCGTAATTATTGGACAACGCGTTTAAATATTATGATACACAAAAATATATATTTTTTAATTGATAATATTTGAAATTGGAAATTTATCTAATCTTTGTATTGTTTAGATATAACCAACGATTAATATATATTTTTCTTTATATTTTATAATATGCACGTATTACAATTTATACATCATTGTTTCTGTCTTTCTCTTTTTTGAGGTCGCAAAGTATATAGTATTACAGACATGCTATTTGGGTATACATTGCCTTGAGCATAAAATATTGACTTTAATCACCTAGCATAATGCGCATTGTTCTGCTATACAATTGTTGTGGTAGACCATAATACGGTTCTGCATTACGTAGACACAGTGGCGTAAATTCAATTACGGTATCTGGAGGACATTTCCATTTTCCCATACATTTCAAATGTGATAATATGACTTGTGTAAAAATGGTACAAAATAAAGTCCGGTGTTTATTGGGTCATTATTTATAATAAAATATCAGTACGTTATATAAATAGTATTACACCGATCAGTACAATAACTGTATTTTATCAAAATTTTAAATAGTATCAATAGTTAAATCAGTATTTATAATATCATAATACCTAAGCTAACTAAATCACCACTAACTATAATTATTAACTTACTGAAAAAATACTGCCATAATTTTATTATTTATACAGACCAAAATTATCAATTTTGTATACCAAAAAATTGATTTGATACTAACATTTGCTAAGTTTAGCTTATTATAAATTATTAAAATGATTTAAAATTAGCTTAACTAACCAATTATTTATTTATATTGTTCAAAATATTGTCAAATACTGATCATTAAAAAATACATGTAAATATAAATGTTTAAAAAATGCAAAAAAACCTGCTAAAATGTTACTCAAACAGTAAGAATAGTACTAGGATTTATATAAATTATTATCATTTATGTAAATTTATATAAATTATTCTGCTTGGAAATAAATATCACATTTTATAAAATTGAGAGAAAGTAGAATTAATTTAGGCGAAACAAATTTTTAAAATACAAAAGTTTATTATTTTGTGGCCTTTTTTGCGCCTAAAGCAAGATTCAGAAGATAGTGCTTGAAGCAACCTGCCCAAATGCTTCTTGATAGTTACACCGCTGCATGGAAACAACGCTTGCACATACATAATGCAAAGCAGTATTATAAAGAATGTATCTATTATAATAACGTTATTGATTTATATTTTAAAATATTCTACGATTCTATTCTTTTGGTACCCCTTTTTAGGGTCATCAATTAAAAAATATTAATAATCGTCTAATAAAATAATTTACAATTTTTTTACTTTCGCAATCGCTTAGAAGAAACTTGAAAAAATTACTTTTAAATAAAACCGAAAATGATAAGATGTCGGACGCCCTTTATTTGACAGCTGATAAAATTCAAAGTATCTATTTGTAGCATTTGAAAGCGTTATTTCACGTTAATATTATTTAAATTTAACACAATTTTAAAAGACGAGACGAACGGTGCCTTAATATATTTGAAAAAATTAATATACCAAAATATTTGACCCTATTGACGATGATGGTATCGCGCTGTACGATGGCGTCAGTGTGGTAGGTCATGTACGACGTATGGGAAACCAGGAGCCAGCAAATAAAGCAAACTCTAGCAACTCAGAGATGCGTAGAAGAAGAAGACCGAAACTGCACTGACAGGACGATGTCAAAGGGAACATGGAAGAAACTAACTGGCGAGCAGCCCCGATGGATATGAGCCAGTTGAGAAATTTGCCATCCTCAGGTGCGTGAACCACTTCATTAAACGGAGACAGAATGGGTTTCGACGTGTGTGCACCCACGATCTTTATGTTGCCCAATCAAACGCCCGCTAAGCGGACGGTGTCTATGGTTAAGATAATATGGCGATCTGTCATATTTTATGGCGCTGAGGAATAGGTCGGGCGGTCCGCTGTTCGGCATGCGGCCCACAATGAAGAAAAGGAACGACGATCGGAAGATGGAAGCTCTCAGGGGCCGAGGTGAGATGCCTGGTGTCCTCAGCTCAGATGGAAGGATAATTTGTCGGTGAGTTTTGCCCAAATGCCTAGAAAAACTTCGGGAGCCCAGACAGAACAATAATCGATGACGACTTGGGGAACCGAGTCTACTCGGCTGAATCTCCAGGGCCTTGGACAAGAGGAAGAAAGTAGAAGGCAAAATGCAATGGACATGAGAACTGAATGAAATTATTGAGGTTAGATAGGATGAGTGTGTCAGTGGTGACAATTTTGTGAAATTATAATCTTTAATGTTAACAATTCATGTATTTGTGTATTCTACCTTCCCCTGCAGCCAAAAGTTAACTCATTTGGGAGTCCATGGCTCTGACTTGGCGAAAACCCACGCAGTGTAGGTACCGATGAACGTTGGTGACATGAGGCCCGGGGATCTGATGATTCCAGTCCAGCCTGGGCAGCATGTGACAATGTATAAGTCGTTCTATGTTTAGAATTTAATCATAGTTTTATTAGTATAATATGTTGTGTAGAAGTCTGTGCATCTCAATTTTATGTTTTATTAAATAGTGTACAAAAAATCATGAATTTCCACGAAAGCAAAATGTCTTAGTAGCTACTACATGTGATATGTTTCCCAAGTATACACATTGAATACATTATATGTATGAAGACGTCAGAACGAACACCTTGAAGTAGCAACCAAACCATCATCCGAACTCGCCTCACTGCATTCCTATCATAATGAATCACGTCTTCCAGTAATCTCGCATCCAATCTTCATAAAATCGACCACCCGGCCTGCGTGTATCGGCCTCCCTAATTCTCTCATTTCGGTCTCTTTTCCCGGGTTTTCTCCGCTAATCCCGAATTTCTGCACCTAATCCCCGGGCGGTGAGTATAATGCCGTCCGCGAGCCTTAATCCTCGGAGGAACCACTCTTGATTTTTAAACAGCATCCGACTAAGACGGAGATTGTCGAATGGGGAGAAATCTCTATTCGGCCGTGTTTACTAACGTCGTGTCGATTGTGATAAACTTATCGGCTACGTTATTTAAGTAAGCAGATTCTAACTAACACTTGATTGTCTAGCGGTAACCTAGTGACCAAATTATTGGCGGTTCAAGCCCCTTTTCAAGAAATCACAAAATTAGTCCCATTTTTACATGGCACAAGCGATTAGCTTTGTTTAAAAATGAGTGAGAATATTAATGTGAAAAATATTGCATGGCAGTTTATTTTTAAGTTTTCGGAAGAATGATTAGATTTTTACTTTTTCTATTTATGCACATTCAAATAATTACATAAGTGTATATTTGTGAAATTATTAAAATTGATAATTAATTATAACCAATATAATTTTTTATCACGAGTATTATAGTTTATTATCTAGATAAATATTATTATCTCCTGCATACAGATAATAAACAGAATAATAAAATAAATCTATTAAAAGTAATGTTTTTTTGACGTTTTAGCTAGATTATTTAATCAAGTTATTAAATTAAATATTGTTACATAATTGAGTTAAATTATAATTTCGCTGAAATATTTGATATAATCTCGCGGGTCAAAACTACTCAAATTTACAGTGACAACTCCATTAGCTCGTGAGTTATCGTGAGTTAAAGAAATCGAGTGACAACGATCACATTCAACACAATCTACATGTAGGGGCAAGGGGTGCTTGTTCAAGAATACTAAATTTCTAAATGTAGTATTGTGAAAGTGTTGTCAATTTTAACTAAACAAATGCGATAGAGAAATGGTTAGATTCATATTTAATCCCGTATTTCTGATAATATTCGTAATTGATTAGTAGCTTCTGACACGGATTTAGGAATTGTGTTTTTTGTATCTAACCAAAGTGAAAACTTGAATAATACATTTTTTAAAATTAATTATAAATAAATTGATATAGCTTCATACTCAATGTGGTCCAGGTCTGAGAAGAGCGAAGGTAAAATCAGTTCAATTAAATTACGATGCTCAGCCATGAACCACACCAGGAAATAGAAGAATAAGAAACGTATATAAAATAGACAATAAAAATAGGGGGTTTACTTTCTAGGGTAATAATAGTCATCGCTCGAAGATTTACGAATAATCAGTTACCAATCAACGTTATCGAATCGAACACAATCAGAGAGACAACGACACTAACAAACATTTACACACGGGGAGCAGGTTCTGCTCCGCCGCTCGTCCCGACAGCAGTTCCGCTTCACCGTGTACATGTCGCCTATGTCGTCGGTCAGCCGAGAGCGGCGATGGTGGCGGTGGATTTGAATCGCCACCTCTACAAATGATTTAAAAACATTATTAAATTAGTGTTGCAAGTCTTATTTATTTTGGTGTGAACATAAATTAAACATTACGGTTGTTATATATATTTTATTTTCCATTAAAATGTTTTATGATGATGTCAAAAAAAAAATCGGAAATCAAAGGCGTGCATTCGTTATTTTAGTAAGATCGCCGATGTTGGATTTCTTCCAGTTAATGAACGTATATACTATTTAGTATGTGCAAGCTGTTAATCTTAGCTGTGCCGCTACCGCCGGAGCAGCGCGTGCTTAATCTATCACGTAAACCCGGAGCCAACAAGAAATCGTGTTACATCGACGAAAAATATATTAGCCCCCCCCCCCACCCCCCCTTTCCCGCCCGTCACTCTTCCCAGCAGACTCCCCATCAAACCTACCCACACACACCCCCAAACCATAACCGCTGTCAAATAGGCTCGCTCTTATGATTCCCTGATAGAAAAGTTTTCCCTTTCGCTGCTGTGGAGTTTACCCAAGTATTTTCTGCCCCCGCGCTCCAACCCCCGCCCCGCGGCCGGCTGGAGCCGCCCCCGTACGATCGCGATGGAAAGTGCATAAATGTTTTAAATCGTCCGCCATTAATTATGATCAAGATTTTCCGGTGAGAGTATCCTTGCGAGGGAAATGGCTCTTGAAAGTAAGCGCCGCTGAGCTTTGAAGCGACTTCGACAGGCGTTTGACAGAAATGAGCTAATTGACGTTCATTATGTACTGACGAAATACTAGCATTTAAGAAAATACCATTTAGTAAGTATAAAAATAATGAATTGTAATAAATATTCTAAAAATGTCAATATATAGTTAATAAAGTAAGCAACATCACGCTATTTCCCGCGGAGGAAGGCAGAAAGGAAAGAGTATAACTCTCCCCATGTCTACATGGGAAAATGCTAACATAAAATCTGAAATTGCTATGAGAAAAATCAAAATGTGTCTAAATACAAACTCGCTTACACTAAATGTGGAAAAAACAGGACGCACGGCCTTCAGCAGCGTACATTGAGGGCAGACACCAAGCAATTTTATCCTCAAATTACACGACTGCGAAGAAAACTACCCAAACCGTGTCCAAAAATAGCACTCACAGTGGAAATAAAAGACCTGGGAGTGATTATTGATACCATCCTAAAATGAAATCGACATACAGAAATGTAAAAAAACTTCTTTAATTTTTAATTTAATTAAATGTAAAAAAAAATCAACTTCTAATGACGGTATACTACGCCCTAGCCCAATCTATCATTGAATATGGAGTAATAGGATGGGGATACACTACAAAAACTGCCCTAAAACCTCTGGTTTCAGCACAAAAAAATTACTTAATGTTATATTTAAATTATCAATGAGAACAAGCTCGAATATACTTTTCAGCAGCATGGGGATACTGCACATTGTCCAGATCAACGCTAAAAACATTCTTAACTATATACTCATCAATAAGGATATTTGGGGTTTCCATGGAAATACCAGAATCTCAGAGGAGAACAATTAAAAAAAGCTATGTTTTTGTTGCACCCAAATTGTATAATTCTCTTACAACAAACATTGAATGTTCATTGGCGCAATAAAATTCTGGCTAAAAACTCAAATCGAACGTATGTTCATAGCATGGACACCCCTTCAATAAGAACACATACAGAGTCAAGACTTCAGACCCAATACCAATAACTGAGCAGCCTGTGCATGCGTATGTGTGTTAAATTAAATTGTACTGAATTATTTAAACTTATTAATATGTGTATTATCCTAACAAATTTCAAGTAAGTTATAAATTTCTCAAAATCAAATATTGTATCATATTTTGTTACTTACATTTCTTATTTTTTACTTTTTACTTATTCTACATTTATAGTTGATAAATTAATTATGTATAATATTACTGTTCATTAAAAATGTAAAATGTTTGCCTCAGCATGAGCGAAGCCTAGTGAAGTAGATATTAAAATACGAAATGTACTTACAACATATGACATGAAATAAATAAATAATAGATATTCTTATGTATACATACTCTAAAAGAGATATCTTCTACCATCTCATATACCTGGTTATGCTAGGTCTTTTGCAGATGTCTTGTATTTCTAATGCCATCAACACTTACTTAATATGTTTTTATTTATTATCTTGTTAATTTGTAAATTTGTATTAAGTAATGATTTGAGTTAGGTTAGGTTAGGTTAGGTTACTATGTTTACTAAAAAAAATTTTTTTTTTTTTTAAAATAGGTTCTGGCAATGAAACAATAATATATGTTTTAGTTAGTTATGACATCCTGAAGAAGAAAATGGTATTTTTCGAAACCGGTAGATGTGTTTAAACTCAATTTAGTGGTTAATAAAACAAAGAAAATAAATAAAAACATGAATTTTAATCATAAAGTTAATATAGCTAATTTTAAAAGTATACTTACTTTATATATATTTATAACTATCCTCGCACCATGCATCTGTATGTAATGATCAAATCACTTATTGATCACTATGCCAAGAAAAGCTTTATATTCTTAATCTGTTCATTTGTTATTCCACCATAAATCGAACATAAATGTATGTTAAACAAATAATAGATATCTCATAGAGACGAAGCTATTTTTTATTAATGGAAAAATATGGATGTACGAGTAATTACAGGGCTTACGACCTGTATTTGGCTAGCTTAAGTGATCACTTTACACAATGTAATTTGATTGGGTGGAATGGTGAACGTTACATTGTGTACGGTGATCACTTAAGCCAGCCGAAGACAGGTCGTAAATCCTGTAATTATTCATACTTTCATATTTTTCCATTAATAAAAAATAGCTTCGTCTCTATGATATATCTATTATTTGTTTAATAACCGTGCCTGTGTAGGTGAAAATCCAGTAACTGTGTGTTCCTGGACATATTCAAATATTGCTAAACATATATATGCCTGAATTTAAAAATATATTTTAACACACTATTGTTGAAGATACAAGCAAGTAAAGTAGAGGGATTAGGATTCATAAATGAATTACGAATTAAGCATAAAATGGTTGCATTTCACTGGTACTGAATCTCAGTCAAGAAACACGTCGTAGTAACAGGATCAGGCTCGTTAGATATTTCGGTCGTTTCCTTTGACGTGGCCGAAATAAACGTAAATATCAAATAATAATCCTTTTCATGTTTAAAAGGGAGATGAGAAGGAGAACGGTGGTCATTTTCTACATCTGTTAAGAGTAGTAATGTGAAAGATGTAGTAATTCCGTAAGTAAAATATAAAATTATTTTTTAAGCCACCTTTCGAGGTACTTACTTTTATAAAATGGAATTCGAAGAGCTTTAAATGTAAGAGAGTTATAATAAATGATGAACAAGAGTTTAGATTTAGAAAAAATTGTGTTTAGGGATAATGATTGAGAATTAGATGAATTAATTTACTTTCAAATAAACTAGATGAATCAATTATAAATATACACAGAAAAAAATAATGTGTCGAAGAAACATGTGGTTACCACCACAGACTACCAAATTTACAGACATGAACTCACGCGTATTTCTTGTTTCAATATTTGAATTTTGGTGTCACCCACATGATCATTTTGGTACTACTTACTGTCCCCTCTGCTTTTAAAGTAGGTGCTGAATAAGTGCGGCCAAGATCACTCCGGGCCGCGATAAATTGTTCACAATTTCGACAGTTTCTGTTATTATGTACAAGTCATACACAATTGTTCACATTCTGCGTTATATTTTGTGATATATTTAACGAGCTTCGGATAAGTCACTCGCATAAACGTATGATGGAGACGTACTGCATTTTTATTGCAGCAATAATTATGTTATAGTACATAGAGAGCGCGGTTGTTATGTCATATTTTGAAGCAAATTATTATAGATAACGCGTATTCCTTGTTTCAATCTTTGCATTTTAGTGTCACCCACGTGATCATTTTGGTACCACTTACGCAAACAAATAGCTCTGAGACTTTTTAAAATATATGACTCGATTGGAACGAAAATTTAAACTCTGACAATATAATAATGCATTAATGTAAAAAATACGTCTTGTTTGTATAAAGATTTAATATTCGAAGAGTATTTACTGTTGCATAAATGTGTTATAAACTATCGGATTTATGTTTCCACAAATAATGTATGTAGAATGCCCCTCGTCCCGCAACTAATGTTCCAAACCCCTCTCCTATATGTACACTTTATTTCATGTCTATTAATTTATCATGATATCATAGAACTACGTTCTAAAACTGCTTTAAACTATAATTTTTTTTTTTATTCATTAATTTTCATTCAATACGTTGCAATTTTATAATACTATAAATTAATAAATAAGAAAGATATACAGAAAAAAATCTATTTATTTAAAAATATTTACTTGCTACTGGGATTAGAACTTGGATCTTTTCCTATTCGGGGAAACGCATTAACCATTTTTGCCATACCAACCAATTATATTTTCGTAAAATTTTGAACTTATATTATGTGTACTTTTTATAGATGATACATCTATTATTCAGTTTTTAAAAGCAATCAATTTTATATTATGATACCACAGAACTATGTTCTGAAATTGCAACTTTACAAAAAAAATGTATTTCCATTAAAAATAATATAAATGTTTATATAAGATTATTTTACATCTAATATTCATACGTGTGGTAAATCATCTATAATGCTGATTAGAATTTATAATGTATATCATAAAAACAATTATTATACGTAGCGATTAGAATATGTAATTAATTAATACAAAAATTAATTTAATTAAATTTTTATAAAAGTTATGTTTGGCCAATTTACCTCTAAAAAAAAAGAATTTTAGACAAATAGTCAGATTTTGTAGATATCTAGTTTGTACCGATATGTATAACGGTTTTTGTTATAATACTCGGTATTTTGAACTGTCAGGAAATTTTGGTTGCGGAATTTAGACTGACATCTTCTATGTCCAAATGTTCAAAAGGAGATATTTGTTTAATTTTTATACACGACCGTAGTGCGATGGTGTTAAAGTAAACAATTTTTAAATGGGTACATCGTATTTTTTATTTTGAAAAGTTTGAACATTTCAATAAGTTGGGTATTATTTCCACAGATATGTTTAATAATATGTTAACTGACGCAGTAATTTAATTAATGTATTCAAAGTAGAAACATATTATATTTAATTAGACCGAGAAAGAAAAGGCGCTGAAATTTGTGATTTGGATGTAATTCTACCTTGTCTTCAAGAGACTAGGCGTAGAATTCAACGCACAAGTCCGGCCACATCATACAAACCTCCTAGGTCACGTATTATTACTATAAGGGTCGGTTGTGTGATCAGTAGTAATTTTTTACAATAGTAACTTTTTACTAACGCCCGTAGTAAAAATTCTTTGCGGGTTGTTGATACATCAAATTTACTACTGTCAAAGCATAGATGGAAATGTCTATAGGTGCGACAAATAATCATGAAATGTGAGGTACAGAATCAAAATCAGACAGTCAGACCAGTTTTTATGGTTTTTGAGTTAAGTATGTACAAATATAAAGGAAATTAATATGTATACGACTACCCTATTGAATTTAGTCAAATATTTCTAAATTTCGTATAAAAACGCATTTAAAATTTGCTTGTTACTTCAATCGCAGATATGTCCAATAGATAATTAATTCAAACCCAGACAAATATGTTTTCAGCCATTAAAACAACAGTATTTGGTCATGTGACCTGTGGTTACTGGTCATGTTCAATATGATCCCAAATGTGACAGTTGTGGTACAATGGTTTTTTGTATTTTACTCGAAAACAGGTAAAGTAGACATGTCTGTTTTTGATTCTGGACCTCATAAATATGATTATTAAGGAGAACACATTCTTATTGTGAAGTTGTAATTATTCAGAACATAGATCTGTGATGTTTTAAATACTAATTTAATGTATCAATTATAAATATATACATATAAAATTAATTTTGTCGAAAAATATTGTTTGTCGGTTTGCTCAAAGGCGAATTGAATGATTTCGTAAAAACAATGTAGATGGTTTTCAAATAATGGAATGACAGATGTATTAATTTAAAAAAATGTAACATATAGGTTCGAAAATTTGTCATGAAAAATACTGGCGCTATAACACAATTGGTAGTGTACTTCCCCGGATTGGAAATAGAGATTCAGGTTCGAATCCCGGTAGCGCAAAAACAATATTTTTCATAAATATGCTTTATTTTATTTATTGTTTATGGATTTTTTTCGCCTAGGCGTCCTAGGCGATCGAAATCAGTCACTTTGGTTATGAAATTTTTTCGTATTATATGCTAATGAATTCATTCGTATCTTAAACAACAAGATCATCATCGGACAAACTCTCATCACTAAAATAGCGAGATATTGAATGTTTAATTGTCGTATACGACACTGGAACTTTCTAAATATCAATGTGTCAGAGGTCTTTTGGAATTGCTGTGAAGAGTCCGTAATATTTAACTATCGAATATCCGAGAGAAAAATGAGTTTAATGGATGTACTTACGAGAAGTAAATATTTTTCGGTAACGATTAAACAACCTGTTTTCGCATTTTTTTTTAACTTTAGTAATTTTTTTACTATAGTAAAAAGTTACTACTGATCACACAACCGGCTCTAAGTGTGTAAATTTAACAAGATTTGGGCATGTCTCAGTTTGGCCAAGTCTCGCAAAGTCCTCGCCCGCAGGCAGTGCAATACTAAAGTTCTTGTACGGAGTTGCGCGATTTAGGTGCATTGCCATACCGCGGGCGGAGTATTCGGTTGGACGTTTTCTAAGGACCAATACGAGACCAAAGGCATCCAATTAGGGTTACCTGTACACGTTGGTAAGCTTTATCCTGTAATATATTAGTATACCACAGTCTGGTGAGGTTGATCTGATTTTTAAATAATCATTGGTTGTTAGTTTTGATGAAAATATTTGCAAATAAAAGGTGACTTTTCACTCTTTTATATATTCATCCTGAAATGTAAAATACGTACCTATTTTAAAAAAGATTTAATATAAAGGAAAATAAATTTTTAATTACTTATTTAAAATAGTTTTATAATTTGGATAGAATATCTAAAAAGCATAGGTGTAGTAGTTAACAAAATATGATATTTGTAAAAATTGCATAGTAACATGTTGCGGTTGAAGGCAATATAATTTAACAATAACTGCTAGAAACTACAATATGTAATTTAGATATATAGCTGCATATATATGAATGTCAAGGTTTTTTAAGATTCTCCTCAAAGGGTTTTGTATTTGATATCTTCTATGAACAGTTTTCTGTACAATTCTGATATACATATTCGACTTCCTTGGCCAACGTTTGGGGATATAAAAATATATTATCAGGATTGATTATGAACTTTGAAATTGGATCCAAACTGTAAAAATATACACAAAACTGAAAAATGAATCTCCGGGCTAGTGAATTTATATAATCTCTCTCTTGGTCGATGTACTCATGACTAGGTTCATCATGATGCTGTAATCTGCTTCTACCTTACCTCTACTCCTTACGATCATGGTTTTTGTTTATTACGATGTGTAGCAAGGCTCATTTCATGTCAACTTAGTCTGCCTGGAGCTAATTGGAGATCGACTTTTCGCTCTCTGTTCTTGTACATTCCCCGCGATCACCAGGCTATGTCCGTCTCTTCTAGCAATATGCCTACTTAAGACGGAGGCGGGGTACTTAACGAAATAATTATATTCATGCATTTGGTGGAGATATCTTTTTTAGTACGGAGTTCCTGGAAGAATGGAGACATTTGTTCGTAACGCAGTCCATTTTATTCGCAGTATACGACGCCAACACATCTCGAAGACATTGAATACGTTTTTTTTCTATATTAATATATTAATATGTTCATATATTTTAATATAAACAGAAACTAGAATGGGCGGATAATGTCAAGACAGACCTGCAAGAGGTAAACGGGTATCTAGCGGACTGGGCCAAGGAGACGACACGTATACGATATATGGCGTTCCGAGTTCCGTGCGGCCGTTGAAGAAGAATAATAAGATCTTATAATACTATATTTTTTTAAATAATACACAGTACTATATGAGTGACATATTAGCTTGATTAATTGAGAAATTAACCAAAATAATGCAATCAACCGTCGCCGCAGTGCGCGAGCCGCGAACGTGTCGTTAAAAGCTCACTCAGCGCCGGGTGAGTGGCGCTCTTTGAGGGCGCGACGACTGGAGTCGCGTCACCTCGCGGGCAGGAGGCGAGCGACGTCACTCCGCAGGTAAGGCGCCGCGATCGTCACGGGGAAGTTTCTTGTCAAAGGTAAGGTGCGCCACCGCCGACAAAGCCCCAGAGCGTGTGATGTATTTGGCAAGTAAATGAGGAAGAACTTGCAAACTGTGAGCGAGATAAACTGTCTTGAAAAATACACGTACTAATTAATTTTAAGCGTCACATTTTTAAGGTAAGAACAAGAATTAAGAAATCCACATTATTTAATGTTATGCGTCACATTTTAAAATTAAGTACATGAATAGTAGAATAATAGGACAAGCTCCTTACAGACTCTATTCACTAATGCTTAGATTGCATCTTACTCGAAGGATATGAGTATACTGAACTGCACGTTGACTAGATACAATAGAGTAATTAAAGGAGTAAATTTTTAAGAGTTTAGTGGTTTTTAACATTATAACTTTATGTTTTTAAATATTCTAACTTTTATATATTTACTTTGGGTCTTAGTATTTATCTATTCTAACATATATTATTTTATATCGGTGTCATATAAAAGCTAGCATTTCACTCTCTCATGTAAAATACGCGTCAAAAAAATGTTTGCTATTGTATCTTCACACCTATACGTAAAAAAATAAGGTTAAAACAAATATTGATTCACCTTATTATCGACGGGTTATTTCTAGTTCAATACACTCTTATCTAAGAAAGTTGGGAAAAAAATTGATCTGGATAATCTAGAAAAATTCGGAAAAAAATACTGCCCCCTATGCTTTAAAAGCACTCTTATTCTTCTTTTAAATAGGCAATCCACTCTTCAAAAGTGATTTGTGCCATTAATCAAGATACAATTTTATATTATAGAATGGGAAATATTACATTACAAGTCAATACCAGTGTACCACAAAATTTGCTATTATATAGATTAAATGTGGCAAGTTAAGGGAAAGAAGATGACATAAGTTAACCAGCACTTGAAAATCACTATTGACGAGATTACTGTAAACCTGTGGTCCGCAATGGACAGGCAAAAAAGTTATGGTCAAGAGTTTCCTCCTCGGCACCACACTCACACATTGGGGAATCTATTAAGTTCAATCTGAATAAATGTGAGGCTACCTGGCAATGCCCAATTCTTATTCTAGCGATATTTGATATTGTTCTTTTGGAGAACCAAGGGGTGCGGGGAATAGATATTTTTTATTAGGAGAACACATTCTTATTGTGAAGTTGTAATTATTCAGAATATAGGTGTGTGATATTTTAAATATGAATTAAATATATTAATTAGAAAGATATACATAGAAAATTTGTCGCTGTGATCCAGGTTCGAATCCCGGTGGCGCAACAATAATATTTTTCGATAAAATTGATTATATATATATATTTCTAATTAATAGATCTTTGAATTATTTTAAGCCGATTACCCTTATAATTATTTGGATCCATCCATTGTGCAGTCCAGATAGAATTCGTACGTTTTTTTACCATATTAAGTCTGTCATACATCGGGATATGGAATTGATGGGGGAAAACTCTGTTTTGTTCACAATTTCGACAGTTTCTGTTATTATGTAGTCATACACAATTGTTCACATTCTGCGTTATATTTTGTGATGTATTTAACGAGCTTCGGATAAGTCATATAAACCAATCTAAAATATATTTGGTTTTTAAGGAGAACACATTATTGTGAAGTTACAGTTTTTCAGAACATAGTTCTGTGATATTTTAATATAAATTATTAGTACCAATCATTTTTCCATATCTGTCCTAATTAGTTAGCCAAAAGTAATGTTATAACTACAAAACTACCAGAAATCATCACAAAATGATTGAATTTGGAAACAGCATGATATTCGATGCAGGGTTCTAATAATTTAGACGCTCAATTTACCACCATTGAAGTTTGTTAAACCTGAACTGTTACACACTGTATTAATTACATAGCACTAAATATGGAATGGGAGTAATTTCATATTGAAGCGGTACCACATTTTCATATTCTGGCTCTACACGCGGGGAACCTTGGATGCACTTAGTCCCAAGGCAGTACTAGATTCAAATAATCAGATCCCCGAGCTCTGTTACACCCCTATGTGGAAATGTCGCTGGTACGGGATCCAATACATTGCAAAGATATATATCCAATTGTCGCTGTTTGAGCATCTCCTATATTACAATGGAAAAGTTAATAGGTTGCGATGCACTAAAGCAAAAATATAGATAAAAATAAATGATACTTTGTCAAATATAACGATATGATATTCTCGTCATTACTTAATTTGTTAAATATTGAGAAATACAATGTTCAATGAAATTATTTCAAATTTTATCCGATAGATCATTGAACATAAATCCTTTTTTCTTCTTCTAAAATACATTTTCTTTTCTTTAAACTTATTCTGTATTTAAATGTAGATGTAAAAAAACACTCTATACTTCAACAAAATTTGTCACGAAAACTGCGTTAGAAAATTTCGTAACATTTATATATTCTCTCACTTTTACCGTGTGGTTTATTTTCACCTTTACCGGTACCGGAATTAGTAGAGAGATGCCCCCAAACACCTTTTGAAATCAAAAAGTTTTTGTAAGGCGCTGAGTATCCAACCCGCTCCCTCTGACATGCTATTGAGAGAGAAAGAGAGAATGAGTATTAAATATTACACAAAATACACCAGAAATATTCTTAGAGGATCAAGAGTAGAGGTATTTGAAAGGAAATTGATATACTACGCCCTTATATGCCGCAACGTAAACCAGGATTGAAATACTACTATTAATATATTTTAAAAAAAGCTATACATAACAATTTTATTAATTTAAGCAGATGCAGAGAATCGATGCTTTTGACGATTATAAAGACGTCAGTGATTTATTTACCTGAGGCCTGTCGTTTCACCTTGTTGAGGGTGGGCTCTGTTAATTCTCTTTCGGAAGAAGGAGAATTGACGGGGCCAAGTTGGCTATACGAGAATTCAATAATATTTGGAAGAACTACTATAAGAAATAAGAAATTCCAATTAGTTAAATCTCTTGTGTTCTCTATAGCACTATATGGAGACGAAACCTGAATGATGAGAAAAAATGTTCTAAGCCGTGAAGATGTGTTGTTAGCGTTAAAGACGAGATTGCGGGACGAGCGAATACCATAGAAAAAATAAAAGTTCTCCAAAAAAATTATAAATTTATAAAAAATTTCTATCTATTTCCATCTAATAAGTATCCATCCATAAAGTTCACACACGATATAAAGAATTAAAATAACTCATTTATTAAAACAACAATTAGACAACAAACAGATAAGAATTATCGTACGGCGATTGCTTAGACATTTGTAACAGTACAATATAAAATTGAATAACTTATTAATAATACAAAAAAATAAATAAATTAGAACGTAGGGATAAAAAAAAAGTGTACATTTTATATACATATATATTTTTTTTGGTTCCAAAAAACATTTGTAGAGCCTAATTCCAAAATCCCCTAAAACGACTATGTGTTTTTGAATTATGGATGAAAACGTATATTTTGAAAGCAAATGTACAAAATGCTTGTTTTAATATCAGAATTTTTTAAAGAGACAATTCTATAATGTGATTTTTTTTCTGTATATTATATCGTTCTGGCAGCCATACTGGATTTTAGATCACGTGATCATCAACAAGCGTTGTAGGTGGCTGATTTCATTTTAGGGGGAATAGCAACTTATATTCTGTCTGCTTTGGGGTATTTCGTAACTAACCCTGATTTTGAACATGCAATATTAATGAATTTAAAAGTGGCTTTTGCGAGAAATAATGTGTTTTGCATGTAGCTGACCAAAAAATCTACAAACTGCATATTTAACTCAAATTATTCGAAATACGTTTTAGGGTGTTTTGGAATTAGGTGCTATATTTGATAACTGTATTCAATAATTTTTTGGGATCGATTTTGTATTGTAAATTTTGTTACACTAATTGTAATAAATTGTTTCTGCATATCCATATTTTATAATTATAAATCCGGAACTTTTTTGAAATTTCTTTTTCTAAATTTAAATAATGAATTAATAGACGGATCAACGTTTAAAAAAAGATACCAAAATACAAGTTTTCATTTGATGAAAAGGTAATCGATTGATATGGCGAAATGTAAACGGATAAGAAAAGTTCCGGGATCGTAACACGGTAGCAACCAAAATATTTTTTCGATAAATATACTTTTTCTGTGTATCTTTCTAATTGAATTTTTTAATTTGTTCTGAAATTGCAACTTCAAAAAAAAAAAAATTTCTGTAAAAATATTTGTGTTCTGGAATCACCCACTACCATATAATATATCAAAACAAAAATTATATACCGTATGTATAGCTACAAATCCACTGTGAATTTAAAATGCATAATGCTCCTAGAATTCCCCTCGCATGCTCGCATAAAACAATACAAACATACGCACAAATGAAACTACCCCCATTCTTATCCCGGACAGGTAAACAATATTGCCGCAGCCTCCCTTAATTGCGAGCGACACATCCCTAAGCAATATATTACGGGGCAACGCATTAAAAAATAATTTAAGGCCACGAAAAAATCAGTGTCCGCCAAAAGGCGGTTCTCGCGGGGTGGCGGGCGGCGGGTCTCGCAGCGGGCGCCTCCCATAAATCACTCCGGCCATCCCTTACCTGCTCCAGATACATATTTCATAGTTAATTCTTTCCAAAGTCTACGACTATCTGCCCCGCTAGGCGGGAATATATTTTTTGTAATGTAAATAACGCGGAGCCTCGCTCGCGAGCGCGAACCATCTGCTTAATGGCCGTCAAATGGCTCTTTGGTTTTGTCGGTGTATTTTTAAAATAATTTATTACAGTCAGCTCTGCTCACGGCCTCTATTAAAATGTATGCAAATAATGGTGAATACATCGCTATATTCCTCCGACCAGGTCCCTTTTGAGCCACGAAACTAAGAAACTTTAAGCATAAAATTATTTAAATTTTTCATCGGATTTCACATTTTTTCGTGGCAGCTTTATAACGCCAACGCCGACTAGCATTTTATTCAAGTTGAGATAAAATCAATGTCATAATGAAAGGTACCGATATGCCTAAAATGTTGAATAATATTGTGGTAAGCGCCTGGTTTATAATATAAAAAAATATACATAAAGTAAACAAAAGAATGTTATTATACAAAGTGTGTATACCGAAAACATATTTACATTATATATGAAAAAGTCTCAATTCTATTATATAGTGGTTCAAATGCGAAACCGTCATTATCCAATAATATACGAAAATACAGGGTGACATGTTTGAAAATGGTTATCTGGCAACAATCGCAGTTTTACAATTGGTTTTTAACTGCTCTCGAAAACATGGTTGTATGTTTTAGAAACATATTTTATCAAAAGTACTTAAATTTTAAAGTCTTCGCGCTGGCATACAAACAGTCACACATATGTTTATCTCATTTTCGTCATTTAGAGAGTGGCGGTTTTAATTTTATTCATATTCAATTCACAGGCATATTATACTGTCAATAAAAGTAGGTACACGAAAAAATAACATGTTGCATTACGTTTCTACAATGTTTTTATATAATTAATAGAGAATTAGCTCGTGCTATGCACGGTTTCAGACATCTAATGTATTTTATATTAAATACAATAATATATATATATATATTCAACACTACACGAAGACGTAAGTTATTATTAGGAGAACACATTCTTATTGTGAAGTTGTAATTATTCAGAACAGACGGTCTGTGATATTTAAATATGAATTAAATATATTAATAAGATAGATATACATATAAAATCAATTTTATCGAAAAATATTGTTCCAGGATTCGAACCTAGATCTCTTTCCAAACCGGGTAAGGTGCATTATCCAACTATGCTACAGCGACGATATTTTTAGCGACTGCTAACAGATTAATCAGATAATTAATTAAGATTGCCAAATCGTTATTATATTTGTTTTCAGTTCGGAAGATGTTCGGAGATATACGAACATACCCGTATTATATTAATAATTGTACGCGGGCGAGTCAAAAATTATATACACCTTCGCCATAACACACCTTCAAGGTTGACATACCGCCTTCTACGCATGCGTGCTTAGAGTCGGTACGACTGCGGTCACATGTGCGGAGTTTGATCCTGATCGCCTTATTTGTCTTTCGGCTATTATAGTGTAAACATGTCCACTCCGCTAGCAGTTTGCAACAAGGAGAAACAACGAACAGTGATCCGTTTCTGTGAAAGGGGCTGAAATTCATCTATGACTTTTATCATAAAGCGGAGACAATGTTTTATCACGATGTAAAAGCCTTTTTTATGGATCGATAGTTTAAAAATGGCCGGACGATTATGACGCACGTAGAGAGAGCAGTGCGTCTGTCAACCTCCACCATGGATGACAAGATTCAGCAAACTCTAGAGATGGTTCTAGCGAATAGGTGAGTTATAATCGAGGAGGTAGCGTCTTCTTTGAACATCAGTCATGGTTCTGCCCATCAGTCATCCACGACGAGTTTGGATTCCGCCAGCTTTGTGTAAATATAAAATTGTAAATAATTGTAGAACGAAAAATGTAGATAATTTTTGACTCGCTCCTAGTAAGTATGATTAAAAATTGTAATGATGCTTTTCTCGTTTCTCTCAATGATAAGAAAGCGTAAAAAAGTTTAACGTGATAAAACCAATGAATACAACGCATATTATTAACCATTTAGTATTAGTGATATCAGAGTGATGTGCACAGCTGTAAGTTGTTATATAAAATATTTCTAGATTTATTCACACTAAATATGCTCACGTTATTTCGTGAATACGCATTTTTTTCAGTGATTCAAACATGGTTATAATAAATAGACGATGCATTAACATTAAATTCAAGATTTCTAAACCGATTTTTAATATAAAAACTTTATTAGTTTTCCGCAAGTTTGATCTGAAATAATATCTTCGCATGGCTTGGCCATAACAATCAACAAAGTGTAAATGGATATTATCATTGCTTCGTATTACAAACATGGCTCCAACAGAGGATCATGAAATAAATTCAGATTGTTTACGGTCATAATCCACGAAGGCCCTTCGTTGGGTTAAGCCAGAAATAACAAAACATTTGTTGGAAGCAGCTCTATCAAAACACTCAACTAGACTAAACACGAGATGCAAAAACAACTTACATGATAGAGCGCGAATGTGTAAATAATTCAGCTTACTGGTCACCATGCTTACATGTGATTTTAAGTCGTCCATTTTGTGGAAAATATTGCGCAGTTGATTTTCAACAAGTATTGGGAACTTTCTTTCCAAATACATTTATTAATTCAATAAAAACTTCAATATTTCATGGAGCTATAGAGATGGACAGTGTTTTCTCTGTACCATTTACATTTGTTATTTTGTATCATTTGCAATAGGTTGGATATATTGGCTCAAGCAAGATATAGATATATACACAATTGAATATGGTAAATAAATAAAAAGTACAGTAAATACAACAGGCTGTAAATACATGGTATTAAACAAGATATTTAAAAAAAATAGAGTAAATTTATGGACACATTATTATAAAAACTCTAACAATAATAATGTAGATGTATGATGTAAAAACGTATCCACTAGTCATCTCATAATATGGGTCAAGAGAACCATCGAACGCTCTCGAACCACCTCTATTAGCCATCTGCCTATTGATCCTTTCAGAGAAGTTAAGAGATCCATTAATATTTGGTTGCATTGTATAGCCTAGGAGCCAGGAACTATTACTTACTGATTTATAGAGCGCGTTGAATATGTATGTTCGATAGGGTTACGCAATGTGGTATTATTTGTGAAATATTCTAATAATGATTGCATGTTCGTTTGCATTACACCCAACAACTGACTTTCTCTAAAATGTAATTTATTATAAATAAAAATAAATAATTGCAGAACAACAATGTCTTCAAAGACATATCAGTCTTAGGACCAGAGAAAAAAATCCTTGAGAAGGTCAAGACCTAGTGTTATAATAGAACTTATTTTGATATATTTTTTACTTTCTTGGATGTAATTCTCATTGGACCCACTTGTGCTGAGGCAAAAAATTTACATTTCAAGTATGATCAGTTATATTGGATTTAATACCTTAGAAATAATTGTTCAGACTATACACAACATTGGCAAAGTTTTTTGTCACATGATTGTTTACAAATAAGCATCTGCAGCATAGATCATGTTGTCAATCACACACACACTACTCTGCCTCTGGATATCTATCAGGTTAGGGGGGCGATTATGCATTGGACACATGCTGGATCAGAGCTTCAAAATATTGTTTATACATTTAGGGCACAGATTATAAATAATATTTTTGATACGATAAAAACGTGAATTTTTTGACCGTAAGTATCCTAGGACATCTTAGGAATTGCTAAATTTCTTCATCTAATATTCTCGTATTTTTAGTGTTTTCATAGTATATCCAGATGTTTTTGTTGATAGATAATTTAGGAGAGTTTTTCCATAAATTCGGGTAATGTTCATTGAAAAATGTTTTCTATATTTAGAGTAAACAGAGTCAAATATCTGACTACATCAGCGACATTGAAGATGTCAGACATCAAGTAGGAGAGCTATTAGTACATACATGAAGTGGTATGCTGGTAATATTTTTTTCCAATACAGTGATCGCATGTGGGGCATATTGTTTACTTCATATTGTACTTATATATATATATAAATAATCAGTATTTTGTAAAATAAATATACACTATATAATTATAATTTGATCAATATAAATTGATTTTATGTTTTTAAATTCAATTACTAAAAAAAATAAAATGTAGTTTTAGTTAGACGAAGTAAACAATTTTTCCGAAACGGGTTGGTGAATATAATTACCTCAGTGGTTAAAACTAAGGTAAATGAATTCTTTATTATGAGTAATGTTATTCTACTGTACACCAAAAATGTAAAAAGTTTTTTCAATTTAATATCAATAACTAGCGATGAGAATATAATAATGGGCATTAAGGGTATTATACTTTTATCAAGGCCGCACTAAACCATTTTACTACAATAAATACTATAATGAATTTTTATTGACACAAAATATAGATTAATGTACGTCTTACATAGAAGTAAAATCTCACAGTTGTCAGACGGCTTCAGCTAACGTAAGAAGCTTTAAACCGAATTAGTTTTCAGCACGGCACCAAATTTGGGATACAAAATATACAGTCGAGCTCTTTGGCGTAGACGTGTATGCAAGAGCTTTTCCTTTTTAGTCAATTTTCATCAGCAAATATTGGGCTTTATTAGAGTGGGTGCATTATACGTACTACACCCCCGCCGCCTCATCCGCGCTCCACGGCCAACTGTTAAAGGGTTACGTCGGGGTGGCTCCCACCTAGACGGGGTTAAATAAAGTACACAACATAAAATCAAAGGAATAAATATGAATTTGTTCTATCGCACGGTTTTCGAAGATTACAAATTGGAGGGATGGAATTTTCAAATGGGTTTCGGGAGAGATTTCCAAACAATTATTTGTTTGGCGAGGGAAAGCCTTATCCCGGCGATTAAAAATAAATCCCAAGGACTGGATGAAATATTTCGGGACAGGATTCTTGAAATTTTAATCTAAGGCACCTACTTGAATGCAGCGATTCAATTTTGTTTGAATTATGATTAAGTCTTATATATAAATGTGCTGTTTGTAAAAGACCTGAAATTTTAATTGTTTTCGGGAAAAACATAAATATTGGATTTTTTTTTAAGCGAAGTAATATATCTTATATTTCAAAACTCAATATATTAAAATAATTATGTAGTACGCGTACATTTTAAATTTTGGCTCTGAGAAGTATTCTAAGGCTCCTAGTTTCCTTTGGATCGAATCGTGGAAGTAAATTTTTTGTTTTTTAAATAGTTTTAAGATTGCTCTGGTAAACAGTTGTTTTATATTCAAAACTTGGAAAGATTTAAAGAGTTTTTCAAAGTTATGCCTAAATGGCCTCTTGTTTATTACTCTGATGATCCATTTCTGAGCTCTAATTAGAGAATCCGTTGAAGTAAGGTAGATAATCCATTGAAGTAAGTATATTTAACCTCAGGCCGCCGTATCAGATCCCATTGCAGAGCTATGTCGTTGACATGACGTGTACGTGTTGATGTTCAACATGGTATTGGCTTGCAATACCATGTTGAAAGCAGTGTATGTTAAAGGTGGTATCTAAGTAGACCAGCGGATCTCACCAGTGACAATGTTTCAACCAAATTAAAAGGATCGAGAGAATTACTGAAAAATGATTTAATCAATTGTTTTAGTCAGCTTCATATTTTGAGTACAGCAGAACACAATATTTCATTTATGGAACGATATTTGAATTAAACGTTTTTCAACGTCCGGAGTCCGCTGGAAATATTGAAAGCTTCGATGAGCAAAATTAATTTCCCGCTTCTGTCCATTGTATGCTGAGAACCTACCTGTGTTCATTAAAAGCTCCCATACGAGGCGAGCAAGTAGGTGCAGCGGTACTATTATTGGGCGGTAAACGAAGAATGCGAAAAGAGCCGGGACGAGCCCATATTACTGCCGTAGCAGATATTGTTAGAGACGGCTAGACTTTGGATAGGAGCGATAATAACTCTCCCATCCCTAGCGCACCTAAGTAGGCAGGCCCGGATGTGTAAGATGGCCACAGAAAAATAACTCAATTCGTAATGAAGCACTATCTGTAACTTTTATAAAATAGTTTTATGCTGTTTATCTAGAAAAATTATTATCGGCAGTGTACGGCTGTTAATGTTCACTTATTAAAATATATATAAACTAGCAGATGCTATGGCCGATTGCTTACTGTTATTGTAGCCACTTCGCGGCCAACAGTGGGCTCAATACTCTATATTTCAATGATGGAGCTTTCCCTAAAACAAACCACACGTAAATAAAATTTCCATGTAATTAACGAGCCAATAGTAAACACGAAAATGCCATTTGGAATCGGATGAATGGTTTTCTCTAAAATTTGATTTTGACAAACTTTAGTTCGAAACATAACCAAAAATCGTTGTTTAGACGTTGCGGTAAGCGCTTTATTCTATGATATACCATAGACAGTACAAATAAGAAAAGTTGATAGATGTCATATATGTTTTTTCTTGCTTGTAATAAAGACAATGTAGACTTCATTTCAAATTGAATTTATATTTACGTACTGTTATTGAATATATAAAGGAGAATACAAATTAAATGTATTAATTAGAAATATATACATATAAAACATTTAAGTAATCTTAATCTAGAGATATTAAAAACACGTTCGTTTTTCCCCGCGTTTCACAGAACTGGCCGTTTAAGCAAGCCCTTTACAGCCACAAATGACACTACGTCCGAAGCCGCCACATTCAGAAAGTAATAGATAATAGACGGGGAAGCGCTATATTTTTATAAATTTATGCTCAAAATGACACAAAATATATGAACACGTATCCTCACCATATAAAGTACGTTTATTTACAAATATTCAGATACATAATGTAAGAAAGAAGAAACGTGAAATAACATTTCATTTTTCGACAGAAAGTTTCCAATTTCGCGTGGTTATTTTTGAAAAATAGGAACAGCAAAAATAATGACGATGGTGTAGTTGTATAGTTAATATGTTTAATAAATTAAAGTTTACAATTCTAAAGTAGTAAAAGATTCCAGACCCAGATTTCTCTTATGGATACATTTATTTCCCATTTAATATAAACATTATTTCTTAATTTTTTACAACCGCTTGCAATATTACGCCAGGTGTAGGTAGAAAAGAATTAAAACTGCAAAATAAATTGTTAAATTTTAACGTGCCATACCGAACTGAACAATTTGGTAATGGTCATAGTATTATTCACACAATCCTGTGTGTATGTATATTATGTCTGAAGGAATTTAATTTTTCATATATTAAATAAATATATTATTGTTATTATAATTGATGAGTTGGAAGGCTCTTCTTAATCATGGATTTCCTTTTACCGGCTCTGTGCGTCAGACTCCGTGGCATTCTCATAAATTCACCTACTCATTTGGGGCAAAATAGATTTTGAAGAGAAGTCAAGAGTGTCTAGTGTGGAGCCGGGTGGGCCTAGTGTGTACGGCGTGGCGAGGGGGGTAGTGGTAGCAAGGGGCAGGATGCATAACCGAATAGTAAGAGACTAAGGGGAAAGAGGGGCTAACGCCACCCGGGGTTAAGTGAGTTCAAACGAATGCAGATTAGTCGAGAATTTGATGAATTTAAGCTTTTTAGCAATTTAAATCACTTGATAGTAATCACAAACAGTTAAACGACCTTTTGAGTCAACCTGATATCATTTACAGATAATATTTTATATTTTAATACTATCAAGCTATTTTTTAGTTTCTCCCAAATAATTGGGATAAAAATGTGAATATACATTTTTGGAATATGGAAATCCAAAATAGGACAAAATAATTATCAAAACCAAAAATGCATATAGTAATATTCAAAATTCTAATAATTGTATAAAATACAAATATTTAAATCACCTGTTGCCGAAGTCTAGCAGAGACTTGCGATGCAATACAGAAAACCACAAAATTGGCAGGAGTCACGAACAGCTACAATAATACAATGATTACTTCCAAGACCGTGCTGATGAGTCAGCCATAACATATTTACGATAATCTTAAAATATTCTTCAGGACTATTAATTCTATGTGACACGATATGATCTAGGAAATTTCCATATAAAATATCAAATACATTTTTTTAATGAGATTATATACATTTCAAAAACTGACACCTATGTACACTATCATCGTACATGATTACATGAAGATACAGTAATATCGAAATTGGTAGACGTTAAATCAATCAAAACGGTTTATATGAGGTTTGTTCAAATTTTAAATGAATAATTGTATCTAAACATAAGGTGCTATAAGTATCAGTAACATCTTATTATCACTTGGTTAGATTGATACATGATTTTTTAAATATATACCAAAAAAAATAAAGGACAGCAAAGCCTATCTAAATATTATCAGCATGTGTGAGAAGTGAACTTAAACTAATAGTAATAAAATAATAAAATAATTGGTCTTAATATAAAAAAAAAGCTTAGAAAAATTTATGTTAGACGTAATAATTAATTCACTTTTCAACGACAGGCATAATAATACCCGGTAATATTAAAATTATACACGAAAACTAAAAAAGCTAGTTAAAATTTGTTTAAGGAAAATAACGCATGAATTTTTATTTTTGTTTTAGCATGATGCTGGACGAATATCCGTTATAATATTACATAAAAAAATAGTTTAGAATTTTTGTTAAAAAACATAACGGATGATAAAATGAATTAATGAAATTGTTAACATTAATTATTAAATGCTAATGAATAAAAAAAATAGTAATCACGCATATTAGATTAATAAGTCATGAATCTACATACATATTTATGTATGTACTGATATTCAACTAATGTTATCAATATCAATTTTTTAAAGATAAATTAGATTTTTATCAAAAATAATAATGTTTACAAGATGAGCAGATTTATTCATAAAACTGATTTCAATATTAAATCCCACTATTCACTAAACGGCTGAAAGTGGAAGCTCGGGGCAAACGGGCGCGGGGGCAAGTTGCAGACAAAACAGCACGGAGAAGTTTTTGCCTCCAGTTCCTCCCCCCATCTCCTCCCTGGCTATAGGGGCTGCGGCTCATTACTGGAAACCTCACGGATAATATATTGCCTGGTTGCTGATGAGTTTGCACCCCCGGACCCGACTCTGCCGGGGTCCTTTGGCGCGATATTTACTTCGGACGCAGGGGGGTTGTTGGGCTTGCTATGCGCGAGCCCTCGAAGATAGGTCAAGAGGGAAGAATCAATATCTTGAGAATTGTATAAGGTTGAAGGATACTACCGATATAATTTATTAACTTGAAAAACGGGTGAATGGAAATTTCTAATTTTTGCTGAACATATCAAAAGTGTAATAGAACACTAGATTTAGTGAAGTAAATCTCAAACAAAACAATGTAATGCAGAGATGAACAAGACGTGCAGAGATTTGATATCGGGTGAAAAATCAAATAAAAAACAATATGTTATTAAATGAATGTCTATGTGTTCAAATATTATTTATTTATTTATTCATAGAATATTACTTATGAAACTAATATTCGTTATACCCACTTCACCAGAAAAATCTGTGTTGAGATAAGCAGAGTATACAAGGTACCTGACTAAACTACGAGTCGAAAATGTTCAAGGAATATATGTAAATTCGGCACCTTTACAGAAAATATTATTATTCGAAATTTAAATCATGTTAAGATTTAAGCACCTACAACAAAATAAATATTTGAGAAATTTATTCATTATTAATCTATATCTTTGCTTAAGGCTCTAAATCATCTAACAAAAAATAGTCTGGCCGTTCAAAATTCGATGTGTTCAATTTTTTGCATTCAATATATAATTTGGAATCAATAAAATATTTCAATTAATTGAAATAATCGCGTAATTATGGTTTTTGACTATGGTAAACAGTACGAAAATGGGCAACCAAAAGGTTTAGAATAAAAAAAAATAGGCAGTTAAAATAGTGTTGATGTATTAATCAATTTATTTTGGTAAGTGCACTGATACCTCGTCTTTAAAATAATAATAATCATATAATTAATTATTAGAAGAAAAATCGTTCTAGATTAGACCCATAAGTTATTAGTTTATGCAGATGATCTGGTGGTGTTTAGAGAAAACGAAATCGAAAGCCAAATTAATCAAAAGGTGGACATTGAGTAAACAAAATATTTGAGATTGTCAAGAAAGTCAGGATCACCAAGATATATTTCAGATAGGTAGATCTTTATTTGATAATATTCCTACATTAAAATATTTTGGAACAAAAATATTCAAATAAAACGGTGCATTACTGAAGCATTTTAGGTCCAAGCTGGAATTATGGCAGACCAAATTCCGGATCTACAATGTGACCGTGAAGCTGATAGTGCTATACGAAATACGGGGCCTTACAAAAAAACTAGAAACACGACCATCCAGGTATTTGGGAACAAAATACTTAGTAGAGTACTTGGGACAGTTATGGCTAATAACCTAGTGCGTATTCGCACTAACTCAGGGGTCCACAATAGAGACAGCTATGAGATCAAGGTAACTAAAATGGACCGGCCACGTCGTGAGAAACGAGAACTCTTGGACAACAAAGGTCTTCGAGGAAAGCCTGGCCGGAACTCAACCACGAGGCCGTCCAAAAATGAAATGGGCGAATACAGCGAATAAATATGCAGGAACATATCAGGTTTTCTGACTGGAGAGGTTTGGCATCATCACTTCAATTCTTCTGTGTACAGTTTAATAGCTTATCTGACCTTTCAATTTAATACATTTATTAATTTTACATCATCGCAGAAAATAAATAATGGTATGTAAGAGAATACTTTCAATTTGCTTATGATACAAGCTATAGAAATGATATTGAATTAAAAACCAAATATTTTTTTAACAACGTCTTTATTATTCACATACGTTAGATATTATCAAAAAGAATATTATCAATCGCACGTCATAAATACAATTTCTTATTACGTGAACATCAGCAGTTCATTAAAACGCTCTTGCTCTTTATGACGCATGTAAAACTTAATGAAGATCCAGCCTTTTAGAATGTTCTCGCACTCGCTTGCATAACGGCATTTATTATAAGACACGATAATATAATATGTGAAGATGAACAACATCTTACCCCCGTCTCCCCCGACAACAGTCAGCTTTGAGATTAACGATAAACTTCTACGGAGAACAAAAGAGTGTCGGAACAAATGAGGTATAGAAATAAAATAAAATAAAAACTATTCTTAATCAATAAGAATAGTTTCTTCTTTACAAAGGTGGGAAACAATAAAAAAATGAAATTGTTTAATCATAAATAAAATTTAATAAAAACTAAACTATTTCTATACATGATTTGGGACGTGAAGAAAGAAAAAATTAAGGACCATGGAAAAGATACAAAACGTATTTTCGCGTAATTCCATACCTATTGTACAGAAAAAGTGCACCATTTTTACAAGAAACGATCTACAGTATTTGATTATGTGGATTCTAAAATGAAATACTCACCTATTTGTTACGCATATGTTTAAAAAATCAGAGTTAAAAGGGCATTCTAAACCTTAAAAGCGCTTAAATTCTTGCGGTGGATTTATCATTAGAACCGACCATTCTAGACTGGTTCCCACGATTTCCAAAGTTTTATAAGTCGTGACAAAATTGATTTTAACATTTATCTGCTTTTTTTAACTGTCATTAAAAATATTTAAGAATATTGTTTATTAATCTGCGCTATAAATAAACAAATCGTTTTGATAGTCAGGTTTAAAGGATTTTCGTAGACCTATATATTTAATATAATTGTACATTGAAATCAATAATAATAATAATAATATAGTTGTATATATATATATTAAACATGGATGTTTTTAGATGTAAAAATTAGACAGAATTATTGATCTTTTTGATACAATTAATGTGTGTGTGAGTGATTGCTACTTAAAGAAAAAATATGGTATCAAGTATTTAACATGACTTGAATTAATATTAATATTTTTAAAGAGAACATATCATTATTTTTGAAGTTGTAATTTTTTCAAAAAATAGTTTGGTGATATTTTAATACAAATTAAATGCATCAATTAAAAAGATAGGAAGAGATCCTGGTTCAAATCGATCTTATTCGATAAATAGAGTTTATCTATATGCATGTCTTTCTAATTAGTGCATTTAATTTGTATTAAAATATTAATAAGTTGTGAACCATATGAATTAATTAATAATTTATGTAGAAGAAATTGAAATTGTCAGATACATACATTACCTATGCAGCAGCGTCTATGAATAATCTACATTGTTTTTTTATATATATTATACTTCACTTGTTTGCGAAAGTTTATAAGCTTGCAGTATTCAAGATGGCGACTAGGCCTCTTGAGGGTATTCGTCTTAATAAAGTTGTAAACATATTTTTAAAAAATGTCTAAGGAAACGTTAGAAAAATCTAAAAAGTATCGTCTCATGTACACAGCATTATTAAAAAATTAAATAAAAATTAAACGCGATGTATTAAGAAAAAATTAAAGATGATTTTATAACATTTTAATTATTTAAAAATTAAATATTGAAAATTCTAAAACGTTATTAAAACCTTCATCTCTGTCTACTTAAGAAAATATTTTATTGTAAGGGATAAAAATGTGTATAGTATAACTGAAAGACTTCCTTATAAAATAGAAAACCTCATAAATTTCACCTCATCAACGCGGCTCCATATTAATCTAAAACGCTCTGAGAACAGAGCTCATGCCACGTAAAACGCCTCCTAACTTTATGATAAAATACCTTGCAACCACCCACCCTCGCCCCAACCCCTCGCGAGCCCGGGGGGTGTAAATGTTTCCAGTATATTATACATGGCTGCTGCTTAATTTTAAAATGAAATGCAAGGTGGTTTTATAGTGACGGGAGCCGCATACGTGGGATACTGTTGGAAGAGTTTCGATTCTAGAGAAACACTTCGCGGTGGCGAGCGTATTGAAAGTTGCTCTGAACTGAACACGTACGTGTACTTAATTACAAACAATTTAATGCGTATGCATTATTAATTATACCGTGTGAAAATTTTCGCTCACTATCAAAATAAATTAAATTTTCATAAAAGTATACACAATTTACAATAAAAGTTTAATAAATCTTAAATAATAACGTGCACCCTTGCAATGTATTATTTACATATTATGGTACATGTAGTATCAATAACAGTGAAATTAAGGTGAAAATAAATGAATCAGTCAATTGATTGATTAATTTAATTTGTTTTAAAAATACTAAAGAACTATGTTCTGAATTTGCAACTTAACAACATGTATTTTCATTTAAAAATATAATTAATATATATAATATGTTATTAACTTGGCAAAAGTATTTAAAAGGAACAATAGTAATATTTCTGGTTGGTGCAGTTAAATTATACAAAATGATTAATAATAGTTAAATACACATAATGACACTAAATAATAATTAATATAAAAGCAACTCGGTTGACATTAGTCGAGTTAGAGCATTACATCATTTTCCGATGATAATTATCATTATCTTTTGTTTTCATTAGATCAGACATCTTAAAAATAAATTAGTCAAATTTAGAATTTTGTTAATTAAAGCAATATGGTTTGGTTAAATTGAGCAATACTATTCAACAGGCACCCCTGAATAATCTGCGCTACATCATGGCGAGCTCCTTAGAAGGCTATAACTTTCATTAGAAAATGCTAATATTTACACTTATAAATAACGTTTTGGAGCCGCCACTCGGGGGGGAGGAACGTGGGGATGAACCAGATGACGGGGTGGGGTAAAACCGTGCAACGGCGGGAGGTAAGGTACTATATTACTACCCTAGAGGAGTGTCAACCGTGAAATGGACGTGGGATTTGCTTTGTGAGAGTGCATCACAAATCATAGGTGTGAACAAGTTTATATATTATTTGCATGGGGGGTAGATAAGAAAATAAACAAATAAATAACATATTTATGTATTTAATTAAAATAATTAAATAAGTTAATTTGTATTAACTACGTGATTTAAAAATTAAATAACATTTACATAATATTCAACCTCAAAGATAATGCTATAAATTTAAAAAAAAACAATCTTATTACTTTATCTATCTTGTAGAGACGTTTATCGTAGGTTTTTATTACTTCGTATACTATAATGCATATTTTCATATAAAACGATTGTAATCAATGCCATGGTAGTTACTGAATAAGTCGTTAAAGCAGGTGTATTCAGAAATGATTAACATTATTAAAAATATAATGTTTTTAGATGTTAATATCCTTAAAAAATACTAGATTATTAATAGACGATGATTGTACTGATAATTGTAAATAAAAGAGAATTTAGTCGGAGAGTACATAAAAAATAAAAATATATATTTGGGAGAAAGCCAAACATATTTAAAAAAAATATTTTCAAACAAATCGCGATATATTACTTGCGAAACACCCACTACCAATAAAAAATCAACTTAAAAAAAGAAGAGGAACGAAGATCGAAAAAAAACTTTAATTAAAAAAAAAGATTACTGTGATTCACGTATTTTTAATTTATTATGAATTTTGTACATTAATAACACAGAATCCTTGACAAATTGGTAGAAATAGTTCAAAGTCAAAGAGTATTTTAATCTTCATTTATTCATATTTTATTATTTTTTGTCATTTTCCAAATTACTTATTTTTATTTTTAATCAGATTTTTTGAATACTCAAATTTGTTAAATAAAATTTTCATGTAAAAGTCTACTCGGCCATTTAATAGTTTTACGCTATTTATTTAGTCAACTATCTTATTTTTTTTTTAGGAGAACACATTCTTATTGTGAAGTTGTAATTATTCAGAACATATCCCGGTAGCGCAACAACAATATTTTTCGATAAAATTGATTTTATATGTATATCTTTATAATTAATATATTTAATTCATATTTAAAACTATCTTATTGGTGACAGGTTAGGTTAGGTAGCAGGTTCTACTGAGTTTATTACAAATTAGTTAAAAATCATTTCAAAATGCGATTATTTATCATATATATTTTTCGTATAAGTTTAGTTTACAATTAGTTGAATATGTGATATTTTAATTTATTTTGCATGAAATGGCGTTGCCAAAAAATGTTATTTATTATATTCTATTGAAGTAACGATATTAATAAACATTTCGTATCAAAAACATTTGTATCTTGAATATGAAAAATGAAATGAATGAAAATATCGTGCACTAAGGAAAACTTACAGTTTATTCATATTGGAAACTAACTGTGTTATTGTACTCGTAAAGTATCTTATGGACGAAGATCTTATGGAAGTGAAAAGGATAGTTGTTGTTTGGTCTAATTTCGAACTAATATTAAATTTAGTATTTAGATCAAACATCGATGTAAGTAACATAGGATCGCTGTGCGATCAGTTGATCGAATTGAATGTAGTAACATTGATGAAATAAATTTAGTAAATTATCTTTGTTAAATAATATTTTTTTTTACAGTGTTTTCAATTTCTTAAACATAAAAAAGGGTATTCGGTAATATTTTATTCCCCTAATCGTCATAAAATGTTTTTACGTTAGTTTCATAATATCACCGTCATTAAATACCTATTATCTTGTTGAATCTGTATATAAAAAATAAAAATAATGAAAACACATTTTTACTGTGAAATTGCAATTTTAGAACAATTTTCAAAACAAAATACAAGATAAAACTAAATATATCAATTAGAAAGATATACTCAATTTATCGAAAAAATATTTTGGTTGCCACCGGGATTCGAACTAGGAACATTTCCTATTCTATCGGGTTTTACTCAGAGGTATTTGAAATTCTCCGTAATATAAATTAAATAATATGTAGATGAAAACAAGAACTGTAACATAATGGTTAGAAAATTTGTCGTTAACTTAGTAGATATATTGATTATATGAGTGCATTTCCCCGGATAGGAAAAGTTCCTGGTTCGAACCTCGGTGGCAACCAAAATATTTTTTCGATAAATTGATTATATCTTTGTAATGGATACATTTAATTTGTATTAAAACATGACAGAACTATGTTCTGAAAAATTAAAACTTCACAATAATAGTGTGTTGCCCTTAAAAATATAACAAATTACGTGAATAAATTAGAAAGATATACAGAAAAAACTCTATTCATCGTAAATATATTTAAACAAATATCAGATATCTCATAGAGAAAAAGCTATTTAAAAAAATTATATTTAATGGATAATATATGGAACATTCTTGGACACATTCAAATATTGCTAGTAAATATATTTGGTCGCTATCGGCATACGAACCTAGAAATTTTCCTATCGGGAAAACGGGTTATCACTTAGATAAAATTTTGTATATATCTTTATAATTTAAAAAAAAATATATAAACTTGTTTAATGTCTGATTCAAATGATGATTCTAGATTTAATATTTTGGTTTTGTGTTACTTTACGTGATACCGAGTATAAAAAATATAGTTAGTTATTTTGTTGGGTTTTATTTGCATTCTGTATATTATAATATTTCCATTAAGAGAACACATTCTTATTGTGAAGTTGTAATTATTCAAAACAATTAAGAATAATTACAACTCCACAATAAGAATATGTTCTCCTAATAATAAAGTTGTATCAATGTGTCCAAAATTTAATGAAAATGAATTGATAATTCTGGCGTCTGCTATCAGATTACTCAAAGTTATTTGAGATTCTGTAAAAAATAAGGTAGATGGCTCTTTCAAATAATGGAACGATTAAATGTATTAATATCAAAAAGGTAACATATAGGTTCAATAAATTGTCGCTGTAGCATAGTTGGATAATGTACCTTCCCCGGTTAGGAAAGAGATCCAGGTTCGAATCCCGGTGGCGCAACAACAATATTTTTCGATAAAATTGATTTTATATGTATATCTTTCTAATTTATATATTTAATTCATATTTATAATATTTCCCACAAATGTAAATATTATTACGTGAGTGTGCACCCATATTCATGTACGGGTGCACTTCAGAAATCGAATTATATGCAGTGGTTTCACTTGAGGCTTCTCTGTGGTGCGAGGGAGAAGGGAAAATTATTAAAGTTTCCAAACAACGAGACTATGGAACAACACGAGAGCGAATAATGAAAGTAGCTTTGTTCGGTATACATGTATCTTATTTTAAATAAAATGTAATGTTGTATTTATATTATTATTTACTTAATTTTAATTTATGAAATAATATACGAGTAGGTTTATTTTCAGTCTTATATTTATTTGTATTTTCTGCTCCCGAAGAACATGAAATATTACTAATAATTATTATTAATAAATAATACAAAAGAAATTAATCAGAAAAGTACACAGAAAAAATATTTGGTTACTACCGAGTTTCAAACCTGCACTTTTTTTATCCGGGAAAACGTTGTTACGTTTTCATTACATCAACCGATTATATTTACGACAAATTTGGAACATATATTCTGTATATTTTTATAATAGACACATTTGTTATTTTATTTTTAAAAGAAATTTCAATTTCATATTGCGATGAATCCTAAATACCTTTGAGTAATATACGCTAGGAGACAGAATTATAACAAATAAATCCATTTAATTAAAATTGGATAAACTTTGACACAGCTTATATATTTTTAACGAAAACATATTTTCGTTTTGAAGTTGCAATTTCAGAACATAGTTCTATGCCATTTTTAATATAAATAAATCAATTAGAAAGATATACCGAAAAAAATCGATTTATCGAAAATATATTTGGTTGCTACCAGGATTAGAACTATTGTTCCAAATTCGTAAACACACTTTTGGCACGACTTTTCGAATCAGCCGCAATCGTTGTTATTTACGCAATTCAGCATTCGAGTTCCCATCCATACATTTCCTCATGCTCGTCTTGTCATTGTGAAATGTGACCATGAAGCCAGCAGACATCAACCTGACCGATATTAGTTCGATCTCGACGTCGTGATAGCATTCGCGGTGTGGAGCTCCAGTGCACCAGCACTGTATTTTGAGATATTGTGTATTGAACACTTATTGTTTGTTGTGTGTTTGCCGTGGGTGAACTTGTGATATTGCCGTATTTAATTTGAATCTGAGATCGACTCATTCACGTGCCATTTGTGTGATCTCGGCGGCGATTACAGGGATAACGAAGACGTCATATACAAGGTAAGGTGAATAGTCCATCCAAATCCTGGTTCCCCGAAATTCACTGGTCCTTCCACAAGAACCCTTATCGCATCATCGACCTCATCCTGTACTAGGTTTCCTTACTTCTCTCCTTTACCCAGCGGTTATTTCGATTTACGACCGGAATTGTCGTACTCCATTCCACGGGACGCGCGACTCGGAGATTGCGCAATTCATTTGGAACCTATCGATCCGGATTTACAGTTCAAATTCAACTATATTCTGAAATTGCAACTTCACAACAGAATGTGTTTTATTTTTATTTTTTAACTTTGTTTCATTAATCACTTATTGAGTTTAAATACATCTACCGGTTTCGAAAAATACCATTTTCTTCTTCAGTACTAACTAAAAACATATGTTGTTGTTTCTTTACTAAAATCAATTTTTAAAAAACAATTATTTAAAAAATAAATTAAGTACCTAACTCAAATTGTTACTTAATACAAATTTACTCGAATATTTTTTTGGAAAAATTTTAGAATGTGACTCGTAATTAAATTAAGTTGGTTGTGTATAATTTTTTGATTAGTTTTATATGCTTTATTTATCTCAATTTATCAAATTATTTAATTTATGACCAACACCGTTTAGATTCAAAATTGACAATCCTAATTTTTTATCAAAGCCATGACCATTTTCTATCAAATGATCAGAAAATTCTGAAAACCCACTATTGTTCAAACATTTTAAATGCTCATTTACTCTTATATTAAAATTTCTACCCGTTTATAGAATGCAGCACAATCCTTGCAACTAAGTTTATAGACACCAGAATTGTTAAATTTATCATCTTTGTCTTTAAAATTTATGTATTATTATTTGTATAAAATGCTGGTCTAATATTTTGTGGTAGGTGTTTAGATATTTAATTTGAAAAGTTATTTATGTATAAAATTCTACGCCAATAATCATTATTATCATTATGTTTTATCTGTGATTTATATAAAAAAAGATTATTATATTCTTTTAATTTATTTTTTAAAATAGTTTCTATTAAACCTGTATTATTCCCGTTATTAACAGTTATTTTTTTAATTGCATTCAATTCAATATTGAAATTGGATGTTGACATAGGAATATTGACTAAATTTATTTTTAATTTTGCGAATTTCAAAAGTAAAAATGTGTTTTTATTGAAAGATATAATTTTAACTATAAATTCAAATATTTTTTTCATATGGCTGTCGACACAGGTAAATTATAAAAGTATGTAAATGTCAATTTACACAGATCATGTAGCACAATCATAGAAACAGAGAAAGATCCCCGTTAAACGGACGGAAATGACTTTAGTGGTACTTTTCTTAACTGAATGAGCATTAGAAAGAAATCACCGTGGAAAACCGGGGGTTTCCCCGGGCGAATTTCACGCAAGATAAAACAGCCCTTCGAGGTTCGTCAGGGTACGTGGTGGGGGCGACACCTCGATTCTTTACACCCGGGGTGCAAGCCACTACCTCGCGCAGAGGTGTCCTTCTGTATTATGGCAACGGGACAATTAGCCAGAGCGCGCGAGACAAAAAGGATGGGTAGATTCGGAGGTTTCAAAAGTTAGTTAGTTCACGTAGGAATAATCAGAGTCGTAACACGCTTTTTATGTGCCTACTGCTTTTGGGGCCACTTAATATTTTTAGAAAAATTAATAATAAATCAAATAATATATAAAAATTATTTACAAGTCATTTAGCTACACGTAAAATATATGTATCTATAGTGTTATAAATTAAAAATATTTTTAAGGAAAAAACGTTTTTGTTATGAAGTTGCAATTTCAAAACTATGATATTATTAAAGGAATTTTCGGATATGGCAATAGAAGACGACGAAGATGAAAACGACACAATCAGTGACAACTGAGAATAAACGCTGCAATGGTATCCGAAACATTGGCCAGAGAGGTCGGATACATGTGGCAGAATAACCCATAAAACTCTATACAGAAGACATAAGAATTTTCTTGATTATTCTTAAAGGCGAGAGAAGATTTACAGACAATTGAATACTCTATTACACAACTGATAAGATTTTCTAACTATTATGTATGTACGCGCTATATATCGCATTTTACGAGTATAAGTCGCACTTTTTTCCCAATATTTTTTGAAAAAAATAAACCTGCGACTTATACACTGCAAGTCAAATTTGCAAGTTATAAAATATTCGCACATTGTTTAGGTACTTGTAAAACATATTTGCTTTTTAATTTTATGTCCTATCTATGATAAACGACTATGGGAGGACGTGACACTAGACACTAGTAGCGAGCGTGACGTTTGAGCATACGCATTACGCGTACTGCTGTTGAACTTCATACTTCAAATTTGATCATTTGAAAATTCTTATTTCTTGAACAATATAACCGATCGGATAGCACTGTATTCGTTTAACTATAAATTCAAAATAAGATATTATTTTTATCCCAAAATGTCTGAAATACAAGAATACACTGCTGGGTTCAACCCGAGAAAATAGTCAGAAATTGGAGAAAACACGAGGAAGTGCTTAAGTCGATACATACTAATAATAAATAATATATAATATAATAGTAATAATGCCATATGTTCAGTAATAATATTTTTCAAAAAATTTTGTCCATAAATTAAGGGTGCGATTTATACTCCTAAAAATACGGTACACACATTCTCATATTTTTTAACTCAGTCGCCCAAAAAACATGTTCACACAGGTATCGTCATCATCCCTGGCTATACAACTTGGTATGCGTCCTGGCCTCCTTAAGAGGCTTCACTTCTTTCGGCCTATGCACCGAGCTGCTTATCGTGCTTATCGAGCCAAAATATATAATAAGGTATTTACTTATATTGTCGTATCACCTCATTTTGGGACAAGATTAATAAAAATACATAATGTTAATAAATTATATTATTCAAATCTACAGAAGAATGATCAAAATAAGTTACGAATGAAGATATGGTTCGGATGGATAAAGTAAAATAATTTGGACATGTAATAAAACATCCGGAGAAGTACGAAATCTTGGATCTCATAATGCAGGGAAAAATTGCTGGAAGTTGGGGTTCTGGAAGAAGGGGAACATCATGGCTGAAAAACCTGAGGCAATGGTTTGGCCAATCTACTGTAAGCAAAGTGATGATAACCAACATGACAACCATCGAAGAAGTAATAAAAATACGAAAACTAATGTCACGTAGCGTAAGAACTAAGCTTCGTTATGACAGTGGTCATGGACTTCCGAGTCCCATGAGACCGTTAAATAAGAATCATTTAATTTTTATTTTCTTGTTGTATTTAATTTTTAAAAGACTTGTTGATAAAAACTCTTTAATTACTATATGAAGGGTAATTCTATATCTATTTTAAAATATCAACATTTAGTTTCCTTTTCGTTTAACTAATTTCCAGCAATTAATTTTGAACGCTTACAGTCTCTCTTTTTGTTACGTTCTAGCTTTCATATTAATACAGTGCTATATTTTACATGTATGTCTGAGATATCTCATTTCCATTGCATTCAGTCAATGCTTTCAAATATACAGATTAAAATATAGCAAATAAATATGATTGTTATGTAACTTCTATTCATTTTTCAGAAATTTAAAGGAATAATTCTTCCATTCTTCCAATTCAAAATAACGTTTAATAAGCTCGCGTCAATAATACCCCTTCAGTCGCCTCGCGGGGTAGTTTTGAAAAGAGGTAAGTAAATCGTCGAAACGATTTCAGTCGTAACGTGAAGTTACTATAGACGGAATTATAATTGAACGACCAGGATGAATTGGCAATAATATAATTTCGTTTAACGAACCGCCTGAAAATAAATGAAGGGGACGGATTTCTGCCTTTGATGTATTATACATAAATAGTAAGTAGGAAGAAGTAAATTGAAAGCATTGTTGTAAAACAAGAAAAATTGGTGTTTTGATTATATTCTAGAGATTCGTGGAATCAACAATGACAAATAAATCGCTATTGTGGTTCAAAAGGATTAAGAGTGTAAGATATGTAATTTCGGGGGTTTAATTTAAATTTAGTAATATGTTTCTTTTAACGCTTTTGGACGCTTTAATGCCCCGTATCCATGGATGAGATTTCTCTCGGAGATACGACTGGAATTTGTACAGTAAACTGTAGCGATTCATGAATCATCGGCCCATATGTTTTACGCGCGGATTAGAATGACACGTCCAGTACAGTCCCATTAGTGACTCTCAGAGAGTAAAGTCTCATTGAGAGATCATTATGGACACGGGCCTTAATACAGCGTGAGATTGTAATGAGGATTGCAGACAGTGTCTTAGAAACATATAAAAGCGAGTATGAAGTTTTTTAATGATTGAAATAGCATAGAGATTGTTTATAACTAATGAATTAATAAAAGTAAACGGTGGTCAGTTGGACCATATAAAATATAACATTGACAACATTCTTAAGTACCGGAGGGCCACTAAATTATATTTTATTTGCACACCGCGACTCCCACCCTTCTATGATTACTAACTGATAGAACATGTAAGAATTTTTCAAAGGTGTATAATAAAGACTGCCTGCCTTTGAAAACAACAAAATTAGTACACTTCTAAAAGATCGTATGTCATTGTTTATTCTTTCGATATATTACAGCTATAAACCGTTTGCATACGTAACTGCTGCTCTCAGATTACGAACATTGCATGAAGGTGGATATTTATTAGAAAATTTCCATCTAACGAATTTAATGGTCTTTGATTACATATGACAATGTTCCGGAGTACCGATTCGACTCGACTATAACACTGTCGGTGATGTTGTTTGATTTATTTATTTATTTTATTTGTAACTATATAATACAATGTAAAAATTTGTTTGGACTGTGCCCGTCTCACTAGAGAAATTCTGTGTCGTAATAAATAATATTACATTTGTTAAGCCCTCACCATGATAAAACTTAAAATATCTATTAGGTTACGCGTTTTAACAACTTACTGTCGAGATTTAGAAACAGCAACATTCGTTGTTTAAAACGGTGTAAAATTCGAATTAGTGGAATTGAACAGAATCACAATTAAATGATGTAATACTGGTGACAAAAATCACAAAGTTACGACAGAAAAATATTAATTATATAACATTAAGGGTGTTGTAATAAAATACAAGATGCAGGCTTTTGGTCAAAGGTTCGCGTGAATGCGAGAATTAGGATATGGTCAAATTGATGTTAATACCGTGTAGAACCGAAGCTTTAATCTGTCGAGCCAGAATTATTGCAGAATTAGCAGAAGAGCCTGTGCGGTCAGAGCACAGATCTCAAAGGGTGAGCTTATATTAAATTTTATTATCATCCGCGACTAAGTAATGCGAATATCGTGTAAGAAACGGCCGTGGGTAGCTGCACCCCTTCGGGACCGACCCCTCGCCGCCCGGGTATGAAATTAGGAACAGTTAATGCTGTTGTGTGCATTATAACATCCTAACGTTGTGTAAACACACTTCCGCCGCATATTGCGGACTCGGCCCCCGGGATGCCGAGAAATGGACGCGGGGTTGAACGGGTTGCAGATGAAAAACGGACCAAGATCGCGCTCAATTTAAAGTCTTCATTATTGTCTATTTGTTAAACTTCGATGCTTTGGTTTATATTATAAATAAGCCGATGTAATAATTTAGCAACATATTTATATTAAATGATACTTCTTTATAAACGGTATAGTGAATTCAAAATGTCACCGTCATACGGATTTTAAACGAAAATAATTAAACAAAACATTTAAAAATGTTCTATAGAAAGACTATTTTCATTTAAAAATTCAGATCGATTATCGTTGTAACAATGTGAAATATTTCACACCTGTGCCTGTGCGTGCGAAAGAGATGACATGTGTGAGTGTTAGATGCTCATTTTTTAAAAATAGAGATGCGTACACGCAATATGCATCACGTTAATATAATTAATATTGAAGATCTTTCTTATTTGGGGGTGCACATCTCTATTGTTGTTATTATATTGTTGAATGTACATATATATATTTATTACCTCATACATTAAATTTGTATTGAAATCAGAAGTTGTTTTACAAATAAATAATAAACTAAGCGCTTGTGCTATAAAAATTGAATTAACTTGGTGAATTTCTGAGCTAGCAGAAAATTCATTTCGCATGCCATATGTTTTTATAATTGTTTTAATGAGTTAAGAATTCTATAGGATTTAATATCAGTGGCAATCAAGTTAGACAATATTCTTCGTGTTAAAAAAATACAATATTTAATATTAATTTTACGTGTCAAATAAGGTAATCTATGATAAAGAAAAATGAAGTACACTAAAGAACCTTGAACTTCGGGAGTGGTATGTCACCTCAGATATCATGTTATTAAGGAGGCTGCATTGGGCAAGACATATAGCGAGAGTAGATGAGACCCGAAAATCGCACAGAAGTCTCTTATTGAAGCCAACAGGATCTAAGTCGAGGGTAAAAGCAAGACGAAGAAGGAGCGCTTAAGTCAAAATGGATCTGCAAGAGGTAGGCGATTGCCCAACAGATTGGATGACAATGTTACGAGGTGGATAGCGCTCTGTAGTGATTGCGATTACGGACTTTTATGTCCCATGAGGCCGTAAAAGATAAACAAGTTTATATGTTGTGACGTAAGGATGCACGCGAGTGTGAGCCCGCCACAACAGTTAAGATGTTAAATGTCACGCTGTCTGTGGAGCTCACCATAGTCGAGTCGAGACAATAATTCATGGAGCGATGTAAGTTGGAGCTGTCATTTTTTTCTGGCGATCGGATCGCGATAAGTGAGGAAAAGAGGAGAGCTAACAAAGATGAGAAGACGAAAAAAATAAAGGCGACGCTCGGACGAGCCAGAACGAGAAGCTGGGCGTCTCTGGACCGAGTAATACTAATTTGGCGCTGGAAAATTCTGAGATGGCGGTGTTCTATGAGAGAACAAAATTCTGGGTGGCGGTTCCGAGTTTGGCGAGCTGATTCTCACTGGCCCCTGTCCGCTCGGATCCCCTGGACCTCTGGTGTGTGCATGGAGTTAAGAACAATAAGAAGTAGTGCATGAAAAGACAGATGAGTAAGTGAAACATGGACATGAGTAATAGGAAAACTGTGTAGGTAAAGATGGCGAGAAGCGTGGGTAGTCGTGTAAAAGTTATTTGTAATTATAGTTGATAATGTGAACAAAAATTGTTATCATTGTGCAGTCACCCTCCCCTGCAGACTGCAGATAAAGATAACTCTTGCCAGGCGGGAACCCAGAAATATGTAAGTACCGATTGAAGCTAGACCGGTGGCGTTGAGCTCGGAACCCGTTGTTCTCTATTCATAATATAGATGGATGCCCGGTCAGCCCGAGCTATACATGACAAAATACAATTGTCACTATATATTTATGAAAAATATTTAATAAAATAAAATAGAGATACGTACACGGAATACGTGTCACTCAATATTCTTATTATTATTAAAATAAGCTAAACGCTTGTGACTATGTACTATGAAAATAGGACTAATTTACTATTATTACTCGATCACTTGATTACTAGATGAGTATCATAACCACTATACCACGTTGGCAACCATTTAATTTAATTATGATTACATTTAACTAAGAAGACTAATTAATATAACTCTATTAAACAAAGTGAAATACTCAATATTTAATAACTCGATTCAAAGATTGTCACGTTTACAACTTGGATTTTGAATAATTAAGATGTAGAATGAAAATAAATTACTCTAATTAATTATTAAATAAGATAAGTGAACATTTGTTGTTTTGCGTAAGAATTTTAAATGATAGTGTGACACAAAGAAGAATGGTGTACACTGTATTGGCACATAGTAGTGAACGTGTCTGGAATTGAATAAACACGAAAACATTCAACAAATCCTACAGCAAAATACACCATCTTAGGGTCCCGAGAAAATAATTCAGAACAGTCTTCCATATATCGCAGCTGGAAATATAATTGATAAATGAGAAAAGTTGCACCATAAACAATAACTGCTCGGACGGCGTGGTTCCAGAATGTTCTGCTCCTAGCCGTTACGCCCCGACCCGCGAGGGGCCACATAAGGACATTCAAAAATGGATGCTCTATTCTAAGATTTCTAGCTTATTAATTCAAAATTTTATTTTTATAATTAAGCAACAATTTTTAAAGAAAAGATAAGCAACAATGATGAACATGCTAATTGCCAAGATAGACAAGTTGCATCACTAATCATAGAAGTTTGAGCCAAACAACGCCAGAAATATGAAAAATTTCGATTATTTAATACTAAATATTTTTGAAAATTGTTGAACCGTTTTTTGCACATGAATTCTGGATTTTGTGATTCCTCCAAATATCTTTTGTTACAACGATACTAAAATTAAACTTATATATCGACCTCTGAATAGGCTATCAAATAAACATAGTCCTGTTAAATTTATTTTGCCCATTATTATTCGAAATTTATTTTTGATTTTGATGGCGATAAGGGTAGCAATATTTAAGGGCACATAATATTCAAATAATTGTGGTTCTTCGAGAATAACTCATTTAACACAAAAAACATCTAATTAAAAAGATCGATTACGTTAGCGCATGCCTGTTATACGCCTGTGCAGCAGCCGAACATTGCTGAAGAAACTGCGATTGGTTCTGCGAACATCGAATGCTTTCTGCTGGTATTGAATAATAAAGATACACATATTTTTTGGTTCAATATTGTAATCTAAATAATATCAGAAATATAAATAACAAATTTGTAAGTTTGGATCGACGTGGATTTTACAAGGTGAAAGGCTGTCTCAAAGATAAAACATCACAGAAGAAAAAAAAACGCGTATTATATTCTCATTATAATATTTAGAAAATCGTTTCTTGAGAATTTCTAGCACCTTTTGTAAAAGCGATCTCAGGTTTACGCTAACTTTAAGTTTTATTAAAATTCAGGTAACAAACGTAAGTAAGTACCGTGCTTCAATTTCCGAATTAACTTTGAATGCATTATGATAAAATTTTGGTTTTAAATACGACTACACCAAATAAAAAATATTATTCCTTCGGATCAGGGTAGATTAAAAAAATAATATTAATAATATCTAAAGCTTCGATAATTTATTTCTAGAAGAAAAGTTAAATATTTCCATAAGTGTTTTTCATATATTATTGTTCGAGATATTCATATATAAGAAATAAAATTTATGCACACGATACGATAAGAGATACAATGGAAAGGAAATGATTATAAAAAACATAAAATAATATTAAAATTTAATATAATTAAGTATTGATTTTACGTCATAATAAAAATTCTGAAAGTATTTTAGATATTCTATATAAGTATATTCTACACTGAAGAAAAATCTAATTTTGATTAATTATCTGAATTTATTATTTTATTAATTTAAAACAATACCCACAATCATTTTGAACAAATTATAGGATACATTTTATTCGAATTGGAATGGATAAAAATCGTATTATGAAATATCATTTTCAATTCTCAATTTTGAAATATACATATATTATCGATGTACTTAGAACTGATTAATTTATAAATCTAGTCGGGAATTAAAATTGAGTTCACGAGGAACTAGAAACGTCAGGTAGAATCCCATACTGATTATTTTTTATTTTATAGATTATTTTCTAATAATTCAAAAAACGTTAAAAATCTCTAAATATGTTTTAAATACAGTTTTTAATCATTCACATACGGTAGATACCAACAACTTTCGCATCTCTTTATGTGGGGTAACTGAGTAATACCAAAATAATATAATATTATTTTTAAGTTTTCAGTAGATGATCCTTTTTTTTCGGTGAATTTTAGTAAATAAAGTCTGGTTTACAAATAAATATTTAAAATACGGATACGATATTTTCTTCAATAAATAAAAAGCATGTGATATCTGTGTTTGTATCGTTTCCTCGATTTTTATTACTTCTTTTTACATACAGATATTTCCCAAAAGAAAATAAAGTACACTGTACCTAACAAAACGCAGAAAAATCGGTTTGTTTGAAGAGATTTTCCGATGCATTGACAGTAATATTTTTTTTTCCATGTACTATTGTAAAAAAATACAAAAGAAGCAATGACATTTGAATAGATTAAATTAAATTTATTTTCATCTCCATCACATGTAAAATTTACAAATTTACTTTTATCAATATTGTATTTATATACCAGTGATAAAATGTGTTTTATTTTTTTATTCAGAAAAGAGTCTAGAAATTAAATTATTTTTTCCACATATACAAAAATAACAGGTACACTAAGATGAATAAAAGTGTGTAAAAATAAAGAATTTTGTTTAAAAATATATGCATAAAAGAATAAACAAAACACGCCGTAAAACAAAATGCAATATGAAAAGAATTCCTTCATACCAAAGCGGAATTCTTTTCCTGCCTAGCTAGGTTCTTTTATCTTTTTAATTGGTTTTCATATCTCTTGCATTCTCTTTATTTTTTAATAGTATATTTTCTCATTTTTTCAAGACAGGAGTAACTGTTTATCGCAGCGTTATGCAGTAAAATTATTACCTTTGTCTGTGTTTGAATTTACTATGGGACTTTTTTCTCTTTGCGAGTGAAAATTTTAGAAATGTTATTTTTAAACAAAATGTACTGACACGACTTTAAAAAAATATATAGTAAATAAATAAAATATTTTTTTTCTGAGTTTAGAAATACGAAATAAATATAGTTATGCAGGCTGTCCAAAAATAAATAATTGTTTTTATTAGACGCGGTAAGGTCAATTCATGTGATGTCGCTTTTATATAAAAAAAATATAATAATCGCCTCGTAATAAATTATATTCATAGCATCTTAAAGTCATACAAAATTTGATAACTATATAATATTTATCATTTTAAAGGTGAAGAACATTCAAGTTGTTGTGTAAATTTGACTTTTCACAAAAGTGCTCTCAGTTTTCTGGGGTTGGCTGTTTTGTACATAACTACATCCTCCTCTTCAGGCAGCCCGTCTACTCATTTGTGGTGTCACGTGTGGACTATTGTAACAGCATCTATGCTGGCCTGCCGATGTTTCAGCTGGGTAGATTACAATCTATTCTAAATGCGGCTGCACGGATAATACACGGGGTTTCCAAATTCTCTCATATAACATCCCTTTTACATCAGCTACATTGGCTCCGATTCCATGAAAGAGTTGAATTTAAATTGTGCTGATTGATGTACAAGGCGACACACAACATGGCGTCTCTGTATCTTCAAGAACTTTGTATCCCAGACAATTTGAATGGTAGACGTCAAACTGTCAGGTCAGCCTCTACTTCAGCTGCAGAAAGGGTTGTAGAATCGACCAACCGTTGCCAGAAGTCTAAATTTAGTGAACGGGCATTTGCGGTGGCAGGCCCAAAAGCGTGCAACTCTTTGCCCTCCGTAATAAGAAACGGTGCATCAGAGACTTTATTTAAGAAGAAACTAAAAACGCACCTTTTCAAAATGTCATTTCCATTAGTGAAAATAACAATTTTTAATTTTAAAAAACAAAAATAATCGTAGAACTATAAACAGTTGATGTGTAAAGCGCCCTCGAGGTGAAAGTTTTTACGAAAATAGCGCTATACAAATTATTCATTATAATTATTATCACGTTCAAACGTCCATTGTAATATTATATTAAAAATTTCAGTTTGATAAATAATAGTTATCAAAAATAAAGTTGTAAGTAATTGAACATTTGAAAAATATTTATTGTTGATTGATTGGCATAATCATAATGCAATAATCCAATCCAAATGGTGAATGGTAAAGTTTTGCGTTTAGTTCATATTTCACATTTATGACAGATTTTGTAAAATAATGTAACGAATTTCTGAAGATTATTTTATTATTATATTTTAGTGAATATACAAACGTACGCACATCGCAATTTTCTATGTCTAAAGTAAATACATATTTTATAACGAGGGTGTCCAACCTTTTGATCACCGGGAGCTACTTATCTATTTTAAATTTGCTCGGGATCGACTTCTAATAAGATTCTTATGGATAATTTAATTGGTATTTTATATCATTCTTTAAAGTTTAAATGTACACTTTAAAGTCGAAATGTCGTTATATGTATATTAAAAAATGATTCAATATTATTATTTCTGTCTTAACGTTTAAGGGAGCGAAAAAAAAATAATCATACAACTTTTTATTATTTTACAATAATACAAAAATATAATCTAAAATATTTTCTTGATGGGTTTCGGGATCAACCAAATTTTGGCTCGCAATCGATCGGTTGGACACCCATGTTTTATGAGATACATACCTAATGAAATGATTCTTATAACTGCATTATGTGTACTCTTATACTGCATTATAATTTGTAATCTTATTTATTTTCACTTAATTTTACCTCGTATGTGCTTACATTTTATTAATACATATTGTATTGTACATTAGTATTTTTATTCTCTGATTTTATATATTTTAACTTTTCCTTCGTCTTGTATGCACTTTCGTTTTGTATTTAAATTGTGTTTTGCCTAGTTAGTATTCAATGAGTTAATTTGGTTTATTTAGTTTGTGAAATATGATTTGTTTGCCAATTTTCCATAAAACAGGTTTGCCTAGTTGGGCAATGCGTTTTAAAAAATTGTTTTAGAACATATTTATGTAACAAACTGATTTTTTAGCTATCATATTTACGTGTCAAGGAAATAAAATAAATTGTGATTAATTTCCATGAAACTCTAGTTACGCACACCTTATTTTAAACCAAACATAATAAAATATACAGTCAAAAATATTAGGTATGTACCTTTGTAGAAAATAAAGTTGTTCAAAAATAAAAAGATCTATTTTTAAATTTAAGTTCACTTAATTAAGTGAGATTTTGCAAAAGGATAGACACGGAGATGGTTAACAAGAAACATCAGTTTTCTCAAGTCAATCGCTGTAAAGAGTGGAGTAGGGAGAACGGGCAGGTGTGCATGGTACGGATTATCTATCGAAGTTCTCTTTGTAAAGCAGAACTTAGATTATTACAGAAACACATAGACAGGATGACATTTGAAAAAGTAGTCACAGTGCAGTAGAAACCACGTGAGTGAAAAATGAATGTTATAAAATATACCACGCCGACTTTCTGTTACTAAATATCTATTTTTGAACACTGCTAAAACATGTATTGCGTAGCTTGTCGGTATTGGTTAAGATGCTGGCCTAGTGATCTAGTGGTTGGGGGTTCGAATCTAATTCTAGGAGTCCAGCGAGTTAGTTCTATTTTCAGGGCACAAGCGTTTAGTTTGAAAATACAGTGGAATCTCGGTATACGTCCTTTATCCGTTCCAGATACTTGGACTTGTACCAAAGAAGACGTATACGAAACGAATTTTTCCCATAAGAAATAAAAGGAAAATTATTCATCTGTTTCCATGAAAATAAACCCAATTATTATTGACATATTATACATTGATGGGGTTGTATAAAATAATTTAAATACTGCTTAATACTAAAATACATAAATACAAAAACAACCGCCGTTCTCATCATATCGTAATAATATTAAAATATTGCAAAATTTACGCGAAAAAACATAAAATCACTTGAAAATTTATAGGGCGGGTTGTTCACTAAATGGTAGAAACAGTCGTACTGACTCTCGCGGGCAGTCGTGGTAGAGATGCCTTTTCTCCGAAAACTGGATTCAGCTGAACGAGAACGAGGACGTAAGCGCGCACCATTAGACGCACGCGAGTATTCCAAACAAAAATTTTCGCGTCCGCACAGGACGTATATCAAGTTGGACTTATTCCAAAGCGGACGTGTACCAAGGTACCACTGTATTAAGAACATTGTCCCATTACATAATAGTCAATTGTGTGTCTTGGATATAATAATTCAAGAAGGTACAAAAGTATTTTTTTCAAATTATGTTTAGCATTGGTATTATAAAGTTTATTTTGCGTTATTTTAAGTTACAAATAAATCATGAAAAGCTTTTGGGGTTAGCAACCAAACATTATTGTGAAAAATAATAGATATAATGAAAGATTAACCAGCAGAATTCATCTTGGAAATGTGGCCTTTTGTGTTAATGTTAATGTTTAATTTGTACATGTACTAGTTTAAACATACTATTCAAATTGAACTATGGTTGTCTTACTAGAATAATCTGTGTTGAGATATGCAAAGGAAATTATAAAAGAAAGAAAACAATAACGGATGAACCGACCTAGGCCCGAGCGTCATTATTTCGGGGCAAATGAGAAGGTGAGGCACCCAGTACCCAGGTGGCCGGGCCGGACGTGGCGTGACGCGTGGCGTGCGGCGCGTGGCGTGCGGCGCGGCCGTGCCAGGCGGTGCCGGTGTCGCCACTGTTTACACGCCATCACCGCTATCAGCGCCATCTAGCGGCGGCGTTTACAACTAATAACCCTAATCACCCCCGCCCCCGAGCGGAGAATGTGATATTAATAACGCGTTTTTAGTGCTCCGGGACCGTCACTCTGACTGCAAACGTAAAATTCTAATCGAAGGAAATTATTACTAATTTGTTCCATCAGTTCCAAATTTCGAGGTGAGCCAATTTCAATTTCAAATTATCGTTTGAATAGTTATTATATTTTCAGATATGTTCGGACCCTTGGCCCTTAAAATTCCATTCATAAAGATTCAATCAACGATGTGTATCTCAAATACCTTTGAGTAAACCGATAGCGGTCGCCAGAATTAACAGTGCATTTTTATTAAATTTTGGACACATTGATACAACTTATATATTATTAAGGAAAATACATTATTATTGTGAAGTTGTGAATATTCAGAACATTAATACATTTAATTAGTATTTAAAATATCACAGACCTATGTTCTGAATAATTACAACTTCACAAGAATGTGTTCTCCTTAATAATATAATAAGTATTAAATATTACATATTATTTATATGCAAGCCGGTTAGCCGTTTCCTACCTCGTTAAGTATATATAAAGTACTTGTTCTGAGATTATCCTGAGAACAACCTTGGGCTAGAGAAGAACTGGAATAGTACGACAACTGTGGATAGATAAGATGCATCTGGCTGGAGAGACCTTGGAGCTGGAGTCAGCTGTGAAGGCGACCTGGGACCGGGACCAGGAGGTGAATTACGAGCAAAATTTCATCTGATTGAGGAGATAATGACATAATGGAGAAACGAAGAAGAAGATATATCACAAAAGTTAGAATAAACTCTAAACCATTGAATTTCGGATAACTCTATTTTCGTGAAGTTCCCTAACTGTAGGATCTATTTGGAGTACTGTCTCTGGGATACCTTGTATATGTTTGTGAGAAAAATACATTTTATTTCCTATTCAATCAAGCATTTAGTTAAACTAATAAGGCACATTGAAAATAAAAGTGACACTTTCCAAATGTCTGTTTTTTTATATGGTCACTAAATGTAAAATAAAAATAAGCCTCAAATATCCATTAGAGCAATAAAATTTGTATTTGAAAGTATAGTGATTTATTCTACGATTTTAATAACATTTTTTTAATTTAAATTATACATCGTTAAGTATTGAAGGCCGCCACGTACTAGTTGACATCATAAATGTCAGTTAATGTAGGTCTTCGTGTGAAAGCTACTAAAGTGTAGCCCAAAATGTCATCGATACACAAATATTAACACAAAGGCAGACACCGACCCAGATATACTTATTTTTTCATTTTTAAAGGATTTTAGAGGGAAACAACAACACAACATATTCCTCCGCCATTATTTCAAATCTATTAGCGCATTATCGACATACGATAGTCGTTAACAACGCGATAATTCATCCCGACGAAATTTTGTTTCGAAACTCGTCCATTGTGTCGGGCATTACGCCTGGGAAGTTTGACGCAAATTGCTATATTATTATGATTTTTTTATTGTTCTGAAAACAAAGAAAATGCGTGAACGCAGAGGCTATCGGAAAATTGCCGCTGTGCTGTAGAGAATACCCAGGAGATGGATTCTTAGGGCTTCACGCAGGTTGTTTCGTGATGCTTTTAAAAAAAATCTTGCGAGACAAGATTATAAATACTTGATTTACTTGCAGTGCTACAAATGTTTTTATTGAATTATTTGTGGATTAATTCACGACACAATTTTTATTTAAATAGTTAGTTTTTTTGTGCAGTTTCCTTTAATATGTAAAGATTAGGATAACTTCTGATAATTCATAAACTCTGGATAAAATAATCGAATGGACCAAAATGTAATTATTGATTATAACATCTTTATCAGAAAATAAATTTATTTACTTTTATATTTTATGAAAGTAAATATATTATTATTTATTCTTTCTGATATCTAAAAATATATTTTTTATACAGAATTTTACTGTTCAAAAAAATCAACATCTCGCAGCGTTCGAAAAAACAATAGGCTTCGAGGATCGCTTGTTGCTAATGTATAAATGGTATTAATTAAATACACCATGAATTTCTTATCAAAATGACAATATCCGTGCACGCACCTGACGAATATGGGAGATAACGATATTACAAAAATACAAGCGAACGTTCTTATTATATAATAGGTATATAAGATTATATTAGAAAGATCCACAATACTCATAAATAGTTTAATAGCCTTTCAAATTATTGTTTTTGAAATTAATTCGACAAAGAATGATATTATATAATACATCTTGTCTTATTTAATCTTAAACGAAATTTTTAGTTTTGTGATCAAAAGTGCAATGAAAAATCATGTAAAAGGTTTAAAAGTTTAATTTTATCGTAGAAATTCAAGTACTCAAATTAATGATGCCAGCTGCACAAGTTACTGATTGTTTCAGAATAAAGAATCTACATCCCTAGAACGACACTCGGGGGTGCCATGTTGGTCCTATTCCATCGGCGGTTCGGTCAAGTGACGGTATTATATTGTCGTTAATGTTTGTATAGAAGAACTATTCGTGTAAAGACCTCTCCTTAGGAAACCCCAAGCGATGGATTGCTCAATAAAAACGGAGGCTCGTGATTGCTTTCGAAAAGGATTACCCCCAATACATCGGCTTTATTCAGAAAGGTTTCAAAGGTTTATTGCAGATTTGGATTTAGATTTCTTTTGTAACATTTGTCTTTAAATTACACAGTATTTATTTCATGTTACTGTTGATAGATTAGTAAGTTGCCCATCTATTTATCTATGGACAATGGGAAGCGCGCGCATCTATTCATTTCCGCGTGAACTGATTTGTAAAACAGGATTATTTAAAGCTACACGTTAAAACACCCAGGAGTTTTATTAAGAAACTAATTAACAATTAACAGTTTCACGATACGATACAAAATATTAATAAAATAAATACGTGGGATAATAATGCATTGATTCGACGTGAATAAATCTTATTTAATCTCCAGATAAATACGTTTATTCTTCTGAGTATTAATATACTCGTTTCTCGATATCTTGACCACATCGATTGTATTGATTTATCTACAGTTATTTCGAGGCATTATATACTGATAAATTAAAACTTTTTTCTGAAACACATTCTCGAACCATAAAATAGAAAAAATACAAGCAGCGAAGTAAAATGATTCTGATCGAAGATTTTTGTATTTGTCTGAGGGAAACTCTTTTATTATAATCTAAACTTTTCACTCAGTAGTAGACACATATTTATTTAATTAATTATAATTGATAATGATTAGTTATTCGACATGTGGAGCTAGATAAAAACAGAAAGAAAAAGCTATTAATTATAAATGAGATTCTGAGAAAAGGTTCAAAAGAGGTTCATATTAGATACTAACGAAAATCTAAAAGACCAATAGATAGGATACATGCATACTTCAGATTCAGAAATACAATTGAGGGAAAGACAGAGACGGACTCGTCTAGATATTCTTCAGACAAATGCGTTCACAAAATATTGAGCAAGGCACCAAAACACAACTTCTGCATATGGTGGCGACTGCATATTGAACCGAAAAGAACACATAACTTTAATATGAAAGAAAATTGAACCTACCTATTTTATTACAATTATGGTTACTTCTAAGGCTTTTTAAAAGCAGATTAGTTTTAAAATATACATTTTGATTAGGTACAATCATATATATTAAAATAAATAAATTAAAAATATATCGTAATATCGGCTTATTTTATCCCAGTTCTCGAGATTATCTGGTTATAGAAATGAGCTGACAAAACAATAAAAAAACATTTACAAACTCGTTGTTATATTTAAATATTTTTAATTTAAATACTGATAGAACAACAGAAATAAATGATAGAATAAAATAATTACTATAAACTACAACAAAAATATAAAAATGAATTGATAATTCTGGCGTCTGCAGTCGGTTTACTCAAAGGTATTTGTGATTCCGTAAAAACAATGTAGATGGCTTTCAAATAATGGAACGACAGATGTATTAATTTGAAAAAGTGTAACATATAGGTTCGAAAATTTGTCATGAAAAATACTGGCGCTATAACACAATTGGTAGCGTACTTCCCCGGATTGGAAATAGAGATACAGGTTCGAATACCGGTAGCGCAAAAACAATATTTTTCGAAAAAATTGATTTTATATGTATATATTTATAATTAATACATTAAATTAGTTTTTAATAAAAATATAGTATCCAAAAATGCATGTATCCAACGGAAAAAAAATTGACAAATTCAAATAATATTATACGTATAATACACACGTATATTATTCTCTTTAGTAATATTTTATTTGGCACCCCTGGGGGAGGGTTCGTACCTGGAGACCAGAAATAGGAACCGATGGACGTCCGCAAAAGACTTGACACGACTAGGTAAACCAGAAAATTAGGAGCCTCGATGATCGACGAACGTGCATGAGAAGACGAGTTGTTGCGTCAGGCGGAAGTGTACGGCCTACTCCAACGGGAAGATGTAAAGTAAGTCAGTTAATAATACAACATCTGCAACGGTACAATGTTTATTGTGAATGCGTGGTTCTTGCCAATTAACTGAGAAATAATCGTATTTTAAATGCACCCTCGCTCGTCGATCCAAATATCAAAAATAAATAATTGCGACTTACAAACACGACACTAAAACGATTGTCATTGTAAAATAATCTGACAAAATGATTATAATTCAAAAATCACGCAAAGCTCTGGCATGTTTATGCTGTCAGTAATGTTTCTATTAGAATAATTCGTATTCGCGTTATGCCGCGACTGACTCAATTATTATTTTTCGTATAATCGTACAGGTACGTAAGACTTTATGCATAATAATGAATGCATTTAGACAAAAAAAATGTAGTAGCATAAAAAATATTTACAGTATACGGTTTAGCTATGTCTACAAATGAAATAATTAACTAATTGTAACCAATTTTATTTATTTTCTATCCAACGCTTTTTACAATTTTTATATTCTAAAAATAAACATGAGAATTACTATTTATTTTAAAAATGGTACGCCTAATATATCTATTATTAGTGGAATTTATAATATTTAATACTATACATGAATTGTTTACTATGTTAAAAAGAAATAAATAAATTAAAAAATTTTGTTGTGGAAGTAAATAAATCCACTCCATATATTATATCATGATATATTTTTTTATTCACAAAAATATATTCGGATTCATAAAAAACAATTATTTTTGAGTTTAAATTTTTTTTTAACCATTTAAATATTCATTAATTTACCAACCGTTTTCGGAAAAAATCACTTTCTTCTTTGGGATGTCAAATTAACTAACCAGAAATATAATTATCAGATTCTAATGTTTTTAAACAAAATCTATTAAAAAAATAATAAATCTAGTAGGTTCCTAACTTGAATTGTTGAATTTTTTTTAGATTATGACTTGTGGTTGAATTTAGTTGGTTATTTATAAATTAATTCAAAAAAACATATACGTAGTTTTTTTTGAGCAGGTTGCGATTAATAGTAGATATTTCCAGTTGAATTTTAACACATATTCATTTCAAATGTATCTATTAAATGATAAATTTACGTGATAAGTATTGCGTCAAGTGTGATTTTAAAGAAAATGTATAAAACAATTAAACCAAAATAAATGTTACTGAAAAAATGCCAAGGATTTATTTAGAAAAATCTGAGCTGTCACTGGGACTTGAACCCAGAACCTTGCTAACATGTATCGGCGTTTTTAATCTCGTTTAATTTATTCTATATACCTTACTTCAGTTTTGTCATTTGCGATTTTCACATTTACTTTAGCTAAAATATATCTCTCTATCACCGATGCTTACTTTTATGATTGATGAAATATTATATTATTTCTGTGGTGACTTTAGAAGTACCACCAGATTCCCTTAGGGGTTCTATCCTCTCTTCGTATTTTCGAGTTGCTTGGGTTGAGTCCTTGTAATAATAATTCAGTGTCTAGTGGTAACAATTATACTTTATTATAAATAGTATATACAGTAGTTAACAATTATATAATATAACTCAGAGATAGACTAATAACTATTGCTAAGTGGCGATGGAAAAGGGCCCCGTTCCCCCAGTGACGACTTCTTATAATCATTGTCCCCCACCACTCATCTAACACCCACACACATACCCATGTCCAAAGTGACAGTTCTCACAATTTCCATCTAAAACATTTCAGAAAGTAGAATACAACTAATAGTAGTTAAATAGATGATATACCCATGCCAATGAATAAAAATACCTATACTAATTGTATTTTATACTAAAATAAATAACCTATCCATACTGTGTGAATGCTTCAAATTTGAGAGGTAATCATAATTTTAAAATGTCTCCTTTTTATATAAACAATATTCATTACTTTTATATGCCCTACATTTGTGTATAAGGTTCCTGTAATATTATTAACTCATAATATCGTTATGTAGTAGAAAAATAATATAACACTGGATCTCAACAAAGTTACAAAATAATACTTGGATCAAATTCCCAAGAAGCGCGGTATCTATTCATACGTGTTTATATGTGGCTGAGCAATATCGAAGGCAATAATTCAGCCGGTCTTTGAGAGCGCTCGGGTAATACATTGTTTTATGAAAGTGCTCCAAAGGTAATCTTGTGATATCCGATACAGCCCCTCAGCCCCACCCCTAGCTACCCCCGTGCTTGACTCACGAATGCACATTGCATAATTTGTTAGCCGAAGCCACGTGAGATATAATATCAGGCAGTGCCGCAACGTGCACTCATTCAGGACAGAGATTTAATAATAATTCACCCAATATGATTTTAACCTTTACCATACCATGATATAAAATACCCGAACACAGCCATGCTGTCAAAACGTGTTACCGTAAATAACAATTAGAAAAAATATTTTTATTAGCTTAAATGACTTTAATGGCACGAATTTATTCTAAATACTGAGCATTCAAATTTGAAAAAATGATTAATAACATAATTTAAAGCATTCATTAAGTCCTATACAATGTGTCCTTCCTTCTTATCTCTCTTCATTTAATTAGTGAGAAAGAGATAATTATATTTGTATGTTTGTTGTATATAATATTTTTTAATCGATTCAAATGCAAGCCTTTAAATATTTCGAAACGAAAGAACCAGACCGCTTTCATAATAATGGGCACATATATACTCAATAAATGAACTTATATTTGTAATTAATTAAATTATTTATAATATAAGTTAGGAGTGTTAATATAAGTTAACAGTGCCACATAACTATTTTTTAAAAAAATCCCAAAACAAACTGAGAAACAAGTTCGCAACAATTTTCGCTGTCTTACTCTTTAATTAACTGTGAAATATTAGTTTGGGGAGGAGCAGCGAAAACAATATTAGAGTCAACTAAAAGTGCACGAAAGGCAATTATTAGGATTGATAATGGTCGGCTATTTGGGTAATCATCGGATCTTCATTTCAAAGAAAACAATGTTCTAGATTTAAGACAAATCTATATGCTGAAACTTATTAAACATTACGATATAAATACAATAACAACGATAAATTACTAAACTCAACGATAATAAGAAATGCAGACTAATATTTATATTCGAACTATACACAAAAACAATAATCAATTTTCAGATATTCAACGAATTTATTATATTACGTATTTATAAATTTATATTTCATAAAAAAATACACCATCTAAACAGCACAAAAAAACTGTCTATTTTACTTATACGGTCAGAGTTGAAAAGATTCTAATTGTAATAATTTTTTTAATACATACGATACTTATTTGAACATAATACTGCTACGTTTGTTCACTTCTTGTGTGAAATATTGCAAAAAATTATAAATTCTACAAATTTGCAATGTATTAAATATAAATTAAATAACTAGAGTAGTAAATACAACGAATATATAAATTTTTCAGATGTAGAACAATTCAGATTTATTGACAAAATCAAGAAAATATTTTCAGATGTACTTATAAATTGTAATATAATTTGAAAACATATGTCAATATTGAGTATACACGCCAAAAGAATTTCGTTCTTTAATAAGTCTTTTATTTTTTCAAAACTTAAAATGAAACATATATTCTTATTTAATTCACTTTTTGCTTGTTGTTTGCCACAATTGCAAGAAACTGAATTATTAATTTAGCTGGAAAAATATTGCGACAGTAATTAAAAAGCTTTCAGTCATCACTTGGTATCGATTTACGTAAGTAACGTGCAATGAAGCGTGTTGGTATTGTGTCAGAGTTTGTTTATGTAACTTTTATATAACACTTTTGATGTTTCCCACGCGAACGAAGTACGATGTTCATTGAAGAAAAATTATTAAGAAAAGAAAAAAAGCTTGATATTAAGACACGTATCTGCTATCCAACGCTAGTATCTGTCGCAATACTTGGTATACCGCACTACTAAAACATTTTCGTTTATCATGTATGTACCAAAAGTAGATCAATTCAGAATAATATCTGCTAAAAAGGTGACAATATGAAAAATATATCTCGTTTTTATGGTAACAATTTTACACGATTTTAATGGTAGGTTTTTTTTTGAGTAGATGCTGTTTCAAAAGTTTCGGCGCGTCCCTGAATTCGTGATGGAACGGGAATAAAACATGGCATGCATAAAATAATTGTGAAGTTATTTAATGCAGCCCAAGATAATATTAACAATTCGCCATGTCAAGCCTTGGCTGCTTACCCTTCCGCGTGCAGCGTTCTGTCAACAGCCCTGAGGGTTGGGGATAGGATAGCTGAATTCTTACCTGGAACAAGAAAATACATTAAATTGTAAATTTATAAATTCATTAATTAAGATATCACAATACCGATCGAGTTAGTATAATTGTTTTATTTTTCATTTACGAGTAATCATAGTTTCGTGTAATATGAATTTTATATTTATAATATATTACATGTAGGTAAGTACCAACTGTAATTACTATTCTACTAAAATTAGTGAACACTATAAAGATCTATTCTGTAAAGCGCTAAAATGTATTTATATGTTTATTATATCAACACTTTCTAATAAAAACGGTAATACTCACACGGCATAGGGCGTTAGTGCGTCTGACTAGAAATTTGATTTTCTCCGAAAGCGAAGGTTCGAGTCCTATCGAATCGTCCTAGAGAATTTTTAACATTGTGTTTTTAAAACAATAATTACTTACTTACTTTCTCCGCAGGGGTAGGCAGAGAGGAGAGAGCGCCACACGCTTTTGTCCTGACACACAATTCTCGCCTCATCCACATTCATACATCTTCTCATACAAGCTCGCCGATTGTTGAGGCTTCTAACAGAACCATCCTCCATTATCTGATTTACCTGGGGATGGCAAGTCTTCCGCGGACGTTCTTTATTTCTGGTGCTATCAACACTTGCGTCATATATCTTTCTTACACATAAGTGATCTTTTGTTAATCTTACTCACTATACTAATATCAGCTTTGCATTCTTTCCTTATTAAACGCTGTTATTTCTAAATATAATTTGCATAATCATATATCATTTTATTGTGCTGCACGCTAGTACAGGTAATGTACACACTGTCCATTTAACAAAGACAGAAATCGATATATTTTTTAAATATCTATCAAATTCTGCCGATAAAAGCCTGCCTGTGAGACTACGTTATAATATTATTTGAAAATGTGATTCGTATAAAAACAAACGTACAATGTGAAAAATAGGAAAAAAAAATCAGATTTACTTACTTGAATCGAATTAAATTATATTTGAAAACATGGAAAGTAGGTGCGGTGCCCTGGTAAGATAATCAAAGCTCATTTGATTCATTTGAAAAAATTGAATATTTAGAGAGCGATAATTTTTCATATTCAATCAAGTGATAAAAAGCCAGACGATTATATAATAATTTTATTCGAAATATGCATGCGTATAGTTAACGTTATTAATATAAGTGTGACAGACGTACAAACGGCGAGTATTATTTTAACGTTGATGATTATGTATATATGTATTTCTACATTGTAGTAATAGGTATGTTATTGAATTAAAACATTCAAAAATATATGTATTAATTTAGGCAAGAATAATTTTTATAATCAGGAACTCATTATTGAATTAAAAACTCTGATTTACAAGTTTGCTACTAGACGGCCAGATTCCTCATTGCCCGTTCGTTTTGGTGGTGGGTTTGTCAGGGTGTCAGCAGTGTGCACGTGATGAGGAAACGGAAGCCTCGTGAGGCATGCGCCAGGGCTGCAATCAGCATGGCCTCCGGGGAAGGGGGCGAGGTAGGCGGGTCGGCAGGGGGACGGAATGCACCCAGGGTGCATCTCCCGCCTGGCACCGCCCACCGCCGTCACCCCCCTACCTAGTTCATAGTGGGCACCCCATTAGTCTGCACTGGCCAACTGACGTCATCAGAATTAAAAGCCTCCACTCCTTGAATTTATTTATTATGGCAAAAGAGATAACAGTAGAAAAAACCTCTCTCCATGTCACTACAGCCTATTTAAGGATATGGTAAGTTTTTCATATTCACTTCGTAAGTTAATTTTATTTGACGGTGAAAAACGAAATGATGGTAATAATGACTCAGAACATGTCGATAAAGATGTATAAAATATACCGTTATTATATGCAGAAATTTATGGGATTACATACTGTCAGATGATTCACGGAACTTAAAATTTTTAAATATTTAATTAACATTTTAAATGAGAAATGAGTCATGATAAAATATATTTAATTACAACAATATCAGGACTAACAATCACATTCACTCATCTGTATCTAGACTGCATTGGGTAACGAATATAGAATAAATTAAAAAAAAATATATATATCTACAATATATCTAATCCAGTCAAATTTTAAGAAACGGTTGGGGTCATTTTTGAGATTTTATTTATTTTGTGGAAACAGTTAGCAAAGCGATTTGAACCTGTGAATTATGTTGTATTTTCAATGTTAACTCGAAAAAAAGAATGGCACTTTTTTTTACATAATATGTATAAACATATTATGAATATAGTTGACTGCTACCGTGATAGATTTTTATAATTTATGTTAATTAATAATTGTGTTAAATAATAGTTGAAGTTTGAATAAAAGTACACAAATTTAAAATTATAAATCATGTCATTATACAAATAAATTGAAGAAAATAATTACTTTTCTATTCAGTGGTCCCAGGTGATTTTATTAACCTCGTTTTCAATAGGGGAATTTAAAAAATACCAATCTCTTCTGTAAGTACCCTTGTTTTCTGAGTGGTAAATTATTATTTTTGACAAGATAATACAAGGGTTGTTCTCGGAATCAGAAATGTCACGGGGCCTTTCAGTTCTAAGGGTGCGACAGCGTGGCCTAAATATCTAAAGTGCGAGCCGTGACAACAAACTCTGGCAGAAACTTTGCCATTTTCATCTCCGGCCGCAGTGTTCAGATGACTTCCGTTGGTACGGGCACGAACGTAACGCAGATAGGACAAACGCAAACCAATTTCTTGTAAAGGAATGTAAGGATGAGAGATAAAAGAACGGACTCGATATACCGATATTGACGAAAATAAGCCATGACGGTAAGATTATTTTCTTAACATTTATTATAACGCACACAGGATATTGCCATCAGATGTTGGGCACTGGCACAAATTATTGGAAATAAAATGCCTAAGAAATAGATTTTTAACGGTGGTGCTTAACAAAATTTCTATACTTTGTAAACTTATATAATTTTTATTTCCTATATTTTTTTTATAGTGGATTATTTTTAGCACGCATTTATTGTTTTTAACTTTTATCATGTATGTAGTTATTGTTTTTATTCTATATTTTTCTTTATGTATTACTGTAATATATTATGTCTAGTGTAAAAGACTCAATTGGAGCCGTTAATTTAATAATACATAAATTTATTTAACGTTATAAAAATAAAATAAAAAATACAGTCAAATAACATACGTTTAATTAAATATATTACAATTTAATAAACTTTTAATGAACAAAAATAATTCCGATATAATATTTAGAATATATTTTAAAATAGCAACTAAATGAAGTAGCATATGTATGTACTAAGATGGGTATAGTTGCAAGGTACACCGTACCGAGGCTAGATCATAGAGCATCACGGGATGGAACCTTATGTACGTAAATACAATTATTTGTAATAATAAAGTAATTCGTAAACGTGCCCGTAGCTCTATAGCGATCATTCGATTGTGACTTGTTGCAAAATAATTTGAAGCACTTTCCATGGACAACATCTGCCCCCCTCTGGGTAGGCGTTAGACAATTGCCTCGTCAAATAATACAATAATAGGTACATATTTAATACACTTTCTTAATGATATTGTTCGGAGAGTGGAGCACTTATTTCCCGAGCTGTCATAGACAATTATTCTCTGGGGCGCCGCATTTCCGTCGCGCCGCCACGCCACTGCTAGCGGGAGGAAATTGTGGAGTTCTTCTTATGAAAGGGCATTGTTGACTGTTGTATGAATATTTTGATAAATAAATTATTTCAGTTTACGTCAGAAAATACTTTTAGATATTATTATATGTAAGTATTATATAATATTATTAATAATATTCTACCAATGGCGTATCATTAATAAAGTGAATTCATTAATTATTAAAATAAATTTAAAAAATTCTTGACAAATTCAAAAAGAAAATTGGTTGAATAAGTGTTATCAAATAATACACATCGGTGGTAGTACTGAAAAAAATAATTAAATATAACATTAAATTAATGAATCCTAGTTCAGTACCAAATAATATTATTTTTAAAACACAATCATAATTTTAATTCACTTCAGAACATGTGTAAAATCAGTTAAATGATCGAACACCAATGTTAAATTTGAATTAAAACGTATTCTGGTTAATTTCAGAAACTATTTTTTAACGTACATGTGTTTTCAGTACAATAATTCGCATATAATACAAATTGAGTTAGCACATTATTGTAGGTAGCGCATCCACAATATTCGATGAAGGACGTGTCCACAGATATATTCCTCTCCCGAGACATTATGTTCCTGGTGTTAAACTTCGGCTGGAACATAGCAGCAACACTTTAGTACCAGCTGCGCTCTATTGAAGGTTTAGACCCTTAACCAAAGAATGGCATCGAATGCAGAGTAGTTATTAATAGTAGTGCAACCTACCCGAATTATACGTATACGTAATAATTACATCGTATATGAACATATTATCAATATATTATTTATTGGCTATTGAAATCATACGTATTATTAAAATATTTTTAATGTTCTTTTTTAACCTTTAACCTTTTAACATAATCTATATTTATTGTAAATAATATTTAGTAAATATATTTATTGAATAATATTATTTATATATTGTACACACAACTCGATTACTCTAGAATAAACTTATTATTTATGATTAAAATAGTCCTTCATATTACTATGTACTTATATTAAATAAAAAGTATTTTTAAAAAACAAATGCACACTTCTCATTCCAATAATAAAATCCGTAAAAGCTTTTCTCATAAATAATGTTCTTGTCTTAAAGAAAATGTTGAATTAAAAAAAAGCAAAACGACAGAATGAAAATAATTACCTCCTATTCCGGGTGGTTCGGCTTTTTATATTAAAAATGTCATCACAGAATATCACCATCTCTTTTCGGCTCGTTTATCCCATTTCTTTGGCAGTGGATCGAGAGAGATCGAAATAAAACAGAAAGTCTCCCCGAAAGGCGAGCCGTATTGCCTCGCTGGGAAAGTTTTTAAAACTTTTCTTTGCGGACCCATTAGGTGTATGTGTGTATTGGCCATCAGCTACACCGTACAAGCAGAGAACTCCACCAAATATGGCGGAGCGTTTGTAGAATAACGCAGGGACGTTGGGAAAAAAAAGTGAATCGTTTGACAAAAAACACATATTTTACAAGTGTTTGAGCAAAGGCAGCAGAACAAAAATTAAAAATAAATCATTTCTTTTTTGGCTCATGTTTACCCGATATGTCTTCGAGTAATTTTGCTATTTATTATATTTCTTAGTGTTATAGGTAAGTCTTAAGGGTACCGAATCTATGAAGTGGAAAAATACGGGTGATATAAAAATATGATTATCTGTTTTCATCTACGGTTAACCTTACTTCTACATTTTATTGTAACATAATATAACTTATATAATATTATTAACGTGTAATTTATTTGTAATAATAATATATATATCCAAATACATACAGTATTACCAGAAAGATATCAGCTCTCGCCGATTACTGTTGCTAGCCGCTGTAGCTACGGGAATCGCTGCGCGCACGGTCAGTGTCTACAGAAATAGATTCGCTGTTCTGTATGCGTTGTGCAAGGTTTCGTGAAGAATCGGTGACAGAGTAAACAATGTATTTTATAATGTTATTTATGCTGATATTGTTGAGTACAAAATGCGGAATTTTCATTACATGTTCGGTGATCGTATTATATTATTACACTCATACTATTTTTATGCTAGTATTATCCTATTTTGTAACTAATCTTTTGTGGTAGTTTTGTCTTCAATTTTACTTATATTTATCGAATTTTATATAATTTTTTATTCTATGTTTTTAAGATTTCGTAAAGAGTTTCTTTGAATAGGTAACTTCCTTTATCAAGAAAAAGGTTCGTAACACAGACCAGTAAATTATTTATTTATTATTGTTATTATTTATTCTTAATATAGTGCATACATAAGTATTTTTATATATGCTCTAATATAAACAAAATAAAAATCGTTTCTTTTTAATGGAACTTATCTTTCAAATATCTTAGTTTCACATTGAATCCATGCAGTTTGTCCTCTTTTCTTGTGTCTTTTGGTATTTCATTAAAAATCTTCGTTACGCCGATTATTGAGAATTAGTCTTCTTCCTGTAAGGCAGTCTCAGTCTTATATTTTCCTCTTGTATGATGTTCGTGCTCATGTTGATTTGCTTACATTTGTCAATTTTTCTTATAAATTCTGTCGATATTTTCTTTGTGATTTTGTCTTTTTACTAATTTTAAAAGAAAACAACGTTTTCTTGAACAAAGTAAACATTGTACGTATGGTATTTTTATGTAAGTCGGAGTGAAATATTTCGTTTATACATATATAACACTGTTGCATTTTAAACAAAGCTGTGTGTTTTATACATTGTATATAATTATGAAACCGATACATCACCAAAACGGCAACGGGGAGTTTTAAATCGATAATATTGAATAAAATAATAAATTGAAGCTGTCATGAAAATTTTAAATTTAGAACATTGATTTAACCGACCATATAAATATATGTAAGTACTTTGTCTGATTTAAAAACACATTCATATATATGAATTAGGTACCCAATAAATGATTTAATTTTCGATTGATTAATTAAAATGACAACACGCATTTTTATTTCATTTCATATGATTTCAATATATCAATACGAAAAAAGGTGGAAAATACTCCCAACACGAGCTATGTTTAAAACACGAATGCGAGAAAATCAACAATAGTAATTTAAATATTAGCGTCATCTTGAAAGCATATCTAAATCGTGTAAAATTTCTTGTATTTTAATCTGGCCCTTAAGTCATAGTTTAATTCCTTCAGTATAGTTGCATAATTATCTCCTGCGATATATATGAGTGAATCGTTTACAAATAATCTTAATTTGCAATGATTAGCATATAGGAGAGGGGTTTGGAACATTAATTGAGTTTATGCAACAGTAAAAGAAAATTAAATCTTTGTGTAAAAAATACGTATTTTTTACATTAATGCATATTATATCGTCAGCATTTAAATGGTACCACCAAAATTAAAATATTGGGACAAGGAATTTGCGTTAGTTTATGTCTTTATATTTGGTGGTCTGTGGTTCGTTGCATATTCGATGTTATGATGTAAACTACAAGTTGTGTTCTTAATTTGACTGTCATTTTAAAATGAAGATAAAACACAAAAAGTATAGAATGTAGGAAATGTGCGATAATAGTGAAAAAATGCGTAAGAAAATTATATAAAAGATAATCATTTTAATTTCAGAAATATTCATGTAATTGTGCAATACAATTTGATAATTTGAAAAAATGTTTTTGCGAAGCGGCACCGTATTAAAAAGTTTTTGGATTTTAAAAATATGTATATTATTTATTGTTCGTAAAATAATGAACTAAAGTAAAAACAAAGCACTTCTTACTATTTAAAAAATAATTAATAATGTTATGGATATTAATTTTCTTTGTAAGTATCACACGTTCAATATTATCTTATTATGGATATACATCAGTGCTCGTGTGCACCAAATTAAACGGAAAGTTTAATATGACGTCACATCGCTTCACTTGGAATTTCTAACCTGGGAGCAACCGCGAGAAGTTCAGCATTATTACGTCACATGCACTCCTCCTCAGACGCGGTGTTGTGTGCATGAAAAAATGTTATTTACGGTAACCATACGTCAGGGTACCAGGAGACATGCAGCGCGCTCACCGCAGCTCGTGTGGTAACCGCGCAGTCTAGGGTCTGAGCAGAGGAGGGCTAGACCTTGGGCCGAACAGGCAGTAGCCCGAGGTGCCATGCAAACGATATATTTTTAAAATTTTAATTTTATATATGCATTTTCTTTTCACTTATTTTCTTTTTATTAGCACAAATTTTATAATGCTCCAGATTAAAAGGATTGTTATCTTTCTTTAAATTGAAATCAATACATTTATATTAACTATTGCTAAATATAATGTATAAGACTCCGCTTATATTACAATCATAAATTTACGGCAAATGCAAAAACAAATTGTCTACACATGTAAAATTGATTGAATTTCTGTCTCTCTGTTCGCTGTATTATTTTACCGATATAAACAAAATTTTGCATAGTCGCTCTTTAGAACCCCGTGAAATATATAGAATGGATCCTTTTTTTTAAATTTTCAGATGCACTTTAGGATCCTGAGCAAAATATAGTCACCCAACCTCCTCTCTCCTCGTTATCTCACCCTTCCCCTTCCTGGAATAAATTATGCATATATCGCTATTCTCTGAATATCGGGTTATGCCGAGTATAGACCGCTACTCAAGTATAAAAATAATTGTATTTATTTGTATATTAGAGTAAGTCCTTTTCTTAAATTTCAGAATTTTTCTCTCACATTACTTTCACAAAAATATCTGTCTCCGAAGGGATATGATTCAGCAGAGCGATAGATCTTTTCAATGATTTAGAAAGAGGCGAAGGGTATATAAACATATTGGATGATTTTGCTTATCTGTTTATCTTTATCTGGTTATAAAATATAAAGTAGATAATATATGTATTAGGAGAAGCGCCCAATTTTCACATTGCCGGGGGTGTTCTAAGTACTTATGCCGACCCTGGATCTGGGAAAACCGCAAAGTGACGAGTGGGAAGAAACTTGCCATCGAAGAATAAATTTATGAAATTTACACATATTTAAAGTATATCACAACACAATAATTAAAATTAATTTTTTTATTAACACAAACCCAATTTTATAATCAATATGACAATAATCACGTCGGATGTTGGTGTGCATTAGATAGTAATGTAAATCATTTTTATTTAAAGAAAATAGATTTTCAAACGATATTTTACAGCCCTTGTAGATCTCTACATATACTCGTAGAGAATATTCTAAAAGAATGTGTACACGTAACAAAAATTCCAAAATCAGGTGTCCCTTGTATCTTGACGCAAGCATATTGTATGTTTTACTTTTTGATGAGTTTTGGAGTTTATTTCCAGCACTTTCCCACTACCATCGCGATGTAAGGGGTTTGTTTTTATGACAATCTGCTGATTGGGCAAAAAAGTGACATTGCATAACCCCCGTATTCTCCAGACCTTGTGCCACTAGACATTTTTACAGGGGGACATCAAAGATAAGGCTTATGGTGCAAAACCGACACCAATTCTGGATTTACTGTACCTAAAAACAAATTGAAATGTTTGCAATTCAATTGATATAAGTTATCAAATCTTGAATATAACATCTTGCTCAAACAATTTCTACAATTGCATTGAATTCACAATCCTTCAAAGAGTGTATACATTTTTTGGGACACCCTGTATTTTTATACAATATATACAATATTTGCTATCTATCGGCTACCTGAGGTTTTGAAAATGGCTGAATCGATTTAAATAAATGTTTGAAAACAGACACGAATTCGTATATGTGCCAAAAACTTTTAAATAGAATAAAGGATCTCGAAGGTTGATGACAATGACAGGTTTTTGGAATACTTAGTTTCAAGTCATCAAGGCATCCATCTCTATAAATAACAAAGGTAGCGTTTATATGTTTGTTTGTCTGCTATCTTACAAGTCAAGAATAGTTAATCCAATTTGATGCAGTTTTTTTCAGCATTTTCCCTGATTTTCGGCTATATATCATCAAGAAGAAATGTTGCGTGAATCGAAAAAAAATCGTCCTTGCGGCCCAATTTGGCATAAGAGATAGATTTTTAAGGACATAAATGGTTCGTCGGGCCAAAGCCGAAATACCTGCTAGTAGTTCTATAAATATTATACATTATATAGACATATGTGGTTAGTTGATAGATGTCGGCTACTATCATCAAACCCTATGATCCTAAGGTTATTTATTGTAAAATTATTTTTTCTCCTTGACTGATAAACAATAGTAATTAAAAAAAATATATATATTTACATCACGAAATGTTGGGTACGGTAATAGATAGATATACGATTATATCAGTTATCCTAATACGTATTATAAAACAAATCTTCAACGCTCACTAACTTTATATTCAAAAATTTATTTAAGTGTTTATAATAAATATATGTTATTGTAAATAAACTAGAACATTTGTTTTTTTTTTTAATTTTAAAGGAGAACACAATATTATTGTGAAATTGCAGTCTTTCAGAATATAGTTCTGTGATATTTTTAATACAAATTAAATATATTTATAAATTTATTCATTTTTCATAAGGCTTGTCTTTTACAAAATATATTAAGAGATAAAAAGACATATTCACGGCGCTCAATAAGGTATAGTCCTACGAACCTGGGTAAAGTTGACGACACTAAATCTTGGTGTATTTCGTATAGTGTGCAGATACATTAATTTTAATGGTACAATATACAGGTTGTTTAAAATACTTAGATACCCGTAGAAAGCTCGACTTGTACATAGAAATGACACGTCATGATAATAGATTGTTATCAATATCAAAAACAATGATGAAAATTATTTCATGGAATAGTTATTTTTACACCAGTATTACAGTAACCATACTCAGTTGACGTTTCATTTCGCATTCGTGTTTTAATATTTTGTTTCATTAGCACACATTATTTAAGTGAGATAGGCGTAGTTGAATGTTATTTTATACAAATAAAAAAAAATATATTTGGCAAAGTAGACAGACAAGGAACACACCGGGTCCAAGATTAGCTTTCAAAAATTAGTAAATATTTATATTTTCGTATCGCTTTGTGGTTTGACATATTAGATTAAATAAAAAACAATAACTTTGTATAAATCACGAACTTTATTAAACACCAAGCTTTGCCAGGGCAAGATATACAGATAAAATCAATTCATAGAAAAAATATTTTGTCACCGGGAACATTTGTATATATTGAAGAGATTAAAATTAGAAATGATCCAATCTTCACTAGAATTCTGGATCATTTCTATTGATTTATTTATTATCAAGTTGTAACCTAAAATTAATTATAATAAAAATAAGGTAAGATACGCCATCAAGCCTCACATCACAGAGAGAATTCACAATTACAAATTTAAAGTATAGTACATTTTATGACTGACACGGCTATAATATTTTAAAACAGAGATGAATCTTCGGCAGTACCGTCCAGATAACATATCTAATAATTGTATAAATAAATATACATATTTCTTTCAAATATTATATTATAAGTAGTACATTTTTATACTCGTACGTATTTAACCCATTAATTAAAAAAAATATTTTACAAAACACACGTTATTTGAATGTTATATATTTATTTTTAATCCAAGTACTATTGAATCTCCAATTTTAGTTAATGTGTTAACAGATAAGGGATATGATATATTGTGCGCATATGTGTGAATAGTATTGATACAGGATACCAGCTGATACACTCGGCATTGCACGTCCCCGTTGCACTATTATCTTCCACCCATACACACTTATCCTCCACCCCCACCTGACAGGACTACGTTATCTGCCGTGAAAAGATACCCTTAGTATGCCTTTTTCTGTGTTCTTAGAACAATTCATCTCGCGAAGCATCTTATGCATAGGCAAGATATCCTAAAAACGTATATTATATAAGATTCTTTATCAAAGTGTCAAAAGCAAGTATAAGGTACAAAAATAATATGTACCTATGTATAATAAAATATAATTCATACTCCATTACAAAAGTTTTACAGTAGACATACAATATATTAAGAATTCATTTGTTATGATACATATTATATTCAAATATAAAAATAATTTTATGTAGACGTGAAATCAGAAACACGGAAATGTGAACAATTTTATAGATATCTATTGTTGACATCATAATGAAATTAAAGTATAATTAAATTAAGTAAGATAACAATTGATTAATGAACAAATTTTGAATGAGAGTAATTTTGGAGGTTTAAAGAAACAAAATGTGTGAGTTTAAATAGAAATGTACGGTGTTCTACCGAATGAATTGAAAATATTTTTGTGCATAAATTATTCATAAAAAATATATAAAAGCAAACAAAAATATTCACCATTATTTTAATGCATCTTAAATACATACATACATATATACTCGTAGGTAGGTAGTTACCTCGCACTAGGACTCCACACTAAGAAAGTAACTTCTACATTATATACTACTATATGTTATTAGGAGAACACATTCTTATTGTAAAGTTGTAATTATTCAGAACATACGTCTGTGATATTTTAAATATTAATTAAATATATTAATTAGAAAGATATATATATAAAATCAATTTTATCGAAAAATATTGTTGTTATATATTATTGAAAAATATTGTATCCCGGTGGCGCAACAACAATATTTTTCGATAAAATTGATTTTATATGTATATCTTTCTACTTAATATATTCAATTCATATTTACTATATGTTAATTCTATCTACTACTTATAATACTAATTCAATGTACAATTGCTTGTAAACTATGCCCGTCTCGACACAGAATTCTCTAGTGAGACGGGCACAGTCCAAACATACTTTTTACATTATATTATATAGTTACAAATAAATATTTTAAAAAAAAAATATTTAAATAATAAACATATTTTTGATAAAAATATTTTATGTAGTATTTCTGATTACGTAGAAGATAAAATGTTAACGGAAAAACAAATAAACGCACATACAATTTTTAGTATCTAGTTAGTCACATTAGTATGGAGATATGTAAGTCAATCAAAACCTAAGAAAATCTTTAAGGAGAAAGATAAACATGTTTTTTTTTAATATGTATATTTTTAAATGGTACCTATATACATACATCGCAATCTTTGAAACTTGCAAAATTTGTAATCACATCCATGTCACATTAAAATGTTTATGTTTCATAAAATCAGTTACCGAATCAAACAATGTTACAGAAGAAAATATAGAATTGAAATTATTTTTAATTGTAAACTATCAAGCAAAATATATTATCAAAAATGTTATATAATATTATTATCAAAAATGAAATAATATACATTGTTAAAAACTACAAATTTAAAAGGAGGGAATTTAATGTCAGACGCCGTCGCTAACAGCGCGCGGTGTTCACCGGCCGTCGGAAACTCGCGGTCATCTCGCCTCGCGTCGCTGTGGATGAAAACCAATTGATCCAGTCCACGGAAAAAACCAAACACCGAGCATGAGAGGAAAAGAGATAAAAACTTTTAAATAAACAAATCGCCATCAACGTGCAGCCGCAATGTTTTGAACTGTCAAAAGTTTCAAGGCGGCGGATCGATTCGGGCGAAAAAGTTAGCTAAATAACAGCGGCAGTAGTTCAACAACAACAACTGCTAACAACAAGAAGTAAACTCGGGGAAGTCTGCGCGAACTTGGGCGACTTGAAAAATCCCGTTTATCACCGAACGAACTTCAAAATATAGGTCCGAACAGCGACCCAGTTCACCGCGGAGGGTCAATGGAAAGCGCCTTACCTACCTTCCTTCCAGTTCCTTCTGGAGTCTCCTGCGGCACCGCTACCAGCCGGGCTGGATGCTCCCTCCGGCACTCGGACGGTGGTCCATGGAGTCCGCGGTGGGGCCGGCCGTCACAGCCGATGGTTGCCGATAATGTCCGAGAATGACCGAAGGCAGAGCGGGGGCGGAGGCTGGCTGGGTGGGCCCCCTAGGGGTGGGTGGTGGGGGCACTATTGATTGCCGCCAGGGTGAAGCGTGTTACTCGGATGACTGTCTTATTTTTCACACGCGTTATTAATTGGAAATTTAGCATAAAATCCTTGTTCTTTTTCAAGCACTCTATTTTATGATTTTAAAGACCTCTGTGAAATAACCAAACCGATAATAACAATCAAATATGATTCTTAGAATAAATACGTAAAATATGCATATATGTATATATACATCTCAATATTTTACAGGAATTGTTTGACAAATATTATATTTGAGTATTACATAAAATAAACTTTTTTATAAATACGATTAATTAATTATTTGACAAGAAATCAATTTCAACAACCGATTTAATATTAAAAAAAACAAGCATAATATTATAGGTAAAAGTAACTTAAAAAAAATTATATTTCATGATTTTTATTTATCTTCGTAGGACGGTTCGAACATAAAATCAGGATTATTTCATTAAAAATGTATATTTTGTTTGATTAAAAGTAGACTAACGTAACTAATAATAATCCTGTAATTATGATCATATAAAATATTTATCTGAATGCAGAACAAACATATTAAGTTATATATTCGCTATGAACAATACATATTTTAAATCTTTCATTCATTTCCAAATCTCAAAAACCATTTTTTTCGTCAATACTTCGTAAAGTTCTTAAAAAATATAATTTTTATTATGTTTTAGCCATCTGAAAGAGTACATTTTGACATACTTTCAAAATTACGTCATACTTTTCGTTTTTTCATGACTCGTGACCTAAAACGGACGGACGCCGAACAAAGGTCCCGCCTCTGAAACGTCCCCTGAAGGACTGATTTCAGACGGCCGATCCGGCGCGCATGCGCCTCCCTCCCCCACCCCGCGCCACTCAGACCCCGAGCCAAAACTTTTTACGTACACAGCGAAGGCTCCGACGGACCAACACCGGCGCAGCGCCTCCCCGGCAAAACTTTCGATACACACTGCCGTGAATTCAACGCGCCAACACAGGCGCGAAACCTCCCTGGGAAAACTTTTTACGTACACATACAAGCGCGGCGGTGTACTCAGCTCTCAAACTCCCGGCTAAAACTTTTAGCACACACAGACGAACAACCGACGCTGGTATACTAAGGCTTCGTTCACTCGGACAAAATCGTAGCAAAACTGTAGCTGAAATATACAAGGACCATTGAAATACAACTCGAAATCAAGGATATTCTCGGAATCTCGGCTGTGAGTGGAATTCTTTGTTTTCCAAAAATCGGTTCCCTGGGCTTTTGATTCGCAAACGAACGTCTCATAATATAATCTAGATGCTAATTTTTAAATGTCGCGAAAGGTCCTCGCGATAAGAAACAGTGGTGTTTATAAAAAAATATTACACGAAGAAAAAAAAAAAATTCTATTTTAAACAATAAGCCAATAAGAATATAAATGAAAAAACAACCATAAGTAAATTCGCAAAGAGTACTGATATAGCTGAATAGATTTCACTTTAGCTCGGTGGATGTACAATCGAATTTTAAGTCAGCATTATAATTCTGGATTACCTATCTATGGTCTATCAATAAAAGGCTCTTTTCAGATGCGTGCATTATTAAAAAATATATTTGTATTTCAAGAACTTTAATGTACATCCGTGATAAAACAATTGTTGGAAAATTAAATAACTGCCGTTTAAATATAAATAATGCAAAATATTTTTTTTTTCACTTGTTGTTGGATGTAACGCAGATTATATCTAGAGATTGATAGGTTAGGATGCGAGCTTTCGAAGAGGTATTGAGATACACGTGTATACAGGGCCTTAAGGTTCGAGCTTCCAGTCCAAACTTTTTACACACACCGTTACGTGCAACGTACACTTTTTGCTCAGACGGAAGAGTGTTGGTGAAAAAGTTTTCCCAGCTACGGAATAGGCGGTAAGTAGAGAAAGGTTGTGTGTGTTTGCAGGGTCGGACTTTCATTTACATGCCTAAAAACAAAATAAAATATACACAGATGAGATCCACAATGCTGGGATGGGTTAAATCAGAAGGCTAGCCGCTAAAATAGGTTCCTGAGGATGCTTTTTGAAGACCTTAATTTAAGAACTGATACAATTGAAAATTAAATTAGTCAGTAATGAAAACAGTCCAATAAAATGAATAGAATACAATTTTTTTATGTTTCAAAATTATATATATGCCGATTAATTGAAACGTGCTTGTCAATATAATTTGAAAACTATTTTCTTGATAAAAAAAATACAAACCTTTAAAGTCTTAAACATAATACTAATGTCAATCTACTCATACTCAGTCAGTCAAGTCTTAAACATAATACTAATGTCAGTTACAATATTATTAATTACATTAATACTATAATCTCGGTTTGCTATCATACAGTGAAAATTGCTGTAGCGTTCAGGATAAGGAATATATTTTCTACAACTGTGCTGTTTATTAACATACTCATATTATCATGTAAACGTTAAAATGTATTACAGATAAACAAACAATAAAATATGTTTAAGGTACTTTCAGCGCTCGTTGTTTGATTCGGTTTTCTTATCACGTGAACCATATAAATAAATTAATATAATATATATGTGTTATATTTAAGGTTTTCACAAGTAAAAGATAACGGATTATTTAATGGTTTCTTTCATTTTGGTTCTTACATCGAACGGTAGGTTTACTCGTCAGTTTAGAGCAGGGTTCAGAATAAAAGGCCCTCGAGAATGAGTAATGATATTTACTCGGAACGTTGGGAGTATAAAAGTCTTTCTCAGGACTATTTGACGCGGGTTCCTCCAGAAAATAATTTGTTATATATATATTCAATTAAAAATTAGACATGCGTGTGCCGAGTACACGTCACACAAACATTCTTACTATTACTAAGCGCTTCTACCATAAATGTAGGACTAACTTGGCGAACTCCCGGGACTTAGTTATTTTTTTTGTATATATCTGTAATTCATCGTAGGTGTCAGATACAATAGATAGTTTTCCCTTACAGATCCGCCCCTGTCGCGAGCCCAATATAGCCTACGTGGCTCAGAGGCCCGGGATACCTTTGGCTCAACCTTTCGCTCTGACACGCTAAGGCCGAGGTTGTACTAAACGTTTTTACCTGAATATTTTCGTAATACTGCGTATTCTGGTTTGGTACGAATTGAAAAGAATGAAGAACCAAAATCATTATTATTTTACAATTCCTAGAAATATTATCCACTCATTAATGCCGAGTTTGTCAAATTTTCACACTCAAAGTTGACTTATTCCGGGAATCAAAAGAATAATAATTTTTATATCAACCGGAAAATTTCAGAAATTTTAAATGTAAAATTGATATAATATAAGCAATTACTTTGTGATTTTATTACTATTTATATACTTGGGTGGTGGAATTGAATCGACGGTTAAATACGTAGGCCAGAAAGCACTCAATTAGCCAATTAGCAATTCATATACTTTATTTATTGTAGCTTTCTTTAAACATGTGATACTTCTGTCCTACAGACTTTGTTTCACTTACTGATGCTAGGAACTCCATATACAATCCACACTCGCCACATTTAATTATGAATACGTTAAAACAAAATTCAGAGCTGTTAACTCGTTGAACCTTTTCTCGTAAATCAGTTCTTGGTTTAAAATATTGATTTTAACATAGAACATGGCTCTCTTAAAACTTTAAAAATATAAAATTTAGTTAAGTTTACGGGTATTAAGTGTATTTATAATAAATACCAACGAGAGAGAAATATGTATAGTAACGCATTTTATAAAAATATATAAACCAAGAAAATTATTGTTCGAGTAACGAAATGTAGTGATGGACAAAACAAACCTTACGTTGTGCCGATTACTGTCTGCATGTTTATTGTCTTCATAATCATAATATTAATATTTTTTTATTATACCTCGTATGTAAAATATGTACAATCTGTTTGGTTTTGACAACATAAAATTAATATTTAATTACACCTTGACACAAGATTATCCTCGTAAGGGAACATTATTATTAATAACTGTTAAAATATTATATAAAGATAACCAATATTATAATATATAGATATATAATGTTCAAATCCCGTAATCACGCAAGAATGATGAAGAATTTTAACTGAATTAAAATTTAACAATTTACAGTAAAATTCCTCAAATTGTCTGCTATACTAGAATATTAATTCGATTTTTAAAATATAGATGACGCGGAAATGTAAAATAAAACAGCATTATATTATAAACAAAATGCAGACAGTTCTAAAAATAAAGCACAAATTTATTTTATTTACAAAATATTCTATATGAAAGATAGAAATGGATTAAATATAATTTCTTAAAATTATGTAAGCGTATCAAATGAAAAAAACTCGGTTGACAGTACTTTTCCAAAAAAAACTCCAGTAGGTGGGCTGTTGTGCCGTGCGAACCCCGCCTTAGCTTATATTTACGACCGTTTCAGCCGCTACTTTAGTATAAAATGCAAGTGAAGTGAGATCGTAAAAAAGCCCTGGCCGCAAGCTGTGCGGCTGCTAAATATATTAGCGGTTGGCCGCTGAGAAATTTTCAGCTCGCGAAACAGGCGAAACTGAAACGCGAAAGATTACCTCCACTAAATTACCACTCCGAGGCCGCGTGCCTTATTTGAAAATTTAAAATAGAAACACACGTCGGTGTGTTTTCCAAGGCTTGCTGAAAACATTGATTTTTGGATATTTTACGATATTTTATTTGGCCTACGTCCATTTAAATATGTGTATAATATTTAAATGATAGTATGAATATAACTATACATATACAGCAGAAAATACAAAATTGCCCGGGATTAAACAAATAATTTAGGTTTAATTGTAAGATGTTTTATTTGGAAAACAAACAGTTAATCGGTATTAAGAAAAATCATAATAAAAGTGTGAGAAAAATGTAATCAATTACATGTTTTCTCTTAAATAACAATATATTTGATACAGTGAATATCTATTGATCTGGGATATCTGGTGACTCTGTGACAAGATTACTCGGGTATCGAAGAATATATGAAACATGAATCTCAATAAAAAATAATGTGTTATTAAAGTACCAAAAATAATAGACATATATAAAAAAAATCAATAATTCAAATTTTCAAAATTAAAAATCAATTAAAATTTAGAAGCGAAATTCGATCTACTACAAGATTTAGAGATCAAATTGATATTTTAAAACTAAAATATACCGCAACCCAAAATCACTATATTAATCAAGGCATCAAATTTTTTAACAATCTTCCCATCACAATTAGAACAATTACAGACTACTGTCAATTTAAATCTGAAGTAAAAAAAATATATACACAGACTAACTGAAACATAAATTATCTCGTATATACTCTCTCTCTATACACGAGTAGTACTATCATAGAGAATAAATAAATGTTAAATGAAATATATATCCTACTGATAATTCTAAAATGTATTATATTCTCTAATATTAAAATAAAATAAAAAAAACATTAACATAGCATAAAAATTAAAACGTCAGCGTTATATACATACATGGCAATTTCTACACCATAGTCTATTAGGCGAGTAGCAAAGATGGTAGATCACTCAATTAGCACCAGAGAGGTATCGGGATCGATAATCGGTGCCTCTTAAATCCATTTCCTTTGGGAAAAAAATTGAGGTATCGTGACAAGTTTTACTAGGATACCCGCTGAATACTCGACGTTATATTTTGGTTTTTTATTTTATTAAATGTATTTTTGTAAAGCGTTAATTAGTATATGTCGTCGTTTTAAAAATATTAAATATTTAACACATTCTCCCTTTATCTGTTAAACTTTAATTATTATTTATAGGGAATTGATTTTTTCAATAATTTTTCAGGTTTGAGATCAATGGCAATACGGACACAGAGCGGCGTGCAGTCAGCTTTACTTAACTAGAATTTCTGCAAAATAAGTGGAAATAAAACATTTATCTCATAATATTCCTATCACAATTAATATAATATTATTCAGGACATTTCCAGGAATTTATTAGGGTGTGGGTCTCTCGCTGGATGTTGCTGGGATGGACGATGTCGGGAAGAGCAGTGGTTAGAGAGACTCAACGGATTATTCCACTGGATCTTCCTCGCATTTCTTGCGACCTGGACAGAGTGAATTACTGCCGGACTGTGACAGAGTTCTGCGACTGCAACACATAAATGTGACGTCTACCCTCCCCTTTTGAGGGTGCATGATTTCTATAGATTCTCTCTGGCTGCCCTCTGAATTTAACGTGATAACGAGTCTCAGTCAAATTGTACAGGTATGGCTCTGGTACGATAACTGAATGTAATAAAAAAAGTTATATTTACCAATTGTAATAATAAAGAAAATAAAAAAAATAATATGAAGGAAAGCCATAAGATTTTAGTTACTGCCAGGAACTTAACTGCTCTAAAAATATATTAAGATTTTGTAGAATATTGCACGCGTTGCTTTGTTGAGTGGAATCGAAATGAGAGTAAACAACTCTCAAAACGATTCCGAGATAGGGTGGAACCCTTTGTGGTTTCTTTTGTATTTCAATAATAATATTCAGATTTTAATATATCATATTATGTCAGATAAATATTAAATTTAGCCTTATTTCCTTAAATAAAAAGTTACATACGGCTTATTTCAATGTACTGACTGCACGCACCTAGTGTATAGGTATAAAAAAAACTATTAATAATTTTCACAATGTTGTAATAATTAATTGCAGATATGAATATAACATTAAATTTTGTAATAATTTGAATTAGTAAGCGATTTCCCTCTAAAGCTGTTAAATAATAAGGTAATTGCAAATAAATGACGACATACGAGTACGTTAGCAATTATATAACAACTCCATGTGGTCATTAATTTGGCACTATTGTTTTTGACGGGAAAGCTTGGACGGTCTGTTTCTTGCAGCGCCCAGCGACAGGCTGGAGGGGTGGAGCTCCGGCAGGGGTTGGAAGCTTTACTTTAGTATCCTATATAGTATATAACGCTTATTCAGCGCATTGTTAAAATAATTTGAAAATATCACTTTTTCTCTCAGTGATTTCATTAATGCATTATTTAAACTCAGTGGCGTGCAGTAGATATAGATGTACGTTATGCTGTTACCAATGACATTATACAATCAAATATAATACATGTACTAAAATATATCTAATATATAAGATTACGAACTTTATTTTAACCAATGTCTTTAGAAAAAATTAATCCGTCATTTATACGACCATGTACTTATTTGTAATTTTAGAGTACTATTAATAGTGTTTTTAATGTTTAAGTTTTAACGTAAAATAAAACCTTCTTAGCCATATAAAAATCAATATAAAAAATGTATGGACGTTTTTAAGAACGCTTTTTATGACTGAACATGATTCTTTTACTGTTTGAAATTCCTTCACGAAATAATTATTTTTATTAAAGTTTAACGCGGGAAATAGTTCTGTCAAATGCTTTTTGTTTTTCCTAAATCAAAAACAAATTCATGCACCAAATGCACCTCGAACGCAAAGAACGACCATGAAATCAACACATTAAAAACAGTAAGATAGTCAAAGTCACGATTTAGTAAAAGAGGAAGTGGACATTTCACTAATTTGCACGTAGTTGTGACCTTTCTAATGTTATTCTGTTAAAGAACAGCAAAGGTAACGACTCCATACAAAACGGATCAACCGAAAGGAATTTTAAATTCAGTAAATAGCCAATTATATGAGTTGAATAATTCACTAGCTTAGAGTAATGTGAATAGCTCAATGCGGCGAATCCACAAGAGCGCCATGACTACAGCTGTGAATTGTCGTGGTAGTTTTTAGAACTAAGCGAATAAAGTTTCTACTGGTACACAGATGGTACGATAATTGTAAAAAATGTTTCCATATATGTTAATCCAATTATTCATTTGTTTTTTTTCTGGAACTTTTAATAATGCACAACTTGTTTGCTTGTATGCGCACTGCACGCCCCTGTTTAAGCTGTATAAATATATGAAATTTTTGTTTGAAAAAATTTGTAGCGAAGAATTCATTTAATTGACATAAAAAACAGTCGAAAATTTTTGTATTACATAAAATTGTACTTTACAATTTATTTATAATATAAAGAATAGGGAGACAATTCATTGTACTAAACTAATTGTTTATTTTGCAGCGAAAGATGGCGGTGATCTTTACATATTAGGGTACTAGTTGCATTATCAGTCATATTTTTTATTTGGAGAAAAACACGAAAATCTTTAGAACAGTATATTTATTAATGGTACTTACTATTATGAATGATAATCTCTATATTCTGGTTAAAGATATAAAATAAATGCAACAACTTCTTATAAAAAAACAAACTGATCCCCGTACTGGTAGCCAGAATATTTGTTTATTTATATAACCTATCAGAAGGACGCTATTGGTTGAATCCTAATAACAATAAATAGTAGCAAGCAAAAGCAACTGAATTAGCAAACAACAACACCGATTTTGAATGACAAATTTATGTCAAAAAGTATTATGTGAATGGTAAAAATTAACACAATGTATAAAATTTAAATTATTATTGTTGTATAATTTTATACGAGCTGCCAATGTTTATAAGAGCGCAAATATAATACAAAATAAAAATATGAGAAAACAACTGCGAAAAAAGATTTTGCTGACTTTACAACTAGTACGTATTTTTTACATTAATGCATATTATATTGTCAGCGTTAAAATTTTCGTTACAATCGAGTCATACATTTAAAAAATATCGCAAAGCTATTTGATTGCGTAAGCAGTATCAAAGTGATCGCGTGAGTGACACCAACATGCAAATATAGAAACAAGAAATTTGGTATCTGGTAGTCTGTGATATCCGCAATTCTTTTCCGTTCCATCAACCGAACTATAATTGAATTTAAAAAATGTTGTGCAGCCACGAATGAAAGTATTGAGTTTGTAAACGAATATATACATTTAGGAGCGATTTAAATGGAGCAGATATACAAATAAAGTAATTGTACGCCATTTCGGGCAAATTTAATAAATTTCTACACAAACTTTAAGAATAATATATTTATCATTGGCGGAATCAATAGAGAAATATTCCCGACAAACTAACATAAATAAAATTTTGTACCCGCCCATATATATATAATATAATACGAGTAATAGTAGAATAGTAGTACGGATTTCTAACGGAATCCATTTATCATCACAACACCAAAAGGTGACGTGTCTGTCAACACCGTTCACCCCCGGTGACCAACACCATTTGTTCTACCCTCTGTAATACTTATAATATAGATATTTAATCAGGGATGATAGTTCATATAAAACTAGCGAGTGGAAAAACAAGAAGAGTTCTTAAAAATATTTCCAAATTGTCTTAATATGATTTAGATACGATATGTGTACATGACATTTTTTCATATTGTTTATTCTTTTCAGGACAAATAAATGTAATTTATTTATAAATTAGAATAATAAATTTAATAGTTAATTTTTTATGTATACAATTGTTTGTGTATTTCCTGATTCTATTGAAAATGTGGTATTTGTTACATACGCGTCTAATTTTTAAAAACATAATTGATTTTATTTGAATATTATCATAGGTACATATCTAATGGTGTGTGCACATGGATAAGAGATTTCTTGTATTGTTCTTGAAATTCTTGAGATTGGATAAGAGGTTGGTGTGCGATCTCCGGATCGCATGACTCGTAGAATGGATTACGATAACTCCGGTTGTAAGTCGGAATTATCGCAGGGTGGGGAAGGAATATCGGAAAAGGATATAGAAAGAGGTAGATGAAGGGAAGAGATTTTTTCGAAGAACCAGCGAACTCGGGGAACCGGGATTTAGGAATGCACGCCTTACCTCAGATATGACGCCTCCGAAATCACACACTGCATGCACGAGGATAGTCGACGATCTCCGTTCCCGACTGAAGACGGTGATATCACAGTTCACTCACGGCACACACAAACAACAAAAAATATGATCACAACACAAGATCACACAAAACAGTGCTCTACTGCACTGGGGGTAATTGGTCCACAACACGAATGATATCGCGTTGTCGAGATCAAACAATAATCCAATATTGATCCAATGATGCCTGGTGGGGTCAGGTTTCCAATTCACACTGAGGGCAAGCAGTAGGTTAATGGGTCGAGGAAGGAATTTTGACGCGGACATGTGACAACAACATTAACAAAAACGCGCCAAAAGTGTATTTTACGAATACGGAACAGTTGGTATGTACTAGTTGCGTTACCCTACTTCACGTGTAAAATAGATACAGTAATGAATCATACCTCGCTTCGAGTTCAACTCTGTTGAGACGAGTCATCGAGATAATTCTCATTAGTTAGCATGATGATTTCTGTGTATACATATTATTTTGTGTAACATTTGTATTTAGATTTTTTTCCGTGATATTTTATGTGTTCTCTTAATTCTGTTTTTTTTTTAATATTTTGATTGAATTGTATTCTTTACAATAAAAAAATATTATATCAACGTCACCGGACCTTACACCGTGCGACTTTTTTTTCGAGAGTTTACAGTAACAATCCTCGAACAATTCATGCCTTACAAGAAAATATTCGCCGTGAAGTTGCTGTCATTGAACCAACACTTTACTCTTGTGTGTTCGCAAATTTAAGAGTCCGATTGCAAGAGTGTCTTGAGAGAAATGTACGGAATTTAGACGATATTGTTTATAAAACGTAAAATCCGCATCGTTAAACTCCATTTTGTATAAATAAAATATGAAAATAACGTTGTAGTTTCATTATTTTATTTAATATTAAACTTGAAAATTTTCCGCTGGACACCCTTTACTAATGAATCATAAATACTTTAGTTACATACGTGATAAAAATAAACTGGAAAAATATTTTTTATAAAAGTGTAGACAAACGTATCTCAAGAAAATCACCTGAAAAAGTTAGAAGAAGCGGTTAGTTAATAAACCAAGCCATTTATATCGTCACTTAGTCGCCTTACGGACAGGGTCCGCTAGGCGCCCACCTCACCCTCCACGGCCACTTACCCCTGTCCACCCGGAGGGTGTTTGCGTGAAATAAATGATTAATCACCAGCCGCCCTGTTTGATTTAACCAACTCTACTTATTCCCTGATAAACTAGTATTGTTACCTAAGCACTATTTCACAGAGCCAATGCCAACAAACACCCGCAGAGGAGGTTAGTTTTGCAAATCAAGTTTAAAAAATATTTTATATTAAAAAAAAAAATTAAGCTTCTGAACCTAACATATATTTTTCAAATGCTTCAAAAAGCAAATGGTTATGAAATGAAAAAATATTTTTTTATAAGGAAGTTTATTATCTATATTTTATGATACTTGCATGTGTTAAAAGTGGAAAATGACCATTTTACTTGAACATTTATAATAAGGCTATTCTAACATAATTATATTGAAATTAACATTAAATATGTGTGTTCATCATGCCAGCATAAAGTTCTCTACCAAATTGTCTATGTTGACGCATGTCTGATGTAGATTATGCAGGTCCCTCACGCTCTCGCTACACCAAATTATATTGATCAACTTTTTATAGATCCACCGGGACCCTTTTAGATACTTCCACATCAACGATTAAACGCAGAGTACATCACAGTCTAAGCTTAAACTCGAGGCGCACAGTTTAAATTTTTCCCGGAATCACAATCTATAAAGCGCTTGCTTGATATTTCAGAGACGACATTGATTCTATTTTCTAATTGAAAATTAGATTCCATCTTTGTGGAGCGAGTTCTCCCGGCCGAGATTTTGTGAAGACTGACTGCATCCCTTATGGTGCATTTGCCGACGTGACTATGGTCACGTGCGCCACATTCCTTATTGCTATTCCCACGCTGTGTCGATGCACCTGCGTCAAACAATACTTGGTTTTATTACCCTCCGCCTTTTACTTCGACTAAGTGTTTTTGTATCCTTTAATAAAATATTATTTTGGGTAATTTCGCATTCTGACAGCCTTGACAATGAGACGTGTTACCATGTCAAAACATCGACCTAGGTATCCCCAAGGAAACCATATACAAAAAAGAACGATCTAACCTAGAAAAGATGCCAGTTTCATATATATATACAGATTTACAAATAGTGTCTCTTCTGGGTTAGATCGCGTTCTTTGTATATGGTTTCTCTGGGGGAACCTAAGTCAAAGAATGCGATCTAATCAAGTTGCATACACTAGTGGCCGCGGAAACCTTAAATTAAACATATACATATATTGTTTACGCGCCTTGTTACTTCGATTGGCACCACTGGGTTTCCTAATTTATAATAATGTGCATGTGTGTGTGTGTGAGTATTGCCACCATTTTTTCGGAAAGCTAAGAAGACAGTAATCGACATATTACATCTCGTGCTTCGACCAGTCTATCGGTCCAAATAAATAACCAGTGCGCACTTCGGTCGATAGAAATCTAAAGAAGACACATCCACTTAAAATAACAACAACATCGGACTAGAAAGACAGCAAAATTAAATAGGTTAGTGAAGTTCACATATCATATGTGTGCTTATTTTAAATCAGAATTCTGGGAACCAGCTATCGAAGGCATTAATATAAACATACATACAATACAAAAGCCTTCAATAAATAATAAATTGATGAAATAATTATAATTTCATTATTTCCCTATTTTCTAAGGTTCACTCTTCTACAAGTGCATCAATGTTGAAACTTTTAGTATGAGCTTAAAACATTTTTACTTCTTAGATTCGAACAGACTGCTAGAATGGGAAGGTAAATGGGAATCCTTCTGAAAGGTAAACTCTATTTAATAAACCTGGAGCGAGACGATTAGGGGACGGATGATGATGTGGTTGGTATCAACTTGACCATTGGGCCATACTTTCCGGGTCGGCCTTGTTTGCTTATTAAGCCAGAATAAATTAATTGCGCGGATGGCGGTGGGGCTAATCTATCATTCTGCCGATAGAACGCAATCTTTAGTTTGAGTTGACCAGGTGGCGCTATTTGATCAAGAGTTAACCTTAAACAGGCCTTTAACAGCGGCAGTTCTCCGTAGGTTCACAAGTAGATCGCAAACTAACTTTCGATTATTCGGGTTATAGCCTATTATTCATGATACATCTTCATTTTGTTTGTTTTGGACCGAGTTGAAAAGTTACGTGTATCGTTAAATTATTGATTGTAATGTGATGTGATGCTCGAATGTTATTCTAATGGATATATTTAATATTTATAACATAACTGTAATATATATTTTTGAAGCAGAACCAGTCTCAAATAAAGGAATTCATAGAAAATTAGAATCTTTTTTAATTTTGTTAAATCCATTTTATGTCACATTACTAATTATAAAAATTACAACAAAGCGCTCTTTAAATCGCCCTTAACCGATAATGAAATAAGAAAAAGAAATCCAATAAGTAAAGCAGGTAAAATAACGAAAATATGAGAATCACAATTAACAAAGTAGTGAATTTAACTACCAGTTGTATTTTAATAATGTTTTCAATAAATATAACTCTTCATTCTGATTTGGACCATTGAGAAAGCTATTCACAGCCTTTATTTTAATTTTATTTTGTTAAATATGAACTACGGTTCCACAGTGCAGATTTTAAAATTGAATCTAGAGATAATCTATACACGACTACATATATAAGTTAGCATTTCATAATAAAACTTAAGTGGTTACATACAAAAATAATTTTTATAGTATGTGCACATGGAATACGTGTCACATTAATATTCTTGCTATTTTTAAAGTAAGCTAAACGCTTGGGCTATGAAAATAGAACTAATTTGTTCATCTCCTGGAACGAGACTCGAACTCCCGACCACTAGGCGAGTGTCTTAATCACTAATTTAATAAGCACGTAAAATTGCATTAAAATTTACTATACTTAGAATCTATCAAAACGAGTACAAGATGTCACGAAATGAGGTGATTCCAGCTAGTCACTACACACTGTAGCAGTACAAGTGATAGGGTCATTATTTTAGACATTCATTTTATTAAGATACAAGATGCGTGCTTATTAATAACCATAATTAAAAGGTTGGCTAAAAAATAACTATTTTATAAGAAAAATAATGTCTAAGTTAATAAATATGTTACTCAGTACTTGACCAAATAGTTCAATAGCGGACCAAAAAAAAATAAAAAAAATATTGAATATGAATGTATAAAAATAAGACAAGAAAAAACCTTAAAAATATACATAAAATTAACATTTCTTTACGTAGATTGCCATAAAAATCATGAAAAATACTGGATAACTCTTTTATTATATTATAGCTAGTGATGGTTAAATCGTTACTTTTAAACCATTTTTGTGACCGTGATTGTATTCGATTGTAACAATGTTTGGTAACTGATTATTCGCAATTATTCAAGCAATAACTGGTACGCTAGATATTAAATCTCCAACAGTTAAATCTCAGTTATTATCAATCGTCTCACAATCATGGTCATATAGCAGTTTACCGTCATTTTAGCCGATGAAAAAAGTCGGTGCCGGTGACTCTTTATTAAAAATTTACCTACTGAAATATTTGAGAACATTCTGAGAACACGGAGAATATTTTCTAATGTCTCTTCATTCCCCGTCACGTCCGTCAATCGTCAGCAGCATCTCAACAATTCTCGGCAAACACTGCCCTGAGTGCGATATATTGAGATATTTACTCGGCATACAAAATTCACGGGCCAGAGGCGACACACGCTCGCCACATGTCCAAACAAAGTTGGCGACACGGGAACGGGGCTGCAGGGAGGGTCGGAGGAGAGGGTGGGAGAGAGGCGCAAGTGTGGGCGTTGGGGCTGCTAGGGTGGAAGGTAGCCAGCGTGATGGGAACATGAATTAACTAAGAGTCCAAGATGGAGCGATCGGAGATTCCGGTACTAGACTGTCGCTTGCATTGTGCACTGTGAATCAATTAAAATAAACGTAGATACTAATCACATTTTTATTTTATACTATTTTTTTAAACATTGAATGAAGAACAAGAAACAAAACCATATTTTTAAGTTGTGCAACATTTCTTCTAAGTAAATATATCTTCTATTTAAAGAGTACAGTGTTCTAGACGTAAGACAAATTTATATGTTGAGACTCGTATAATATTTCGATTCAAACAATAACTCACCCATATTTATAAATCATGGTCACAACACAAGACAATAAATAAACATCTACACACCTGTTTCGAGAGCAACAATATTATTTAAACGTTTCTATATGTTTTAGGTCCGAAACTGTACAACACACTAACACTAACTGGAAATCGTTCACTTACAAAAAAATTACGCAAATATGGACTCAATACATGATTCAATTGGGTAGATATCAGTCAGAAGCATCGCTGTTCAACATTCCAGCTTAATCACAATACCACTAATGATTCACTTTAGATTTATAACACATTCACTACATATGTTTATTGTCTCTATTTATATTTTTATATAACTCTGTCGAATCTTAAATTATTATTTTTTTTTTTAAATGAAATAAAACTGAAACAAAACGGAGAAAACTGTCTACTTTAACATATACGGTAGTCTAGCAAAGTAGCCAAGACAATGTTTTATATATCAGAGGTGGAAACCTACTACAACCCATATAGTAAATTAATAAGTATATTATATTATTGTATGTTTTCTTCTAATATATGTTAAACAAATATTAAATAAATAAATATATAATATATTATTGTAACATTGAAGGAGAGAGATTTCTTCTTTATAACTGGAGTACTATTCAGTTATGGAAACGGAACATACGTTTCAAATATAATACAAAATACGTATTATATTTGAAACGTATGTTCTGTTTCCATAACTGCAGGCACTGTGTTGTATTAGTTATGCTCTCAGTCAATAATTCCTCAAGTATATGATTTATCACTTTGGTCTCCATCCATCGGAAAATTTAATAAGATAATATTATGTCTGGTTTAAATTTGGAGTGCTAGCATGAAAGCTTTATCAAGACAAGTTGAATAAAAAGTGGGTTGACTTTGAAGCATTGATTTATTAACCACGAAGGGACCTGTTTAAGTCGTTTCTCGTTCAAATCTGTAAACAATTTTAAAAAAAACATAAATTATTTTATTTTATTTATTTTAGTCGGGCGTAAAGATTATTTCTGAGCCTTAATAAATTATATTTAAAACTTTATAGAATAACGACTTTTATTAATGATTATTGATAGAATCGGCGTTAACTTTGTAGAGTTTTATCATAATCGATGGATATAAATAAAATAATGTTATAACTCTACTTGAGTTTATTAGCATTTCTCGAGTTTCTAGAGAAATAATAACTCTCATCGACAGTGAAGTATTGAAGATAAGTCGATGAGCGTTACTGTTTCTCTCGAAACTCAAGTAGTGCTATTAAATTCAAGTATAGCTATAACATTGTTTCATTTATACCCATCCATTAACTTAGTGGGTATCTGTCAGCCCTATAGCTGTCGTCGGAAGTTTATTTTCATTATGTTCAACTTTCGCTTTCCAAAGATTTTTTATAGCGTATTTTCTACAGTAAAAACATACTCTGATGTTCGATTTAATAACCTAATTTTCAAACTATGTATATAGTTATAATTTCTGTCATTAGTAATATTATTCTTGTTTTAAATGTTGCCACTATTGTAGAGCTTACTGGTGTCTAATTCGAAACGTCTTTATTCTATGTTTTCGCTGTTTGTAATGTTCAACTAAAACTATTGTAATAAGTGACAATGTAATCAAATCACTCAGACTGCGTGTTGTGTTGAAGTAATAGTCATTTAGAGTACTGTTTTTAAAGTTTACAGAAGGCAATCGTCTCAGAAAGTACTGATGCAGGTTGTTTCAAAGTCAAACTATATTAACTCGTTAAATTATATTTATTAATAGTATAAAAAATACAGCTGGGTAGTGACATATTTTCGAGCTTTGTCACCCTGTAGCCCGGTGTCCAGGTGAGTTGAGAGCAGATTTGTTAGTAGAAGTTGGGAATGTTTTAATACCACACTCGTGAACTTAACACCGATATAATTTAAAAGCATTTCAACTGTTAAATATATTTTTTTTAAATGCATCACTAGAAATAACCCGCCAATAGTGACGCGAAAATAGTATTTTTTTATATCATTAATTTATTTTAAAAAACTGATGCAAGTACAATATCATACCATAAGGTACGGTACATAGACAATTGGTATTTATTTTATACTCTAATGATATATTTAAACTCAAATTACATGGTAAAATAATATCTTATGCAGACGATACAGTACAAATAATTAATGAAAAAAACTTGGACTGACGCTAATATATCTGAAAATGAGGATGTTAATACCATAAAAAAGTGGACGGGTAATAACCTAATATCAATTAATACTGATAAAACATATTTTCTACGATTTGCTATTCAACAGAAAGATAACACTGAAATTAATATTAAAATTCACACCAAAGCCTGTACTCAAGGAGACTCTTGTGACCAATGTTTATCAATTGAAGAAAAATACTGTATCAAGTACCTAAGAATCATAATAGATAAAAAACTCAAAAAGAAAGAACATATTACTAATCTTATAAACAAAATAAGAAAAACTGCCTACATAATTTTAAGACTCAGAAACATCTTATCACTTACAAATCCGAAAATAATATATTACCCGTTTGTATAGTCATATTTGAAATACGGTATTATTGGATGGGGAGGAACATATAAAACTTCAATATCACAATGAAAAATCACTCAAAAACTGATGATAAAAATTATTCTAAAAAAAAAGACTATCCAAGTATATGACTCTTTACAGATTTCAAAGTACCAAAAATAATAGATATACAAAAAAATTCAATAATCTAAATATTCAAAATTAAAAATCAATTAAATTTTAGAAGCGAATTCCGATCCACAAGTTTTAGAGACCAAATTGATATTTCAAAATTAAATATACCGCAACCCAAAATCACTATTTATCAAGGCATCAATTTTTTTAACAATCTCCCTGTCCTACTGATTATTTTAAAACTGTATTATATCAAATACTAATTAAATGTATTATTTAGAAAGATATACAAATAAAATCAATTTTATCGAAATATATTATTGTTACGCCACCGGGATTCGAACCTGGACTATAACTTCACAATAAGAATGTGTTCTCCTAATAATTTATAAGTTGTATCAATGTGTCCCAAAATGTAATAATAATGAATTGTTAATTCTGGCGTTTCCCATTTCTTCCCGCAAAAAATAATGTGGCGAGGTCCGAGTTTTACTTTCACTGTTAAGAATATACTGTATAATTAATTTATCATTTAAAAAGTCTGGGATATCACTGCCGACATAATATTGTACATTTCGATACTACAGTGTCAAAAATTGAAAAATACTCGATTTCGGTGATATCTGTCAGGTGGCTCAAAGTTAAAAGTAAACGACAAAAATGAGATGACCCAACGCGTTTTCGGATAAACTAAGTTTAAAAGTAAAGTTTATAGTTATCGACCCTGACGCAACCGGCCCTTAATAAGTCTATTTTTTAAAATTTAAAACCGCAATGCTGCTGTACTATGGGTATCTGGGTAATTATTATAATAATTCTGTAATATTTGTGAAATGAATATTAAGAATGTAAGTAATTATTAGTAATCGCTTTTAAGTGTTAATAAATATACGGTATTATATATCTAGAAAAAGATCTAGATTAGAACAAGCAACGCTTAAATGACAAATTTAAAACATTAGTGTAACGATTGAAATCACATTTGTACAGAATTGACAAATGGATGATGACAAATTATAAAATGATTATCAAAGTGCAGGCGTTCGCGTCCGGCGCTGGGTGGCGCTGGGTGGCGCGGCGACGCCGATCTAAGCGTCGCGCGCCGGCCGAGATTTATGAAAGCAATTGACAAAGTAGTAAATGGCCCATTAGAAATCAGCGTGTGGAGGGTAGTGCTAGGTTACCAACCCCTTGTTATGTGTGCTACCCCTCTAAGTGAAACTAGCGTGAACTTCGCTCCACCCCGTCCACCGATTCCTATTAAAGCAATTTTACTGATTCGGATAATATTTTTCATTGGAGGCGATCGTACATTAGAAATGTCAGAACGCGCCGCTAAACTCGTAACTAATGAATGGAAATGATAAAATTAATTTAATATGTACCTACTGCTTTCGTGCAATTTATTGAATTGAACTAAATTTTTGAATTTAACTGATTTATATCATTCGTAAAAAAATATGGAACATTTGCATTTAATTCATTAAACGAATCCTTAAAAATAAATTAATCTAATGTTTTCCAGCTCATGAAGATATATTGACGTAGTGTCGTCAACGGTAGGTACTCACAAGGTGGCAACTATCAACCTACTATTATCGTTAATTACTAATAATAATACCGTAGATAATAATGACATAGATTTAATTTAATAGATTCAACAGTATGCAGGATGTAACAGACCTAGTTCACAATATTTTACGGATTATTTGACTACTTAACGAGTTGAAAATATTCAAGGAGTAGGTATATACAAATGCTGTACTGTTACAAAAAATAAATTTTGTATGAGATTTTTACAAAATCATGTTAAACTCTACCTACTTCGAAATACATATATGCAAAATTGAGCTATTATTATGCTACATCTTTGCTTTAAGCCCTAAATCATCTGACAAAAATAGTCTGACCACTCGAAGTTTTTTGTATTCAATTCAATTCAATATATAATTTGGAGTGAATAAAATATTTCAATTAATCTAAAAATCGCATAACTATGACTTTTTTAAATACATATTTCTCTGACATGGTTGAGCACACGCAGCTTGAACATTTTCTACTCATATTTTTAATATGTATCCACCCCTAAAATATTACTCACTAGGTATGTTACATCCAGTATACCAATACGATATTATAGATTTATTAATATATTATCTATTTTTTATCGCGTAATTTCAATGGTTTGCACTAAGCTAATTAAGATTTTTTTTTAAATGCGAGACTTTTCCGTAAAATGTAACACTATTTAATTCGAGGTTTATTACAGATTTAGTTCGATAGTTGTGGGTAATTTTTTTTTTTGATTATTCGACCAGTATGGATAACATATTATTTAGTATACAATTCTACCAAAACATAATATATGCATGTATTTGAAAAATAGTGTAAGAATTGTTGGAAAATCCCAATGAATTTTTAAGACATTAATAATAATAATCCCTATTTGATGGTTAAAGACCCCTCTCCTGCCACTGCAATTACTTTTCATACGTATTACATAACTTGAAATAAACAAAAAAAAAAAAACTATTAAAACCGTAAAATGAGATTATTAAAATGTAGGTACATCTGAAGCAGATGAGAATTTTCTCTTAGAGCTGAAATATTTACATTTAAATTTAGAAAATGTATTCACCCTCAAATTATAAGCTAAGTCTGTTACACGACATTAGTCAAAACGAATTTCTAAAGAGAGTGGATCCATTCCATAAGTTGACATATAATTTATTGGTAAAATCCAGATTCATCGGACTATTTAATGATTATATGGATTTATTTATATAAATTAGCTAAAATTATGCGTTATAATTTTGCAGTAAAAAAATAATACATCTTTTGATCATTATAGGTGTTCTCCTACTGAATTCAAAAAACTTATTGTTTTCGCGGAAGAAAACTAAAACGCATAGATTAGAACGCACCGTCGCAGGACCTGTTTATCTGAAAACATTGTTTCTCCTTCCCCAAGGCTCACTTCCCTCGGGGGTTAGGGAAGGGGGACGAGGTTGCTACCCCCTCCGCTTACCCCTAGGAGACAAACACCAAGCAGCCCCCCTGATTTATGGGAACAATTTCTCTTTATATCTCTCTTGGCTCGCGATCTGACGCCGAGTTCTAATGGATTGATGCAAAAATCCGTGCGCATCATCGGCCTCAGGGAGGATGCGAGCAGGTGATGGAGCCGATTGGGTACAACCATCTGCCGATGAACAGTCGCTGGCATCGTCATCGTACACTGAAATAAAATATGTATGTGTGTAAAGTCTAAAGCGGCTGGATGTGGCAAGTGTGCCAAGATTTGCATTGCAAAATGTAATGCATTCGGTTGGAAATAATATTTTACTTACTTACTTACCATCGCGCCGTTTCCCCGCGGGGGTTGGCAGAGAGCATTGAGTTCCACACTCCTCTGTCCGGACATACAATTCTCGCCTCATCCACATTCATACATCTTCCCATACAAGCTCGCCGATTATTGAGGCTTCTAACAGGACCATTCTCCTGTATCTGGTTTACTTGGTCTTGTCAAGTCTTCCGCGGACCTCTACCTCTGGTGCCATCAACACTTGCGTCATGTATCTTTCTTATCATTCTGTCCTCATTCATCCGTTCCATGTGACCAAACTACCTAAGTGATCCTTTCTTAATCTTACTCACTATATTAAGATCAGCTTTACATTCTTTCCTTATTTCTTCATACTTTATTCTGTCGTAAATGGATCTGCCATATATACGCCTACGTGATCTTATTTCTACTGCATTCAGTCTACTTTTGTTCTTCTTCTGCCAGCTCCAGGTCACACTTCCATTCATCAGTGTCGGTACCAGGACTCAATTGTGAACCGCTAATCTCGCCTCGGTTGACAAGTTCCCAAGTTCAAAGCGCCGTTCACCTTATTCCGTGCAGTCACCCCTACATTCGATATATTTCTCAGTCTTTCTGTTTCTATCAAACGTACTTCCCAAATATATAAACTCATCTACTTGTTCCAAACATTTATTATCTACAAATATTTTGTACGTTGTCTTGCTTTCCTCCTTCTCGAATACCATCACTTTCAAATTGTTGATAATAATTGATGATATTGACATATCTTTTATAAATGTGTCTGAATATGCAACGCAAAGTATGATCTAGATTGATGGGAAAAATTGTTGGTCCGCAATTAATATTTATATAAATAATATACATAATTTATATAAATAAATTTTTATTTTTTAATATTATTTTGAAATAATTATGAGAATATCTGAATCAAGGACATAATCGGTATTCCGAGTTTTTTGGGTGTAAATATCGATAGTTCAATAAACACAACCCATTAGCTATAAATGATTTTCATAGTACAAGATGCTCAACACATGGGTTAAATATCAGTTAATTTTTCATAAATTTTAAATGCAGTGTTAGTGCATCTAATTCGGCGTTTATCAATGTAAATAATATTAATATTACATATATCTATTCTACATTTATTCTATGACTTGAATCAAAATTATTATTGTTAAATGTAGTGTTATTGTCACCAGTTATAGTTTTGTTCCTACCCCTTAGCCCATTCCCAATCATTCCACATTGTTCCTTTGGCTCGACTGATGTGTTTTTGATTTCGTCGAAGTGTCATACCGCTTTGAATTTTATGATTTGTGGACGGTGAAGTTCAACAGAGTTTTACCGTAGCAGTTTTGTTTTTGGGGTAAACTTCGGGATAAGCCGGTGACGGCGTCATCATCAGGTGAGCCGAGTTGTCCTCCTGTCCTGGTCCGCTATCGAAAGATTCTCTCATCCTTCATCATTCCCTCATTTCCGATTCCCTATTTTCCATTCATCCATTCTTTCCGATTCCATCACCACCACTGTGTGTTCGGCGACCTGCGTCGATCACAACGATCTTCACGTTATTGGTTATGTCCCATGGAAGATCGGTGATAATTCTGACTATAATAATCTAATTGATAGCAACCATAAGTATCCACGTTGTACTCTCATTGTACTACTGTAGAAGGATTTTTAACTAGCACAATAGTCTTCTTCCAACGTCCCTTTTACCATTAATTTTGCATTATTAACTGTAGAAGCCTATAATTATCACTCCTTAAAATTTCTAAAAGCAATTGATTATTAACGATATACAATCAAAATACAACAACTTTTTTTTTTACTAAAAGTACATAGGTCTTTTATGCACAGACTTGATAGCTCCGCAGCTTTCACCAGGCGATCGGTGTGAATCAAGGAATGCTATCAAAATACATTTTATATTTAAAATATTAATTATAATAATTACATGCAATACATGAATGCATGAAAACATTAATTGCACTTAATAACGTAAATATCATTTTGAAATTCATTTTCCTATCCTATACATTTAAAATAATAGGAATAATTTAAATGCTCATTGAAGTCAAGAGTACGATAGAACTCTTCGTCAAAAAATAAGCGAATGTTGAAAGGGGATAGATAAAAATTATGTCAGAGAATACTTGGCTAGATTTACTGGCGATAGAATATATATATACGATACTAAGTCAGAGTATGATTTCAGAAAGAAAATTTTTTTTTCTGCAAAGCCTTACATATCCTGATTTTACATAAAACCAATGTTTCGAATGAAGTTCGAATAACAGCTCTTCACAGAGCATTAAAAAATAAATAATAATTCAGTCAACTCTTGGAAAATTATTAGGTTGCTACAGCAATCCATCAAAAAGCATGGCGCAAGTACAATAAGTTCCTGTAAATTTTAAATATCTATTCAAGGATTGACAGACAAAAGAGGGTTACATTAAAACTGAGAGAGACAAACATACGGCAGGTGGAGTAGAGAGAGGAGACAAAATGTAAAATGTTTTTCAGTCTGCCACTCAAACAAAGCCAATCGATACACTTAAAGCGCGCTTAAGAGGCGAAAACAATTGAGCAATAAAATAATAATAAAGATGATGGCCCCCAATAAACAGTCCTCGCTTTGAAAAACATCTCCCGAATTTCTGTGTTAATCTGGGATGCTGGGGAGGTGGAGCAATTTTTCAGATGATTATTAGGTGCCCTAAGACTGGTGAGTACAAGGAGGGAGAATTGTATAAAAATAATTCTGTTAGAGAGGTGAGAGCCGAACGGGGATGGCTTGCCACAATGGATTATTTTTTTGACGTAATATTTCAAAAAATAAGTACTTAGAGTAAAAGGTTCCCATATTTATCAAATTTTAGAAAGTTGTATATATCTTAGTACATTGCCTCGCTTCGAGTACCAGTACACCATAGCCATCTATGGATCAAATTTGATAATTCATTTTTCCTTGAAAATAGCAAATATTATATGTCAACTCAATGAGAATCTGATTTGGGCGTGAATTGGTGAACGTTATATATATATAAACAAAGTGATCACTTAAGGCAGCCGAAGACAGGTCGTAAGCCCTGTAATTACCCCATATTTTCTATATATATTTTTTTCGAATCATTAGCGTCTATTCGTAAACATTAGTAACGCTGGTTTCTGAAAACTGAGCTTAAATACTAATTACTTTAGTTTTACAGTTAGTGAAATCTTTTTAAATATCACGTGAAGTTATAAATAAATAATTATATTTTACAAAAAAAGAACATTCAAGCAGTTTAGCGTTAGGCAATAACATTCAATTTCGGATTTTGACAAAATATATGTAGAAGAACAATACCAATTTAAAAAAAAATAATAGCATGTGTTCAGTATCCTGAGAAGTTAAAGAACTGTTTCACTTTCAATATCAAATGATTATTAACCTTTTTTCAGCAAATATTTTCATAGGTATTTGGCATTTTTTATAAATAAGACGTTCGCAACGATACATCTTTGATAGACCGTTGAATCTTGTTATATCTAGTGATGATTAAACCGTTATTGAGACATTGTTTATATTCGATTATAAAGATGATTGGCAACTGATTATTCAAAATGCTACGAGCAATTACTGATACACTAGAAAATAAACCTCGCAATAGTTTAATTTCAGTTACAAACGAATCCAACCACAGTCACAATAATAGTTTAAATAACGAAATACCATCACAAATTATATCCCATTAATTAAAATCTTTTAAAAACTAAACGTCCGATTCCACGATGATCTCGCAATAAGACTTAGATCTCTGAGAGTTAATAAAGTTATGTACGTACTGGATGCGTCATTCTAAACCGGGAGAAAAACATATGCGGTGAACTTTGTACTGTACTCTGCGCGTTCGAGTCGAATCTCCGAGAGAAATCTCATCTGTGCACACGGGTCATTTAGTCTTGTCGAGAATTATGCTTTCAGAATCAAGATTCAAGAAACCATGAAAGAAAAATATTTTAAAAATTTGGCTTCAAAACAAGTGCACACTTTTATGAAAATCCTGTATGTTTATCACAACTTTGTACTGCTTAAAGTGCGTATACTATATATTTTGTAAAAATAATGTAAATAAATAATAAAACAGATAAAAATAACATATCAGTTAAGAATTCCACCACAAAGCAAAGCAGGAGCAGGGTGGGGTACACGCGGATTTCTTTATACTGGTAAGAATTAGGATCTCTGGGGGGTGATCCGTCCTGATAAACACTCGCGGGGAGGATTCCTTTCCATTCGCGGAATTCTGAAAAGATTGAATGGCCCCACTCTAAGGAACATTAAGATCGCGTGAAATAACCCACACCAGACGAATTTTTAGTTCAATTCTTCAAAAAATAAAATATAAATTTAATACCAAACAAGAAGGAAAATGGAAAACTTAAAACAATTGAATAGTACAATATATATGTATCTAAGATCTGATTAAATTGATGACGCCTTACACCACGGACTAACTGCCGGATAAACTGTTCGGATAAACTGCCGAAAAACTATCTGCTGAATAAATTTACTCGGTAACTAAGAAGACACTAGTACCAATGGTCTATTTTATTTATTTGATAGACTTAAAAAGTTGTCTGTGGTCGTGAAATACAGTACTAATTTTATCCGTCGAATAAAACTTAACGGTACTATTTTTTCTGTCGTCTGATATATAACTGAGGCATTGAATATCCTCACAGCCACACTACAATTTTATCCGACGGATAGTTGTTAACCAGAGTGTTAAATCAGCTTCTAAGAACATGACTAAATATTTTTAAAAATGTATTTTTATTTTGAGAAATAAAAATACACGCCATTTCCGTGTGTGTACATTGAAAATATTTTATTTTTTAGCGTTTCTTACGTCATCCGTGTGAAAGCATTCCTCAACACCTCGCCGCAGCACGCGCGAGAGGTCCCGGTGATGTATCTGTGATGTAACGATTTGTTAGGGGTTGTGTGGGAGGGAGGCCGCGGCGGGAGGCTCTATCCATCATCAATTCGAGCCTTTGTGCCTCGAGAGCGGAAATTCCGACGCGGATTTTCACGCGGTTTGCTCGCAATGTGGTAACATTTGTCTCGGTGGCGGTAGACCAATTCCTGTTTCAGGTTGTTTTTTTTTTAAACCATTAAATATAATGCATGTTTTTCTAACTTTTAAAAATGATTCATCCAGCAAATAAATACAACAGTTAAACTAAAAATATACAAATTAATTTTATTTAATTATTTAGAACCGGCTAAAAAAAAATACAACTGAAATATTTATTTATACATATTAATTACATATAACTTTTATATATCATGTTTCATTTAAAATTTTACTATATAACTAAAGTCTATTAATATAAACAACTTTACAATTTAAATGTAAACTTAAAGTTAACTGGGCGTGCAATATAAAACGGAAATACCAAATAACTGCATAAAAGACAACTGAACATAAAAATATAATAATGTAGGTTATGTTAAGTTACATTAAATTAGGTTAGGTCAGCTGACTGCACAGTTGTTTATGTGTGCAATTGTCCATATATGCACCACAGCTGTCTTCATACAAAATACGGACATTTATAATACCTACTTACTTTAAATCATTTCAATACATGTTCAAAGTGGATGAGTTTGATTTAAAAATAAATTACGAACTTTTTATTCGTATTAAATCTAGTTTTTACATTAATATTTTTTTAAATAATAATTTAAAATATGTTAATTATTTTGGTTATATAAAAATTAACGTATGTAAATATAATATAATTGAATTGAATAACGTAACCCAATTCAGTGCAGGTCCCCGAGAGTAAATAATAATCATACAATATTTTTAAGGAGAACACATTATTTTTGTGAAGTTGAAATTTTTCAGAACATAGGTCTGTGATATTTAATACAAGTTAAATGTATCAAATACAAATATATACAGATAAAATCAATTAAACGAAAAAATATTATTTCGATAAATTGTTTTTTCTGTAATTTGTATTATAATATATGTATATGTATGTCAATATCATCTATTTGAATTCTTATTTAATTGCAATTAATTAAGTCAATTTGAAAATTTAATATACTTTTATCATAATAATTATTCATATTATTGTTTCAGCATTGGGAAAAATAATTATGGATGAAAATATACAAATCAACCACTAATAAGGTTTTAGTCAAGTTCATCGATAAATAAATTATGATTTCGCTGTTTTCATGTTCGGCACATATTTTGAGAAACTTTGTTAGAAATATCAAATGAAGGTTGAAAGATTACAGTCGGTACGGCAAAATTGAAGGTAGGAGGTTCTAAAGGCGTCCTCATCACGCGGTCTATTAGCCCTTCAGAAGGGCTGATTATGATTGATTCCCGACGTAGAAAAGCGAGATCCAGCCTTAAAACTAACTTGTTGATGCTCACTCGACGCAGAATTTACTATTTTAGTATTGATTATTTTACTGAATGGTTTTAGAGAACATAGGCATTTTTAAAGAGCGAAAAAGGATGAAACAAGCAGATTTTTTAATAGTTTTGCTATAATATCATCACTTTTGACAAAAAAATTCACAATATATACATAATTGATGCATAATTAATTGTTATGTACTTGACTTCTTAGTACGTCATTAGTGTACACCTCGTAATGAGAAGGTCTAAGAAATAGACTTTATAACAATTATTACAATAAGCTAAAATTTAGTACAAGGTATATCACTAGTACAGGTCAAGCTATTAAGCCGATGAACCGCAGATAAAAGAAACGCGCGCACTCCTGTGTGCCATCTATATAGCCACACATACCCGCACCGGCGGTGCAGCACACATACACACACCATTCCACCATTCCAAGGACATCACATTAATCGTCGTTTTTTTCGGGACATTTTACTTTTTGAATTTGACTGGTATGACAATGATGAGCGTCAGGAGTCAGGAGAGGTGAATCCCGAACAGAAGTGGCCAAACGCAGTACACCATCAACAGTAAAAGACCGCGCGAAAAGAACCAAATCGTTTTCCACCACGACAACGCTCGCCCTCATGTCAAACGCCACGTGATCGAATCTATCGCTAGCTAGCAAGATATGCGATTATCACCCTCATCCGCCCTACTTTCCCACCGAGGCCCACTGCTCTCTGAAAAATTGGCTGGTTTGAAAAGTCTACAACGATTTGGAGAAGTTGATGAAGGATGTCAAATTGTGGATTTCTTCAAAAAACAAGTGCTCCTTCGCCCACAGAATCGACGAATCGGGTCTTCCAGGTGAACGGGAATCAGTAGCTGACGTTGATGGTGACTTCGCCCCTGAATGATAATATGTTTGAGTTTGTTTTCGTTTTTGGTTATGTTACAATATATTTTTTTTACTATATAATTATGCATTAACCTAATTTAATAGATAATTTTTACTTGATATTGTGATGACGCAGCTTTACGAGGTCCTTTATCCGAGGTGGGTTAGGGGACCAAAGTGCTTCCATCTTCCCATGCACTGCGCCATTTTAGTATTTATTGACCAATCAAAACCCAATCTGTCTTCATACAGTCTCCGTTGCTGTTTTCCCAGCTTAGTTTGGGGCGATCCAACGTCTATCTTCTTCATGAACCATCTTCGTAGTCGTTCCTGTGGCATTCGCAAGATGTATCAAAGGCACCAATTGAAATATTTATATTTGTAGAATAACGGTTGGTTGATGTTACTCCTACTACTCCCCTAAGATAACTCATTTCGGCAGCCTGGATTCTTGATCTCTCTCTCGATGACCAGCTTCAAAATTAATCAGTTTGGTTTTTAGTTTAAACATTAAACGCGAATTTCTTTATCATCGCACTATAGAGGGAACGTAAAATCTCAAGATAAAATGCCAGAAACGACGTTGAATGAATATGTTGTTCACAAAAAAAAAAGCATAACGAATCTAACTTCGCAGAATTATATTAAACACGGTACATATATTCCACTTTAAAACAATGCCGTAGTGTATGTTTGAATGTACATTAGTCGACAATATCCACGTTTCATTACGCTCGAACATTTGCGGAGAAGTCATCCCGCGCCTCGACACCGACGCCCAGCGGCGAGGTCCGAAACGGCGCGAGGGTCGTAAACGCCCGCCAAGTGCCCCATTCCTCGGCGCATTCCGGCGCGCTGACCGGACGGGGTAGTTGTGCGGAATCTGCGGCCACGACAATAAGAAGAGACGAAGAAAGTGCTGGGAAAATTCCCACTGCCCGCAAAGTTTTGATTGTGCGCTGCAGCAGGCATTCTCCGCGGACTTGGGGGAAATCTGATGAAAACATTTGTTTGCAAACTTCGGCAAGTCCACCGCAAAGCTTGCGGTATGCGTGTAATTCAATGAGGTTCTCTCTCTCTCTGTCTCTCTTTCTATCCGTGCCCTATTCTATTTTATATTCTCCGTTACCTTTTTTGCGTCCACCTACCTTTCCGGTGGAATGATATTTTAAGCCGGCCGCAGGCATCCATCTGTGTTGGATTCTTTCGGATAGTTTTGCGGTGACGCGTTTTATTCCTTTGTTGTGATGAACTTCGAAGTTCCTTTGGTGAAGGATTCAACCATTTTTTGGCATAGAGATGAATAATGTAAGATGATTTATTATTAAACTTCAGAAAAGAGTCGAAAAAAAAAAAAATTATAATATCCAACGCAAACACATGTGGTTGGTTATTCATTCTAATATAGTGTGTTTAGCGGAAAAATTTCAAGATTTAATTGTAATTGCTCGTATACCATTAGGGTGAGGTAAGTGGGAGGGGTATTGTACGACGCGCGTGATTTGCGGAATTGTCAGCCGCAATGAGTTACTGGTCGGGCGCGTACTGCGCATTCGCGGTTGAGCAATATTTAAATTGCGGTGATTCATTGGTACGTGAGCGTCGCTCTTTTTGTGCTCACTTCAATATTCGACGAGTAAGTGGTGTGCCGAGCACGCAACTTATCTGGTGTTGAGTTCAAAAGTTCAGACAAGAAGGGACAGTGGTTAACCAAACTCCTCCGGGAAAATCAACGTCAGCAGCGACGCCAGAACATGTGGCTCAAGTTCGACGTGAAATTATGCGCAATCCGCGTAAATCGATAAGGAAGATTGCATCCTGTACTGGAATAAAAAAATCAACAGTGCACGTTATTTTGAAAAATAAACTACAGTTTCAACCATACAAACTACAAATCATGCAGTTTATCAATGAAAATGACTATTCTTTACGTGAAACCTTAGCAAGAACGATGGTAGAATGTTTTGGAACAGCACAAACGCTTGGAAACATATTGTTTACGAAACTAAGCACATTTTCACATCGATGGCTATATTAATAAACAGAACATGAGATACTGGTGGAACGCCATCAAAAACGTTTGCATTGTCCATAAACGACAGTGTGGTGTGCAATTTCTGCCCGAGGGATAATTGGCCCTTATTTTTTTAACCAGCGAGAGACAGTCACTGCTGACGTGCATTGCCGAATGCTCGACGAGTTTTTGGTACACACCGATAGAACACAATTTCAGCAAGACGGTGCCACTCCACACACAGCTAGAGTTTCAACGGAGAAGATGAGGAGAATTTTTCCCAATAAATTAATCAGCAAGTACGGAGACATGACAAAAAAAAACTGGTTAGTTAGTTAGTTTTTTGTCATCCGGATGAAGGTGTTTTCTGAAACCTGTTGGTGAATATAATTAACTCAAATAGTTTAAAAACAAAGTTAATAAATTATTAAATATATATATTACCGTTTGAGTTATTTTATAACACAGTATTTTAATAAGCAAATTTTTAAGGAAACTATATTTTCAATATGTAGTTGAAATTTCAGAACAGAGTTCTTTGATAGTTAAAACAAAATATTTTTCAAATCTAATATGAAATAATAAATGTCTCACCAAAATAGAAGGAACACATATTAAGTTCCAAATTCGATATGAAATTACATGGTTAGCATTGTGTAATTGGTAATTCATTCTCCATACAAGAGAAAGTTCCGAATTCGACAACCGGCGGTAACAATATATTTTTCTAGATAAAGTATAAAAATGAAGTTTTTTTAAATAAGTAACACATTTATCTATCAATATAATTTTTCAAATTTAATATGGCACTTAAAATGTCTGAGAATAGTTTAAAAAACACGAGAGCTAATGTATGTAAGTAAGTACTGTAGTGTAAGAGAAATAAAAAGAAGGAGAAGAAGTCTTCTAATAAAACTACCATACCATATGATTAGTATTTTATGAAACTATAGATATATGTAAATTAATTGTTCAATACAACATTGAAAAATCTTAATCAAAGATTTTACTATAGTATAGTGTCAATAAAAGTGACTTGACATTTGGCGCAATAAAAAATACTAATCAAAATAGTGACAGTAATTAGACCGCCCTTACATTCCGTCTTTCTCCGCGAGATGGCGTCCAGTGAGTATCGGGTGGTCAGTAGGCGGCCGTAATTTCATTACTCCGCTCAGGAGACAAATGGGAGGCCATTAGCACCGCCTACCCTGGGCCCGAGGGATCGGGGCAGGCTCCGGCCTAAAAGCCTCTACGGCCCAAAGATATCACAATATAATCCACTTAATAACTTACTGTTACTCCTGCGTGGGAACCTCCTGGACACTCACAAACTTACATATTGTTGTATAATGCAAAATTGTTTTTTCCTTTAAAAATGTATCATATATCCATATTTATTTTTGACCCTTCACCCTCTAAAGTATATGAAATCTGTTATATTCCATTTCATTTTGTGATGTTTAAAATATCACATTCCCTTGACACGATATTTGAAACAACTTATTACTAATTTAAAATTTTCTTTAAATCTACCTTACATTTAATTAGTATTAATATTGAACTATATACGATTCAAAGAGAAGGAATCACTTATTCAGATATATTCAGATAGAGAGCTTGGTTAATTAATATAAATCATAAATATTTACTGAATTTAAAATAATAACATGAGTAAAAAAACATGCTTTTTTGCATTATGATAGATATTTTTAGATACTTCTAAATCTTTAAGTACTAGAAAACAAATAAAATAACATAAAACTATACTTTTTATACGTTGTTTAAAGATTGTATGTAATATATAGTATATAATCATTTATTTATAAATTTTTCGCTATCCATTCAAATATATCTACTGAAATTATAACCAATAAATATTATTTATAAATAAATTATGGAAAATGACAATGTGACGAAGAAAATTGAGACAAATACAATTAAAATAAAAACAATTTGGTGCAATAGGAACACAATAAAAGTGCTTCTTTTGTTTGAAAAATGTTTCAAAATAACAAAAGAATTTACGAGAAAAATTGACAAGTAATTCATAAAAACAAATATCAACAAAATGATAATGGATCTTAGCTAATATCAACAAAATAAATTCAATATTTAATGAGAACGATTTCCAAACGACGTCAATATTTCCAATATTATGTGGCCGTGTCCCGCGCAGGTCATTTAGTACTTTCATATCTCTAGCGCGGTCACCCTTTAGTGGTAAAGTCTGAACAACACGCATTACGGCTAACTGCTTCACAAGATGGTGCAGTGTCTGCCATAAGACCTAAGCCTACAACAAATATTGGGGGTAGTTTGCACGGAGATGCTCTGCTCTTTAAGTCCTTCACAACTTGGTGAATTATATTTTATTTGTTATGTATTACACGATAATATCAAAAATATATTATTCTTTTTTGACAAACAAAAGTAAGGTTGTGACGAAAAGAGAAACGTAACATTTTTATGTACGTCATTTACAATATATTTTCATGGTTTGTTTTTATTTACATGCGTGTAAAAACATTGGAAATAATTTAGATTATATAATATGGATCATATTAATGACAGCCTTATTATGTTGGATTTCAATTATTTCGAGTCCATAATCACTGACGACGGTAGTTAGAGCCAAAAATTAAACGACGGTCAGGTAGTCCAGACCTGATAAAATATGGAAAGACCGCGGTATTTCTAAGACAACGAAGGTCAGGTTTGTACAGTCTCTGATGCAGAATCATGGATCCTGAAAACAAACGGATTGATGCCTTTGAGATGTGGTGCTGGAGACACATGTGTCGAATACCATGGACGCCGAGACGCACGAATGTCTCCACTGTGCAGGAATTAAACATCAAGGATAGACTCTCAACCATTTTCCTGAGACGAATCCTACAATTTTTTGGGCATCTTGCGAGAAGAGAAGATAGCTTGGAGAAGCTTATTGTGGTGGGCCACGTCGACAGACGAAGAGCAAGAGGAAGCTTCCCCACACGTTGGACCCATAGTAGTATTGTTAAAAAGGCGAGAGTTCATGCAGATCGCGACCCTCAGTCATGAGGGACTGACGTGGATTATGTTGGTCAATTAAAATTCTCATAATTCGTATCATTAAAAAGTTAATCATTAACAAACAAATATTACTTTATTATCGCAATTGCACACTAATTTGTGATATTTTTAATAATAAATTAGTACCGATACTTACATACATAAATGGGCAGGGAAAGATAATAGAAATGTGAATGCACTGGAAGTACTGGCGTTCGATTGTACAAATCCGAGAGGAAGGTTTTTTATAATTTGCTCGCAATAAATTTGTTCGAAAAATACTTTTTCGACGGTTATTAATAATGTAAAGTTATGGCAAGATTTCTTGGGGTGGTTCTGGCGTACAAAGTGAAATAAAAACGAAGATCCCAAAACAATGAAAGGTTTATTAAAATGGTTCGGCGTGTGGAGCAAACGATTAATGACATGACGATATTTAGACATATACTCGTACATATGGTGAATACAGATGGCATGATATTCAGACAGATACATATGGTGAATACGGATGACATGATATTCAGACAGATACATATGGTGAACACGGATGACATGATATTCAAACAGATATGGTGAAAACGTATGGTACAAGGTGTTGTAGGCGATCATGTATGACCCAAAATGATTAAATATAAAAATCTCTAAAGGAGGATACCGTCAGTGAGGGGCATGTCTTCAAAATATCAAGAGAAGATTATCATTGAATTATTTTTTTTAGTATGACACGGAAGACGAGAAAGGTGTATCCGAATAACAATATATATATATAATAAGAGTAGGTGTCTTACATCTCTGTCTACGCATTTTTGTGACTTTCTGCGAATAATTAATAATAAGTCCGATGCCAATACAGAATATTATGAACGTATTTATGCACTTAATCAAAATTTGTATGTAAATTTGATGTGACTAGGCACAGGCAGGATTTTATTTTAACTAATTCTAGCAAGCATTCATAGAAAAACGTTCAAAGATAATTTTCTTTACTTAATAATTTTGGATTTTCAGCGACAGCTTTCGTTTAAGAAGTTAAATTTGAAATATAATTTGATTGCATGAGTAGAAAAATAATAAAATTATTTTCTTAATAAAACCATTCTTCGTTCACATTCCATATGTTCATCTCGCCTCAGCTGATAAGTAAGCCTGTCTCATCCCCTAAATTCCTCCCCCCAACTATCGTCACTTATTATATGACGCGGGACCAAATCGCACTGACTGACGCCGCGTCTAATAAGGACTTAATTAATGTAATATTTCGTGGAACAGTTACTTCGTTATGGGGTTTCACAAAATTTCTTCAGTGATGATATTAGATTATTTGTTTAGTTTATTGTACATAAATACGCATAATTAAAGAAAAAGTGAGTATGGGGGTGAATCGCCTATACTCTCATCATCACCACCCGGCGAAGCTGAACACACCAAGCAACTACCGGTGCACAAAAAGAAACTCTAATCAGTCGTAAAGATACTCAGTACCGACGTCTTGCAGCTATATCAATACGGCCAATTGCATTACGAAAGGTCACCACACGAGTGTCTCTCTTTCTACTACCTCCTTCCCATCAACAGCTCCAGAAATCGCCTGCGAAAACTATTCTCATAGTAACTACATTATACGGGTTAACTTCTGCATTTGTAAAGTTATACTACAATAAACTCAGTGAAAATGGTTTCTTTCTTAACCTGTAGCCTGCCACACACATATATAGGAGACATTCCGCGACTTTCAAATGAGCACGAGAGTGGTGGATGAAATATTGGAGAATCACATGACATTATGTAAACGTGAACCATCAAAACCCTTCTGATTCGTATCGACACACATTTATCCGCTAACCAACATGCATTCATTCAACCTTCCGGAATTGGACAATCAACATTCTCCCCATATGAGTAAATTTTATTTATTATTAAAATAGTGTTCTAGTCTAGTCCACATGCGACGTCAGTTAGGTATAAGATTTTCAGATCTTTTAAGATCGTTGATGTCTATGTTAATAGTCTTCCATGGCTCTTTTAACCAACATCAATAATTTAGTGGTGCTTTTAGTATGCGTTCATCTTCATTCCGCCTACCATCTTAGTTTTTCCTAGCATTTTATGGGATATGGGCCACCTTGAAGCAACCTCGGTTCTATCAATTCCTTATCTTGTCTTAAATGGTTATACCCCCAATCCTTTTCATCATCTTCATTTCGGCACCTTTTTATTAATTTTGATTCCTAACTATAATAATATTAAATAATAAAACACATGTTTTAATTGATAATTAGCTTAAAATTAAAATTAAAAATAAACTAGAGTGGTGGTTTGATCAGAGGGTTTACAAATAAATATTGGATTAGCGTATATACATTTTATGATCAAACGGTTAAAATATATCGAAGAAAATAACATCAAAATCGTTTCAGCCGTTCTCTAGTTTAAGGCAACAGACAGACTGACATAAAAATAAATAAATTATGCCTTTGATTATTGTTTTAAACGTATCACATGAATAAATGTCACCTGGTATATGAAAATACTTTGTACGTAGGTATTTTTTTGAGCATAATATTGTGTTTTTTACAAATATTTTCAATTAGCTAATGTATCATCGGTAAGGGTACGCAGGTATGAATGCCACCCTATACTGTAAAGTGTTGAGTTTTTTTTTTTTAAATAAAATAATTCTCTGATATCTGGCAAAAATACACGCAATTTTATTATTGTAATGTTTTTTCATACGCATGATATTGTTAAGATACTATTCAAATACTGTTCCTCGTGAAGCATGGAACATTTGTCTGAAATCGGGCAACAAATAAAAAAACGCGGAAGAGCTTTTGAAAATTTCATTCGCTTTACGTCCGGAAGAGTGAGTTTCCTCCGCCAGGCGTCCGCGGAGCATTGTAGCCGGCCACCTAATAGGATCAAGATATTACGGGACCTAAGTCGTGACATCAAAGCTGGCCTGGGTGGTGGAGGACACTCGTCTTCTGTCGTTATTTTTCATTTGAGCACCTCTTTGAAAATGCGCCCCGCGGGGAGACTGATTAGGGTTGCCACGTTAACTTATTTTGTCATGTTTGACAAGTCTAATGTTTATTTGAATAATAATACATTCCAAATAAATAATGTCAATAAACATATTTTAATTCTTCAATAATTGCAAAATTACTTTGTGGCAACATATTATATTATTAATAATAAAGACACTTTGTTTATTTATACCACTGTTTACTGATAAATTAACATGTTTTAAGACCAATGATCCCTTAATCAGAATATGGATATATATTAAAATAAAAAATACAAGCATAGATAAAAACAAAACTATAAATATAAGTGATGGGCAACTAATTAGGAATCAATGTGAAAACAAATTTGAAAGGTGACTATTTGCAAAGAGGATTTGGTTATTAATAATGTTTAATTCTTTTTTTTTTATTTCTAAAATTTCTAGTTTATCTAATTATAAACCCTAGCATTTTTATGTATAATATCTAATCTCTTGTTAATATCAAAAGAATGGTTTGTTTCCAAAAGTTGATTGGAAAATTCAGAATAGTTGTTACTATACCTATAGACATCTTAAGTGCTCCTTAATTTCAATATCAAAATTTCTGTAATTTTTACCTATATAAAAATAATTGCAAATTAATTTATAAACCACCGATTTTTTAATAATATCATCCTTGTCCTTGTTATTTAATATATAATTCTTTAATTTGTTATTAGTGTAAAAAGCAGATTGTATAGAATTTGGGATACTTTTTATAATTGGATTTGTAGTATAATTATTTAAAAACACGATTTGTCTTCACTACTTCTCACTATCAATTATTATTGGTGGGTAAACATATGATCTAATAAACTTTTTCTTATACTTTTTGTTTAACAAATTATCTATTAACTTAATATTATAACAATTACAATTTAACTCTATGTTGAAATTATTTAACGATAAGGGAACGTTAATTTATCTACTAAGCATGGAATGAAATCTGATAATGTTTTAGAAAACATTTATATTCATAGTTTTGTTTTTGTCTGTGCTTATATTTTTAATTAGAGTATACATTGTATCTTGAAGAAGGGACCGTTGGTCTTGAAACATGTTGATTTATCAATAAACAGTGGTGTAAACCAAGTGTTATTATTATTATTAATTAGCATATTTTACTTTGTGGAGGTTTATCACCTTCACCTTCATCATCATCGCCGACGATCCTGAACGCACCTTGTTTATACCGGTGCGTAAAACCGAGCTCCTAACCGCTGTAAAAACGCACCCAGTACCGACGTTGTGAACCAACATTATTTTAGTTGCTTGTTTAACGTTTCTGTCCTTCCATATTCTCATAAGTTGGTCCATAGCAACTTTCGCCAGTTGGATTTGTTTTCCTGCCCACAGTCACCGGTGTTCGTGAGCAGCGCGTCCAAATATAATAGATTGCCGCTTGAACTACCTTGCATCCTACTATTTGAAAAGATTACGATGACGCATTATCGAGATAATTAAAATTTATTACATTAAAAAATTAATTTGTGTCGTTTTTTTTTCGTCAGACTATTTTAAACGTCAAATATATATTTTTCTCACCCCTGAAAATGAGACAGCATTGTACCTGCCGAACCAATCCTACAAGTTCGTAAGGACTTTGATAATTGAATGTTTTTTTGCAGATTACACCGCTCCCTGACGCGACCCTATTATAACAAAAAGGAATTAAAATCCCACGGAGCCATCCGCACTTTTTTAAAGGACCAAATCGCCGTTTGGTCTTTGAACATGACGTAATATTTTTTGATAATGAATTTGTTCCGTACTTTAATCTACTTATTGTTAAGTATAAATCCGACATTAAAAAGTATAATAAAATATTGCTCAATGTTCTCATTTATTTCATTGTAAATATAAAATGAATTATTCAAGTGGAAAGTAAAAAGAAAAATCATACATATTCAATAAATATGCTTTAATTTTTAAATTGGCCCTCGGCTTCTTTGAGTCTAGTGCAGGGCATCTACTTTTCCCAACACTTCTAAGCTTCGCGGATCCACTGATTGCCCGCTACTGCCTGTATATCATCAGTCCGCCTTTAGTCTTTCCACATTTCGCCTTACGGTTCTAGGTCTCCGTTCAGATCTTTTCACCAAATGCCCCGCCCGATGTCACTTCAGATTTTCCATCCGGTGTCCGAGTTCGGTTTGGCTATGTATCAACTAACTTATGCATTCCGCCGAATCTTGGAGACGTAAGATTCATGTAATATATAATACTCGAGAACAGGTGGATTTTTTACTCATGGCACTGACGAATCTGTTGCAATTATGATATTTTTTATTATTATAATATAATAGTACATAGATTTGTTTAATGTTTAATTATTTTATGGATAAGGAATGAAATAATATTAATTACATCTTAATAATAATAATGACTCTGTCAATAACCTTCATCGGCTGAAACTAATAGCTGAAGAAAATAAATTTAGGTTAAAAGTGAACAGTATATTTTATTATATTAATATTATATAATGGATAACCACCAAGAAATTTCGGGAAGTTTTAAAAATGGTTTAATAATATAATCAATATGTTAAATTTACTTTTGTTATGTATGTATTAAAGACGTAATACACTGCGCGTGATGTACACAACAGATATTATGCGTCAAGTGCGTTGTTGCATTATTGTCTAGCGTGAAGCGGTCATATAACTTTGTTTCTTTCTCGCTTAGATAGCGCTTACACACACATTGACATGTATCGGTACACAACACATTCTTGAAGTGCCATGACCTAAAAATCGACATATATGAGATTTGAAACTTCGATCTCCCGTTTCAGATATTTGCCGGGAAAGGTTGGTATCAGTTTCATTACTATACTCTGTATAAAAAATACAGGATTTGCTGTGCGCTCACTATTTTTTTACGCGCTTACGAGACATGTCTCATCCGCAATAAGTCACATTATCCATGTGATTTTTTTATCTACCGCAGAAATCTGTTTTATTTAAGTTGGTATCTTGGTATGGGTAATATAAATATGGAGATTGAAGACAGATTGTCTACAGTCTGTCTGAAAGGCATATCTTTTGGACATATCGTCCACAGAAAGAATGACAACTTGGAGAAGATGATGGTGACTGGAAAACGTGAAAGACTAGAGAGGAAGAGGACGATCTCCTACTCGATAGACCAACCAGATCGAAGATGTCACTGGCTATACGAATTGCGAGCAGCAGACAAAAGTGGGGGAGAATCATCGAGGACATCAATAGGTCACAACCCGGAGATCATGATCCGCAGTATTGAAGTAACCAATTGGATAAAATGACCAGTGTCATAAATATTTTGAAATTCAATTAAAATATTCGATTGATGTATTAAAATAACTCATTAAGTGGTTAAAAACAAAGTTAAAATATTTTTCGGTGAACATATGTTATTGTATGCTGTGACGTTATAAATGGGGGTCGCGTACACAATTGCCCCGTCACTTATTTTTGTCAAGCGTTACCCTCAGGTCGGTATCATATTCGGTGTCTGAGCTTATAAAAACGGTTGAAATCTATGGTTTGTTTTCAAACCGTCTCCAGACCTGTCAGACTAAAATGTAGCCGTGTGTGATTCACTCTACATAGAGGGTAAGTATTTTTTTTATTGTTCAATCACTAGTGCATAATTTAATGTTAGCTTGTTAATTCAATTACATGGTAAATGATATTTACAGGAACTAAGACGTTTCCTTCTGGGCTTAACCCCTGGGCTTTGCATCTGGAATTTAATCTTTAGTTTTTGCCTCTGGTTTATGCCACTGGTGCATACCTCGCTTTTTATTTACTTCAATTTCAACTTTGGATTTACCTTGGAGTTAGTCGCCTCACTGAAGGCGACAAATTTTATCATGGTAATCTATAACAAATCACGTCTACGAATCTGATCGCGTCGGCCTAGATATTGCGGTTCAAAACGTAATGTGATGCCAAGACGTCTGATTAGTCTGGATTAGATGTCTTACTTTTACTAAAGACTAACACCATATTTTATTTATCACCTCCAGGTATTATTATAAATTTTTCCCAGTATAGTATGAAGGCAGAATGTGACAAAAATGAGATGGGTATGTGTGCTCAAGGTAAAAGAACCCGCGGATCTCATGTTCTACAGTGTCTAGCCAGTGATAGGGAAGAACGCAGGTCTTCTACCCCACAATGCATATTAATATTGATCTAACGACAGTGTTAGTGAAATTACAAAAAATGGAGAGTCTAATGAACATCTCATATTAAAAGAAAATAGAAATACTAAATTAGCAATAATAATTTCGTGGTTAAAATTCATATTTTTATTTGTTATCTTTGTTTTATTAGCCACTTAATTGAGTTTAAATACATCTACCGGTTTCGAAAAATACCATTTTTAATAATAAAAAAATTAAAAAAATAGAAAATGGTATTTTACAAAACCGGAAGATGTATTTAAACTCAATTAAAAGGTTAATAAAACAAAGAAAACAAATAAAATTAAAAAATATATATATAAAATAGAAAACCTATATATCATTTAAGACAACTTAACAATCTTGATATAAACTCAGCATGAAAAAAATATTTATTTTAATGATATTAAAGTCTTCTTTATACACTATATTTTAGTCTAATTTCAAGAGTGTGTAAACTATCTATAATATGTAAACAAAAATAGTGACGTAAATATATTTGGAAAAGATGTATATTTACGAATAGATTTTATTCCGAATTTTTGAGCAATGGTTACAATTATTACAGCTGACGTTTCGAGATATATTTCAGTGGCCATTGTAATCACGGTTTTCCAGGTTAATAATTTTAGTTTTCCCAACATTACCCCTGAAGACGGCCGCTGAAATGTTGGGTATGACATTAATTGATCCACTGCTGAATAACCCAGAAATATAATATTATTATCTGACGGTCATAAAAGTGTCTACGTACATAAATGCAATTCTCTTTTAATAAAGGCCTAGCAGCGTAATCCATATGCACATGTATTTTGAATAAAATAGTTCTACGAGGGGCGTTTTTTAAGCAAGTACCGGAACTTTTAATTAAAAATATACATCATTTTTACAACACTTTACTTTCTTCAGACGCTATACACCTTAAACGACTTCTCAACATAGTCGCCACTATTATTAAGGCGCTTGTCATAACGGCGCACCGATTTTTGTATACATTCGTCATAGAACAACGTCGCCTGGGATAAAAACCATGTCTGTACTCCGTCTTTGAGTTCATCATCGTTACCAAAATGTTTACCACTAAAGAACCGCTTCAGATGAAAGAAAATATGAAAAAAAAAATCGGCGGGCTGATCATTTCAACCACTCACTACAAAATGGCCACACTACGTGAATGTCTCTAACGTTGCATGTGGTAAGTCAACAGATGAAGAAAATCATTGCGCATGCGCAACATCGCAACCGCAGCGCTACACCGAGTATTTCCGGCAAACGGTACTCACTTAAAAAACGCGCCTCGTCTGGCACTCGACTCAATATATGAAAAAATATTTCTCTTCTTGATGTTTTATTTTTATTAATAAATTATTGAACTTAAATTTACGTTTCCAATTTGCGTAGGTACCTACATTATGTGTGTTCAATAATGATTTAATTCGATACCGTTATGAAGGCACCTACCAACTACACTGTGTAAACATAAACATATAATTTTTACCTCTCATTATTGGCTAGTAATATAACAATACAAAAAAGATAATTGAGCGTCAATATATCGTTAATACCCACAAGCAACACGCTGAAAAAAATCTTTTAATTTTTGTGTTGTATTATTTGTTTTGGTGTTCATAATATCCTACTTATACACAATTTGTTTTTTCCTGCAGCAGTTGTGCTGCACATGGGATATTTGTACGATATATAAATATAATATACTTATGTAGTAGTGGGTATTTGTTGGTGATGCGAGCACTTCGAATGTCTGTGTGGTGCTTCTTGAAGTTTGAAACTTTTAATAACAAAAGCCGGCTGTTGTCGTGACGTCACGTCCTGAAGATCACGGGAGAAGAATGGCGAGCCAGGGTGGATGCCGTGGCGATACAGTGGAGCATCATGATAAATGGGGTGGTAATTATTTAAAGGATTTAACTTATTGTTAATTATATGAATCAAACAAACTAAAATGGAAAGAACATATTACTAATCTTACAAACAAAATAAGGAAAACTGTCTACATATTTTTAAGATTCAGAAACATCTTATCATTTACAAGTCTGAAAATAATATATTACGCGTTTGTATAGTCACATTTGCAAAACAGTATTATTGGATGGGGAGGAGCATATAAAACTTCAATGTCAAAATTATAAATCACTCAAAAAATGATAATAAAAATAATTCTATATAAAAAAAGACTATCCAAGTATACAACTTTTCGCAGATTTCAAATATAATAGACATACAAAAAAAATTAATAATCCAAATTTTCAAAATAAAAAATATCGAATTCTAATCTACAAGATTTAGAAACCAAATTACACTATATTTATCAAGGCATCAAATTTTTTAACAATCTTCCGATCACAATTAGAAAAATTACAGACTACTATCAATTTGTATCTGAAGTAAAAGAAATACACAGACTGAAACATAAATAATACACTCTCGTATATACTCCTATATACTTGAGATACGTACCTACTCTCATAGAGAAGAAATAAATGTTAAATGAAATATATACATAAATTCCGGGTTCTTGGTAGCAACCAGATATTTTTTTGATATAAATATTTTCCTGTAAATCTTTCTAATTGATTAATTTAATTTGTATTAAAAATATTACTGAACTATGTTCTGAAATTGCAACATCACTACAAAAATTCGTTTTCATTAAAAACATATTATTTATTTTTACAGTTATCCATTTTTCAAATCTCTGTAATGGCGAATACATTGTTAATATTAATAGTTCAAAATAATATTTATAAAATGGCACTCTGTGTATATATACTTATATACCTAATGCATATTTTAGTATAGTTACTTTTTAATAATTTGCATGTCAATGAATTGCGAAATAAATGTTTAAATATTTATTCAATAACATCCTGAAGAAGAAAATTGTATTTTTCGAAACCGGTAGATGTATTTAAACTCAATAAGTGGTTAATAAAACAAAGTTAACAAATAAAAATATAATATTAAATTCATTAATTTTTCATAGCTCTCTATATTAATAATATTTAGTAATTATATCATGCTTAAAGCTTAAATTTGTTCTAACCACAAAACTTCAAACAGTAAAAATAATGATTTCATTATGTATCTTAATAGCACCACGATTATATATTTGTAAGAATGCACTACAAGGGTATGCAAGTATACAAATGAATCGAAACTAACATAAATGACTATACACCATTAATGTGGAGCGAGCTGTTACATATCAAATATTTTTGGAAAAATACTCGAGGGCGAAGTTTTATCCATCCCTAATATGTATGCTGTTTTTGAGTAGATAACCTACTTTAATATGCAACTATCATACGGTTAAGGCTTACCTTTCAAAATTAATTCAATATTTTCGTGTTTTTTTTTTTTTTACGAAAATATGGATTTTTATTATTCATTTAAATCAGAAGTTATACAATATATAAAACTTTTTTTTAAAGTATTACTTAGATATGACCTTTGCACTAATGTAAAATTAATAAACTGAATGTTATTTGCTATAATTAAGAAAATAGAAGCTTTATAAGAAAGACCACAATCATTAAGTTTATTTTCAGCGTGCCACAAAATTGCCTTTATATAGAAAATTCTCGCGTATGTGAAATATATTATCTTATCATATTGAAGCCAAGATTACGGAGACAAATCTGCATTGAACCAAATTAGCAAAATGTTAAAAATTAATAGTTATAAACCATTCAATTTTTGACGTTTTTAAAACATTTTGTGTTAGTGAAAACAAATTATTTAAAATAATATATTATATTTACTTACATGTCGCCGTCTTTCTAATAATGTTTGTATTTTCTTAATTATGGCAAATAACATTCAGTACAATAAAACTTATGATGAACCCCATATTTTCGTAAAAAACGCTAAAATATTAACACTATTGTTTATATATCATAATGTATAATATAAACTAGATATTAATTAATATTATAAAATTATCATAAGTAACAAATTTTCTAGAAATGTGATTATTTTTCACAAACGCGGCTTAAAGAACTGTCTCCAGGGCAATGGACCTCCGGCTCAGCTCTCTCATTTTAATCCAAGAGACAGCAAAAAAGCTTCGTGGCGAAACTTTCAAGAGAAGCTGCAATACCCTGTTACGAGCAGTTGCAGTTGGCGAACTTTCTTAGCGTCATCTGTGACGGAAATGCTCGCGAAATTTCGAAACCATGACGCACATAAACATGATTAACAATGCAATGAATTTTTTTAATTAAACAATATTTGAGAATGTTCAAGAACACACAATTACGTTTTTTTTTTACCTACAAATGTATTGTTATTAAGACAAATTATAGATATCTCATAGAGACGAAGATATTATATTATATGGGAATATAATCACTTAAGCCAGCCGAAGACCTGTCTTCGGCTGGCTTAAGTGATCACTTTACACAAAGTAACGTTCACCAATTCTACCCACAATCAACCTCCACATTTATCAAATTTTTGGAAGTTATATATATGTTACCATGTAGAAACATTTCAAGTACAACTTCGCTGTCGCCATCATTTGAAATTTGATATTCATTCCCCTGAAACAGCAAAGATGTCACTAATGAGAATCTTATTTATATTTTTTAATTCGTTTGGATTAACAATATATTAATTAGTTTAAAAAAATTAAATACATTACAAAAATATTTAATAAAAAACCGATCTAGGTAGAAGTTTATAAACAACTTGAATAGATTGGGAGTTACAAGTTTATAAGAGTAAAATTATGTTTATTTGCTGTCGCTCTATGTATTTATTATGTTTGATTATGATTAAGAAGACAGTGCGGGTCAAGAAAACGATTCAAAGACACCATGAAGATGAATCTGAGCAGATCAGATCCTGAACACTGGGAAACCGCGGCCCGTGATTGAGTGCAACAACGTTAAAAAGTACAATACGCTGGGGGAACATGAGAACGGAAGAGGGCTGACGCGATTAACAAGAAAAAACCGTTCTGTCCAGCGGTTACACGTGCACAACATGTGGAAGGGTATTCGATTCGAGAATAGAGCTACTCGGCTACACTCGGACTCATTGCCGATATACCATGGCAGACATCATCCTGGTAACGGGGGACCGCCAAAGAAGATGTTTGATGCATGTTCATGTATGGCTGTGAAACGTGGATGTGGCAGTTATGAACAAATAGAAGGTCCTCGAGATGTGATGTTGCAGAAGAATGGTCACAGAATATCACGGACAAATTTCATAGCGCAGTATTATACATGTTTCAAATGATGTCAGCAATGTCCGTTAAAAACATATTATTCGATTTGTACATAGAATTTAAAAAAATAAACACTAAGTTTAATCACAATTTATTAAGCATTCAAGTTGACGAAGAAAAATAAATCGAAAAATGTATGGCATATAGATTTTAATGAAATCACGTACTAGTTGTAAAGTCAGCAAACTCCATTACTTTTAATGCAGTTGTCTTTTTATACAGTACGAGTATTTACGCACTGTGTTAATTTATTAAAAATCAAACTTAGCTCATTTTGATGTACATTATTCATTAAAAATCGGTGTTCGTTGAAAAATCAGTTGCTTTGCCTGCCGTTTTTAGTCATGGTGCTTCAAGAATGTGTTGTGTACCGATACACGTCAATATGTGCGCAAGCGGTATCTAAGCGAGAAAGAGACAAAGTTATATGACTGCTTCACGCTAGACAGTAATACAACAACGCACTTGACGTCAGTTGACGCATGGTATCGGTTATGTAGTGCGTTGTGAGCAGTGCGTTGTTGTTTTATGTCGTTCTACAGTTGGATTTGGGTTTCAGTTGATGAAGGGCATCGATCCAGTCATTATTATTATTATTAAGATATAATTAATATTATTTCATTCCCTATTCATAAAATAATTAAACAAAACTATCCACTATTATATTATAATGATTAAAAATATATACTAGCAACAGAATCGTCAGTGGCCGACTGTACAGTGCCATGATTAAAAAATCGACATGTAGCAGTTTTCGCTCCTCTGAAATTTAAATGGCCGCGAATACGTGAACTAGTTTGTGTTTGAAAGAAGGTATTGCATTTATTTTGTATTTTAAACCAAATTATATATCATTCGCTATAAGAAGTTCTTTAATAAGTATATTGTTCTTCAAGCGCCTATCAGTTTTCATGTTTTTCAACAAATAAAAATATATGGAGGTTGCTGAGTTGGCAACTTGTGCCCTCGTGTTTTACGGGACGAGAAACATTGTTTGTATTGAATGTGGGACATTGCGATAGAAATTTCCGCCAGTGAAATTGTTCGTCGGGAAAAACCGATCCAATGCCGCAATAACTCACGGCGTCTTGCGTCCGCAGAATTCCGCGAATCTTTCGCGGCTTAACGGAGCTCAGCAAGTGACGGTTATCGCAAATAATTAATATAACCGATAACGAGAACCCCTAAAGCCTGAATCGCACTGGGACATAATATTATTCTTTGGAAATGTATAGGTATTGAATTAGTGCCGTAAATATGTAATACGAATGCATATATCACACATGTTGAAAAAAAAACTGACAATAAAAAATTAGCATTATTTTATGTATGAATTACATCTAATGAACTTGAAAAATTATAAAATACTGTTTACTAATTTTTCATTGGAATACATCTTTGTTTTGTTCAGTAAGCTTCTCTTCTTTTTACACCATTTTAACTCTTTGTAATATTTTAGAATAATATAGTGTAATAGGTTCTAACTCATTCTTCCGGCAAAAGAGAGTTCCGGGTTCGGGTTCCGTTGGTGACGGTAAACCGTTATGTGATTGTAATTGTGACGATGATTGGTAACTGAGATTTATCAAAATTGGTAACCAAGATGTAACTGTTAGAGCTTTACTTTCAAGTGTAGGTATATATCATTGTTCGAAGAATTGCGAATAATCAGTTACGAATCATCATTATAATCGAACACAATTACAGTCACAAATATGTGCATCTATGGAGGCCCTAGACGCGCCTCGCAGTACCTGGCTGTTATACCACACTCTCAACAGCAGTATAATCTGGCTTAGTACCGACCGTAAAATGACAACAATACCACTCCGAGAGCCAGCCTGAAGCGACCACTTTTCTATCAATCGCGTATTAACTCAACATATGCGCTGTAGTGCATAAATTTTCAATAAACGCCATCAATTATAAGTCAATATTTTATTTCATCCACCTGCTCTAGCCATAGATACACCTACACACTCTGCGACATCATATACAGGAATAAAGTGAGAGCATCCAGCCTAATCTTTAAACAGATCCTTCTGATATATCTCATTAACCTATAAAACTCAACCTCCAAACAGGTGACAGGCATCACCTACAAACCTTCTACACCAAACTAGAAACCCACGACGTAAATTAAACATACTTCTTCAAACATCTTTCTACTTAATTATCAAGTTTGTTTTAATTATCAAAGAACTATTTTCTGACATTGCAACTTCTCAATAAATTATTATATAATATTTTTATTAAAAATGGTTTTATTTATTTGAATTAAAATGTGATCTGGGATATCGCTGATTTTTTTATAGCACTATTAAATAAAATCTAAAAGCCTATCGTACCTATATTATATCGATATATCTCTTATTTAGATTACCCGTTGCGTCAAATTTAATGTGTAATTTCTTTACCGCTTAGTGGCCTAATATTGCAACGTGATGATAAAAACTTTCCAGATAAATTTTCTAGATGTTGGAGGAAACCGCATTAAAATCGATTCAGCCTTTCTCGAATTACAAGGTACAGGCAGACTGAAGCTGCTTTTTCATACGTATTTGATTTAAACGTGTGAACTATCAGATATAAAAAAATGTTTAAATTAACTACTTAAAGTCTGAAAAATTATTCACATATACACATGACCCTTATTTATGAATAAATGAAAAATAGTATTTAATCACACGATGCGACAACATCCTTAGGTCGGCATTAGGCCTTTCCTCTAATGCTGCATAATGCCGGCAGGTAGTAAATCAGACTGTATGAAGTATTATGAACGCCTTGCGTCTTGGCCGTCGACCAATAAGGAGGCCTTATCGGATTCCACGGGTGTCTTTGTGAAAGGGATGTTCCGAACCCGTGGGCCGAATTTGCGAACCTTCGCGCATTTTGACACTCGTGTATTATCTGGTACTTGGTAATATTGTACAATAAATATAAAGATAATAATCAAACTTTTTTTTCGATGGCTTACTCACACGAACGGGGAATATTTAAAATATTTATGAAAATCTAACCAATTCTTCTTTTATACTTTTGGGAATACATCTATATGAAAAACATTGAAATACTACAAATATATATTATGTAGTATGAATTTTCTTCTCAAAACTGTACCCTGTAATTATTTATTTTTTCTGTAAAGGGCATTATTGTTCATTTATTTAAGAATTGTAAACAATTTGACGTGCTTGTAGTCTAATAGTTACGATACTTGCCTAGTGATTTGTGGTCGGGGGTTCGAGCCTCGTTCTAAGAGGCCATCGAGTTAGTCAAATTTTCATAGTATAAACGTTTAGCTTAGTTTGAAAATTGAAAGAATATGATGTGACACGTATTGCATGTACGTAACTATTAAAAAAAAAAAATTTCATAAATAAATAGTGACAATCGCATATATAATCTCGATAGTACGTAAGTTTTTTTGGATCCCATCCAGCTAACTATCGTGGACTATAGGTACTTCATCCCTCATCTGGCTTATGCAATGTTGCACATATGGTGAAGACTCTTCCATCCGAGCCAGATGCCCAGCCAATTTGCTGTTGGATTTTAATATATACATTTGACGACATCAGATTCATCGTAGAGCTCATAAACTTCGAGGTAGTAGCAGTGACGCTAAATACTTTCGCAAATCGGTCCAGAGATCTTTCTTAGAATTTTGCACTCAAACACCTGCAATTTCAAAGAGTCGACAGAATCCAGGTTTACGCACCGTATATCAATCTTGTTGACGTGCTTGTTTGTCAGGTAGTTAAGATACTTACGTAGCGATCTAGTGGTTTAGTATCGTTCCTGGAGATAATCTAGTTTAATCCATTCTACTTTCATAGCACAATTATTTAGCATTGTTCGAAAATAGTAAAAATTTTGTTATGATACGTATTCCGTGTACGAATTTCTATTTTTAAAAAATACGAATTAAATTCCATATGTGAAATAAAACACTTGTTTTTTGATTCTACTCATTTAATTTACTTGAGACGCGTTTCGCCTTGTAAGGGCATTATCAATCTAATGATTTAACTCAACATCTTGTATTTATATCTAAAGTAGAAGACAGCTATATATATAAATACAAGTTTTTGAGTTAAATTGTTGGATTTATAATGCCCTTACAAGGTGAAATACGTCTCATCAAGTAAATTAAACGAGTAGAATCAAAATACTAATGTTTTCTTTTCACATATGTGATTATGGAGTTTTGTAAACTTACGTCGGAAACAGTAAAAACAAATTAAATTGTAATTATATCATTCTTATAATCACGAATACGTTTACATTGACATTTCAATGTTTACTGTACTTTAAATAAAATTATAATTATAAATTTTTAATACGGAATCGTTCATATTCTGTTTCAATTTCTCAGATACCTGCAACGGGGGCCGCACTCGAGCAGGGTTTGCAAACACAGGCCCAGGGGGCACGATGTAATGGCTACATTCTGTGAGACATTTAAGCGACGCGACAAAACAATAAGCCAACAGATGGTAAATTGCAGAATTACAACCCGATTAAATTTATCGGCGGAGTGTTGGCGGGAATTTCGGTAAATAAATGCCCTACAGATTTACAGGAGCCATCTTGTCTTACATTATCTGGGCTCATCTTGCTATTCAATGTGAAATACTGTCGCATTGTTTGTAGTGAGGGAATTATTTTAAATGAAACATTGAGTTATTTTTTACTGAATGAAATGTTAATAATGTAAATTGCTAACAGAGCTTGATGCCTGAATAACATGACATTTTTTATAATTACATTTATATTGAGTAATATGACATGAACGTTTGTTTTCGATTTTAAGGAAATATAATTAAATAAGTTGTACTTAACAACAATTACTGCGAAACAAATCAAAATAAAATATGTATCTCATAATATTCTTATTAAGGAGAACACATTCTTATTGTGAAGTTGCAATTATTCAGAACATAGGTCTGTGATGTTTTTAATACAAATTAAATGTATTAATAAAGACATACATATAAAATCAATTCTATCGAAAAATATCGTAGTGGCTACCGGGATTCGAACTTAATATTATATTTGTATTAGAAATATCACAAACTTATGGTTTTGAATAATTACAACTACACAGTAAGAATGTGTTCTCCTAATAAATAAAGTTGTATCAATGTGTCCAAAATTTAATAAAAATGAATTGTTAATTCTGGTGTCTCCTATCGGATTACTCAAAGGTATTTGAGGTTCCGTAAAAATAAAGAAGATGGTTTTCAAATAATGGAACGATAGATGTATTAGTTTGAAAAGTGTAACATTTAGGTTCGAATTGGTTATTGCACGTTCCCCGGATTAGAAGTGATCCAGGTTCGAATCCCTGTTAGCATCAAAAATATTTTTCGATAAAATTGATTTTATATGTATATCTTTCTAATTAATACATTTAATTTGTATTCATATTATTCCTTTCACAAGTACAATTATCATATTTTTTACAATTTAATTTATGATAATATTCTGTCATATAAATACTTAATTTCTTAAAATATATAGTTACACACAGTTTATTTAAATTAACTAACTGCTCACGCCTGCTAACGAATTGATTGCTAGGTGTTTTTTGCTTATAAAAACAAGTATTTATACAATAAACCTGTATTTAAAAATTAATTTAATATGTAATCCTCATTTAAATTCCTCTTAATAAAGGAAGTACAACGAGCAAGATATTTTTTTTGTAAAATACATTCGTAACGACATGTAAGTAAAAGTATACACCAACGCTATCACACATCGGATTTGTTATTGATATCAAACTGAAATAACAAATCGCTAATCAAGCGACAATAGTCGAGGTAAAAAAATCATAGGTCATCCTCCAGTATACCGAACAAATGAACGGGTATGAAACAGCTGAATGCGGAGGAACGGAACAAGGGCATGAACAGTCGAAAAGAGAGGTTGCGGATCTTTTATAGCTGACTGTCACTATTTTCTGGGTTCTGGTTGGTACATAAAAAAGACCACTTAAGATAGCACGTATATTTTTATTCCATTTTTAATACATTTTGAATTTGTTTAATAAATGTACGAAAAAACTATACTAACCTAGCTTAACCGCATGGATTACTGAACTGAAATGATTGTATAAACAAAATAACTTTTTTAAACCGTTCAAAATATAGCTACCCTAAATCAAGCCTAGTCAAAATGGGAAATTGCCATAATATTCAACGAAAAAATTTCTGTGTATTAAAAAAAAACAATGAATCGTGATTATAACTAGGTATAATAAATGTCCAATTATTTTATTAAAAATTTCAATGCATTTCATTTAGGAGTGTTACACGGAGATTGGAGGATTATTAAATGACAGCGTTTAAGAAATAATAATTTTCCACGTAAATCCTTTTAAGCACACGTAAGTACCCGTGACGGGTCCCAAGAGCGAGCTCTGGATATTGATTCAACACAACTTAATCTATAAATCAAGAAGTGAAACTATTTCCTAATTAGATCGCATTTAGGGAGACCCGGGGGGCTTCCCTTTCTTGGGCGGACCCTTTGAGATTTAAGGGTCATAACCAAAGGACCGCCAGATGGTACGACCTGAGTTATGTTCCGCTACAAATTTATAACCGAGGGCTTAAAGCCTTTACAGCGACGATTATCTACTGTGGTCATCTTGAGAAGTATGGACGTGCCGAAGGGACAAATTGATTGGGGCGTATTGACCATTAGGCAGGTCGTTATATTAATTTGTCTGTTGCGAATTAGTAGCGAAAATTATGGATTCCTCACTGGCATTATTGAATATTTGTATGTAACAGCAAGGGGTTGAGTATCCGAAATATTTTTTGTCCTGATATTTGTTATGTTCATATATTTGTAAACTAGTTTATAATATTACAATCTATAAGCATCATAAATCCTCTTCAAGGTTGCCGGAGCAATATTCAGGTATTAACTTAAATTTCTCTAGTACAATAATAATTCATTTAGTCATGTTTAGTCAGCTGATAGTTAAAAGACAGTTAGTATAAAGTTATTGATCTGCACCCAAATCAAAACGTTTAAATAAAACATATAATTTCTAAGCCTCTGTTATTGACTCGGGATATAAAATGTAATATTGCCATTTTAAACTATTTGTAATATCACAAGAGTAGTAAAATATCAAAAGAGGTTTTATCATTGATATTTTTGTAAAATAATTTTCTTTAATTCTATTTTTAGGTTTAATCATGACAAAAATTGTCTTAATAGTCCCCACTTATTGAATGTTGTCTGTTACTGAGCAGGTACTGCTTCAAATAACTTTCTGCAGCGATGCTGATTGATGATTTCCTAATCTATTTAATTTCTAAATCCATTTTGTACCATCGAAGGAAACTGATCAATCTGATTATGACATGTTTTTAATATAATAACATTTAGGAGAACACATTCTTATTGTGAAGTTGTAATTATTCAGAACATATATAACTAAAAATATTGTCGCTGTAGCATAGTTGGATAATGCACCTTCCCCGGTTAGGAAAGAGATCCAGGTTCGAATCCCGGTGGCGCAACAACAATGTTTTTCGATAAAATTGATTTTATATGTATATCTTTCTAATTAATGTATAAGAGAATGTGTTGTCCTTAATAAGTTATTTAATAGTTTATTCACCGGTGTTATCAACATATATCCTCGGTGTGCCAGTTTTATACAAAGGTATACAATTTATTTGGAACTCATAAATTAAATCTCGGAAACGATATATACTCAAACCAAAATATTGTAAGATACAAGATGTGTTTATAAATAATATACTGTGTCCAGATGATATGCTTGACAAGGATAAAGAGTTAAATCATTAATAAAAGTGGTAACTGTTCTGTTTTGGTGGGAAATTCGCTTTGTTTTTAAAATCACGTAATATGATTTCATGATCACATTTAAAATAATAAATAAAACTGTAAAATTTTATAAATAATTTAATATTTTAATAAGATTTTAAGTGTTCGTTGCTCGGCATTGGTAGAGGAAGTGGAGAGAAGAGTTTTCCATTATTTTGCGCAGGCCCTAAAGAGTAACGATGAATGCAAAATTTGGTCCAAGCATAGCGAGGATATGATGTCTGAGGAGGTGAGGTGTTGTGACTAAATTAATAAATCCACTGGATTCTAGAATGCAACTGAGCAAAATTTGGAATGAATAGTATTCAATATAATACATATTTATATCGTAGAGGGTATAGGGTGGCCAGGGGGAGTATGTCTATCTATTGTACAGGGTCCAAAAAAGTATCTATGCAAAATTTGGTTTAGTATATCTAAACATTTTTTTATGTAGATAGGTAATAAGATAATTTAGTTTATAAAATTTCAAGGATAAAAACAGTATTTAATTTTCATGTGCCTATTTAGTATTTTTATGACATTAAAACTGCTGAAGTTTCTTTACCAATTTATTTTTAGCGCGAAGTTTCTGTTTTTATTTTGCTTGAATGTTAATTACACATGGCTTAAAGGCGATCCTGGAAGGCAGCACGCAGAGTGGTAGCTCACTAATCCGATTTGAGTGGTTGGTAATGGCAGAAAGTCGGGGGAGGAGGTCGTGGAGTGTATATAAGGGCAGAGTGAGAGGTTGAGAATAAGGAATTTTAGGTATTTACATGGCTATATACATTTATAAATGGACAAATGTGTACACATGGATAAGAATTAATTTTATGTTGTGTACATTACTCTTTCTCAGTTCCATTATTACCTATAGAAATAAATTACTCTTTACTTATAGAATTACAATCCATTAAGTATATTATAAACTGAGAAACAAAATTTTGTAAATGAAATATGTGTTTTGCATTTTTTGTAAAAAAAAAGAAAAAAAAGATCCCCCCATATATTATTTTTCCGGCTTCAGATTAAATTTAGTATTATTTTAGGGTTCAATGAAAATGCGATTGCCGGGAACTCGCGAACGACTTAAAAAAAAGAAAATCTTAATAATCTTAATCTTAAGATTATTAAGATTTTAATTTTACGAAAAGATACAAGATTTTTGGTAACTAAAAAAACAGTATATTTAATTTCTTATAAGACACCAGCGGTATACGTTATCATAGTCAAATGGAGGGCGATAAGGGACTATCATCAAAATGGGGTGACATTCATACATACCATAACAGTCATACTGAAAATTAACTCTTTTAAATTAGAAAGGTGTGCGCCTAAAGATGTCCACAATAAAGTTATTTTTCTATTTTTAAATCATGTTCCCAACATGGTCACCTTTCGAAATCCTGACAGCATTCTAACGATGCTTACAGTGCGCAAAACAAGTTAAAAAAATCTTCAAAATAGTTAATCAACACAATAAATCAAACACGATTTTTTTGTTTCTATATTTAATTTTTACAAATAATTTGGACGTCTGTGTTTGATGTTGAGTTTATTAATAATGGAGTTCTATAAAATGAATACCATCTGTATTTTAAAAAAAAGATTAAAAATAGTTATTTCATTCATTCTATACAGTATCTATTTTCTCAATAATAATTATTACTTGTCGACTGGAATTAATCGAAGTCTTCTGGCAATAATACCGAGGTGGTTTTCGTTCAGATTTCTCCCTGCCCATCAGCTGACGGACCCACCCCATTCCTGGTTCTGGTGGAGTTCTCTGCCGAGATGCAGTTTTAACAAGTCGTGAAACATGCGGCGTCGTCTGCAATGGACAGATTCATTCCGGTTTGCCGCCCCCGCCTACCTGCCGGTGAGGGGAGGGACGAAGGCGGTCCGAGGTGGGGGGTGGAGGAAAATTAATCGCTGTTCAATTGTCGAACTGGTTATAATGGAACGATTGCAATTGCAAATGTTTAAAGTGGTATTTTGATATTTTCACATGATAATTTTCCAAGAAAAATATTAAAAATGAATTATTGTGAATAAGTCATGGGATTACACGTGTTTATTAAATAAAATGCTTGATGTTGTTTATGTAGATATAAATAATATGAATATATCAGTAAATTATAAAAAAATACAACAATATTAATACTTCTCGTAATTTTAATTTTTAAAATTACCTTTGTAATTTACTGGTACAATGATATACAATATTAGTCTTATTTTCATTTAAAAAGCATGTTATTCATATTAGTCAAAATTTAAAAAAAATACGCTATCTTTCAAATCTATAAAACATCTCTCGTAAACCCTATAAACTGAATTTGTAAACAAATTGATAATGTATTAATAACAGTTGAACTCTAAATAAAATGACTCATTTCATAGCAGACAGTAGTCTCAGTAATAATGATAGGTGGTTTCTGTTTCATCTCTAAATACGAAATATAAATTAAAACATGTGTTGTTTTGAAATATTAAAAAAAATAAAAAATAATGCACTGTCTTATAACATTTCAATAAGTACCTATCATTCAGATATTTAATGTTTTTATGTGTTTAGTTTTTTTAATGGATATTGTCTATAAACCTTGGGTGAATATAATATGGATCAAGGCTTAGCGTAACACAAAAGATAACAAACATTATAGTGAACAAATTTCAATATGACCTCAACTGAAAGACAAATAATTTATGATTTATTTTAAAAACATAATCCATGCACACAACACAATCAGTTTAATTTATAATATATCTAAATAATTTCTAGTATACACAAAAATAATATTATAAATATGAAATTCAGTATCGTGTGCATGACTTAGTAAGAATTTATGAATAAGCTCACGATGTTACAATAATGAATGGCCCGCGCACAGTGGACTAGTTCGGCGCGGCCGCGGACCAGACTCCTCGGGTGACGGCCGCCCACCCCGGCTCCCAGCCCCGTAACTTCCCTCGGCCCTCCCTTACCTTTGGAACACCACTCTAACAATCTGACTGTCAAATTTCTTGTCTTCCGTTATCAGATGCCCGAACCGCTCGACTGCGGTGCCGCTGTGCCAATGCGACAACACTTGTCGGGTGACCAATAATTATCCGTCAAAGTACAACGCGGTACCATTGGAGACCATTAGTATTAATCAATTAATTTTTACTTCTTCAAAAAAGAAAAAGTTTATCAGATCATATGTTTACCCACCTAAAAATTGTGTTTTTAAATAATCTTACTTCGAATTCAATTATAAAAAATCCCAAATTCTATACAACCAGCTTTTTACACTAATGACAAATTAAATTATTATATATTAAATAAAAAGGATAAGGACGAAATTTAAAAAAAATCGGGGGTCTAGTAATTAATTTGCGATGATTGCAATCATTTTAATATAGGTAAAACTTGTAGAAATTTTGATATTAGAATTAAGGAGCATTTGAGATGCCTAAATAATAATAACTATTCAGAATTTTCCAATCATTTTTTGGAAACAAGCCATTAGAAATTATACATACAAATACTAGGGGTTTACAGTTAGATAAATTTGAAATTCTAGAAATAAGAAATAGTATTAATAGCAAGCTTAATATTATGAATAACCAAATCTTCTTTGCAAATAGTCACATTCTAAACTTGTTTTCATATTAGTTCTTACTTATTCACCATTTTATATTTTTGTTTTCATCTATGCCTGTATTTTCAAATTTCAGTATACATTGTTTCCTGAAGAAGATACCGTAGGTATCGAAACACGTAGAATAATGAATAAATAGTTGTTTCAACAAAGAATTTTATATGATTATTAATTCATTTTTATTTTAAATTCCATTAAGTTACACGTATTAATTATTTACATTGAAAACAACGTATGTTTATGTATATAATATTACATATTATTTTTTAAACTGCACTCGTACCAAGCTGAAATTAATAACTATTTTGTTTATTTTTTTACACTGAACTGAAATTATGTACTATGTTAAACTGAAACTGTAACGTAACTAAGGTACTTACAACACGGTGATTACCAACCCCATATGCTCATAAATGATAATATGCAAATACAACATTGCGTCTTCATTCATTAATGAAGCTTTAAAAATAAATATCAAATTATAAATGAAAAAAAAATTATAAAATTTTATCACCCATTACTATTGACTGTTCTAAAAATTAAACTAATACTTTTTGTTATATAAAATAAGACTAACTAATAAATAAGTATATAACACGAGACACGTTGATTCCTGAAAGAGGACCTTACTTCTAGACTAAATGAATAAATAAATAATTGCAACGCTACTTTCTCGCGACAGAAATGAAAAATTAAGATATATTTTTAAGGAGAACACTTTATTATATCTTTTTAATTGATACATTTAACTTGTATGAAAAATTGAGTTAATAATTCAATTAATTTGTGCTTACTGTGTATGTTAAAATAAACGTGATATATATATATATGTATAACATAAAACTATAATTAATATGAAGAGAAACATTTTTATCATATTCTTTATATCTTGAAATACAATATATATTGAATCAGGCAATAATAATTACATACTAATGTAATTATTATTATTTTATATGTATTAATTATAAATATATACATATAAAATCAATTTTGTCAAGAAATATTGTTTTTGCGCTGCCGGGATTCGAACCTGGATCTCTATTTCCAATCCGGAGAAGTACAATACCAATTGTATTATAGCGCCAGTATTTTTCATGACAAATTATCGAACCTATATGTTACACTTTTTAAAATTAATACACCTGTCGTTCCATTATTTGAAAGCCATCTACATTGTTTTTACGGAATCTCAAATACCATTGAGTAAACCGACTGCAGACGCCAGAATTATCAATTCATTTTTACATCACAGACCTATGTTCTGAATAATTATAACTTCATAATAAGAATGTGTTCTCCTTAATAATAATAATTACAAATAATTTGTATACGGCTTTAAAGCAATCATGAATTCAGTGTCATCCGCCGCTATATCTAAACACCCAAAAAACTTACTCTTAACTGGACACCCTAACCACGCCAGATTCGGACGATTGCAATTACCAGCTGCGGTTGCACAGAGAATCTCTCTATTATCTCGGAGATGATTGCGTTTGTTCCAAGTGACGGTGCAGATGAACCAAGATGAAGTGATAACTTGACTATCAGGGGATGCACTGTGACAATAATTTTGTTAATTTAATGTTTACTTTTATAATTAATATATTTGACATAAGTACTTAAAAATTGCAATAGTGACAAATAAGTTTCATTAACTGAATTTGAAGTACTATATCTGATCAATTTAATTGCCTTAAGGTACCTACTGCCTGGGAGAATACTGAAAATTTGTTATAACCGGATATTATATATTATTAACCGTATGAAAGTCATTAGCAAGCAATCATGAATGGTGACAAAAGAAGTCTACCCAGGCCAATGAATTGGTCAGCCGCTCATAGAGTGCGTGATTTTGACTCCGCACAATGTTTAGTACCAGTGAATGACGAGGAAATCAAAGACCTGCCCTTAAATCACTATCGATTTATCTATATTATTTCCAAGTCCAATTAAGATTTTCATTTAATAAAATATTGTAGCACGGCGATCACTGCACATGTATGTAGTTACCCATTATAAATGATATAAATTAATACGCAAATGTACCATACTATGGAGATAATGATGGTTTACATATAATAAAAATACATATTAAACTTTTGTTTAAGACAAATTAAATGAATCAATTAGAAAGATATACAGAAAAAAAATCTATTTGGTCCTACCGTAATTCGATCCTGAACCATTTCCTAATTGGGGAAACGTGTTTTAACATTCCACTACTATTAGGTTTACGACTAATTTGTAACTTATATTCTGTATATTTTTATAACGATTGTTTTAATTTGTATTAAAAATGCCACAGAACTATATACTGTAATTGCAACTTCACAACAAAAAAGTGTTTTCATTAAATAAATATTATTTAAGAATTTTTAGATTACGCGATAGACAGGCATGCCATTCGGTAATTGGTACATCTATTTCAGTGCAATCTGAGCTTTTCACCATATTATTACTATCTATTTGTTTAGCTGTAATTCTGATAGCCAAGCTACATAAAGAAAAAATACATTCATACAGAAAAATATTTATTAATATTTCGTTAGTGTTTCAATATATGAGAGACGCACACGGCACGGAAGCGGCCGACGTGAATAGTTGGGCCAGGTAAGTGTGTAGTTTCCATTATTATAATTGAGTATTAAATTTGAGTTATATCCTCGTGCATTATCCAAACGGATGCGATATTTGTCTTTTGTTTGGAGTACTTTGCACCAGCTATTCTGCTATTCCATGCAAACATGGTTCGTAAATATTCCGCACGTCTGCTCCGTGTTTTAGGAACATTTTGTTACTGGCGGAGCCAGGGATGTAGTTTAGTTACAAAAATAACAGTATTATTATTTTAATAGTATTTAAAATCCTTCCTGGGAGTGGTGTGAAAGATGTACGTAGGGCAGTTTTTGTGAAAAATTGTAATAATTTAAATAATTACGTAGGTACCAACTGTTATGAACGTGAATAATAATACTTTCTTAGAAAACAATCACTTTGTATGAACCCACAAATTTTATTATACGTCAACCGGTTTCACTTATCCCTTTTTTATCTACTGTATATGTATTCTGTCTCTTTCTTTCACATGTAATTTTATATTTTATCTCCCTCTTAATGTATGTATAAGTGCACTTTTTGTATTTATGATTAGTTTTAAATACGTCCTGATGAAGCTTGAGATAAGCGAAATCGGTTAACATATATACATTTTGTGATTTCATACAAAGTTATTGTATTTTATTTAATTTATGTGAATAATAATATTATCCGAGTATTCACGTACCTACATGGTGCATTTACCTACAAACAAATTAATACATGGTGCACCGTGTACATACTGTCGTGTCCTAAAAACACATGTTCTCAGGTACAGTATGAAGTCCTATTAACATCACTTTCTTCACATACAGTACACGAGTAAATAGCAAGCAGACAGTAAATGTGCCTATATAAGACACAGGAAATATTTTTACCCAGTTCTCTTGAATACATCCAACGTGAAACAAGTCGAGTTTTTATTGACGGAATACATTTTGAAATCTTAATACATAACTTCTACGCATCTCTCTACAAATCATTATTAGTCAGATAAAATCATATGAAAAATGAAAAAAACCGCACCTGAAAACATAACGATAACAAGGAAATAAAGTCTTTGTTCTGTTCATAATACAAACTACTATAGTAAAAGAATTACAGTGTTTCAATTTTTTGACAAAAAATGCAACTGTTTGTTTCCTATTTGAAAAATACTGCTGATCGATGAAAAATAAAATTATCTCGATGGTCCCATGACGGTGCTCTAGTCAACCACTTGATCATTCTATAGACAAGCACGCCAAAAGTACGTCAAAACGTAATAATAATATATTATAATATACTAGATACGTAGGCAATAAAGTGATTTTTTGAACTGTCATAAAAATTAATCAATATTAATTTTCAGATAAATTAAACAAGTTATATAAAGTTATGAGCGATATTGCTACCGGCATTTTAATACATCAATTATTCATCTTATAATATATACTTTGTTTTTCGAATTACCGTGTATATAAAACATACATACTCGTATATATTTATTATATTTGTTTAATGTATTCAAAGAAAATTAGTTACCAAAACATATTACCACCATTAAAATTAAACCTTTCGAAAAACCTTTGTAAAAACCGTTACCTGTATTATTCTATAATAGATTCTAATTTGTTTGAAACTACAATTTATATAAAGATGAGATCAAATCAGTTAAAAATATAAATATACTTATGTGTGTTCTCTCAAAAGAGCGAGTAACCCAAATGATGTCACATATTTATACAATATCGACACGTCTACGAGAACTACGAATTTTATTATTATATTTTACATTGTTGATTATCCTACATTATTTGTATCGCATTCCAATGTATTGTTTTATGAATATACTGTTATTTATTTAAAGGTCGAATCCATTTTATAGGAGCTTCTTCTTCAGGTGTCGTGGCTTGTTTGAAGACGATCTTGGGTTTCCAAAGCTTGCCTAACTCTATTCGCATCTTGACTTGTATGTCTTTGTTGAATGTGGTGACTTGACCAAGAACTCGTTAACGTATTGTGCCAACACTAACCCGTACGAGGTTTTCCTGATTTGTAATTATACATAATAATCTAGTTTGTTCGTGAATATTATAATACATACTTAAATATTCCGATATAATTCAGTAAAATAATGTACAAGAGCTTATATTTGAATAATCAACGACCTCGTTACGGCTATCTTTAAGTTTATCTGTCAACTTTATTCGAATGTGTAACTTAATATTATGTATGTATACTCTACCCGCTAAAATATTTATGTACCGACAAAGTTTCGCTCCTTCGATAAATAATTTCCTTCTACAGCCTCCCCCTCGTCCGATTTTGGTATTAGAATCGTTCAACCGAGTGTACCATATATGTATATACATACCGACATACCACATACAGGGACTAGCTACACACCTTGATGAATTATGTAAATGATAGTAATACTTCGAAAGAAAAAACTTTAAAGACAATATTTGCATTATTCTAAAATGAGACGAAGAGAAGGTAATTTATTCAATAATAAACCTACGATTTTTATCAAAATTTTAAAAGTAAGTAAATACATTTTTTTTTAAAAATACAGCTCTAATAAATCTTTCTAAAAAACGGTATTTTTTATTGCCGATAGACTGCCCATCCAGCTAAGCTACATACGTCTCGTCAGATTTGTTCTATCCGTCTCTTCAGCGATACATTATTTATTTTAGTTTCATATTTACTTAGGATTAAAATTATTATCTTCGCATCGCTTCAACGCCAGTTTACAAAACGGATGATTTATCATATAATTGAATTATTTATTTACGATTCTCTGCCACCATTGACTATGTATTCAATTCAATCAATTCACACATATTGTAAGTAGGTTGTTCGAAGAGGGCGATAAATAACATCTTAACCTAGTTCTCTACTTTACAGATTTTGCCCTGACTCGCGTTGTTGTAAATGTCCAAGATGTAAGTATTCGGACATAACTAAATATATGTACTCCTAAGGGAGTAATATGAGCCGATCTTAAAAATTGAGCATAAATATGCGTTATAAATAGTCTGTGAAGATAGCTAACTTACGTGTTTTATGTGCTGTATCTTTGAAATCTGGATAATAATAACTCGATGCCGTACCAGCTCAAACATGCAAGAAATGTACAAACCTAAATATATATATAGACCAAGATAATGAAGAATATAAGTATCCACTTGACAATAGACAATGCTAGTGTTAGAAAAGTATTTTTAAGTTCTAGAAAAAAATTCGATAGTTCTTAGAGCGACTTTAAACGGATAAGACTCGCATCTCAGAGGTTTGGCAGTAAAGGTCAGAATACCTGTTGGTACAAAATACAATGTCAACGAATGACAACTCGCTCAATGCTCAACTTTGTATAGACGCAAGTTTTTAGGAAAAAGTTTTATTCGTGTACACGCACTCTTAGAATATTAAATATTATTGGTATTACTGGGACGCTGAACCATTTTGTAGAAGTAGACGTAGGGTCGAATTATCCGTCGGACAAAATTACTTGCAAATTCAAAAAAGGTTTTGAAGAGCACTCGACCATCGTAGAACATCGATATTTCGACGAACAAAGCCACCGCACTGCGACTGAGATGTAGTTCCAGGAATGCGGTACAAATATAAGTGATTGTCCATAGTATAAATAATTGAGGTATTGAGCTGGGCTGATTCTTTCCGCTCTCTGCCCGACTTTATCAAGACATCTGAGGATATTTTTTACTATCTTTCTTTCTCAAAAATTCTGTTATAAAATTATTCTGTTACATTTCCTCAGCATAATATGTAATATTTTTAATTAAATGAATATCATTACAAAATCTCATTATTGTATTCATTAGAATAATCTGCTCACTCCAAATCAATCATCAAGTAATGTACAAGTTAAAAAAAATTATATAGCATAAGTACATACTTAGGTATATTAAACATAAAATAATCAAAGATTTTTTATAAAATACTAAATTTACCCCAGGTGTTCCATTTCTACAGTCTTCTCCATCGCCATTCCTTCACTAAACTACTTTTATGATGTTTGCATATATGTTTAGGAATTCAGAAACCCGTTGGCTACATTTTTCGCGCATGGATACTCCTACAGTGGCGTACAATCAACTATGCACAAGGGGCCGAGAGGTCAATCTAATTGTGTTCACCACCCCATTCTCCGATACACCCCACGTTGAATACCTTACACCCTTAAAGTTGCCTCTGTTCAAGAGAAATGTATAACTTTATTTAAAGTTTATTATTCAGAATAAATGAAAATAAAACCTAAAAGAATGTCAGAGAAACAAGCATATATTGTTTCAATATACGAAAGTTTATAATAAAATTCACATATTATTTATAAGAGTAAACAAAATACACCCTTCAACGTTTATTTTAACATTGATCGAAATTAAAAAATGCACGTAAAGATAATTATTTTACATTCCTTTTTATTTACGATTCAAGTTATTTCATTTGTTCAAAATCAAAAATTAACACTTAAACCATAAAAGAGCGTCAACTCAAACGTCAAACAAGAATTTGAAGAGAAATTCTACTAGATTTTGTAGAATAATATTACTAATCTAGATAATAAGGTAATGCAAGACATACTGTAGACATAATGGCTAAATAAGAGTTTATTAAAATAGAAAATAACCTTACTTTAAAAATAATAAAAAAGAAGAAAAAACTGGGTCATCAAATCATTCATATAGACCATAGTACCACTTGACATTAAATTGAAGACTCAACTAAAAGGAAAAAAATAAGCTGGTAGTATTTAAGACGACAAAAAAAGAAAACCGGACAAAAAGAGTTACGAGAATCGAGGAAAAAAAATAGAAGAGGTAAAAGAAAAGATGATAATAGATAATATAAGGAATCAAAACAAAAGACTACCTAAAGAATATTATAAAAAGAAAAATTAAGGGTGGACTATAGAGAGGTCACCACCATTATCTGGCATTTGAATGAGGAATGAGGTTAGACGAGGTTATGTTTCCTTTGCCCAGCTGTGCGGAAAATTAGACTATCATTTTAATACTGTTGCAGAAACTTAAAGCGTTTAAAACGCGGGTCTATAGACGTTCGGTAAAAATAAGCTGAACTGATTTATAAATGAAAAAATAATGAAATCATTAGAACCATGAATATGGAGAAATTTTAAGCATGTCATGAGATTCTACACTTTGTCAAACAAGGAAAAATCAATGGATGACGAAACCCAAGTAGAAGTAAAACCTCATGGCTTAAAAATCTTAGACAATGTATCTGTAAATGAAGTCCGAATAGCCAATATGATCGCAAACACTTATTAACATGTAGCACTAGAAAAAAACTGCGACATTGGATACATGGTCGCTCCAGTGGATTTGCAGAATGCGGGTGCAGAAAATGTTTGTGGAACATTTACAGACTCTTAGCGTGTCTTCCGTAAGTTACCCAAGTCACGCCCTACCTTAGGACAAATGGAAAATTATGATGCACGAAGAAGAGCATTGTTTTCAAATATGAGAATGATCATAATTTATGGTTTATGTAACCAGTTTTTAGGTTCTTGTCAAAAATTATTATTCTGCAGCTTTAAAGAGTTACCGACATTGAAAATAATTTATATAACATAAGAATGAGGGGTAAAAAATACCATCCGTGGTGTACTCCAAAACAGCTAAAAATTCCACAGAACCTTTGCAGAGCACGGATTTCAGTCAGTTCGACCGCATTGCTAGTTATGCAAATAGTTGGCCTTTCTTTAAGAGCCCAAATATGTGAATACATAAAATAAAATGTATGCAAATTCGGAACGTGGCACCCTCTGCGAGATGCCGGAAATTTATTTCCTAATTCATGGGTTTGTTACCGACACAAAAGATATTCGGGAGCCGGCTCGCGGACTGAATATGTAAGCGGTACGGATGGTGGTTAGGGGTGGACACTACGGAAAAATCCTCGCATGAGTGTCTAGAGGCTGTGTGGGCGGATTTTCGTGTCTGAAAAACGATGGTTAATTTTCTGAAAATAGAACTGTGATATACAAACAAACTCTAGACCGCAGCACGGTAGGTAAATAGTTTTCTACAATCATTCCTTAATGAAAATAATGATCCCAGATTTGGGGCGGCTGATTATTAGAATATAAATTCAAATGATTACGGTGTAATGTTTTTTTACAGGAATCGCTAGCTATAAGAAAAAACTCATAAAGTCGTCATTTTTCACAAATATTTCAAAACATTTCCATCTTAATTATAAATAAATTTTAATGAACATAAGATCTATTGACGATGATAAGATTTAAGGTTTTCGATGAAATAGTACTAATTAACTAATTTACCATCGCGCTGTTTCCACGCGGGGGTAGGCCGAGAGTATAGAGCGCCACACTCTTCTGTCCTGACACAATTCTCGCCTCATCCACAGTCATTCATCTTATTATATCAAATAGTATTAAAACAAAATAATAATTATTTTTGATAAACGTTTTTTTCTACATCTTCGATCGTAAACCGTGAAGTATTTTAATCAAAATTGTAAGCAAAACATTTTATTTCCGCCCTTGCAAACACAAAGAGATAGATAGCTCCCCGTCATATCCTGTTAAAACACTTTTCCCGTATTTTTCTATCCCAGTTTTTAAGCCCTTTTAACAAGCCAATAAATCCTGACGGATTTTCAACAGCCCCGAGTGTTAAAAAAGGCTTAATTCGATTATGTGCAAATTTACTTAACACGAAGCTACCCCACTACTCGAGTGCCCATCTCGGGGGCAGGCAGAGGTCGCGGGGGCGGCGGAAGGGATGATGCTCCAGTCGTATAAAAGAATAATAATTAGGGAATTCAACGTCAAATAAAAAAGGGCTACAAGACGCGGCAACAAACAAAAAGTTTCTGACATTCCGCGAATACTACGTGGAGAATTCCGTTTTCTTTAACAAGTTCTCCCATCCGATTACGTAGTCTTTAACATTGTTTCACAAAGAAGAGGATGTACCAACCGGTACTCAGAGAGGAGTAATTATGAGTGCCCGCTCCCTGCGGAGCTTTCAAACTTTATTTTTAAATCCTGACTTAATCCATTGAAACAATTTTCTGAGAAGTGTTCGGAACGGGCTGATAAACGGACGCGCGTCCGTCCGCGCCGGGGCAGGATGAGCCCCGGGGCGGGACGAGCCCCGGGGCGACTAATGGTTTCTTGGACTATTGAAAAACGTGCAAAGTTTCCATCGCCTGCTACAAAGCGGATCTTCCGTTTTAATAACCATTGTGAATGGGCCCTTGCCTACTTCGGGGACTATTCTCTATAAAGTATAGACTCGTTTAACCTTTTCGTTATAGTATGGGGTAACACAGTCACCCCAGGCATATATATCATTTTCAATTTAATTCATTATTTTCGTAGGCAAAACGAACACCATTAAACACTATTTTAAAATAAAACTAGAAAGACTGAATTCGCAAAGTATTTTAATGATTATTTTCTTTCTTGATACGATCTCGTACCATTTTCCCATACTAATGTGGAAAATCAACGAGCGAAACAGCGGCGGAGTAATTATAGTTGCAGTAGAAAGTTATAACTAAATATATCGAAACATTATTTTTAAGCGATTATAAAAATAAACAAACCCCTTCAAAACTGTTTTACATTATTTTGAACAAACGTTTTATTTCTTATTTAGATACATCAATCCTCTTAATGACCGCCATTCCTCCAATAGTCTTCAATCCCAGTAAGCTGGATGACCTTCAAGTATGGAGCGTTCCCTCTAACGATTGAAATGCCTTACGCATTCCCATTTCCGATTTGTTATTCGGCAAACTACATCTCCTACTTTAGTGCCTTTGCGAATGTCTTCGTCTTCTTATGTTCTCCGTGCTTCTTTCCATGCTTTTCTAAGCAACTTTAAACTTGTGAATGTGGCCTATTGTGAGTGTCCATGTATTGGCACCATAAATCAGAATACAAAGAACGCATTGATTGTTTTGAGATATTGTGAAATTTCAATTTTAGTATATGTTTTAGTTTGCAACGCTGTCCAATATAGCTTTATATACCTGTCGGTTTCCCTTGTGTAACTTTGTCGTCTCAGATGTACAATTAGACAAACTTTTCCTTTTCATAGCGCTTCATTTTCTCTATATATCTTCGAGAAATGTGGCCATTTACCACTATCCTCACAATTATTGAAGGTTTACATATTTAACTACAAAAAAATTAACACTTTTTAAAGTCTATTTAATTAGGTACGATTATCTTTAGTAAGTAACAAAGTCTTAATCGAAGATTCACCACGATTTTAGCGGGTAAAGCAAGATATGTGAACATAAAATTTTTAATTATATAAATACTTTAGAGTGCTTAAGAAATACGTATATATTATATATATTCGATGTTTGCCGCTTTACAAATTTATGAACGAGGTTAGTATCCCCGGGAACACAGCATAATAATTAATGAACTAATAAACTTCCAGACTGTTCCAGAAACTATTAACCGAGCCGGAATTAGAGTTAAGAGAATAAAAGCTTTCTCACACAGGCAGCCATCGGACGGCACTTGGCCGCGCCATAAATGGAAGCCAGTAAACAACGTAATAGTGACGTAAATAGAACATGCTCGAATGTTTGGTTCAAATTAATGTACGAGCACTGTCCAAGAAAACGCACTAAAATTATTAATCGTTAATGAAATTTATGCAACTGCAATTGATTAAAAATCTATTAACATTTTATAGAACTGGTTCATTGAACTTTAAGATTGAATATTCACAAAGCATTACGTAAAAATAATATGCCCAAATATTAATCTTTCTCCCTTATTTATAATTATCATTGTTTCTCGTGTTTGAATTAGATTTTCTTCCACGATTGTGAGCCATCAGGTGGATGAAGAGTCCAATCCTGGCTCCACAAGCTCTGAATGTTATTTTATTTTCTTTACCATTGTTCCTTGTTCTCCATCAAAGCATTAGTTGCCACTGTATATCATCGCCCTTAATTTGAGCATGTCTTCTGTAGCTTATCCCCAGGTGTTGATTTTAATGTTGGCTTTGCTTTTAGAGTGTGTTTGAACTGTTTACCTCTATGGACGATAGCCTCAGAGGAGTTGGGAGAGCATAGCCCGCATTGGTAGTTTGGTTTCAGGCATTTTGAATCCATGGCAAACCCTTCAAAGCTGATGTTGTTTAATAGTGGCCAATGCTTTATTTTGTACATTTATGCTACTAATTCTTTTTAGGATTTTTCATATTTATCGTCAATTTAGGTAATATTTTAAAATATTGACTTCTATATTATATCCTACCATATGAGTGATGTCGTAACTTTAATATATGCCCAGGTAATGACACTTATACTACATAAAGCATATTATTCGATATTCATAGAATAACTTAGTGCTTATATAATTGAAATGATTTAATAAAAAATATTTATGTTCATTTATACATTAGGATTTTATTATGTTAAAAGACACAATTTTTATTAACTTTAACAATGCTGTTATACATGTAAGTTAAAAGTTTGTATAACCATTTTTATTGAAATTGAAAAACTGGGAATAACATTAATATTTGAGTCAATGAACATTAAAATAATTAAATAATTTAAGTGGAAGTGATTCGCTCCTTCTTCAGGATAATATAATACTTATTCTTAATTTACTAATTATAATACTATGATTGCAGTGTAGTTCAAATTACAGAATTCGGTTATTTATTTTAAATGTAAATAGATTTGTTTTTATTCAACCACGATAAAGAGATGTACACTATAAATCCCGTCGGCATAAAATAATAAAACCGAAGTTGTTAAATGTAATAATTTGTTAAAATAAAAATATATATAATAATATACTCAGTGAAGCACTGGACACTCGGTGGACTTAGGTCATGTTGCTGACAATGGCGTTAAACCAATAGATAGGAATTACATTTAGTAATCATACATTTTGTAAGAAATGGAGCCGTCAAAAAACTGTGACAAAAATAACCATGTCATTTATTTCGTTCTTGGATGAATAACCACATCTATGGAGAAATATGGAATGAAAGAACAAAATATCGAATTGATCTCCTTCCCCTTATCTCAAAGTGGATAAAATCAACCGACTAAGTCCAGTGGTATACATGAAAGGGGGTGGCTAAGTGATTATAAGAGCCAATTCACAATCAATTTAAATTTGACATATTTTTTCTACAAAAATCTATTGCGGCAAGCAAAAGAGTGATTATTATCTTTGTCAAGTCTCAAAAATGATCATTAATCGCCTGAACACTATTTGAAGTGAGTTGAAAATTAATCATTAAATATAAAATTGCATTCAGCCTATAAGTGCAAAATTTTGAAATTCAAACTAGTAGCTCAGTAGGAATATAAGTATATTTTTGAGTACTTCCAAAATAAAGTATTTTCAGCAATACACACTTCATCCAATCAGTATCATTCTCAACACCACGTTTTTTGAAAAGTTTTGATATTCATATTTCATATATTCATTAAAAATAATAATAATAATAATTTACGAGTTATATGAAACATCCAGAAAAAATATTTGAATAAATTTTTTGATACACACAAAATAGTTACCACTGTAAGAAGGTTATCGAAGTTAACTTTTAATAATTCTAGTTTAAAAAATGTACCACGATCACGACAAATATATTTTAGTACGATATACATAAATAATTAATTATCTTTTCGCTTATGCTATGAAATATGAAACTAATTTGTTTGTCTTCCGGGATGAGGATCAAACCCGACCGATCGATCACTGGAGGAATGAACATCTTTTTGTCAGGCCAGACAAGCAGTTTGCCATTATTTTAAGAATAACTTTGTAAAAAATAAAAGCGATGATCGAAAATAGTAGGTTAACGTAATTTCGAATTAAAATGTATTTATTAACTACTACAATTTAATCAACTCATTCTGTGCAATTCTTTTCTGTCCTTACATCCTATCATGTTTTGTTTGCTCCCTGCTTGTTTATATTCTAATCCAAATTTTTACCATGTTTTACTATGTTCTTATTTTTACTCTACTCTGATCTATTTATTTTAACCTGTTATTATTTTTTACTCCATTTCTTTAATATACTATTACTTTAATATTTTCTATACTCTGTTCCTTACTTCTTACATGTTTTTAGTCTGTATCAAAATTAGTTCCTATACTTTGTTCCTTTTACTTATTCTGTATTTGTCTCCCTTTTAATTTTTCCGTTTTTTATATTTGTAACCTTACTTCTTACTTATAATATAGCTAATAGAACCTAATCTACCTATCTCAGAACAGGTACTTTATATGTACCTAGCGAAGTAGGAAGCGGCCAACAAGCTTGCATATAAATAAAATGAAATATTAATACTTATTGTACTTGCTAGTGTATTTGAGATTCCGTAAAAACAATGTAAGATGGCTTTCAAATAATGGAACGACAGATGTATTCATTTGAAAAAGTGTAACATATAGGTTCGAAAATTTGTCATGAAAAATACTGGCGCCATAACACAATTAGTAGTGTAGTTCCCCGGATTGGAAATAGAGATCCAGGTTCGAATCCCGGTAGCGCAAAAACAATATTTTTCGACAAAATTGATTTTATATGTATATATTTATAATTAATACATTTAATTAGTATTTAAAACATCACAGATCTATGTTCTGAATAATTACAACTTAATACTTACAGCAATAAGAATGTGTTCTCCTTAATTAATACTTAAAAAAGGCACTGAAATCAAATCAAATCAATCAATTAAATTTTTAGTTCATTTAAGTATCTTTTTGCGTATGATCGACGAAGTGTTTGCCAGTTTTTACATCATTCGATTGGTAGCCCAGGGTTTTCTTGTGGAAAATGTAGGCCTGTGTACTATTGTAATGGCGTATACGCCACATAACTTGCTGGAAAAATACTACATCCATCATCGGTCGGTCTATTACTAAAAAACGCTCTAGGGAGCATCGCGACGAATTTTCGAAGAACGGCAAAGAACACACATCAGAAGAATCAGCAGAGGATTCTACAGCGTAGCCAACATAATCAGCAGTCAAGATTGCATCTGGGAGATTGGCTGGCTGTCCAGGTTAGTAGATATCTGACTGCAAGTGACACATTTTTATGTTATCAATAGAATTTACGCTATCGAAAGTATTTTACAGAATTTTTGAAACGTTTTTATATTAATCGTACGCGCATTTAAAAATCACAGTGGACATTTTAAAACATATTAATTTACAAAAAGATTCTTTCTTAACTATCCAGTGTTTATCAAACATTAATATATGACTAACTTCTAATATTACGTTCGGTATACAGCAGGGTTCAAGAACTTTTTCTTAGTTAACAATTAGTATTGAGGGGTTTCCTCACAAGCGGGAGCTTACGTGTTTTGGAGCTTACGTGTCTCTTGTTTGGCGTTAAAAATTTCTATATGAGCAATGAAATACAATAATGTATTAATATCTAAGTCTTGCAAAATATACGAAGACTAATTCTATTTATTAATTGTATATTATATCTAATTGTATATCAATGAAATCATATTTGATTGTGAAGTTGCAATATTAGAATATATATAGTTCATTTAAATTTATAACAAAACTTAAACTTAGAAAGATGAACGGAAAAAAATCAGTCTTTCGATAAAACATTTATTTAGTAACTTAATTTTTTTTTTTCTTTAAGTAATTTATATATTTGTTTCAAATATCAATTTGTATTTTACAAAAGTGTCAAGAATAAGAAGTTAATCAATACAATTTACAATTAGTGTATTATGTGTAACTTGATTAAAAGTTGAAATCAAAATGATTTTTGCAATACACAAAGTTCAATCGGTACAAAAAATTTTAAAACATGTGATTAAATTTTTCAATAAAACTCTTTCAAATTACTGTATTATAAGAAATGTTGTTTAAAGTTAAAAAAAAAACTTGAAATATAAATTAAGAATTTTTCATTGAAAATATAATTACAGGAAGGATATTATTCATTCTCTTGTATTAAATTTCCAAGGAGAAAAGAATTCTCGGTAGACAGAATATCAAATAAATTTAGAAAGAACGCTTTACCGGAACATTGTTAATATAAAACTGCCAAGTTAAAGGGGTAAGATTCCCAACCCCTCGCGCTAAAATAAGGCAGATCCCTCCCCCCTCCCCAAGCCAAGAGCACAACAAGAACAAATGAATTGCAAACAGCGTTATTATTTCTGAAGGGAAACCTTAGATTTTTATTTTCTGGTATTTTTCCATCGTTCTTTTATGCATGGTTAGCATCGGCTAGGTAGCTTCTCCCGCTGCACAATTTTCGGGCCTCTGAATAAATTGACAGGAGAGAACCTGCCTGGGAGGATTCCAAATATCACGAAAATGATATCGATTCCTCCGTTTAGTTAACGGAATGTTACAATGATGACAAAAGTAATGAAAACGATTCCAATCATCAATTCAATATGATGGTAATTACATCAAAGAAAATATGTAATAAATACATCCACGGGTTTTGGGATTACGAAAATAATAACAATTTAGTAAAGAGAATTACATGAATTAAATTAATCAACTAGAAATATATACAGATAAACTTTATTTATCGAAAAAATATTTTAGTTACTACCGGAATATATTAGGTATTTGAGATTCATCACAATGTCGAGTTAATCGCTTTTAAAATGGATTACCAGGTGTTCCAATTATATGGAGCTACAGAATATAAGTTCAAATATTTGTCGTAAACCTATTTGGTTGATATGGCGAAATTGAATTACGCATTTTTCGACTACGAAAAGGTCCAGGTTCGTATCCCATGTTCTCCTTTAAAAAAGCTATATAGTTTCGACAGGGAGCAGAGCGTGGACGAAAGCGAGAGCGAAAAAAAAATTCGCTTACAAATTTGTGTTGGCCGGCGAAAAACTTAAATAATTAACTACAAATGCGTGTGAAAGTCAATAGTAATAAAATTAAAAGAAACAAAGATAAATTAAATAATGTATGATGCGTAAAACATCAGAACATCGTGGAAGATCGGATGAAATGCACACGGACGATATTTGAAATATGGTTATAATTTAAAACGATGTTAATGACGAGACAGCTGTTTATATATTGTAGACAATGTGAATAAGAAGCGAATGGTAAACAAACTGTCGCAACTGTTGAAGGCAACTGGGGACAGAATATATAGTCTGCAAACGACTTAATGACGTAATAAGGTTCACCAGGGAAGAAGTCCGGTTAGATATGAACGAGGCGACAATTGTTTTAGGATTAACGCATTTCTGGCAATTTATGTCACCACAAAAAATTAACTAATTGTAAATATGAATTATTAAATGTATTAATTAGAAAGATATACATATAAAATCAATTTTATCGAAAAGTATTGTTGTTGCGCCATCGGGATTCGAACTTGGATCTCTTTCCTAACCGGGGAAGGTGCCTTATCCATCTATGCTACAGCGACAATATTTTAAGCGACAATTTTCGAACCTATATGTTACCACTTTGATATTTATACATTTAATCGTTCCATTATTTGAAAGAGCCATCTACCTTATTTTTACAGAATCTCAAATACCTTTGAGTAAACTGATAGCAGACGCCAGATTAAATTTTTGGACACATTGATACAACTTTATTATTAATTAACAAATTGTGATACCATTATAAGTGTTTCTCCGTATTCCCCACATCAACGTTCATCTTGGGCTATTCGACTTGCATATACACGTACCGTATTCAATTATGGATATTTGGTACCCACTATAATGTTTCTAGTTTTCTAAAATACAAATCAATATGAGTGAGAAATAATGCAAAACCATAACAATGACAATGGCCTCCTCCGGAACCGCCATAAATAATAACATGAATATTAATGACAGTTTGGTTATTAGATAGCATAGTTTGCACATGACAATTTGCATGGCAATGAGCGCAAATATTATCAATCGTCAAAAAAAGCTTTTTAATCATTACCTACCAAACATCCGCATTGGCTCGAAAATTCACAATATCTACAAGATTTGTGAAACTGAGAAGGGTTAAGGGATTTCAAATTATATCTTCTCATTAATTAATTTTTAGATGTATCAATTAAAATGATGCAGTTATTTATTTCGAAACATAATTTGATCAGTCATGTGTTGAATAATATGACTTGAACGACAATGATTATTGATGTATGTAACGAGCTTGAAGTGAGACGTGAGACGGCGAATCTCTGAACACACAAGGACTACAAATGCTGAGAGTAGACTCTAAATCATCTCATGAAAAAAAAAAATACGTATCTCGAGTCAAAAATCTCATTAGTAGACGCATGCCGTAACACTTGGGATCAGAATTGTTGTAATAACGTAATATATGAACACTGTACGAAAAATATAAATGATGAATAATTTTTTCTCAGATATTTTGGATTCCACCCAGAGACCAGTAAATGCATAGATATGAAATAAAGTGTATATATAGGAGAAAGGTTTGGAACACGAGGGGCATTCTAAATACATTATTGGTAAAAAACATAAATCCGATAGTTTATGACACACAAGTATTTACTCTTCGAAAACTAAATCTTTGTGTAAACGAGACGTATTTTTAACATTAATGTATATTGTACCAAAGCGATCACGTGGATGACACCAAAATGAAAATATTGGGACAAGAAATTTGCGTTAGTTTACGTCCTATATAATTTGGTGGTCTGTGATTCAATCTAACTTTAAAGCCTGAATTAAATCATTAAATACACGACAATAATAAAAAAATTAATTCGAAATTTCAAAAAAAAAACATTTTGAAATATTTTATGCAGACTCGAATAACCTCTTCAAATATTGGGGTTCTCAATTTTGCGAAATGATTCGAACAAATTCGGCAGCTACGCATAAGACTTTCAGGCGAAACAAAGAACCCGCATTCAAGTGAAGCTAGCCGGGTTTAGCTAATTGATTTCGGAGTTTAACCGAGTGGTAATTCATGCGCGATAAAAATCATAGCTGTTAAGCCGAGTGAAAATTACAAGCAATTGCATTTCGGCTGTGTCCGCCCGCCGCACGGTACCTGAGTGCGGCGAGCACTGCGTACTCCGGAGGGGTAGTGCCTTGAAGCCTCCATAGAAATAAAGTTGTTGGAGCCGTATCGCGCTGAATATTAAACGAACGAGAGAGCAAAAAACAGAATTGAAACGTTTATTTGTCACGGCATGTAATGAATAGAAAAAAATATATAAGTGTTGATGCTACGTTCGGTGTTTTATAAATTTTATTTTTATTTATTTATGAAAAGTAAATTTGAAAAACATTGTACGGTTTTAAATCATTATATATGTATATGATGCCATTTTGTTACTTAGCTTTGCACAAATATTTACTAAACAAGTACTTAAAATCCGTCCTTGTACGTCTTGTGAGTGTCACTTTTTTCTGAATTGGATCATCTTCTATATTAATTAAACACCACAAGCACTTTTTTAATTTTATCTTCTTGAATAACGTTCAGAAAAATAGTAAGAAAGCGATCGTTATTAACAGAAGATTTCAAAGCTTAAAATTATGTCGGTATTAAATAATAATGACCGACTAACACAATATTCGAATTACAAATATTATATTTATGCTCTATAAAAATTTGTAAGAAAGCAATATTTTGTATGGAGTATTATATTGCCTACAATCACAATATGTGTATTATTAATATTTCTGTTGACAATATAAATTGACTTTTTTGTTTACTGACATTTCTTCTTCTTTTAAATAGGCAATCCACGCTTCAAGAGTGATATTTGCCATTATAAAGTTAAAACTTTATGTTATAGAAATAAGTACAATAATATTATAGAATAGGAAATATTATATTACAAGTCAATACTATTGTCGTTCAAAAATTTAAATATGGCGAGTTAAGGGAAATAAGATGACACAAGATAAGATCCTGTGATCCGCAATGGACAGGCAAAAAAGGTATGGTCCAGGGTTTCCTCCTCGGAACCACATTCACACATTGGAGAATCTATTAAGTTCAATCTGAATCTGAGGCTACATAGCAATGCCCAATTTTCATTCTAGAGATATTTGATATTGTTCTTTTGGAGACTTTCCTTTTGGAGAACCGGGGAGTGCGGGGAATAGATCTTTGAATTATTTTAAGCCGATTACCCTAATGATTATTTGGATCCGTCCATTGTGCAGTCCAAATAGATATCATACGTTTTTTTACCATATTAAGTCTGTCATACATCGGGATATGGAATTGATGAGGGAAAACTCCGGAAAGAGTGGCCTCCTGGCCAGTTTATCAGGACATTCATTTCTACACTGATATTTTAATACAATAAAATCTATCAATTTTCCTACAAAAATATTGCGATTTTATATATAAGAATATTATGAGAATGCAATCTAAGAATATGATTGCACTTCGACGCTATGGCATCTGGATCTGTATATGTTAGTGTCCTTTAAAGTAGCCTTTAAAAAATCCAGTAGATGGCAGTACAGATTTGCAAATAATGAATATTAATATTCATTTACAATTTTTTGGCATTGTGCAATAGATGTAACGCATGTCTAATATTTGTTAAAACTGTTGTGAATAATTCTTAGATATAATTAATTACTCGATAATTTTTGCATTGCAGTTCAAAATGGTTTAACCCAAAATATCAAATTCATGAAATTTTTTTTTTTTTTAATACAAATTAAATATATCTTTCTAAAATACCACAGAACTATCTATGTTCTGAAAAACTGCAACTTCACAATAATAATAATGTGTTCTCTTTAATATTTTTTTTTTACCTGTTCGTATTGTTTCATTTCTTTAAGTTCACTATTTCACTATATCGTGCCTTTGATTTTAATAACATAATAATAATAAATGGTAGTGGAGGGAGCACTTTTAAATAGAGATGGGCTAAACACCATGAGCGTATCTACCGTTTGGACAACCCGGGGAACCGCCCGGAGGCCCGGGCCTCGGGAGAGCCCGGGATAGTTGAACAAAATCATTGAGAAAAAGTAAAAAATATCCAACGTTCATTTACACATCAGTGTCAAACGCCAATTCTATGCCTAATAATTTATGTTCGAAAAATCTCCGTATGTTATTTTATTGATGATTTTATGTTGTAAAAGGAATTTATGCTTTTTCGCTATCATTACAACCAGTTTTATTAGTGCTAAAAAAAGTTAATATTGAAAAAATGATATTCTACCACAGGGGTCGGCAGACCGCGGCTCTTTTCATAGGCAGTTGTCTACTCCAGGTCATATTTTCATATACAATCATATTTGGTGCATGGAATAGTTTTGCATGCAACGTATGATACAATAATAGAACTAGCATTTGCCATTCTCACAATATTTGGCTCTACCTATTTATGCAAACAAACATTATCTTCCATGAATCAAATAAATAAAAGTTAAAATGCAAATTAATTGACGATAATTTACAATTATGCCTAAAATTGAACAAGAAATTACTAGCCAAACATAGCAAGCAAGGTCACATTTATAACTAGTAAACTTTACAAAGTCTAAAAAGTGTATAATTAGTGTTTAATTATTTAGGTTTTTATGTTTTATAAGTAGATTACTGAGCTACTGAAGTTTATAACTCTTATATATTATTTCTTCTAAGTAGCCCACGACTGTATTGTGAATTTGAGTTATAAATAAAAATCTTGAGTTTACCTTGTTTTTTCGTCATTAAAATTTATATAGTTATAGTGAAAATTTATGTTGCGGCTCTATGAAAATTTTAAGATTCTGTATACTTAATATTTGGCTCTTTTTACTAGAAAGTTTTCCGACCCCTGTTTTACCACGTTATTATGAAAGTGTACCTGCAGTAAAATACGTTCATATTGAAATATTGAAACCTTTAATTAAAATCACTATCGATCAAGAATAGTAATAAAGCGAACGAAGCTAAGCTGTTAATAATTAATATAGATACCATTGAGAAATTGTGTTCTTGGGCGGGGGAAGGGAAGTCATCCGCTATACATGATTGCATGGGGGCCTGGCAATTTATGTTACGATACTGCTGAATATCTTAAGCGATTACCGATAGGGTAAAAATATGCTATAGTTGAGGCTTTATATCTGAAATCGAAGCAGGTCTCTTATCTGGATCGATAAAATAAAAATGTTTGGAGGATAGAATGTGGTGATCAATAGAAGACGCCATTAACCATCAGCGGAGATAAAGTAGATCTAAACTACTAGCACCTAAAAAAAATATAATACTTTTAAACAGATTTATTTAAAATTGTTGATAAAACTAGTCGATGTTGTACAATAAATATACAACTGTGCCACACGATATGGGTTACATGCACTTTGAGAGAATCAAGTATACAGATTGATTAAAAAAACATCGGTAAACGAATTTTAGTCTCGTAATGTAATAACATATTTTTTTGTAATCTGTCAAAAATAATTTAGTTAATTATCTTCTATAATTTTAAAAATTACTTGAATTCTGTCAATGCCGGACAAGATGTCAATAATAAATAAATATAAAAATAATTAACATATTTACTCGTATAGGTACAAATAAATTAATTTTATTACTTAATAATATATATATATTTAAATATCCACACATTTTTGTTCGCGTTATAATAATAAAATAATAAGTTTTTTATGTGTATTATTTAATCGAACTTTGCTTTGATTTGAAATGAATTGTGACAATTAAAAATGATAAACTTGCGCCAACACATTGACAATTTCGAAATTTAATATACATATATTTATTACAATGTAATCGGTTGTTTTACATGAGTAACAAATTATTTATGTATGCATGAGCGTATCGTATCTCCTTAAATATTTCATAGTACTTTTTGTGTCCGTGTATCGACAAACAGATTTAACGCAAAATAAACAGTATATACAGATAGTTGTGGTTAATAATAATTGCACAATTAAAATAAAATTTAAAAAAATAATTAATTATACATTTTATACAGGCTTATTAAAATAATTAAGAAAGTTGAATAAAGAGTCTTCACTCTCGCCGACAGACAACTCTCTCCATCCATGTTATTTTTTTAATTTTCAAAAGTGTTTTAAAGTTGTTCAAATTGTTTAATTTTATTAATTAACATAGAAGTGCTTAAAAATATATTTATCAAAGGATCGATTTCAAAGTGTTATTATATAGTTGTAAAATTTTCATTATTTAAAAATTTATTGGAATTGATGATCGCGTTTCGCTTTCTTATAACATTATTTATAAGCCTGATCCCTGAGACTTTAATCATATTTCAAAAAGAAAAAAATATTTAAATTGTTTTTCATAATTTCATATTCTTCGCCCTCTTGCGTTTCAAAGATTTAACGTTGATATGAAGTTTCTCTACTCATCTCAGTCTCCCGCTGAAACCGATGTTTGCTCTGTTAGCAGATATAGTATTTCCTTTAAGCCTCTTAAAGCCTCATTTTCTCGATTTTTAGTGAAGTGATTTGACAAAGCCAAAATTGCTTCCATATTCATATAATAAAAATGTATAATTGCATAATATATTGTTTGTTATGTGACCTGTATGAAGTGTAGTTATTATTATCAAATTCTATATCAAATCTTGTCCTGATCTAAGTAATATCAAATTTGAAAAATGAGCGTTATTATTTTAAGTTTCTCTTTTTAAAAATATTCTTCCATTCACAACGACCCTTTTTCATAGTTAAAACGTAAAGCTATGGTGTTTAAATAATATATAAGGATGACAATCCAGTTCAGAAAAAATTACGTACAGCGATGGGGTCCTTGAGGTGAACATTATCCAATGTTATTAATGGGTTTAAAGACTATCTCCACATCAGATATTGTTATATTATATAAAGTGGGTACCTACATTTGATGTCAGAAACGTTGGAAATACGATGTCCAAATTTGAAGTTGCAAGCGAAGTACGTTTCATGTAACCGTATAACCACAGGCGTGCACTACTTTCTCGGTTTGCAAACTTTCAGACAAAAAAAACTCCGGCGCATTCAGGAAAATGGTGAATTTTATCGCAAATCAAATTGCTTTACCTATTCGGAGATCGGGTGTATTAATTAGCCGAGCGCCGAACAAAGGGGAGGAAACGGCGCCCCCACCCCGAATAGTTTTTGGATCATAAAATCTGCCATAAAAATCACGATAACGGGCAATTACACGAATAGTAACGGCCGTTATAACGAATTATCTCCCGCTCGGAATTGCTTCTAACGGGTGAATCCTGAAGGAGAATCATCGCCAATTAGGATTTATGAAAGGGTCCCGATAACTGGTGTCCTTTGTGCAAACACGGTGCACATTACTGGAAGAACGTGAATATATATATATGGATTAGCTTGCCAATTTTGTGATTAGACATTGTATCGCTTTGCATCTTAAATTTGAACATTTAGCTAATTAATGCTGCATTTTTATACTGTCACAAACAAGCACGAGGTGCTACTTAATAAATATTAATAAACTGGATACAATAGTAGACACAAAACAAAAATTTGTATTGTATTAAATAAATGTTTTTGTATTAACAAAATTAATTTTGTACTAGCAGAAAGCAATCGGTAACCGCCGTTGTCTAATGTTGGCCGCTACGGCACACATGTTATATTCCGGCTACCTACCTACTTTACGGCTAATCAAATTAAATACAATTCTTATTGTGTTCATTTAATTTTAATTTTCATAACTAAACTTTGTACTACATATACATTGGCTATCACTGGTCACTAATGGTTTCGAGAGGTGCAGTCTCTCTCATCATCGGGTGAAAACTAATCTAAACACAGTGTTGTAGTCTATTTGGGCAAAAACTCAACAGGGGGGAGGATACGATTGTTAACTGGAATATGGACAGCAAAGGTGAAGTGTTAGGGAATGTTATGTTATTTTTAATTGTTTATTTTATTAACCACTTAATAAATTAAAATACACCTACCGGTTTCGAAATATATCATTTTCTTCTTCAGGATGTCATTAAAAAAAAACTCTTTTGTATTTCAACGGTTTCTAAATTGTTTATCTTTTATAAGGTACCGAGTGGAAAAGTTTTAGACTATGACTATCGAAAGAGTGGTTTGTTTCAATTATGTGGTTAGAAAAATTCCGACAAGTTATTTTTTAGGCATCAGTAATGTTTCTTTATTCTTGTTCATATTAAGATTTCTCGCAGTTTGACTTATTTTATGAATATTTTTAATTGTTAACTTTGTTTTATCAACCACTTATTGAATACATCTACCGGTTACGAAAAATATCATTTTTTTCTTCAGGATGTAAATAACTAATTAAAAACATGTTATTGTTTCTTTAACAGAATCTATTTTAAAAAACAATAATTATTATAAAAAATTAATTTAGTACCTAACTCAAATTGTTACTTGATACAAAATTACTAGAATCATTTTTAGAAAAAAATTTTTGAATGCGACTTGAAGTTAAATTTAGTTGTTTGTTTATAATTTTTTGATTAGTTTTATACGATTTATTTACCCTCCAACGATACCAAATTATTTAAGTTATGACCAACACCATGCAAAATTGACAATCCCAATTTTTTTATCAAAAGCATGACCATTTTCTATCAAATGATTAGAAAATTCTGAAAACCCACTATTGTTCAAACATCTTAAATCATCATGCTCAAATCTCAGGAGGATATACACCCATCCCTCGCGCATATAAGCGGTAGATACGATCCAGGAAATTCCGCTTAAAGCGAAACCACGTAAATCGAGGTATATAATGCATACAAAAATGGAATAGGCTCCAAAGAATTCAAATCCGCGTAAATTGAGATTTAAAGTTCATATAAAATAGTGAGATAGGTTCCAAAAATCCGCGTAAAACGAGTATATTCCATAGAAGTATGTATATCAACATAAGAAACACATATTTTTTTATAAAATATGTGTGGGCGCACGGTATTGTGAATGAAGTGGGGATAAGCCGTTGATGCGTGCGTTGTGGGTTATGACGCGAACGTGTATCTACAGACTCGCGCAGTCACATGATCACAAAAAGCGGTTGGAATAGACAGAGCGCGCCTCGACACAACAGAATACTATGCACACTCGCCAATACGACAAAACGCGCCACGACAATGTAATTCCGCCTTCAATCGCGTAAAAGTGAAACCGCGTAAAACGGATACCGCGTAAATCAAGGGATGAGTGTACTCCTCTTTTAGATTCGACATCTCTGTGTGAGAAATATAATTCACATCCTCCGCTAATGTTATATTCCGGCTACCTACTTTATTATACTTCTTACATTACGGCTTATTAAATTAGATACAATTAATTCATGTTAATTTCATACAAATTCTTAATATGATCCATTGTTTTAGAATAGTGAGGTCAACGAACGCGACCACATTTAAGCTCACTTGAGATACCAAGTATTGATGTTTATGCTGACCAGCGGGTTCGATGAACTCGTAAAAACGGTTAGGACTAAAATCTTCCCTTAAAGCAAAAAATGTCTATGTTAACTAAGAACAAAGGATATAGATTATAAAAGGTCCGCATCCATAGCTAGAAGATCACTGTGTGCGTATCGGTCATGGGAAGTTCTTCTTAAATAAATAAATAAATTTCTCTTGCAAAGTGTATAAAGGATGTGTTTCTCCTTTAAATTCGACACAACTCCGTTGTGAGAAACATAATTCGCCAAGTTCCGAGAGCAAGCCGACGCCGCCTGGCGGTATGTTACGGCAACATAAAGTGTTACTAAGGAGAACACATTTTTATTGTGAAGTTGTAATCATTCAGAACATAGGTCTGTGATATTTTTAATACAAATAAAATGTATTAATTATAAAGATATACATATAAAATCAATATTGTTGTTGCTCCAGGGATTCGAACCTTGATCTCTTTCGATCCGGGGAACGTGAATTAACTAACACAATGCTTCGAAAACAAATTTTCGAACCTATATGTTACACTTTTCAAATGAATACATCTATCATTCAATTGAAAGCCATCTTCTTTATTTTTACGGAATCTCAAATACCTTTGGTTTGTGTCCCGGTTGCAAAGTTAATCTCAGCTAAAATATACACCATACTACGATGGAACGTAGTAATAATTAAGTAATAATGGATTAACAATGTTAATTTTGATAAAATGAATGATTGAAATAAGTAATTAAATGTGTTCACTTATTTCGGTCTGTTTAAGCATAATTAAATGCTATCAATAACAATCACAGTTTTATTCTGTATAAACTAGCTTCATGGGATTATCACAATTAATTTTCACTAATATTTCAGATAATTGGATGGAAAGGGATCATAAACAAATAAATAAATAAAGTTTTTTTTTGGGTTCAAATATTGTTCAAATCATAATTCATTGTATTGCAAAAGATATGTAACTATAAATCTGCTTTTTATTTGATTAACAAAAATAATGTAATAATACGTCAATAGGACAAATAGAAAAATAACTTTTTTTTCTCAATAAATTCCTTTGGCATACAACCACCAAATTATACAAGATAAATTCACTGAAACTGGTCTACTAACGCTCGAAATTGAAAACTATAGAACATTCTAGACGTAGTGTTTTCTTGATTTCTCACTATTGGTTACAAGAAGATACAAACTACATATACGAGTATGAGAAGATGAAAGATGTGTGAGGTGGTAAGGAATGTTTTTTAGAACCTAATAATTCGTCAGTAAAATAATCATAAAACAATAAAAAGATTAGTTCAAAGTGTTTTACTTCAGTGAGGCGTCGAAAGCTTACGAAAAATATTCCTTTGAAGCTTCTATACGATCTGAACATAAAGTTTTGCGGTAATGTGTGCGCGTGTTATTTTAGAAACCTAAAATTATTGCGTAATTTTATTACGCCTCATTCACAAGAGTATGGAAAAAAATTATAAATATTTTTGTAAATATAACTTTACGCTTTTTATTTATATAATATATAGTAGCATATATTATAACTATTTTTAAAATTCCGGTGGTAAGTATTATTATTCATTAAATTCAATTTGCTAACAACAATTATTATAACAATACAAAATTATTTCAATATAAAATTAAGGTTAATGTTTACATTTTATATATTTTACTCAGTGATGTTTTTATTAGATTACTTATCGTTTACTATTTGATCTCTTTACAACTCTTTTCAATTTTGAGGTCTTCCGGGTGTGCAGAATTAAATTTTTTATGGATATCAATATTTAACAAATATATTTATATGCTAGAGGAAAAGCGAGATGAGAGTCGGAAATCACATCATTACAAGAGAGCTAAAGCAAAATTGCAGTGTCTTTTTCAGGTGTTTTTAAAACTCATCCCATTTTTTGTTGTTATGAAGTAACATTTTAGTCCATTTACATTGTTAACTTTTTTAAATTGGTAATATATTTTATAGGTGTAGGTAATTATTATTTAATACATTCTTAGAAAAATACCTAATGAAGAAAAAGTGACACTTCTTCTTCTTCTTCTTCTTCTTTTAAACAGGCAATCCACAAAGTGACACTTGAACGACATCATAGTGCGGATTTTAAAAACTAGTTATAAATAATCATGTAGTTGTGTTACGACATTAGAAAAATAATAATCTTCTTAATCCTATAATATCACAAATAGAGTGAAAAAAAAAAATGCAAAAGCATTATATGTTGCGGTTAAGATTCACTTTTCTGGTATGATCGTATATAGCAACCTTAAGAATTTAGTTACATACATACGTATATGATACGTGTAGCGGTTCCTTGCCAAAACAAAAGTTTGTTAAGAGTTTTACCCACACCCTTCGCAGCCCACCACCCACTTCCCTGTGTAACCTATTTTTCTTGGTAGATGATCCAGTTGAATGGTTTCGCTCAATGGCAACCGATCGCTTCCGTACTTTTGTGTATCTTTCGCATGACGTAATGCTGTGTTCGAAATTCGAAAATTGTTTCGAAATTCGAAACACGTAAGAGTTTTATAAAATCATGATATTACGAGAATGATTTCATGAACTTTGAAATTTTTATGGGAATATTAATAATATCTTTAATATTCACATAAAATATTGTATTATATCTAATCTTATTTTAACTATATGAAAGACAGACAAGTTGTATGAGACTGAATTAAAATTGTCATGCATTATTAATATAGAATAGATTTTCGGAGGCTTCCCGGGTTAAATATGTCACGAACTGTGTTTAAAAAGTGCGTAAAATTCTATAGGATATTCGAGATGGAGGTGTAATTAGTGATGAGCTCAAAATTACGAACCGTGAGTCAATCACTGATATTTTTGAGTCACACTCATTATCAGTGATTGAATATCTGGGAACATCGTGATTTGTAATTCATTTTTAAAACTTTATTTACTGATTTATGACTCGGCGCATGTGCAAATGAAATGAAAATATTCATGAATTCGTGATAAACGCACATCTAGTAGATTCTGCTAAAATGTTTCACGCATTTGACCTGAAATGCTGAGAATTTAACCCGAAAAATATACTCACTTTTTTTAAGGGTTTTCATTATCTTTGTGACGATATTAAATAAGATATATATTAATTGTATATGCTAGAATATGTTTTTTTACATACATGAAGTTTGAATAATATAATGTTTTTTAAATTTATTTCGTGTATTGTGATATTGTGCGGCGCATGCGTATTCGTAATGAAACTGTGATCACAGTCACAGTTTCCAATCACTGATATTATCGAATATCAATCACAATCACGCCAGTGAGTCAAGAGTAGCATCACTAGGTGTAATATATAATAATGTTATTAATTAGGTATTTGGAAGAATTATTTCAACAAAACAAAAGAACGCCATCTGAATTTGAAATAAAATTTTAACAATGTTTAAAAAAAGTAAAACAATACACAATTATCTGTTTATATATTTTAACTTTATATAGCGTTCCTACAAATATATAATTTCAAAATATATTAATTAATTCATCAATTAACACAGGATATTTTTGCAATATTGTAAACGTATGAATGAATAATGGAGGCTTCGCTTGAAATTTCAAGAGAAAGCCATATAAATCATTCTCAGTAAAACAATGTATATTGAATTATATCGTTTTAATTAAGAATGCGTGGTTACAAATTGCTAACATCATGTTACTGAGATACAATATTAAAATACGCAGAATCAAGAAAGCATTTTCGTAAAAACCAACGTTTTCAAACTTCGCTGATATCTGAGAAATTTAAGCTGAAGGAAGAACGATATTCGTAAAACGGTCATTATTCAAAAAAAAAACTGTTGAAAGATAAAATTTCAAGGAATAATTATAATTCTAAGATGTTTACCTTGGAAGTTGAATTTGAAGGAAGCTTACCGAGAAAATTCTATTGAAAATATTTCCAATAGGTAATCAAAATCATAGTGAATTCATTTAAGATAAATTATAAAATATTCTAAGAGTTAATCAGTTATTGAATTTGTATACATTTTCAATTTTGTTTCATCGCAAAATGTGATTTGTCGAAAAAAAATTGTATTTATAACTACGTAGATTAACTATAATGTAGTTATTAGCGTACATAGGTGTGAATGACAAACACGCTATAATTCATTAAACATCATGAGTTAAGCTCCTTTGTACACCGTTTACGCCATTTAGTAAATTAATTTATAAGTAAACTTACTTAATCTCTCAGAATAATATATAAAATAGTCGAGAGTTAATTAGATGATTAATCTACATAATATTACTATCAGTGTGTATATAATGTAGACGTCTTTAAGCAAAAAATGCCTTAAGAAACCAAAACTGTCCGTACAATAACAAATATATTTGTATTGGAATAAACATTTTAGAAAAAAAATAGATGTTGTTTTTATCGGATGCAGTAAGATCAATTTTATATGTCGTCAAAAACCACTGATTGCAAAAACATCATTTTAAAATTTAAAAGAACTTCATAATATGTTAAAATACCAAAATCTCAAAAATATACAGTGGTACCTCGGTATATGTTCTTAATCCGTTCCAGATCTTTGGACTTATACTAAACAGGACGTATATCAAACGAATTTTTCCCATATGAAATAAAGGGAAAATGATTAATCCGTTCCCATGAAAAAAAATCCTATTGTTATTGGCATATGCCATATATATAACACTGCTTAATACTAAAATATATAATCAATTAAATGAAATAAATGAAAATTTATCAGGTTTAAGATCATTAGGTTTGATGTTAAAGTACTAAAAATCGGTCCAAATAAATTTTCTTCTGCCTTCTCAGATTGTTTCGGAAATGTGACATTGTCTGGTCATTCCAGACGTACACAAACAGAACGTACACCAAGTTGGACTTATACCAAAGCAGACGTATACCGAGGTACCACTGTATTTTTAAATCATTTAAAAAGTTATACTAATTTGGTAACAATATACTTTTTTATACTAATTTGGTAACAATATATATACAATACTTTTAAAAATAACAATATATTATTTTTCATTTTAATATAAATTTGATTATTAATACTTTTCACAAATGTGCTTTAATCTCTGTTCAGGTTTTTTGTAGCTGGCTGCTTTCTGGATAACTACGAGTATGATTACTGTTAATTCATCAGCGAAATTACATTTATATTAAAAATGTACATAGTTCGTATACTAACTATTTTTTTCTTAAAGTTAGCTCATTACTTTAAAGAGCATGAAGAGAAGGGCATGATGGTTTGAAACCTCTACGCCAAGCCAGAAATGTAGCGCCGCCTACGTCACGTAAAGGGTGCGCCCAGAGACAACCGGGGTAAAAGTTTTAAAGATATTATCCGCAGAAAGGGAGAATTCTCCGCGGGACAACCTGCGTAACTTAGTTTCCCGGCGCAGTATCCATCGCTGCGAGACACCGCCCGCGCTGCCTTCACTACCCCTTAGCAGAGGACTGCGAGCCTTTCTTTACGATTTCTTGAAGCATAGCTATTTGAGTGAATTAACGGAGATAAAGATAATTGTATTTAAATTAAGCCTTTGTTTGATGGGATAATTTAATTATTTTTATGAAGAGTCTGCAGAGAGTTACCTTGCGCACATGATGGCACAGTATTCTTAATAAAGTGCCAAAGGTACCCAAATAGATGGTTTTTAATTGTTTTATATTTTTAAATTGCACGACAAAAGTGTCACATGTTAATTTGATGTCGAGAATAAAACTGTTTAAAGTTAACAGTTTTACACATTTTAATTGAGCTCAAAGAATTGTATTGATTAAATTTTTCATTGCTTTTAAAAATATAATAATAGATATATTATTTATAAAGGCTATAGAATATATGTCCCAAATTTTTAGGAAACATGAATAGTTAATATGGCGAAACGGGAACGCGTTCCTCGCGTAGGAAAAGTTTCGGGTTCGTATCCCGATGGTGACCAAATATATTTTCTATATATCTTTCTAATTGATTAATTTAAAATTTGTTATTTTACTAGAATTGAACAAAAAAATTAATAACTGTATATTAGTTATATTTTATAACAAAAATAAGTTTTATTTATTTTGCGTGTAATAATTTAAAGCAAAATCTTAAAGACTGGTAGCTATAAAGATGCCTCCGGTTTATGTAAATAAACTCAAATAAAGGGGTGATCGTGAAAAAGAAATCACCAACGCCATAATATTATTTGTCACCGTGACGGCTGACCAAAACAATTTGAATAAAATATTTCAAGACGTGTTCATATTTTAGGGGAGAAATAATGTGGGGGAGGGGAGTCCCCGAAATACAAAAGTATTTCAAAAATACAGTGGCAAAAATAATCTTGATTTTTTTAAAGTAATGTTACTTTTTGTTTACAATTTTTGTAAAGTCCGTATGATTTGGGATTGGAAATTAGGTATATGGGTCAGATAGTCTACATTTATTGAATGGAAAAAAAGTATTAAATCGTATGTATAACTGTCTACTTGGTCCATTAGTGGGGGTAGTAGTCCTGGATGTCTTTCTAGTTCCATGGTTACCTTGATTCTTTCTTCACGACCGTCTCCTGACATGGTTGACGTGAAATGGTGCAATTAAGGGCTAGTTGTGAAATCAGTAGTAGATTTTTACAATGGTAACTTTTAACTAATCCCGTAAAAAAAATCCTTTGCGGGTTGTCTAAACATAATATTTACTGCTGTCAAAGATGGTCAAAAACAATCTAGCCTCTCAGTGTGGCAAGGCGAATAATCATGAAATGTGGTCAATTTTCTGTTTTATCTGTGACTTTATTCGCCCCTGCTTTCGAGACCTTTTACTTTATGTGCTAATGTATATAAAATAACGAGATCATCATCAGAAGAACTCTCATCACTAAAATATAGTGGGATATTGAATGATTAATTGTCGTATACTGCAACTTAGTATCAATGTGACAGATGACTTTGGAACAGCTGTGAAAAGTCCGCCATATTTAACCATAGATTCTCGTTTCTACTATTGGATATTTGAGAGTATAATCAGTATACTGCGGGATGTATTTTCGAGAAGTAAATATTTTTTTACCGACGATCAAACAACCCGTTTTCGCAAAAAAAAACTTTAGTAACTTTTTTACTACAGTAAAAAGTTACAACTGATCACACAACCGGCCGATGAATGTCACCTGTCAGAAAAAATGCACCCATCGGCAATCATGGAGTGCTGTTTTAAATCCCAGTCGTAGACTTTTCAACATTATTTCATTATACATTATTAAAATCTTTGTACAGCCTCACAAAGTATTCAGAATTTAAATGTCAATAAAAACAAATAATAGATATCGCATAGAGACAAAACTAATTTTTATTATATTTAATGGAAATATATGAAAGTATGGGTAATTACAGGGTTTAAAACCTGTCATCGGTTGGCTTAAGTGATCACTTTATATAAAAATAACGTTCACCATTCTCACCCATTAATCAATCTCCATATCTTAAAATTTTTGAAAGTTGTATATATGTAGAAACACTTTGAGTACCACTACACAATCGCCATTTATGGATTAAATTTGATAATTCATTTCCTTGAAACAGCACATGTCACAATGAGAATTTTTTTTTTTATAAATAAATTGTAGGTGAAAATCCAGTAATTGTGTGTTCTTAAACATATTAAAATATTGCTGAAATAAACCTTATTTAATATCTATGCATTGCAACATGCCCTCCGACGCGTCACGTGTCCAAGATAATTATATTGTTCTACTTAGCTGAATTCAATACTGAGTGTTTGGTTGCGATAGAGAAAATAAAAAATGTGTAGTTAGTTCCTACTTAAGATAAATAAAAACCTACATAGACTGATTCATCTCACAATACGTAGAACTAACTTTCCGACATTAAACCGCAATAATAATTATATTGGAAAATTTTATAGCGCCATTATTGTAAAAAAAATCACCTTAAGAGCGCTTTGATTTGAATAAGTAAGCGAGATAATCTCAATTAGGTATAGAAAATCAAACTCAAGCGTATTTTTCCATATTTTAAAGGCCTTATACAGGGTGTAACAGACCTAGTTCACAATATTTTATGGGTGGATGGATACCTGACTAAATTACGAGTCGAAAATGTTCAAAGAATATGGGCCTAATCTCAATCATGCCAGAGATATAATCATTTAAAAAAATCTTAATCATACAATCATGTCGATTAATTGAAGTATTTATCAATTCTAAATTATGTATTGAATACAAAAAAATAAGCGGCCAGACTATTTTTGTAAGATAATTAAGGGCCTGAAGCAAATATATAGATTCATAATAGATATATTTCGCAAATATTTATTTTGAAGTACGTACACTTAAAGCTTAGCATGATTTTATAAAAATTTCAAATAATATTTTTTGTAACGGTGAATAATATGCACAAATTCCATGAACATTTTCGACTCATAAAATATTGTGGACTAGGTCTGTTACATCCTGTATATTTGTTTATATTTAGTTTAGTAAAATATGTATTTATACACCGTGTTACGTTTTGCGATATTATGAGCTACTTATGTACATAAAATAATAAATATTTTTTTAATTAATCGCGATTGTCGGTTATCAAACGTACAGGATTGCTATAATATATTTAAAAAGGGAAATACACACATATAAATAATAATCACTAGAATTTTTAAAACAAATGATATTTTGATTTCTTTTCAAAATCAATGTAATATGGTATATTTGATCTTCAATATATTATAATTCGCGACATCGATATAAAAACAGCTAAAATGTATCTTATGTATATAAATTACATTAACACATGTCAGAAATTCAGAATACTTAGTAGGGATATCTATAATTTATAATGCACATCTAGGTGATGTAATTTTTCCAATGAATAAAATAATTTAATTCCATATCGGAAGGTAATATTATTTGAACATATGATACCAAATACAATCGTACGTACAATACGTAATAACACACATGTTGTTCGCGGGTTATGCGCTATACCCTTCAATCGCGTGGAGGATTTAAGCGACTAGTACTTTTTTGTCAAGTCGGATGACAGTTTCATGTGATCCCACATGACGTGCATTTTTAAACTTTAAGATGACTGACTCGTTCTTACTGACTGCGAAACACGGCAATAAGTGAGAGGACAGAGTGAACCTGAACTAACTTATCCGATGTCCTGTACCGCTGCGATCGTGCGTTATATTTAGTTAAAAAAATAAATTATCTCTGTCTCCTGTACTCTCTGTATAAGTTTTTCGCTGCTGTGGTAAAGTTTTGAAACATTCCGTGTGTAAAGTTCCGGTGCTTTTATTTCCCAGCATGCCGCCTGTCCGGTATTTGTCGCTTAGAAATGGCCAGTGACAATACACATCCGCCATAGTCCTCCCCTTCCCTCTCAGGGTTGATTGATTTCGATTTTCAATATTTCTCCCCGTCCCCTTTGCTTCCTAATAATTCCAAGTTAAAATTGTACATTTCTCCGAAAAGGGAAAAGTGTCTTTTCAATCAAACTTTCACATTGTTTGGTGCCATCTTCTATTCGAAAACCTTCTTTGCAGTATTTTATCGAAAATCTAGTCTTGAAAATTATATTACTTTGTAATGTTTGGATGCCTTTACCGATTTTTAACAAATTATTGAAGATTTTAAAATGTTTAATTTTTTAGATTTCCAATCTGTTTTGGACAATTTTAAATTGAAACATGAAACACGAAAAATTAATATACATACAAAAAAACATCTTATACCGTAAGTGACAAATAAATATTAAATAAATTTGTTGACTGTATGTTAAAATAATGAATTTCAAATGTATTTTGTTACAAATCAACATACCATTGAGGGATCCAAAATACAATATGACAATGCAACTATTAAGGAGGAAGAAAAACTTGACGCCTTCGAAATGTGGTGCTGGAGGAAAATTTTTAAAATTCCTCGGACAGCAATGCATATTAATGCCTTAATTTTGGAACAATTAAAGATCAAAGGTAGGAAATAATAGATAGACGTTTGAAATTCATCCTCACTTTTTCTGACACATCGTCAGCAGAGGCCATGATAACATGCTAAACTGGTAATCTCTGGTTTAGTAAATCTGCATATATAAAGACACATATAACCCAAAGCTCTATGATTGATACGGTATTGCCACGCTGTTTACGGCACGGTATGGCAAGCCAATACTTAACCCACTAACACTCACACGTCGCATGATGATGAACCCTGAAAGGGATCCAAAACGTCGGTCTGAGATGTCGGAGATACACTACAGAAGAGCCCAAAAAAAAATCAACACAAAAAATTACAACTCAAATATTAACAATACGGATCAAAAAAATATATCGATTTACTAAATATAATTTGAAATTGCTTGAAAAATGTATTTTTTTCTTAAAATTAAATAATTTTTTCAATAATATTATTATTTGTTTGAAACTAATAAGCATAACACATGTTTGCTTAAATATAAAATTGAGCAACAGATCTATTATCATTATTTACATTAATCTTGATGTGAGTTGTTTAACAATATCCAATAACGGTCTCGCAAAACAAGAGGGCAGTGAGGGATTCAACTGTGGAATGTACAGGAACAACCCGGGGTGACAGATCAGGTAGGGCAGCAAATGTTTAATGGTAGATATATTTAAATACATATCTAAAACTGCTTGTACATAAAGTTTACAACATGTTTTCCTCATTTGAAAGGATTTTTACATTAATTAATATTCGGTAGCGCAAAAACAATATTTTTCGATAAAATTGATTTTATATGTATATATTTATAATTAATACATTAAATTAGTATTTAAAAACATCACAAACCTATGTTCTGAATAATTACAACTTCACAATAAGAATGTGTTCTCCTTAATAATTAATATTCTGCCCTTAAATATAAAAAAAATATATATTTAAAAAATACAGTAATAATTTTATATGTTTTGTATTTGTGTACAATAATAAGTCATGTTTAAACAATATTACAAGTTATTAAAGTAGAAAAGTTTCAAAAACCACTTTCTGGTGTAACTTGTATGCAAACAATGTCATTCTGATAAATGAATCACTGCAATACTTACAACATTGCTGGGAATCATGTCGCAATTCTCTGGAGAAATGGACTCCAAAACAGCAGAAGTAAAACCCAATATATGAGCTGCAGATTCTCATCACACTAACTAACAACACAGCAACCTTAGATGTGCCTAGAAAAAGAAGCCAAGAAAGTGCAATATCAAATATCTAAGTTCAACTTAACAGCCAACTGTTAAGTGGAATCTATCTAAAATAGATTTTTGGCCGCTCGGATGAAGTAGAAATATTTTAGAAGTATTTTAGAACAAAATAGTATCTATATAAGACTAAGAAAGCTGCTTTCCTATGATTTGGAATGCTGGGCTGTTGGAAATCAAGACGAACAAAAGTTACACGATGCTGAAATGAGGATGCTGAGGTAGGTTGAGAACGTTACTATCTAAAGTAAGATAATAAATTAAAACAATCGAGGCAGTTTCAAGGTTGCCTCTATCTCAAATAAGGCAAAAGAAAACCGACCGAATTAATACAGTTGTGATAAGAGAAGAAAGGATGAGCACCTACTGAAAGCACCACTAAACAATGTAGTTGGTAGAGCAGCCGCGGAACATCTAGGTGCAACAATCCTAAAAGATTTGAAAACCTTAAAGTTGATAAACCATGATCAAGACATGGCGCTTGCTGACTAAAAGAGCTGATCCTAAATGATAGAAAACAGCAAGAAGAAAAAAAATACAAGCTATTAATATAATTGTATTCAACGGAAAACATAATTTTCTGTTTCGTATTAATCTCGCAACTCTTCTGGGAAAGACGGTTGAAATTAATTTATATGTTCCTACTTCGTTAGAGTTTACCGTGCAAATTTTGGATGTTTTAAATGATACGAGTACATTAATGAAAAAATGACAAAAATAGACATCTATGATCAGTTTTATTCCAATACAAATTAAATGAATCAACTAGAAAGATATACAGAAAAAATATTTAGTTGCTACCGGGTTTTACTCAAAGGTATTTGAGATTTACCGAATATAAAGTTGATTGCTTTTAAAATTAGAAAAATTGATTTATCAATTGGAAATATTTCAGAATATAAGTTTAAAATTTGTCGGAAATGATTTTGATTGCTACAGCGAAAGTGGAGATCGTGCTTCCTCTGATAGGAATCGGTCCAGGTTCAAAAATCCCAGTAGCAACTAAATATTTTTTCGATTGATACATTTTTTCTGTATATCTTTCTAGTTGATTAATTTAATTTGTATTAGAATAAAACTACAACAGAGCTATGTTCTGAAAATGCAAATTCACAACAAAAATGTGTTTTCCTTAATTGAGTTTTATTCTACTCTGACTTTCTGAGAGGTCACTCCAAAACTATTCGGTATCAAGAAAATATAACCAAAGTAGATAAATATAAATTATTAACCGACATGTTTTTAAATAGAGCAATCGATAAATTTTGTGATGGTGCTTCTGAACTGCCTGGACCGGTCCTGGAGCTGTGTGGAGTGGTCTCCGACAAACACACGCCAAGGGGCTCACGTTGATTATTCAAGTCCTGATATAAAGTTTCATTTGGAAACCGCGGCGTAAGATGGAGAGTGCAGAGGGTCCGCAGTCCTCTTTACACGCCCGGAAGGCGGGAGATTGGTGAACCATGTCGTCTGTTTGTCAACATCTGACCCTCGTCCGACAAGTTTTCCCTCCATTTTGTGCCCTGAAGGTTTGGTTACACAGATTCGTGTAGTAGCGCTCACGGACTACTGTTTTGAGCGATGGACGCGCTGAATTTGTTGGTCCAAGGTGGAAAAATGAGCAATAATTGAGAACGCATTCAATATAACGGATATTACTTACTTATTTACCATCACGCTGTTTCTCCGCAGGGGTAGGCAGAGAGAATAGAGCGCCACACTCCTCTATCCTGACACACAATTCTCGCCTCGTTCACATTCATACAAGTTCGACGATTATTGAGGCTCTAATTCTGGCGTCATCAATACTTGCATCATATATCTTTCTTAACTTTCTTTCCTCATTCATCCGTTCCATATGACCAAACCACCTAAGTGATCCTTTCTCAATCTTAAGTTACTATTTACATTCTTTACTCTGTCATAAATGGATCTGTCACATATACGCCTAACTGATCTCATGTCTATCGCATTCAGTCTACTTTTGTTCCTCTTCTGCCAGCTGCCAGGCCTCACTTCCATACATCAGTGTCGGTACCAGGACTCCATTGTGAACCGCTAGTCTTGCCTCAGTTGACAAGTTCCCATTAGCTATAATCCCATTCAAAGTGCCGTTCACTTTATTCCCTGCAGTTTCCATCGAACATATTTCCCAAATACACAAACACATCTACTTGTTCCAAACATTCATTACCTACAAGTATTTAGCACGGTGTCTTGCTTTCCTCTTATATGTATAAAAAATAAACTTCAAAATTGAAATGACATTTTGAACGCAAAACATTTTTAATGTACGAGATGCGCATGATATACGTCATCATTAATTATTTTCATCGTAAAAAATGTAAATGTTAGTAGTCTTGTAATACTAGAGTTTTTTTATTAAAAATACAGACACGGAATACAAATCACATTAATATTATTACTATTTTTAAACTAAGCTAAACGCTTGTGCTATGAAAATAGGACTAACTCGATGGTCTCCTAGAACGAGGCTCAAACCCACGATCACAAAATCACTAGCTGAATATCTTAACCACTAGACCACAAGCGCGTCACGATTAACAATTTTTTTACAATGATAACAAGTTTTTTAATAATGTTTCTGAATTGATAAATTATAATGTAATTATTACAGCGCGCGCCTAATTTTATTAACAAAAGCGGAAATAATGCTACGTCTGTCATTATTAGAAATCAGAACTATCCAAATTATTATCGACAGTAATGCGACATTGTATTGGGGCGACATCTGTTTATATATTTTAGAGATTTTGTATTTTTGTTTTCAATTCGGATAACGTTCAAAGCGTTCCGGACGAATCTGGGTACTGATTATATTCTAAAAATAAGCGCGACTAATAATGAAAGAAAAACAACATGTAAATGGCTACAAATGTAGATATTAGAATTATCTATGAATTTAATCATAAATGGTTTAGGGGTAACTATTACGCTATATCGGTAACTGTCTTCATTTGTCACTCAGTTGCCATGTTTCTATAATTGATTCATGGAAGAATCCTACTCGTACATTACACGCCGAGTGACCTTTATTTCCTGGGTCTAGCTTACCCTTAACTCCCATACTCTCCACCCCTCGTCAATCCGAGGAATATATATTTCTCAGAATCAGAATTAAGTTTCGCATTTGTATGTGGCTACCGCGAGAAGTTTAGCCGCGTCTTGTAGCTAGTTTCGTGTGATGTGGCCTGACGGTCCTCAGAATTGGACTTCGGACGGAATGACGTGCCACATTGATAAAGTTACTCGACTCCCTTTCAACCCTTATATTACCCACATCGTGAGACGACTGAACGTGTTTCCGCGAAGGGAAGTAAACATTAAGAAATTTCATTATTTTTATTATTTTAAAAATTATTATTAAAGTAGTGTTATGAGTAGAAGAAATACTGTAATTTGTATTTTCAGGTGCTGATTTTTTCAATATTCATATGATTTCAACTGACTGATAATGATTGCAGAGATCCGTGAAGGTCATGTATTAAGATTTCAGGGTGTTTTCCGTCAATACAAATTCGGTGGGTTGTTACACGTTAGATTTATTCCAGAGAACTGCTCCTAGACTATTCACCGCATCCTTATATAGGCAAATCCATGACTTATGTTCCATTTACTTATATGGCAGACGTAACATAAATAGTCCGATATATTATACCTAAAATCACGTATTCTTAGGTGGGAATTCGGTCGCGAGAACAGCGTGCAGGTGTTCTTTTTTAGCAGTTAAATGCGGCACATAAGATTTATTGTATAAGTATACTTATTATATATAAGGTGTATTGGTTCGTTCATAGGTAGATACACCATGTACTCGAATTCTCGGATAATATTGTTATTCACGTTGGTAACAAGTATTGTTTAAAACCCGTCATTGGACGGGCGCAACAATTCTTCGTCTTCAGCAGCTTCATGGGACTCGAAAGTCCATAACCGCAGTCACTACAGGACGATATTCATTCTTTGACATCTAGGTACTAGACTATCTTATGTAGGTTTTGTTAAAAAACGTCTCGATCTTCCTCTAGGTGTTGATCATGTTAGTTTGTATAATATAGGACATCCTACTTCCACCTTCCTCAGCGTATCTAGAACGATATACCGCTGCTAAAGTTCCAACTAATTTGACCTCCTATATTCTCCGGTTAGTATCTCACTTATTGAGTAGTAAATCTTGCCTAAGACTCGTTTTCTAAGACCTGCGAAGACCAACAAAGCTCTAACATAATTAAATTATTTGGAATGCTCGCAGAAAGTCTATGTTAAAAAAAAGTTATCATTTTTTTTTAAATTTATTAAACTTGAAGAACGCGCAAAAACTAACCAAAAAATTACATCGCTTACTGAAAATAACAAAGAATTTTAATTTAAGACTACAGAATACAGCTACAGAATAATAATAAATACATAATTGAGATATGGCAATATGTATTTGAAGGGTTAGACTTCATGCCTAAATTACTCATGAGTCGGATCCAGCGTAAGGTCTTGTCTGCCGCGGTCAGGAAGACAGGTTTGTCACTATCGTCTTCAATGTAATATGTTAGTTTCAATGTAAATTGCGTACTAATAATTGAAAGTCACAGCAAAGTGTAATTGGTATTTCAAGGAATAAGATAAATATTCTGAGAGAGTTATTAGACTGAAGTGGGTACGTAAGTGATATATACCAAAAACATGTATAATATTTATTTATTTTTTATTTCAACAGGACAATACAACAATAGAGTTATGCACCCCCAAATAAGAAAGATCTTGAATTATGGGGGTGGCTATCGACATTTATATAAAATAAGATCAAGATCTATATTAATACGTTTTAATTATTATCTTGAACTAATCCTAAATATTTATATTTGTTCTTTGTTCTTTGTATATTGGTTTTACAGTTACATTCACAAATACTATTCGTTACAATATCACAATCACATATATATTATAATCGTTCTATTTTCATGTAAAACGCTAAGATCCAGTTTGAAAATAGTTTTAAAAAAATATATTATTTTTATAGTTATTGACTACCTCATTACGTATATATCGTTATTTTATTTTATTTAAAAAAAAATACAAGACTATTTTATGATATTAAAAAAATATTTTGAATTAACTCGGTTATACGTCTAATGCTTTCATACTCCGAGTTTTACTATCTTATAGGTTAGGATATCTACCAATTACTTAGTCACCGTAACCAGTTGCGTACGTATGTGTTGACTATCGGTCTACTTGTAGCATTTACTTAAATTTCAGACCCAATAAGAGCTTTCTTTCATTAAAAATATCAGGTTTGCAGCTCTCAAAATCGTATGACAGTGCTATATTATGTAATTCGCAAGATTCAGATTCAAAATTAACTTCTTAGGAGAATACATTATTGTGAAGTAGCAGTTTTTCAGCACATAGCTCTGTGATATTCACTCAAAGCTCTTATATTTATTTGGGTTTTACTCAAAGATATTTGAGGTTCTCCGTATGAAGCAGATTGCTTTAAAAAATAGATGTATCAATTTAAAAGTGAAACATATAGGTTCAAAAATTTATCGTTAATTTACTATGTTGATATGGTGTAATGGTCAGCGCACTTCCTCGAATAAGAAGGGTTCCTGATTCGAATCTCGGTGGCAACAAAATATATTTTTAGATTAATTGATCTTATCTATTTATTTTTTAATTGATACATTTAATTTATATTCAACATTTTCGGAATTCTTTTGAAATTCGTCATAATTCGGCAAATGATGCGAATTACTTCAAAAGATGTTAACACTCTTAACGACTATGCAGGGGTTTTATTACGCTTGAAAACTAATGAAAATTTAGAGTCAGTCCGATTCTGGACCACAGAAGCGTCCATCCGAACAATTCCTCGACTCTCTTGGGAGCACATTAGGCAGGCGATAATTGCATTACTGGGATCTTACTGGTCAGTCCCAAGTACAAAATATGTACTCCAGCATCCCCTGCATCCAGACTTTGTCAATCGCTGGAAAGGTGGCAAGTCAAATAAGGTCGCCGGGTAAAAAATAGAAAACTAGCGCGATACGCGCGTATTGTTTTAGATATTTTCTATTCACAACTTTGATAACAGATCACTTGCTTTGCATGATTCTTGGTGAGAGTCCGGGTCAACGTTTTAAGTTCCTTTAGGTTGAAGTGTTTGTAGGAATTCGCAGACACATCATAAATCGTCACATACATAATCATAAAATAATCTCGGTGAAAGTTCTCGAACAATTATAGAATAATGTGCATACTTACACGAATGTGCATACCTCACCATATAGAACTGAGTAGTATTTTATTATATTTTAAATACAAAAACTTATTAAGTGTTTTCTATAAACTTATAAATATTACTTTTTGTAATTATTTACGTTTTTGAAAAAAAAAATCCGTAAAATATATGGGCCGGTGAGAGAGAAATCAGTCAGGTCAATGCAGCATTCGTTCAACAAGTACATAGTTAGAATGCCTTTATCAACAAATTCTGATTTAACTTGCTGTGAGCTGTATTTATCGAAGAATATCAAATGGACGACGATCTCTTGGCAGATCCACATTACGATGGAGCGACTATTTGAGGAGAGATAATTTCTAGTTTTTAGTGATCATCTATTTGAACAATACCGTATTGTGTAAATTTCTCTAAAATGATTGACGGAAAATCACAAAAAATGATGGAATAAAAAGTTGTCTATCCATCAGATAACAAGGCAATGTAGGCATCAGATTACAAGGTAAGGTTATGTATGTTATTAATTTGAGTTCTGTTTCATATAAAAATATTTATAACACAATCAAAGATGCGGAAATAATTTACTACATCTATCTAAATATATTAAAGAATCCAGAGAAAGTTTTCAAGATTCATTAATTTTAAATTAAATATATGTACGCTCTGAGGATATCAATTATGATTATCTCCTTAGCCGTCTGAAATTGTTAAAATTATCAGTGTGACGTACGATGATCGACCGTATATTTCTATACAGGATCATCAATGGTATGATAGACTGCCCCCAGATTGTTGGTCTGCTTGACTTTCACGCACCATTGAGGTCATCGAGACACAATTCATTGTTTTATTACAGGGGTAATATCAGAACACATGCATTATCTAACTTCACAGTCCCCAGATTGCATTATTTGGGGAAAGAATAAACGGAGGTAGTCGACATTTTTGCTGTAAATGTAACTCTTTATAGGACTACGTTATTACTTTTTGCTGTGTCTTAACTTAATGGTGACGGATAGATTGATTACTTCACTTGTTTTTTTATTATGATTATGGTGACATTATATATATTTTTTTCTTTATGTATTGCGCTTTTGATGAGATTTTCTATTATAGAGCGTGTATAATAATAAATATTTGCGGGAAACTGTACTTGCATACACATCTACCCCGAAGTAGATAAGACGTATCGAAACCGTTCGACATCAAAGTAATCAATATGATTAATTATTATTTTTATTTTTATATACCTACCATGTTCAATACCATGTGTCTATATACGTATTAATTGAGCAATTGTAACCTAACCCTATTGCAAATGACACAAGAAAACATTTTTTTTACATTACATTACAGATATATACATTAAAATTTGTAATATTTGCCAAACTGCAGAATAGTTTTACGGAAAAAATTTTATGCAAATGATACAGCGAAAACACTGCCCACCTCGATACAAACTCTGATCTAGTGAGATGAATGTATTAAATAAAATATATAAATAAATAAAATTAGAAAGGAAGGACAAGTGGAGCTGGCAGAAGAGGAACGAAAGTAGACTGAATGCAGTGGAAATGAGATCACTTAGAGGTATATGTGGCAAATCCATTTATGACAGAGTAAAGAATGAAGAAATAAGGAAATAATGTAAAGCTGATCTTAATATAGTGAATTAGATTAAGAAATGATTACTTAGGTGGTTTGGTCATATGGAACGGATGAACGAGGAGAGAATGGTAAGAAAGATATATGACGCAAGTGTTGATGGCACCAGAAGTAGTCTCAATAATCGTCGAGCTTGTATGAGAAGATGTATGAATGTGAATGAGGCGAGAATTGTGTGTCAGGACAGAAGAGTGTGGCGATCTATCCTCTCTGCATTCCCCCGGGAGGAAACGGCGTGATGATAAGTAAATAAAATTAAATAATACCAAGTTATTTATTTGCTTATATTAATACATGTAAAGATACAAATTCGTATGTGAACTATAAATATTTTAATATTATTTTATAGAAAATTAAGACATAGGTGTAGGTATGTGAATGAGATATGGTTACACGCCTTTAAAAATATTACGTAATATATTCGACGAACGTTCCGCATGAAATTGTGAGAAGACTATATTGCGTCATATTTTTCCACAACACGTCCACCTAACTTACAGCTTATATCAAGCCAAGAGGATTTTGTGATAAAGTTCCATTTAAAAAAAATATTAATTTTTATAGATAATTTAATTTTCTTTATAACAACCACTTAACACTTACATCCCGGTGGGTCAAAACAAAACACGTCCGGCGGTGGTGGGTCACCTCAAGTTTTCGGTTTTTCAACCGTTTTGTGGGAGATTTTTCACAGATATTTCATTTTAAATATGATTTAATGAAATGGCATGATGTGCCGCAATGTTTCCGCTAAAAAATTAAAAAATATTACGAATAATGTACATATTCTCACGCATCAACAGACGCCCTACACAGCCAAAATACAAACATCCACTGAACATGTGATCTTCTCGTCGGAATCCGAGCAGGTAGTGTCATAAAACTTACAGGTAGGCGCAATGGCCCTCAAATAATTATATTACTGACATTGTATAGGGGCCGCCAGATGAAAATAAGTTAAAACAAATACATGGACGCATATCTGGTATATAATTTTTTTTTTTTTCATTTTTTCTCATTTTTATCAATAACTAATTTGAATCTCGTCCGATAACATTTATTTGTATCTCAAATTATTTGAAAATATTTAAGAAAAGATTAGCTAGACGGAAAACAGCATTAAATGAATATTTGTAGCGTAATTCATATTTTTACAAACACCCGGGTCAAATCTGACCCACCACCGCAGAGAATGTGTTACTAAAACGGTAACAAACAAATCAATAAAGAAAGTGTTACATATAGTACAGATACACATGTACACATACTGACTTTGCATCTAATATCACGGAATCATGAAAACGAAAATTAATAATTATATATTTAATAAAAATTAAATACACGAGTTTCACGGATTAACGCGTATCTACTATATATTTACTTATTGAAACTGTTATTTTTTTTCTTATTTATACCGACATTTAGAAATAATCTACAAAATACATCTAAATAAATATCTAAAGATGCGATTATTATTATGTTTATATAGTGATCGACATGATCCAGTAAACCGAGGGCCGGGGAGTGAGGCGAGTCAGTGCGATTAGTAATCAGCAATAGAGACGTAAATAATTAATTCCAAATGTAAGACATTGTGTAAGACAAGGGTTGAATTATTCATGGTGATGACGTCCGCCGGTTGCGCGGGCGGACTGCCCCCGATGCCGGTCTCGAACGGTACACCACTAAGACGAGCGGTTCGCAAATTACAACGGCTTACGCGGGGTGACCCACAGGGATGCAAACGAAAATGTACAATTCCATATAAACAAACGACGTAAACTTACACTTCTGCATTTATACGACAAAAAATTTTAATAGTGGAAATTTACATGTCGAGCATTTGTACGATGATATAATATATATGACAATACATTTTATATACTAGCAACATAAAGAACATATAAAAAGTTACATGTCTCGGACACGTGTATTGTTGGCGCAAGTCGAATACTCATTCCCTGTCCTCTTTGGCCATCCACTAATCTATACCTGTCCCGCTCTGGCCGATTACTTGATTTTCGCCGCCGGGATTACTCTCCGATTGTGCTTCGATCGCGAAGCATTAAGTACTTGTGCTTCCTTCTGCCGGCCTACACTCACGCCGTGCGTAACGCTTGGACCGCGCAGAGGAAGTGGATTTCAGATTTCGGAAGTGCAGTGATAGATATCTCGGTTCGGCCTAATATACGTGGTCGTCAACCGGAGGTGCAGTCGACGCCCAACCCAGGACTTCAAAGCACGGTAGGCCAGATCCATTTGCCCTTATGTTCCTTCAGACTTCCATTTCGGGTTGCGTCAAATACTTAAAACTATTCTAGATATAGTCCACGGGACCTTATTCCCACCATGTATCATAACACCCTTGCAAAAAATGTTTTTAAATAAATCAATAAAATTAAGATCTCCCAGACGGAGAAATGTACCCCTGCCTTAACTTACTCGTGCTTACCACTAAACTGCTGAGAAACGTTATTATAGCTGTTTAATAATACCTTCAGGTCTTTATTAACAACCTTTCACTAGCTTGCTATAAATGTCACCAGAGGTAACTATTTTTTAAAATTATTAATAAAAACACATTCTTATTGTGAAGTTGTAATTCTTAGATAGATATGATAAAATGATCCAGGTTCGAATCCCAGTAGCAACAACAATATTTTTAGATAAAATTGATATTACAGATATATCTTTCCAATTAATATATTTAATTTGTATTAAAAAACATATCACAGACCTATGTTCTGAATAATTACAACTTCACAATAAGAATGTGTTTTCCTTAATAATTTATAAGTTGTATCAATGTGTCCAAATTTAATAAAAATGAATTATTAATTCTGTGGTCTCCTATCGGATTACTCAAAGGTATTTGAGATTCCGTAAAAATAAAGAAGATGACTTTCAAATAATGGAACGATAGATGTATTCACTTGAAAAGTGTTAATCATAATCGGTTAATGCACGTTCCCCAGATAGGAAGAGATCAAGGTTCGAATCTTGGTAGCAACAACAATATTTTTCGATAAAATTGATTTCATATGTAAATTTTTTTAATTTATACATTTAATTTGTTTTTATTAAATTAAATATTAGTAGTATATGGTACCAGTGGTTTGTGAATTGTTACGCAAAATGTATTGTTGTACAAAGTAGGTACTAGGAGTGTAGATCCCATTGCATAGTTTCACAGAGATCATGAACATATTTTGTAATGTACACGCATTACGTGTTAAATAAATATTCGGAAGTATTAGTATTGGTATCAATTTCAAAAAATTTGTTAGAAATTCCCGAAACTCCTAAAAATAGATAAAATATCAAAAACTTATACCAAATTTATGTTATCATTGCAAGGAAAATACTAGATTTGCAAGATGTTAAATAATTAAGTTTCTACAAAACAGATTAATGAGTTACATCATTGTTTGGTAATTTCTAAGTAAATATTACCTGAATTCAATCACACTTAAGCTAGCAGACATTTTGCTCCAACACACGGATGTGTTTCCACAAGTTGCTACTCCATAGTATTACACAGAAGTTTGACATTGCGATATCAAGTTTTGCAAACTAATGTAGAACGCTAACTCTGAATGTGGAATAACATCATCTCACTAATAACAATGACAGTTTAAAGTGACATTACGAAAATGGCATGTCTTCCCGAATTATGACTCAACGTTCGACGTAATGCAGTTCTTATCAAATGAAGAGGAAAACATTCTACGTCCGTGTAATGTATCCGTGAACCTTCGAGAAGCTTTAATTCCTTCCGATGTAAGTTCTGCGAAAACAATCTGGATATTGTCGGAAGTAATTCGATTTTAACTTTAAAACAATGCCGTAAATCAATAAATAAACTCGATTTATAAACACGAGATAACCTTAGAAAGATCTACTCACTATTTTAAGACCTACGAAAATAATATAAAACACATTAGCAAGTATAAGAAGGTATCGAGCAATAATTGATTTGGCGCAGAACAGGGGTCGATGAGGAGAAGTACAACGACGTCCATTAAGAAGAAAAATAATCAACAATAATAACTATAAATATGAATTAAATATATTAATTAGAAAGATATACATATAAAATCAATTTTATCGAAAAATATTGTTGTTGCGCCACCGGGATTCGAACCTGGATCTCTTTCCTAACCGGGGAAGGTGCATTATCCAAATACATTATGTTCCATTATCTTTCAAATAATGGAACGATTAAAATGTATTAATATCAAAAAAGGTAACATATAGGTTCGAAAATTGTCGCTAAAAATATTGACGCTGTAGCATAGTTGGATAATGCACCTTCCCCGGTTAGCAAAGAGATCCAGGTTCGAATCCCGGTGGCGCAACAACAATATTTTTCGATAAAATTGATTTTATATGTATATCTTTCTAATTAATATATTTAATTCATATTTAAAACATCACAGACCGTCTGTTCTGAATAATTACAACTTCACAATAAGAATGTGTTCTCCTAATAATAATAACTATTTTATAATATTAAAACATTACTGGTAACGTCCCCTCACAAGGATGAGTGAACAGTATCGAGGTAAGCTATTATTTTTTTATTTATTTAGACGTATATAACATTTGTACAGCTACAAAAATAAAACAGTTTTATACGTATATTTTACACACATTTTAAAATGTATTGCGTACAACTTACATAACGTAAACAGATTACATTTCACAAAACCATAACTCATTAAAGGCAAAACACGATCAAATATAATACGTAACATACAAGGAAAGTAAAGTTAATATTTAAAAAAAATATATATAAAAAAGAGAGAAAAAAATACCAATGTGTAATACAATATGTAGAATATAAGCACATAAAAGGTAAAGGGAAATATGCAAGATCAAAACACACAAAAAATGTAGTTATAAGAATTATTTCATTATATAAAACAGTTTACTCTCAGTTTAAATTTCAACAGCCAATTTGAAACATCCTTTAATGTCAGTTAAAGTTCTAATTTTATTTCCAATTTGATTGTATATTCTGAAAGCTTGAGAGGTGAATAATATTTGACCAAAAGTTGTTGACCAATATTGTTTAAAAGTTATTTGTTTTTATTAATATTTATAAGAAAATTTTATAACTTCATTTATTTTCTGTTTTTTTTTATGTAATGCTCGTCGTAAGTTCCCTTTTTATCATCTTTTAATTCCACTTGTGTCTTTATTTCCATTCCTCGAACGGTCGAGTTTACTCGTCAGTTTATAGCAGGATTCAGGATAAAAGACCCTTGAGAATGAGTAACGATATTTACTCGAAACGTAGGGCGTATAAAAGTCCTTCTCAGGATTATTTGACATGGGTTCCACCAGAAAATTATCCGTTACCTTTTACCGGTGAAAACCTTAAATATAACTGTGATGTCCTTGGGACTGTATGGCCGGCGTGCGTGCGTCCGAGGCTATAAAAGGCGACGCGCGGCAGGGCGCGCCCTCTTTCTCTGTGTGTTCATAGGCTTAATCTTTTGACCTATACTAGTGATATACCTTGTACTAAATTGTATCGCATTGTAATAAATGTATAATTGTTATAAAATCTAATTCTTGGACCTTCACATTACGAGGTGCACACTGAAGACATACTTAGAAGACAAGTGCGTAACAATAACAATAACATATACACACAATACACAAACATACACAAATTAAAGAGATAATGAATATGAAAGAACTAAAAAAGAAATTAAATGAACACTCGAGAAGCACACAATTAGATAATAAATAATATTTTAGATTACAATTGTACAACTTCTAACTCTATATAAGTTATTACAGTGTAACTCTCTCTCCAAGCACAAGAGGGGTAAGCGATAAAAAAATATGTAATTTTAGTTATGTAAAATAAATACTCAATTAACTCATATATTATAAAAATTGAAAAAAATGTATATATATATATATATCGATATATAGACCCTCCCACGTAAAATATCGTAAGTAAAAAATGACATGTTTAATCAATTTAGTATTTCGTATGTATTTTATACTTATTTACGTAGAAGATTTAGTATATATATATTGTATTCTATGATGCAGGTACTAATAAACATAATATTAAAAAAATTACAGCCATTTCAAAATGAATCAAATATGTGCAAAATACTAGAATGATTAAAAATGACATTTTTTAATTACGTTTCTGTAAGGAGGGGTCGATATATATATATAAATTTGCCACTGAAAATATACAAAGGAAATTTATATATGTCTTCCGAAAAAAAAAAGTTTGATTAATTTAGTAAAAAAATTATATGTAGATTAGTTAAAAAGGAGTTGACTGAAATACTGAATGTATGAAGCTGTTCGTACTCACAGCTACAAGTACACAATTAAATTTTTGGTAGCATTTGTATCTATGCATGTAAAAACACAGCATTTATTTTGATTCGTTTGCTTTTTTCACTTGTAGTTACGATATAAAATACAAGCTTTCTTCCCCTTATCGTGACCACGATATCACTGCGGCATGCTGTTCTCCTGATCGTTTTGTTTACGAGGGTTCTTATCTTAATCTTGCCCGTAATAAAACTGTTTGGCAGAGGTCAGCACTGGCTACTCGGGTTGAGATACAACTCCGATGGGAGATAAAGGGATTGAAATTTTATGGCATAAAGAGAAAATTGAAAAATTAATATTATTATTTTTGAAATATATTTTGATTTTTTACAACATATTTTTATTAATGCGGTTTTCATATTTTCGTTTTAGTGAAAATATTAGGGTGTCACAAGGGATACGTAACTTATGAATAAAAATAACAAAATATTAATTCATTAAAAAAAAAAGTTATTCAAAACGAGTTACATTGAGTGTTAGTATCGTTAAAAATGAAGTAAAAAATAAAGTCAGTGTAACAAAAAGCATGAAGATGTAGCTACCTTAATGGTAATAAATAAGATATAAAAATTTTCATGACGAACCTATCTATAATATTTTTTTTTCTTCCAGCTATCGTCATAAATCGGTTATTTTCTAAAATATATTAAATTAAATTAGAGCGTCGGAGTTAATTAACAGATGAATGTAAGTAGTGAAGTTCATATTTTGTTAAAATATCCAAAATAATATTACGTTTCACCGTCTATGTCTGATTTTCTGGACGTCTAGGGTGTATTAGATGTATTGGATCCATGTGGCTGTATAGTGCTCGATTAAACGGCCAGGTCTCTTTAATACACTCAATAACAGTACGTAAATATATATTCAATTTGAAATAAAGTGTACATTGTAAATCAAAACATTGAAAAATCGTGCGAATTTTGAGCTGTCGTCTATCTTATCTATGGTCATCTCGTGTCGTATCATAATAGCCGTGAATGAAATCTTACAATTTTTTTCTATGGTCGCACTGTTAAAGAATAATATGACGCTGACAGATTGTAATATTTACGTGTGTTTAATAAAATCATTTGTGTGTAAACGCAATAAGTTGATACGTAATACTAATAATTTTACATTAACTCCAGAGAGGATTTTTGTGTTTATTTTTGTCTATCCGCAAACAAAGGTTTAATAATTTTAATTACATCAAGATTTTCTTTACGTGTGGTTTGTTTTAGGGAAAGCTCTAACATTGAAATATAGATTATATTAAGACTCTGATCTTGCTTATATGCTAGTAGGTAATATATAAATATGATGATTTGGACATACAAAAGTTGATATCTGGTATATTACAAAAATTCCAATGATTTATTTATTTTCATTGTATTGTAATACCTACACCAAATTATTTAAATATAATTTATTTTAGATATTCATAATTATTATTGATTGCAAATCCAAAAATGATTATTACAATTCAACTATACAACTTAGTAGGCAATGATTTTATAAACAAGAATATTAGATTTTTTACCACGTGAGCACAGGTTCATGTCTAGGAAGTCAAGGGCAACTGCGAAATGGAATAACGCATTTGAAAGAGGGTAATGTAAAATAAACAAAATAAAAAAAACTTATATATCATGGATGCGGTGTTTTCTTGTCATTGTCTCATCTTTGTCGATACGACGATATTCTTATACTAGCTTGGGTATACAACGATGTATGTTTATATCTAAGCAAGTATAATACTGTAATACCTATAATCATTTTGGTGGAGTATCTGGCTTACAGAAAAGTCCGCACACGGCGCTAGTGGGTACTGATGACGCTCGGAGGATTTTCGTCATTTTTGCCCCGTTTTTCCCGCGTCATTAGCGGCGAGATAAGTTTTCCCGCCCGCCCGATGTTTATGTCCATCTTGCACAGATTGCTCAGCGATAAACGTTAATGACCGCCCATCAGAAAAGATGGAGCCTATATTGCCCGTCACCCGTGGGACTCGTGTATACGTACACGTACATACACACGTGCCCATGTACACATGTGTCCGTGCAGTCAGGAGGGGGAGAGTTAATACATACCTACACATAACACGGGAGATTAATCCAACATTGAGCAATTTGTTAGAAAAGTTATAAGTACAGATAAAAGAATAATTCTCAGTATACTCGTATTACACAGCTGAATAAATACACATACGACACAAAGGAGTCATTGAGAATAATCTCGTCAGTTGTTACTTGTAACATTTTACGGCGAATGAACAAAACTCGTATAATTATATTTAAAATAAGAAAGAGAAAACTGAAATATTTCAGTCATAATATGATGAACATTAACCTTTTAAATGCCATGAGTATATGAATGAGAATTTGGCGTGACATACGCGCCAAACTTTGTATGTCACGCCAAATTACAAGCGTGTAAACACGCACTTCTGAACCTTGCAGGGATTAAAGTCATATTTTAAAATCATTTTGCCATCTGTGAACGACAGGTCTCAGTTTCTGATAGATATGTCAAGACCCTTAAAGCATAGTCTTACCCTAAGTGGTGTCTTCCATTTCAAATAGAGTTGGCAGTAAAAAGGTGGAGACAGAAAGCGATACTTTTGAATAAAAAATAAGAGGCAGATTTGGATAATATTCCATTAAGCTGTTGGAATACATACACAAAGAAGAATAAAATTTTTGTCAAGTAATTCATATAGGATTAGAATTTTTTTTCTAAATCAAATTTAAAAAAACGTATGATAATTTGCCCCGCTGGTCGGAATAGCCTCGTACTTGATAATAAAGTGAGCATAAAAATTTCAATTTTGAAATATAAAAAAACAAGAATTTCGAATTATAAAATAAATCTGATTACAATTTGGTCAATTTCATACGTTTAACGGCGACTTGCGTCAGTCCGCAGTTGTCGACAGTCTTCTAGAAATTACAATTAACATATATGCTGGCAATAGCGATGTTAATGAAAGAGTTTTACATATTTAGCCTAGAATCCTTATTTATTATAACGAGATCTCATCCATTAACGCTGATCTGAATATTTTTTCATGGCGCAGGCTCAGTTTAAAAGCATAATTACATTGTACTTAGTTGACATCTGTTCGAGTGTGTAATTAATACACGCTTAACATAAAGTCAAGTTCGCACTGCTTCGTAACGCAACGATGCGAACGCAACGTTCGCAACGCGCGTTATCGTTGACCTCGGAAGTTATGTGCTTAACATTCCACCAATCACATAAAATATATTTTGTGTTTACAGGATGGTCCAAAAAATGTGATATAATTACATCAAAATTAGTTTAACTATATCAACAATAGTTTACTAATTAACTTACTTATCTATTTACCTATGTTACGTATTATTTTGAAAATTTCCGGTCGTCGTCTTTGATTATTAATTTTCCTATTGTTTATATTTGGTTTTTTCAAATTGTTGTCCAGAATGACAAAAATCACTCCAGAAAACTGTATTCTGATCAAAAATACGCGAATTGAAAAACGTTGGGGTGCTAGGAAAATGATCAAAGAGTTTCTAAACAAAGCCTGGAGTATAACTAGATATTACAGCATAACTGGACATTACAGTAGGATGGAGCTCCATCTCACACAGCCAGAAATACAATCAACTTTCTTCGTCGTGAGAATGTTAATTTCATCGAGCCAGGCATGTGGCCACCGAACAGTCTGGATTTAAACCCAGTAGATTATGCAATATGGAGTGTTTTGATGATTTATGATTAGCTAAATATTGTGCAATAAATTACATTAAGAATTATAATTAATTATATTATATTTTGAAATAACTCGTGTGTTACGAGATGTTCTCGCCTTTTTTGGGCCACCTGTATTTTCAATCACAAATTAAAAATGATTTTTCTTCACTGTTTTTAGATATGGCTCAACTTGGCTCATTCATATTAGTTTTTTGTCTGTTTTGTCTTCACATTCTACCATAATACCTCTTTGAAGTATTATCTCTAATGGTTATTAAGTAACCCGTTGAAAATTTGTTTCATTAAAATAAAACGTTTCATGATTTTGCAGGATCTGTGTAAATGTGTAATTGTACAGAATGTTTATCCGGTTTAATGGTAAAATACTTAAATTAGCTAAACGTAACACACTTTTAACAAACCAATGAAAATTTTCCCTTAAAATTGTTATGTTTCAATAACATTTGGACACCGCGTCATAACATAACATGTACAGTGACATTGAATCCGACAACGCTGAAACTTTCCACTGAGTTTTCTCTGAACAATGAAATTATTAAGGTCAATCCACTTCTGTGTTGCTAATTGTTTCAATATCATGGTTGTCTATAAAGTTTGGCGGGGCGCATAAGTTAACTTGTTCCCGTGGCAGATGTAAATATTGGGGTGGTTTGCGGCGGGGGTGCGAACGGGGCATCGGGGGGAAATGGGCCAAGTTGTGTCATCGCTGATCCGCAAACTTCACACAGTTGAATGTTAAGTAAATCTAACGAACCTACTACATTGCCCTTGAAAGTGCGCATCAGGCAGACAACTGGGGTAAGAGATTGGTCTTAGACTTGTTGATTTACATCGCGCTTCACAGCTGGGATGCGACTTGACTTCAATCGGGACATATTCGTGTAAATATGGTTTCATATTTTAATTTTTTATTATTTTTTAAATGAAATATTTGGTTTACTTCATTCTGTAACATGCTCAAATTATCAAGTATTATTTTCATTTAGAATAATCCAATTCATAACTATTATTAATGCTTTAATTGAATTGCACCCTTTTCGTAATAATTTATTTCTAACCACTGAAGTTTTATTTTAAACAACTGTTTAGAGCATTCAATTTAGATGATAGCTGTGTTAAATAAAGTGTTTTTAATACATATTCCGATTCAAGGTTAAAAATAATTTAAAAATTATAAAAAAGATAAATATTAAATGTTATAAAAATGTAAAATACGAATGTTTCGAAATCTTTATGTAAAGAAATACTTGACTGTAGAAATAAAAAGAAAGTATGTAAAATTGTAATATTATATTTTTATTTATATACAATAATGTTAAAAAAAACAAAACAATTCTATAGTATTGTTTGTATACGTCGTGTACACATTAGAAACAAATAACGTAGTAAACGACAGGATAAAATAATAAAATTAATAAAAGTATTGAAATTTAATAGACGCATAAACAAAGTAGTCAATCTTAAAAATCGTAAAAAAAACCGTAAAAATTCTTATAGGTTCCGGAGTTTTGAAGGTCTGCCGAAAATTATGAATGGAGCTGGCCAAAGTTATCATCCACTTCTCCGAGTGCAGACGTCTGGGTGTAAAAATACCAACTCTCCGAGTCGTTCACAACCAAAGTTGGGGAAGACATCAAAATTAAACTCGTCTCGAATTAAAATTGTTAAAGTTAGTTTGGCAGGACGAGGTGGGGGAAGTTGGGCCGATGTGGACCAAGGGCATCCCGGGAAAAGTTGGCCGGTCGGCGAACTTTGTATTTGTGACAAAAACCACAAAAAAAACTTTTTGACGAAGGTCATTTTTATGCGGAAGTTTCGAATAGGCCGACCTTCGAGCGGGATATATTTGCATTTTATCTGGTGGTTAATTTTAATAACGTTATACGTGACATTCTAATAAGAAAGACTAAAAACAAAAAAAAATGTTTATGTAGTCACATTAATGCGTGGTAAAATATTCATTTATGTTGTAACGTTGGTTCAAAAAATGGAGGTAATCGGAAAAATGAATTATTCCATTTAACATTTCATTTGTTTTCAGAACTAAAATAAACAATCAAATTTTCTGTGCCGTAATCAAGCTTTTCAATGGAAACAAATATACCGTACATACAGTTAAAGTACAACTCTACTAAAAGGTATTTTCTCTGAAGCGCTATTCGCTGAAAGCGTTGAAAAAAAGAGGAAAGAAAAAAGCTTTCAAAGAGATCGCCTCTGCGCGGTAGACAAGGGGCGTGGGGTCACGTGGTGGCTACGGCGGAGCGAGGGAGGGGGTGGTCAGGACCACCCGCAGTTTGCTATTGGCCGCCGCCGGCTGCAGACCACGCCCAGTCGTAGAGGTTACCACGCCCCCTCCAATACTCGCGACGTAGACAAGGTGGGACGTCTACGGATGGGCTACGGTGCGGATGTGTTTGTTTCAAAGGTCTACAGCACACACAGAGAACTTTGAAAAAGTTTACGTTTGTATTGGTTGTGAAAAAATTTAATTCTTTGCCGACGGAATGGAAATGTTGCTTTAAAATAGTATTTTCTAATATTAAATGACTTATACAGAATAATTACAAATGTTGAAAGAGTTTATTTTAATATAGTTTTTTGATTGAACGGGTTCTTTGAGTAGATATTAAAAAACTATCTGTCTAGTTATAATAAAATATACTAGGATTAAAAACAATAACTGGATTTAGTTAGCAAATGTAACGTCATCAAAAGTGTAACTGAAAATTTTAGATGTATTAATTATATTATAATTTGTTATCTTATCTTGTAGGTATATGTAAATAATTTTGTTTACTATTACATCCAGTAACTATAATTTTTTATCATCTCACGATTCACTAATTCAACTTTAACTTGTTAATAAAATTGTAGTTTATTATAATGGATAGGCAGAATAGATTTTAAGGAACGAAATTAACATGAAAAAAGAGGTGTAGTTGCGTATAAATTGCGCTTAGGCCAGAAGCCTGAATAGGGGGTCTAATCAATCAATACATTTACAAATATTAAAGTAGTTACGTTAAAAATTTCCAAAGTAAAAGATTAACCAATGAAAAATATATGTACATTGGAAAAATAGTACCATAGAAATGAAGACAAAAATATAACACATAAAAATAACTTGTTTATATAGTAATAAGTGATATGCAACGCGATGGTATCGAATATTGTATTTTTTCAGTCAGTACCCTATTTACAGAGGATCCCGATTCCCAGGTTGTGACCTGTTGATATCGTTGATAATTCTCCATCACCTTTCTCTGTAACCCGCAGATTGCAAAACCGCTGCAACAGATCCATCGAGTTGGAGACAACCGTCTTCCCTCCTGGACTTGTTCAGTGACCACAATTTTTTCCGGGTGAAGTATCCGAAAAATTGAAGAATACATATCAGATGAACATCGTGAACAATCCATCTTATTTTCTTAATTGTTTCATAATTACGACATAAGTACTAAGTAGGTTCTAAGCATTCACCTCCAGTACAACGTTTCAAAGGCGTCAAGTTTCTTAGTACCTTATTTGCTCACAATCAAGTATTGATATCCTACGTAAAATATTTCCTGAAATCCATGTCGCATAGCAAACATAAAATAAACATATCGAGCTAGTAACTTATCTGCCGTTAATTATATCACTTGACAGTATGTGATTATTACGGCAAACACAGTTATTTTTTCAAATTATTTTACTATTGCATTTTAAACTCTAAATCAATGTTATAAAAAATATTAAATCCACCTCATTATTGACGGGTGCGTCACTTGTAGTTAATTTTATAAAAAATAAAGCGTGGAAACATAAGAAACCGAATAGAAATGATCAAACTGGATTTAAATTTTGTTCTTAAAGAATTTATATTTAACTGATGAGTTGCTACAAATTATTTTCGATTATTGTGTGTATGTTTTTAGAACTGTATATTGTGCACAGTAAAAAAATATCTAAAAAAAAAAATTCGTATAAAATAACATAAAGCCAACTAACTACGTTGTACGTTTGTCATTTACAACTGTGCATATCAATTTTCTTTCGTGACTGCTAAAAATTGCAAAGATTTAAGAAAAACCTCATTTAATCAAACAAATTGACTCGTCAACTCAAATACCCATGTTTCTATATTAAACAAAAAATATTCATTCACAAATTTTACAAAAATGTATAGATTTACGTACTTTGATATGAAAACCAGAATGTAACCTGCGAATGAATAAAAAGCGTAAGAATACGCACGAATGTATAATATGAGAGTAAAAAATATTTTATGAGTTAATTATTAAAGAGAACACATTATTATTGTGAAGTTGCAGTTTTTCAGAACATAGTTCTGTGCTATTTTAATACAAATCAATTGTATCAATTATAATGATATACAAGAAAATTTAATTGAATTTTCATGTATATCTTTCAAATTGATACGTTTAGTTTGTATTATTTTATGAGAATTGAGTTGAATATTAAATTGCTATATAAAATGTATATCTTTATATATGTATGTATTTTATTAGTAATAGAGAACCGAAAACGCAACTTTGTTCATTGGCACGGTTAATGAAGACGTCTCGCGTACACAGAAAGAGTTAACCTGATAAGTTAACTCGAGTTAACATGAACATTTTTCAAAGTTAACATGGTAATTTTTCAGGGTTAACACGACAATTTTTCATTAAAACTTGTTTCACGTGGACGACTTTTTTAAAATTCACGTCCATCCTGTTGGACAAAGCTCTCTTAAGGATCGTCACTTATCTCTACCCTTTGTCCTCCGTATCTAGTTGTTTTCTACAATAATTTATTATCACTAATCCAGTGAGCTTGATGACGTTTAGCATGAGAGAATACGTGCGTAATTCAAATCAGCGAAATTCTATATTTTTTTATTTAATAAAATAAAGTAATTAGCCTGTAGCTCATCCTACTACGATTATTTAAGCTTTAAATAAATATATGTAATTGTCAGATTACATCAGATAAGTTGTAGAGCAAACAACATTTTCCATTTGAACCTTTTTTTCTCCCGATTTACGTCCAATATTAAATATAGACCTTATTTTCTTTACACAGTTCCCTGTCATGCGCTTTGCTTCCAATTTTGTTATAAAACTCGCCTGATATAATTTCTGAAAATTATGTCGAAAAACACTGGCGACAGAATATATTTTTTTTCCAATCACTATTATCAACATGTACATAAATAAATATTTACAAAACTATGATAATCATATGTAATACTCGTACATATAAAAAGTCGTTAAATGTATCAGAAATATGTATTATATAATCCCTGCATAGAATGTTCATTTTCCAATTCTGCGGTTATTTTTGATTTTACCAAAAAATAAAAAGATATTAATTTTATTAATTTGTATTTCATTTCGTACATATCATTTCACCTCAAATGTGCAAAAACACACGATCTCTACGATGTCAGCATATTGTTGGATCTGATTATACGTATGACATATAATGTAATAACCAATTTAATTTTAAAAAACTTAAGTAAACCTTTAAAGAAAAGCATGCGCGTAAAAAATTTACACGGAATGTCAGGCGAGCTGATATTATGAGTGTGATTGTATGATTGGTATTAGATTGTGACCATGATTGGAAACTGTGATTTAACCGTTTAGTTTTTAGTATACTAGAAATTTATCAGAATTACAATCGAACACAAGTATCACAACACTGTTAGTGGCGGTACGATGCTTGGTCGCCGTAACACTCGAATACTGAGAACTAAAAACACAAAATGACCTTCCAAACCTGACGTATATTCAATCAAATTTCAAACATGTTATAATAAAAGAACAAGCATTTGAAATATGCTGTGTCTGTCATGTGCCAAAACTTTATTCTCCGGAGAATTCAGTCTACTTGCGGCGGTACCTACTTAGGCCCTAATGCTCTGCGGAAACCTCCCACCTGCGGCTGGCAACACCCGCACACAAAGAGGCAATCACTCATTATTTTCCAGTACATTTAACGCGGCGCCACCGGCGGTGAGCGCGGGCAGGGGGTGCGGAGACAATGTGTGAATGAAGATTGCCCCGGGATGACTGCGAGGTATTTCCGCTTGGATGCTGCGATTGTCACGGGCCGATTATTGCAATAATTACGCGAGATAACGAATTTAAACGCCCATACACTTCTAATAGCATTCTTCCGCAGGATCGAAGTAGGCGCTGTGTAATTGATGGCTTTCATTTATCACGGTTCGAATGGTTCGCACCGTGTACGGTCGGTTTCGGAATACACCAATAACATAATAGTGAGACTCGGCGGCGCAACTAGGGGTGGGCGAGATGGGCAGCAGCCCCGGGCGTAGCCTTGTTTGGGGCGCAGAACTCCAGCTTATTATTATTTGGTTGAAGCATAATTATTATTAACATAACCAAAAACGAAAACATATTATTAACGTGAACTGATTGATGTTGAAGTTCTCAGATAGAATCCTAGTGGCGCAACCGAAAATCGACCATTTCCTGACTTGTCGTCTAAGCTTACATCACCAGCTGTAAAGCAAACAAACCACTCTTAGTATGCCCTTTCACTAATTGTTCCTTCGCCGAAAAGATCGTTGAGCATCGATCGATCGAGTCAGCAGTTTTCCACCCTTTGGTACAGCATAATGTGGATGCATAATTTCTAATTTCATTAATGATCCTATTAAACAACTATATTAAACGTCAAATTCAAAAAATAAAACGGCGGATAATTACGCTTCAACCTAATAACTATGCCAATGCAGTGCGTTGTGGCCCATGCTAATATGGACCAAAAATAATATCTACCCCAGCAAAATAAAATCAATTTTAAATTGAAAAAAATCCTTTCTAATGTGTATAACGAAAATAAGTGAAAACATTATCGATGTACACAGTTCTTCTTTTTCTTCAACGGTACTATATCCCAGGGTGGGAGTGCAAATGCTCATCCTGCTCCAGTCCTCTTTCACACGATCAGTCCACTCTGCCTCTAGGTCGTTTCCAATGGGGTGCATTCTTTCAACATGGCCAGCCTATCGCAGTTTTTGGGACCTACAGAAACTTACGATTGTTTCTTGCTCAATTAAATTTACGAGCTCATGATTCGTTTATATTCTGTTCCGTTAAGTTCCATTTTCAAGTGTATGTCCATAATATTTTGCGCTCAAAAACTGCTAATTTGTTTTCTTCGATTTGGGTTAGGCACCACGTTTCACAACCATAAGTGTCCACTGGTCAATTGTACCCCAGCAGTTTTTTACACGCGTAGAAGTTTATATTATATTTCCAGTTAGAAGTCTGATCTTCAATTCTCATTTGTCTTATTTAATGTGTTCAAGTTAGAGCTCAGATATGTAAAATTATCAACCCCTTCATATACATGGTGATCTATGCACACATCTTGAAGTGCCTCCTGTTCACGTGTACTGATAATGTAAGGCTTTTACGTGTAGACCAAATTTTTCCGCTCATCCAAATCATCTGCGATGGATTGTAGTTAATACAGCTCGATACTTTTCGCAGACAAATAACTGAATTAACTGATTTTTTACAAACATTCATTATGAAAGATCGTGCCAAGCCGTTATGGATTTTCGGCACGTTTTTTATTCTATTCTTACATTAGTACATCAAAAAAAGTAGTCAAAACAGGTAATTTCTACTGTTTTGTGCTTATATTCCAAAGATTGTGTTATTTAGTAGAAAAGTCCTTAATTTCTTCGATCTCCTTGCTGGTTGGATTATGGTCATATAATAAAATCCGGCAGTTTGTTGCATTAGGGTCTAATTTTTTTAGCCACTGACTTTACTTAAAAAGAAGGCGCATTGGACACAGAGGTGGGGTTTTATTTATACTCAATTGGCATAAATGACGTAAATAGTTATGAAACGTGGCTACAAATGACGTCCAATAAATCCCTCGATTATGTTCACGCGTCCGAGAGCGGCCAGCACTTAGCATTAGAGGATCGAGCTGGTCCGGTCCCCTTAAGAAGGATTGAATAATTGCTTTCGCAGCATTTACCCCCGGCCGGCAGGAAGCCACACGTACCGCTGTCGTTAAGGGATGGATTGGTTAGACTTAATTCAGGATGCATAACAAGCCATTTTCGCACATGTCTTATAAACCAGAATTATGCAAATAAATTGCGCTTTTATATAAATCCGAATTCTTAAATATCCGAACGCAGTCATGCTGTCAACTCGTGTTACCGTAAATAACAGTTAGAAAATATGTTATTTTTGGTTTAAATGGCTTTAATGAATTTACTCTAAATATTGAGCATTCAATTTTGAAAAAATGATCAATTACATAATTTAAAGCATTTATTAAGTCCTGTGTACAATGTGTCCTTCCTTCTTATCTCTCGTCGTTTAATTAGTTAGAAAAAGACAATTATATTTGTGTGCTTCTTATTCTTTTCACTGTGAAAATAGTGTGTGATCTCTGTCTTTCATATCACAAATGGTATTTTTACCAGCGTATTAATTTTACAACGGATTGAATGGAAAAAAATAATTGTTTTTATACGATTCCCTTTTCATAATTGATTTTTCACTAGTCATTCCTAAGTGCTAATATTTTCTTTAGGATTATCTAAAATATAAATTTTGTGTTGCATGTATTTACCGAAATATTACAGGTTTAATTATGATGTTAACCTGTGTTACTCCATGGTCTGGGAAGGGTTAACATCCCTTACGCGACATATGAGCCATATTCTGAAATATTTTTAATATATTTTTAATGATATATATACTTCTTACTCTCAACTGAACCTATCCTCTGATCATTTAATATTATAGTATAGTTAAATCGGTGAATCGAATAGTTCAAAAAATGCATGGCACGTAAGACCAAGAACTAGCAAATAAAGTTTTTTGGCAATCCGAAAGGGCGCAGGAGAATATATACGCCAGAGTTGAAATAATTTGATGATAAAGTAGTAGACTGTAAAGCACTGGGCGTGATGAACCGGAAGACAGATGCAACAGATATAAGGAAATGGCGGCAAATCCTGCAGGTTTAAATAATATTTTTCACGTGATATTAATGTTTTAATAAGACAATACAAGTACCCTAATGATGCAAGATGTAACACAAAATATATTTTTTTGTCTTATTCATAAATTAAGATGGAATATTGGAGACAACAGGTATATATGGCAATCGTGAAAGATTTAGAATAATGAGATAAACCAGATATTAGAGAACAGCAACGTTAGTTAGTTGTTAAGAAAATCAGACTATGTAAATCTTAACAATCTTAAAAATAATGCGATTTTTTTAAACAGAGAATAAAAAATAAATGATCAGTTTCAAATCTCCAATATATAATGAGAATCATATGAATCTTCGATCTCGGCCCATTTTCATTTTAGGCTGGCTATGTTAGGATACATTTTTCGTTGTATCGAGCTTGATGTTGAATTAATGTGTGCTTCATATAACAGTTAAACGGCTATATTCATGGTTACTCAATTACATTTAAATACTGAGATTTGTATCGGACTGAGCGTCTCAAATATTATGAAAATAAGACGATTTCGATGGTTGGCCACTCGGAGAGGTGGCACACCAAAATCACCATTGGACACCAGATCAGGACTCGGAAGTTGGGGAAGACCTAAGCGAAGATGGAGCGATAATATCCTTAAAGACATGCCTATCTTAGAGATCGATCAAGGACTGGAGAAGAACGGCGTAAAATATAGATCATCGGAGGAAAACTTTAGGGGTTGCCGAGCAATATTGGGTAATAAATATTGTTGGTCGGGCATCACATCGTACGAGTATGTTCTTAACCCCACGGTACATTTAAACATTTTTCAAAAATATATTAAAAGTCATGAAAATAGCGTTGCTATTAATTTGATAGTAAGAATAGTAATTAAGAGTTATAAATATATTCTCAAGCTTTCACAGACGTTCAGAATCTTCTCTGTTAAGTGCTGATCAGCGACATCATCTCTGATGATCTCGGATATACATGGCAGAATAGCCCAGAAACCTTTAAACAGAAAAGTTTTATTTCATCTCAGAGCCATCTCATTATTCCATTTTCCTGACTTATTAAATTTGAGATGTTAAAATAATAATACATATTTCTGCAATATTTTTTTTCACGTTTTGCCTTAGACCATTCCTGAGTTATAGTCGAAATAATATAGTTATCAGCGTTCAAATTTCCAGTTACTGTTAAGTGTGTTGTTAAAACACACAGAAACGTTGAAAGAACGTCTTTGTTGCTCTCAAAACTGGTGTGTAGATGTTCATTCGTTGTCTTGTGTTGTGACCATGATTTATTGCTAGGGGTGAGTTATTGTTTGAATGGAAATATTGTGCAAGTCTCAAGATGTATCAATAATAAAGAACTACAGAATTTTATGTTAAAAACTTGTCGAAATACGTAATTGGTTAACGCGTTAACCGGATAGGAAAAGGTCAAGGTTCGACTCTCGGCAGCAACTAAATAATTTTTCTGAATATTTTTCTAGTTGATTCCTTCAATTTGTATTGAAAAGAAGTGTATCCAAATAATTACCGAAGTGGTTGACGGAACAACCTTAAACATTAGACGCAAAAGGTCGTTGGTGATTAACGGGCAACTTAGCACATTGCCAACAGATGGCGAACGCTCGGCCACTGGCCTGTAGTCAGCCGGGACTCAAACCCGATTTATGGAGATTATGTGCCGCTATGGCAAGTCGTTAGTGACCGACCTCCTCAGTCAGGTTCTTAACATAAGAAATTCATGGAAAAACGTGTTGTGATGTGCAAATCTACATTTAACCCAACAACACAGTCAACTTTATTTGAGGCAGGAGTAGTAATATAACTAATAAAATCACACAATGTACAAAATAATAAATATTTTTAAGTAACAAAAATCTCTAAGTATGTATTTGTATACATTTATATTATCTACTGCGCCTGAGTAAGATTTCATATCTACCATAAATTAAATCGATTCTACGATTTGTTTTTGTTATTTCTACATTTTGTGGACAATATTTTTTCACTTTCTTTAATATTAGACTACCTGAGACTCTCTTGAGACAAACAAGTGAATATAACGGATATCATCATTAAGAAATGTCAATCCATTGCTGGATGAAGACCTATCCATGACTGTCAATCTCGAATTTCCCCCAATCTTCGCCATGTCGCTCCCACTGCTCCGATAATTTCGTCTACCCAATGAAACTTTGGGCATCCTTCAAGTAATATTTTATCTCCTGTATACCACTCAAGAATATCCTTTGTCCGGTAAATATAAATATAAACAGTTAATTGAAATAAAAAAATATATGTAAAATTTATAATACATGAAAAAATATGTCGATTATATTTGAAAACATACGATAGCCAACTAACGAAAATTAGGACTGTTAGAGCAATAAAACGTTAATAAATAAAAAAATTCCTTATGAAATTTTTTTGTTGGATCGAAAATAATCTTCATTTATCACAACATATTTAACATACACATCACTCACATGTATACACTCACATTTAACTCGCTTCAATAAATCGCTATAATAAGGTATGTACTTTTATTAAAAATACATATGCTCCAAAAATTTAAGCAAATTAATTAATTTAATAATGCAGATTATTTCTCGCTCACTAACAATATTGTACACAGGATGTAACAGACTTAGTCCACAATATTTTATAGGTTGACTAAATTACGAGTCGAAAATGTTCAAGGACGTGTGATGTTTGTCTGTACAGTTACTGAAATTATTATTGGATGAATTTTTTACAGTCATGTTAAGTTTTAAATCAACGTACTTCTAAATTGACCTATTATTATTCTTAATCTTTGTTTCAGACCCTAAATCATTTGATAAATAATTGTCGGTCCACTTGAAGATGATGAACGTTTATTTTTTAATTCAATATATACTTTCTCTGTTTCTGACTGGATTGTTAAAAGGGGGAGGGATAAGGGCTGAGCCTTCTTGTCTCCGACATATGAGGTAACAATAATGGCGAAATTTTTTTTTGTGACTTGCGAGGAACGGGTGATATTGTTTTTTTTTTAATATCAGGTAATTTTAACTTTGTATATAATTATATAAAGATTAGTAAAAATGGGTAAAATTTTTTATACATATAATTTTTTTTTATTTTGTTAAATTTTAACAAATTGTTATATTTTTAGTGAAAGTTTTTATAGAATCTTTTTATAAACTTTGTTCAATGGGGTAAAGAAGTGAAATGGGACGAAGATGATGGGGATCGGATGAGGGATCATATAGGCCGAGGGAGTTTATGGAAAGGTTTGGGATGGAAATTAATTTAGAATAAAATTTAGACGATAAATCGTGTACGTGTCGTTTGAGTGAGGATATGTTTGAGTTATATATATATATAATTTGGAAATAATTCGATTAATGAAAATAATCGCATAACTATAATACGACTTTTGTAAAATGCTTATATCTCTGATATGGTTGATATTAGGCACATGCAGATTGAACATTTTTCACCGATCTACTCCTAAAATATTGTGCTATATTACACCCAGTAGGTATTATAATTCTTTAAAAAAAAGATATTGCTTTATTATGCGCAATTTTTCTTGAGAACAAATTAATAAGAGGATCCTTGTGCGACAATAATTTAGATATTTTCTTTCAATATGTATTGTATTGTTTTTAATGGGTGATTCAAATTTAAATACATGAGCCATCACTTACCTATTTAAGAATCGTCATTGAATTTCACGAAATCCAGCACCAGAATCTGCGCGGCGAAAAACGGTACTAACCTGAAATAAAACAAAAAAAGTCATGAAATTCTATGCCTGCGGGTTTCATCAACACAATGGGTCCTAGCCTGCACCCATTCAGGTTGCCAAAAAATGTGTATTTACGAATTCAATATTGTCATTGTTGCCCCTATTCCGTTTCAAAAATGTAATTCATCAAATATGGACGAAGTCGGAGGGTCGGATGGTGATTTTAGAACCCTAAGGGCTCGCAGCCCCGTACGCCCGTCACATGAATGTATATTAGGACTTAAATAGGTTTGATTTTCAATCCTAGAACTGATGAAATGCTTTTCGTTCGTTTTTTTACCGTCATCGATTGAATGAAATACAAAAATGAATTTTCAAAGTTTTCTGACTTATTGCCAATATATTGAATTACGTATGAATCAATTTTTAATTATTATTTTTTTATCAATAAACGTAATATTTTTTCTTCACTGTTAGGAAAATTACTTTGTGACTACATATTATATGAATAATAAGATAAAACACTTTGTTTAAACCACAAATTAATTCAATGATTGCAATAATTTTTATATAGGGAAATCTTGCAGAAATTTTAATATTAGAAATAAGGAACACATGAGATGTCTAAATAGAAAAAGTATTCTGAATTCGCCAATCACCTTTTGAAAACAAACCATTCTTTTGACATTAACAAGGCTTTAGCAAATTAAATATTATAATATAAATTACCAAATCTTTTTACAAATAGTCACCTTTTAAATTTATTTTCACAGTAGTTCTTATTTAGTTACCCACCACTTATACTTTTATAGTTTTGTTTTTATTTATGCTTGCATTTTTATTTTAGTATACATTGTTTCCTGAAGAGTTCCATAGGTATCGGAACATGTTGATTTATCAATAAATAGTGGTTTAAACAAAGTGTTTAATTTTATTATTTATGTAATATTTTTCATTTACATAATTTAAAAAAAATACTAGATATATGTTTGCAGGTTCTTTATTATGAATGAAGAAATTATCGGAGCAGTTGAAAGTGACACAGCAAAGATTGTCGGAGGACCAAAGAGAGTGGCAGAGTGATCCAGCAGTGGATTGATAATGATAGAAGAAGAAGAATATGATAATGATGACGATTTATCAATCAATCTACGTTTACTGTATTTCACGATTACTTACCGAATACCTACAATATTATTTCATCACTCATGTTCAATTTAATACTTCGTTTTTTAAAATGGAATACGATTCTGCTATATTTTAAACAAAATTTAAAAATCTATGTAAATTTGAGAATCTTTAAACTTATCATTAAAAATGAAAACGTGTTATTTTAAATGGCCAATTTGCGAAAATGTACATTTGAATATTTTAATGTTATTGTCATATAAAGCCAGGGGGCAGAATGACCTAGAGCAAAATTAATCTAGCTCACTTGAATATTAGATTGTATCCCAAACAAAACGCGTCCAAGAAATCCAATTATGAAGAACTACTATTGTGATTATTATTACCGTCCTTTATTACTCTGTTTATTGTTATTGCTGCCGGAGATATTCCATTACTTTTAAATAAGAAACACAACAGGAAACTTTACTCTTTATAAAATTAAACCGTAACAAAAGTGAATACTCTATTTATAAGATTTTAAAACAGATATTTATAAATATAAATTAAGTACGAAATAATAGTATTTTAACTGACTATTGGTCCAGCTATGCTTTGTGGACGGTTACGTCTTCTTTGTCTCCGAGGTTTCATGACACCACCTAACTTGGCCAAGGCATTAGTGGTAATTTACCACCTGCTTTATGATTAATCTAAACTTACTTTTTCAAAAGCTCAATATGCACAAAATTAGCATGAGGCACAGTATCAAATAGATAGTAAATATCACGGTATTTAAAGAAGTTATAACAAATAATACGTCATAAAATAAAAAATATTGCACATTTAAATATATCAGTATATACATTAATTTATACACAATCTAGATGCGCAGTACAGACATTCTGTTCATGCGCATAAATATACTATGCAGTATTCATACTCTTATGTTAAATAATAGGATATTAATAAATAGTCTACAGAGTCTAGTGAGTAGAGTGTACGATGTATGAAAGGAGTGAATGAATGTCAACAAGTCGAAAGTGATCGTATTCGAGAAAGAGGAAAGCAAGACACAGTGTAAAATACGGTAATGAATGTTTTGAACAAATAGATGAGTTTGTGTATTTGGAAAGAAGTATTTGTTTGATAGAAACGGAAAGGCTGAGAAAGATATCGAAAGGAGAGTGACTGCAGGGAATAAAGTGAACGGCGTTTTGAATGGAATTATATCTAACGGGAACTTGTCAACCGAGACAAGACTAGCGGTACACAATGTAGTCCTGATACCGACACTGATGTATGGAATTGAGGCCTGGAGCTAGCAGAAGAGGAACGAAAGTAGACTAAATGCAGTGAAAATGAGATCACTTAGGCGTATACGTGACAGATCTTTTTATGACAGAGTAAAGAATGAAGAAATAAGGTAAGAATGTATGCTGATGTTAGTATAATGAGAAAGATTAAGAAAGGATCACTTAAGTGGTTTGGTCATATGGAATGGAGATGAATGAGGAGAGAAAGTTAAGAAATATATATGACGCAAGTGTTGATGGCATCAGAAATAGAGGCGAGAATTATGTGTGAGGACAGAAGAGTGTGGCGCTGTATCCTTTCTGCCTAACCCCGCGGAGAAAGTTACACAATATAGGTGTCACGGTACAAATATTCTGTTCGGGTGCATATTGTGCAGTACTTATGCCACGTTAGATAAAAGGTTTTGCTGGCTGCCTTCATAAACCTGAACCCGGATAGGCAGAATTTTCGAATCATTAATTAAAAATTAATGCAGGCAAAGGAGATCTATAATTGGATAATTTAGAAATATTATAAATGAGCAAATAACATAGAAACAACTAAAACACAAATACCCAACTAACACTCCAGCTTGGTTCGGATTATTGGTCCACCCACCGCCCAATCCTGACACTAATGTTTTTTTTTTCATCCGAATTCGTTTGGCGTTAAATAATAAAACTCAATTAGTTATATATAAAGATATTTAAAATTAATTATGAATAATTTTTCATTCACATAAGACCACCTTTCCGTTCAACTTTGAACAACATTCTGAACCATTTGAGTAATAGTCTCGTGTGACGTATCGTGTTGTAAATATATTATGCAAAGCAATTTCGATTGCATTTGACTTATTGACATTTATAGCCACGCGAATCCCGGATACGCCGCTTTTTCTGTTGAAACGGAGTGGCTATCAATTTATCGAAATGACGCCGACACAGAGTCAGACAAAGAACGAGTAACCAAATAACCAAAATTATGTTTCCATACCGTGTCAAGTTCCAATAACTGGGGCGCCGCATGCCCTGGGTGTATTTTGTGCCAGGAAACCTGACAAAATTGAGCAATGCAATCAAACGCAGTGACGGAGTGAATGGTTCGGGCAAATTATCTACTAGATCCGTGAACACGAAGCGGGTGATATACGCCGCTGTATCACGTCAAGATTATCGTGACTTTATTGGCAGATTTTTTTTATTGTGTGTGCGTTTCAACGATTGGGGTGACGCGACGGTTGCTGAGGCGAATATTATAATTTCATCAAAATATCTATTTTATTTTAATAATGCAATATTTATTGAATACATGAGTGTTTTCCTCAGTAATTTAGAAACCGCGAAACAAACATAATATAAAATGTCATGTGCGCCAAAAAATCGTCATGACCTTCTTTCACGCAATTCAAAAAAATTATTACGTACCAAGAACAAATATTTAAAAATAAAGCTAAGAGATTTAACTAAATTAAACATAACAAATGAATCGATGAAAGACTGGAAAGAGAAAGGAAGACAATTTTTGTGATGTCTTTGGAATTGTACCTGATGTGTGTGGGGGTATAAAGGGCGATGCGCGCTAGGCGCGCACTCTCTCTCGGCTTTATCGTTGAACTTGTACTAGTGATATACCTTGTATCTAAATTCTATAGTACTGTAATAAACGTGTAATTGTCACATAGCGTATTTCTTGGACCTTCACATTTACGAGGTGTACACTGAAGACGTACTTAGAAGATAAGTACACTAACACATTCCGCTCGTACAAATTACCGTAACGACCCTAACTATTATAAATTCTCAAGTTATTATTATACAACAAAAGTATATACACATTTATTAATTTTTCTCTCTTCAGAGTTTCCATACATACGTGGTATGGATAGCAGTCCCCCTCTTACGGCATCCTGGGCAGGCTGCATACGGTAGCCAGGACGCACACCATATCAAACAGAAAACCACCAGAGCACCAAGGTCCACGTGGGCAGAGGCTATAGTGAGAAGATGTCGGTGATCCGAATCGGAGGAGCAACGGCATGCAATACCTGATGTGTAATACTTAGTTTTGTGAATAAATACCCCTGAATATAGGTAAGTAGGGATCGACTAATCATCTCTATCTTGTTTCTGGATATATGTGATTTATAGAACAAAGTTAGGTGGGTGTAGGTAGTAGTGGCCTTGTAGGTACCGTTAAATATATATAGTACCTGACTAAATTGCGAGTCGAAAATATTCAAGAAATATGTGCCGAATCTCAAGCATTTCAAAAAAATCGTAATTATGGATTTTTTTTGATTAATTGAAAAATGTTACTGTTTTCAAATTATAAATTGAATACAAAAAAATAAAGGTTATCGAAATTTTAGCGGCAAGACGTTTTTTTAGATGATTTAGGGCCTGAAGCAAAGATATAGAATAGTAATGGATATACATCGCAAATATTTATTACGAAGTAGGTATGCACACTTAAGGCTTAACACGATTTTGTAACGGTACATAATTTTCACATATTCCTTGTACATTTTCGATTGGTAATTTAGTCATATATCCTGGACTAGGTCTGTTACACCCTGTATATACAATTACTCATTCGCTACCATACCAACATACAACTCATTTTACACATATTTAATATCTCTCCATTCTTCACAACAGGCTAAATAAATGTAACTGTGTTTTATAATCCCATATCATGTTGACAAATGATGCCATCACTATATTTTATAAATATATTTTTAAATTTTTTAATTTTTCGTACAACTACTTCGCCCTAAAATGAGAAAAATCTTTGGAGACATTACTCGAGTCGGGGACTTTGTTAATTCTTCTCGTGCCGCCGTCCCCGTCCGAATTAACACGATATAACCCTCAGACGGGCCTTACGACACCTGAGGGGGCGATAGTCACCGCCACCCCGTACAGTCAAGGGCTGCCTGCCCGTGTCCGCATCATCATCGACAAGTGAGATTTGTAAGTACATACTCGTTTATAAGATTATTTTCGATTAAACTCCAAGAAGTTTATGTCAACGCTTAGTTTGATAGGCGAAATGATTTGACTAAAAGAGAGAAGTGATAAAAAAATTAGTCACAATTAAATTTATAAAAATATCTTTCGTAAAATGTATATACGCGTATGTTGTTTGTATTTATCTAAAAATTATTATAATTACTTTACTGGACGTGCTTGTTTGATCTATCGGTAAGACGTTTGACGAATAAGCAAGAGGTTGAGGGATTCATCCTTATGCCGGGACGACCACCAAGCTACCATGATTTAAGTCCGTTCGGGCCTTTATTTAAAAAAAAAATACATCGCACATTCCATAGAAATGTAATAAGTTTAAAAAAATGATATTCCTTTTATTTCGTAAAAGTGAAGTAAACTTGATTCTCCACGAAAACAATATTAAAGTTAGTTCACCCTTTCTCCGCGAGCGGCTATTGTCAATTTTCGACGGGACCACTTGTTCATTATTCCCCGCTGTAAACAGAAGCATTGGCGACAATATGGTTGTGCGACAATCATGGTTCTGCGACAATAATGGTTCTGCGACAATCATGGTTCTGCGACAATCATGGTTCTGCGACAATCATGGTTCTGCGACAATAATGGTTCTGCGACAATCATGGTTCTGCGACAATCATGGTTCTGCGACAATCATGGTTCTGCGACAATAATGGTTCTGCGACAATCATGGTTCTGCGACAATAATGGTTCTGCGACAATCATGGTTCTGCGACAATCATGGTTCTGCGACAATAATGGTTCTGCGACAATCATGGTTCTGCGACAATCATGGTTCTGCGACAATCATGGTTCTGCGACAATCATGGTTCTGCGACAATAATGGTTCTGCGACAATCATGGTTCTGCGACAATCATGGTTCTGCGACAATCATGGTTCTGCGACAATCATGGTTCTGCGACAATCATGGTTCTGCGACAATCATGGTTCTGCGACAATCATGGTTCTGCGACAAATAACGGTTCCGTCATTAAACTTTTAAGAATTGTTCATTTTTGTTTTCGCTCTTCTGTAAACATTACTTTTTTTGATGTACGACATATTTCTATGTATAACTATGGAAAATTCACGTTGTAGTAGATATATTCTTATTAAGTCAAATAGCAGTGTAATACATAATTTATTTTGAAATCAATAACATTTCTCAATAATTAATAATACAGTAATTTCCATATATTATGATGTTTATTGCTTTATTTATTGTAATTTATAGTATGAAATCTACTATTATAGTATTAATTACGTTTTAATAAAATATTGTTTAATATAAATATTCTTAATATTCTTTGTAACGCAGTACTGAAGAAGCTCCGAGGTCACGTGGACACAATTTCTAAATCTACAAACACCTTGAACAAGGAGATTATTCCTAGGAAATAAATCTCCAGTTGTTACGCGTGAGGGGTACTAGGAGGGCAGTAGGGGAGGCGGGGCAGGACCAGACGGCACCCCTGGGGCAGATTGTCTCCGAGAGCGGGGCAGCCCCCGAAATTAAGGAGTCCCACATTTCAGGTGGCCCGAGATCCCCTTTTGGGCCGCTGTGCCCCGCCATCTAATACACGGACATGGACGCCTAAGCATTTGTGACGAGAAGCGGAAAGGAAAATTATGTATTACATAGTCTAAATACGAATTATGAGACAAGGGTCAGTAAGTTTTGGGCAGAAACTCTGGAAATGTGACCAGACAGCGAGATAAGCAACGCATGCAACATAAAATGTCTTTTAGGTGTTCAAATTATAGCAACATATATTATTATATACCCTATAATATGAATTCCTTCAAATATGGGTAGACATAATTATATTTTTAATTTAAGATTTTGAATATCAGAAAAAAATAATTTTGAACATACAAGAAAAAACCGTTTTCTTTTTGGTGCACTAGATTTATTTTATTTTATGGCACGAAAGTAGACACGATGAAATAATTATCATTGATTTTGTTAATATAATGCTCTTACCCACTAATGTTATATTAATGCGTGTGTTACTTTATGATGAAAACTGTGTACTTTAATACCAGTGTGCTTAAATATCTTTGTGGATTTTTATAATCAGTCCCATGGAAGCATAATCTCTACCTTAGAGATTGTCTCGAGACATAAATCTCATCATTGCATACTGGATAATTTGTCAAAATGACAGAAAAATGATCAAAATCAAGCATATTCTCAACCAGTGTCATCCGTTTGTGGTATCTTAACAGTCATGTCTTGATTGCTATTGTATAACGTTCAACGCTTCGTTCATTGTTATGTGCTCCGATTTAACAGTACAGGGATGTTTGAGATATTCTTTCATATTGACGATAGAAATTGTCATATTTGAGAAATTATGATTTCTAAATATGGAAACATTATACGTACATTCGTAAAGCTCTTTGTCCTCGTTTATTTTTGAGTGTTTGAATAATTATTACGTTTTAACAATATTGTTTTTATAAATTAACTATATGTGTACATGAGAACCATACTAGGAATCAAATTATTACTGTTAACATAAATATACTTATTATATTTGTATATATTACAGAATTTAATCAACATTAATAAAGCTGTGTTGTCATTAGACGAATCTCTTACGAGACATAACATTCTCCAATGTAAAACGTCTAAACATTCACTCTTCGGCAATCAGGATAGATGTTTCAGAGAGGGTTGCGGTCGAGGGATTTTGGGAGTAGGTTTTTCCAAAGGGGTTGAGGTACTGGCGGTACTAGGGGGCAGCCTGCACCGTAATGTAAAATTAAAGTCGTAAAATAATAAAAGGAGTGGCATCCATCTCGCTACTCCCCTGGCGGCCAGTGTAATGATAAAACCATTTTATAACTCAAATTAAGCTTTGTTTTCGAAGGAATTATATTATTATGAAAACCACAGATTATCCCAGAGATGGAGCAAAAACGTTATTCTATTTATAATTAATTATTAATGAAATAATATTAAATAGAAAATATTTGATAAACTGCACGATCTGGTTCAATTATTAGTATAATGTAAAATGCATATTTAATTGGATTTTATTTATTACAGACAAAAAATGACGGAGACAGTTTGACAGTTGACGCATTCTTACGACTTTGCATCTGATCGCCAATATTTTAATCCAACTGTTGTCAAGAATGTAATGTACCACTGCTACTTTATCACCATTCAGTATCGAGTCTGATAAATAATGGTTAAGAATTAGTGACCGAACCTATCTACCTAGGTTACATAAACTTTCCCGCATTTCTGTAAATCTTACATATTAAAACAAATTATATAAATCATTCAGAAAAATATCATTGAAAAGATAATTAAAACTGGAGTTTAAACCCGGAATTTAATATTACCGGTACACTACTTTAAGCCATGGAAACCCGGCATGAATTGTCGTAAAATGTAATCTATACACTTTTTTATTTATTTTTATTTAGTGATATAACTTAAGTGATTTATCTAATTTGTTTTAATTAACGGAACTTTGTACTAAAACCGCAACCACAATAAAATATAATTTCTTTTAAAATTCATTTCTTACATATTTTATAGGACTGAATTGAGTCTTGATATAAGAAGGCATCTAATCTAATTTATCTACACTTATACTTCTTATCTACTCATTACTTAATTGTAGTTGATCATATAAAGTGTTAGGTAGTTTTGTTTTTTAAATAAAATTAAATCTATTTTCAAGGATCTCACTTCAGCTGTGAATAAATTTTAAAGAGAATTTTCAAATAAAACTCATCGTTCATCTGCAAACGACCGGATGCATCAGAGAGATCAGAAATCAAATCAAACACAATCTATTTTAAATCTAAGATTTGTCACTTGTAAAAAATCAGAGTGCAATTTGGAAATCCCTCTCTGTATTATGGCCATAATAACAATGTCATAAAGGGACCATTGAGAAAAATACGAAAGGGTTAAAAGAAACGGTGAAAACGACACAGTCGATCATCCCCTGGTTTATTCGTGGTTTGAATTATGTAAACATAAAAGTTTAAATAAAACCCTTCATTCTTAACTTGTGCGGTAAATAGTTCTCTTATTCAATATCTTAACTGTAAATTAAATATTTTTATGATTATAATTCATAATGTAAAACATTACAAGCATTTATGACAAATTATACCAGGGAAATAAAGTTATTTTATTAAATATTATATTATAAATACAGGGTGTAACAAATCTAGTCCACAATATTTTATGACTAAATGAAAGTGTCGGTTATATTTGAAAACATATATAGACGAATTATTGGATTATAATATTATCCAACTTATAAAATATCGGATTGTTAGAGCAATAAAACATTAATAAATAAATAAAATTTAGATGTTTTGTTGGATCGAACATAATTTTCTTTTTTTTAATCGCATCTATAAATCGCTATAATTAAGTATGGTATTTATTAAAAATACACATACGTCAGCATATAAAGCACGTAAGCATATAAATCAATTTAATAATGCAGATTATTTCTCGGTCACAAGTTTATAATTATAATAATTATTCTGTATAATTTTTTCAAAGAATAAAAATAAAAATATACATTGTATATAAAATGTAACAGACTTAGTCAATAATATTTTATAGGTTTACTAAGTTACGAGTAGAAAATGTTCAAAGAGTGTACAAATTCTGTACTATTACGGAAAATATTATTGTATGAGATTTCTACAAAATCGTGTTAATCTACGTACTTCAAAATAAATATTTGCAAAATTAACCCGTTATTATTTTACATCGTTGCTTCAAGCTCTAAATCTAAAGTTCATTTATTTCTTGTATTCAATACATAATTTGGAAGCAATCAGATATATTATTTCAATTAATCGAAATAATATGCTTATGTGTCTGACATGGAAGATATTAGGCATAGCTTGAAGATTTGCGACTCATATTTTTAAAATGTATTTACTTACCTCTAAAATATACCCAATTATTAATTTAGAAAATCTACATAATAACTATAATTATATCTGGGAAATTAGAATTCATAAATACTTGAGAGCTTAAGAATATAAAAAATTAAATGAATATATTTTTAGTGTACATTATCCCGTTCAAAATTAATTTTCATCATAACAAAAAAAAAATGTACCATTGAGTGCACTTTACGAACATTAAACATTAACCAAATAAAAAGGAAGAGACAAAAGGAAGGAAGGAGAAAACTTTAAGTATCGTCAGTAGAGTCGGGTCTCCTTAACTTGATGCCAGCGGATATAATGGAATTACAAGCAAATAATTTCAGCCGCTTTGAACTGAATTTAAAATTATTTAATGCGAGCTCTGACGAAGATATAGAAGAATAATTCGATTTTCAAAACTCGAGCTGAATCGGTTTTGTGATGAATTTTAGGCGGACGCGAAGAAACGACCCTAAAAAGTAACAAAGGTCTCTTCATATTATGCTCTAAATAAAGAAAAGTACAAATAATTCAACTAAATATTATTTTATTATTTATTATTATCACCTTTATGCATGACAAGCGAACGTATACGTGTTTGTTTCGGTTAACCTTAGCGTATTGTAAAACAAAATATTTTAAATTTACAGGATTTTATATTAAATTAAAATATATGCAGGCTAATTGTGAGATAGAAGTTTAAGATTCTGAGAAGAGAATTTTTGGAATGGATCCACTACCCATGTCAATATTAAAGTGCTTTCATAAATGTGCAAATCCCGCAATCAACCAATTTTTCAACAATTATTCTAATATTCACTTATACTTGATCCATTAAGGAGAATTAGATATTCCAGTTCGCTTTATTGCCTGATTCAGGAGCGTTAATTATTTTTTGTTCCGAATTTGAATGCCGCGCTACAACAATGGTGCGCCCCTCGACGGCTGAGTACGTATCGGTAGGGATTGCAACAGTACCGTTAATGGACCAAAAATAATAAGAAAATTAGCGGTTTTCAGTAAAACGGTAAATTGAATAATGTTCAAAATAAATAAATAATTAGAAAAAATAATTTAATCACCAATAATTCTTAAGGAGAACACACTCTTATTGTGAAGTTGTATTTACTCAGAACATAGGTCTGTGATGTTTTAAATACTAATTTAATGTATTAATTATATGTATATATTTTATAATATTCATATAAAATCAATCAACCGGTAGCGCAAAAATATATATTTTTCGAAAAAAATGATTTTATATGTATATATTTATAATTAATACATTAAATTAGTATTTAAAACACCACAGACCTATGTTTTGAATAATTACAACTTCACAATAATAATGTGTTCCCTTAATAATATAAGTTGTATCAATGTGTCCAAAGTTTAATAAAAAATGAATTGATGATTCTGGCGTCTGCAATCGGTTTACTCAAAGGTATTTGAGATTCCGTAAAAACAATGTAGATGGCTTTCAAATAATGGAACGACAGATGTATTAATTTGAAAAATTGTAACATATAGGTTCGAAAATTTGTCATGAAAAATACTGGCGCTATAACACAATTTGTAGTGTATTTCCCCGGATTGGAAATAGAGATCCAGGTTCGAATCCCGGTAGCGCAAAAACAATATTTTCCGACAAAATTGATTTTATATGTATATATTTATAATTAATATGTTAAATGAGTACCAATAATTCTGACTCATATAATTTTGCAGCCGGTTGCCATTGAAATAAAATGAAGGGGTATTAGAAAAAAATCTAAATGGGTCGATTTCTTAACCCACAATTGTTGAATCCACAATCATACACACTGAAATAAACATAATACCGAAAAATTACGGAAAATAAATGCAGATATGCGCACGTTGGAAAACTGCAGTATTGCTTAATTATTTATTTTCTGCGTAGCGCCTATAATAAAAATATTTTAAAGAAAGTCTATATTATTATTACATTTCTGTGTTTTTTATTATTCTTGAAATAGAAATGTGTAGATGGAATATATATCACATCAATATTATTACTATTTTCTAACTAAGCTAAACGCTTGTGCTATGAAAATAGGACTAACTTGCTGGTCTCCTGGAACGAGGTGTAAACTCCCGACCATTAAATCACTAGGCTAGTGTCTTGACCACTACACCAACAAGCTACTCTATCTAAAGTTATCGGTAAACAGGTATTTTACCGATGTACCGTAACTGGAATGGGTTGATTATTTTGCAATCCCTGGGTACAAGGTACCTTTATAACGAAATAATTTGTTTCTTCTCAATGGCGGTCACTTCAGAGTAAGAACAAAAGATCCCGACGGCTGCATGTAATGAAGAACGAGGAGTGCGATGGCTCAGGGAGCGATGCCGGGTGACGAAAGTGGGAGCGATTGTTCTGATGAAGTCGCAAAGGCGAGAATCTTTTGTATTCAAATTATCGATTTTCACGAATATAAAACATTTTAAACAAAGCATCGACAACTTTGAAAAGTTTATATTAAATCGTGCTAACGTAATAATATGTCCATTTTTATACATTATTTAACATTGTTTATTAAAACCACTTAACCCTTCCAAAACCATGCAGTAACACAGGTCTACCATCATAATTAAACCTGTAATATTTCGATAAATACATGCAACAAAAAATTTATATTTTAGATAATCCTAAAGAAAATATCAGTGCTTAGGAATGACTAGAGAAAAACCAATTATGAAAAAGGAATAGTACAAAAACAATTATTCTTTCATTCACTCAGTTGTAAAATTAATACGTTGGTAAAAATATCATTTGTGATATGAAAGACAGAGATTACACACTATTTTCACAGTGAAAAGAACAACAAACATATAAATATAATTATCTCTTTCTCACTAATTAAATGAAGAGAGATAAGAAGGAAGGACACATTGTACAGGACTTGATGGATGCTCTAAATTATATTATTAATCATTTTTTCAAATTTGAATGTTCAGTATTTAGAATAAATTCGTGTCATTAAAACCATTTAAGCGAATAAAAACATTTTTTCTAACTGTTATTTACGGTAACACGAGTTGACAGCATGGCTGCATTTGGGAATTTTATATCATGGTATAGTAAAGGTTAACGAGTCATTTAAAACATTAACCAGTTTCGAAAAACATTATTTCCTTCTTCAGAATGACAGATTAACTAATCAAAAAACATATATGTCATATTATTCTAATGGTTTTTTTAAAATTATTTAAAATAATTATTTAAAAAATAAATTTTTATGGTGATGAAAGATGTGGAAATTGGAAATTATTTAATTTTTTTTAAAATCGGACGTGTAGTAAATTAGTTTAGTTTATATGCTTTATTTATTTCTACTGATTCTAAATTATTCAATTTAAGACCGACATTATTTATATGTAAAACAGACAATCCCGAATTTATGAGTATGTATGATCATTTTCTAATAAATTTTTGGAAATTTAGAAAAACCATTACTATTTAAACATCTTAAATGATTTTTGACTCTTATGTTAAAATGTCGACCTGTTTCATAAATATAGAAAACTGTAAAAAAAAATTATAAACTATGTAATAAATAGTACGTAATAAAATTTATTTGCGATAGAGTAAATATAATTATGATAAAGATATTAAATAATTAATATTAAAAGATTTTTTTACATTAATTTATCATGTCACTCAACTATATACAGTTGATATAAACATGTAAGTACTTTAGGTTTTGCTGATATAAAGAATTGTATTTGTGATATTTGAAGCAGCAACTTTCTGTTAGATATTTTAAATAACTAAATTACCTATGTTACTTTTTACTTAAGAGGCTGTGTATGAAGAGATTGTATGTATTTAATAGACTGAAAGTCAATTTAGAGTCAAGATTTAAAATAATTTCGCAAAAACGAAATAAGACTTTTCAATCAAAAAGATTTGTTCAATACTAGCTGTTACATCTTTCTTAAATATGAAATTATTTCGGGTGTGTCAAATAAAAACAATTGCGGAGATTTCTTAAGCTAACTTTATTGTAGATTCAACATAAGGACACCGAATCTATGATAAACTATAAAAAGGTACTTACTTACTTACCATCACGCCGTTTCTCCGCGGGGGTAGGCAAAGAGAATAGGATAGGACACATAATTCTCGCCTCATCCACATTCATACATTTTCATTCACAGAACCATCCTCCATTATCTGGTTTACCTGGTTGTGCCAAGTCTTTTGCGGACGTCCTCTATTTCTGATGCCATCAACACTTGCGTCATATTCTTTCTTACCATTTTCTCCTCATTCATCCGTTCCATATGACCTTATTATAAAAAGGTACCTATTCAAATTACATAGATAAACAGGAAGCACGCAATTGTCATAAATATTATATATTCATTCAAAAACATATTTTTTAAATATTACATTAATTGATGTGATGTATCTATGGTGACGTAGAGGCACGCGAGGTTGGTAAGAATGAGCGTGTGAAAGAGATAAATGACGTTGCGGCGCTGTCTGCGCGCTCTCTTTGCTCCGGTATTATTTCGAGATATTATCCCACACACGAGGACACAGCATCATGTAAATAAACAATTCATAAAATATTTTTCTTATCCTTTTTTTTCGCAAAAATAGATAAGTTATGTTATTAGATCTATTTCAGATAATATATATATTTCGGATAAATAGCACTATTATATTCATATTGAACAGTTCACTATTATATTATATTCATAGTGAACAGTTCACTATTATATTGTATTCATAGTGAACAGTTATTAAGATGCCCTAAATATGTGTCAATCTACTTACATTGATCGTAAAAATGCTCATGTCGCTTATGAAAAAAGTCTGTTATTTTTTAAAACCATGCGAGTATCGAACATATAAATCAATTTTAATACGTCTATAGATTTTCTCAACATTATTATAAAACATAAGATATTGTGCATTGTGTACAGAATTATTTCTCGTTTTGCGGAAAAAAAAGTCTTCATTGTACTGTACCCCTTGTGGTGTCAGTTACAGTATGGCGGTTCCGCAGTCACGGACTTCCGAACACCAACAATACGAAGGAATCCACGTCCTGCCACCCTCGAGTCAAGAAAGAGCACTTGCACTGCAAAGAATACAAGCAGTAACAAAATAAATCTTTGCTCGACAGATATATTTCAACAGTGATTCCATGATCTAGTTCGCCTAAAAATAATCAGCAATAATATATAAAATTTTGTGAAAATGTAATACGCGTTTTTGTAGTTTACATGTCTTTGTTTTTTTTTTTAATATTATGATTTATTAATTAACATAGCAAGTTAGTCCTATATAATACTAGCAATTACGAGTAGGTAGTTTAGTGAGATATTGACATGATATATATTACGTGTACGTAACCAATACTTATGTGTAATTTAAAAAAGTGGACAGAATGCGATATTAAAAATATAAGTAAATAAAATAGCAACCAAGTATAATGAAAAAAAAACACAAGTTTAGGCCTAAGAAGTGAAAATGGCATAAGACGCTGTTACTGCTTATTTACCAACTGTTACTTTAACCATCGGGAACCGGAAGATCGAAAATTGGATCGAGGGTTGGAGCGGGCCACAAAGTGACTCCATTCAAATTTGCGTTTTAATGAAGTATAATGGTTTAAGCATGTTCAATCATATTTTTAATTAAATTACTTATACAATGCGAACAAGACACTACTACATTTTGAAGTGTCATCACTCATAAGCGTACGGCCGTCGGGAGCTACGCGAGCAGAATGACGCAGCCGGACGTGTCGCGGTCGCAAACACACCGCGCACGTGCATGTCCTAAATCAGCAAAGAGATCCAAGACGCGACTCATCCAAATACGTACGTCATGTTATATCATACGTTAACTCATAAAATGGTCCCGATTGTCTATGGAAAAACATCATTTTTTCTACTTTTTACTGTCTTACACATTGTTGTTTTGTGTATTTTTTTTGCACGATGCATTCTTTGGGATATTTATAAGGATTGCAATGAATGCCAGCTCAATATCATTAGCATAATAAATAGTTCTAAAAATAAGATCTTTGGGGTTATGTGTGGAAGTGTTCAAAATGAAAGAGTTAATACTTGACAGTGAACTTGTACAGACGTGTAACAATTAATGTCTGCACTTTGTATCATTTTGTCATTTTTGTTTGTCTATTTGAAAAAATATAAATTTTTGTATAAAAAGATTATATGGCACATTAAAAATAAAGCGCTCCTAAAATAGTGTTTAGTGAAGAGTTGTGGGGTTGATACAAGAAGTCGGGCTCGACAACGAGGAACTTGGAAAAAAAACAGATATATTTTTAAATAGAGAATGAACAACTACATCACTTAACATTTCTAATATTTTAAAAATAAATCATTTGTATTATAAAAAGTAATTAACTGGTGTCTCAGGACAACAATAAAATTCCTGATCTCTTGGAAACTAGGCAAGCACCTTAATGTTACCACAGAAGAAATTAAATATTAAATTTATGGATAAATTGGTGACCTGCATTTAATATCGTGTTACAAATTATATTGACGCAAAAAAACGGGATGTGAAAAATTCGTGGAAAAAAAAAGAAAAACCAAACAACCACATTCAACAAGTCCAGTCGGAGGGTCAGGCGATAATAGGGGTCGCAACCTCTCTAGCGAGGAAGAATGGACAAATATGCTGTTAATCAGGACCCTTCCTTCCGGATCCTAAGGGTCCTGGCTGGTCCATTCGAGCTTTTTTACGAGCGCCAGTTCATCGCTCGTTAAGTCCTCTTTACCGCCATAATTACCGCGGGTCCGCTGCCCGTAAAATCCAGAGTAAATAAAGCGGGAGAAGGAAAAATTCGGGAATTCCGCTAAGTAATGCCGGTTTTATTAGCATCCTTGGTTTTACAAGTTAATAAAAATCTACATTCATATCCTATAATATAAAAAAATAATATCACCCTAGTAGCAGGTAAATAATGTTTCAGAAATTTAATATATATTTATGAATATAGACGTCAAAAACGTATTTATTTGATTTCTAATATATTTATTCATTCTTAATCTCGTGCTTATATAAGTGTCTACATACATATACGCTCATATATGAACAATTTCAATATTTCTCATTTTACTATAAATTATCTTGCATATAGTTACTTACATTAATAACATTTATAAAATTTATTTTCCTTTTTTATATCATCTGATATTTTTTTTTAAATCTTCATCGCACTGTGACATCATTGATTTCTGAGATTTGGCCTTCTTCCTGAATGGCAATCTCATTCCATCTTGGTCTCTTAATGCTTTGGTGTAGTTTTTTAGTAGCGATAAATAAATAGTACGATAAAAACTAATGTAGCGGGAAAATGTGAATAGGAAATGTAAAGCATTAGAAAACGGTAACAAGTTCTTCCTTCAACTGGTAGGTTCTCTAATACATCGGAATATTCATGAAAATATAAATTATAATGATCGAAATACGTAAAATGTATTAATTACACAGCTGAAGTAATTTTTGCGACTGCAAATGCAATCTCGCTCACCGCGAGCGCAATAAATTAGCTCGTGCTGATTTGCCTTAATTTTTCCGTTATAATATTACTTCTGAATAACTGGAACTTTTTATGGTATCAGCTTGCTCTGCCGTCATCATTTGGTAATTCAGTGTTATGTACTAGTTATGTAAACATTATTATAAAAGTATTAAAGTCATCAAAGTGCAACTTTGCCACGTAACCCAAGGTCAGAATAACCCAAGATTTTCATTCAGTTTTACAACACTCTTTTTACTCTTCGGATCTTGTTACTCCAAAAGATTTTGGATTACAAAAAGTTATGGTTATGTCAAAATGCATTGAATTAAGAAATTTCCAAAATGAGGTAGAAGTTCATGACTTTTTCGTCAAGATCTCCAAAATTCTTCGAGGAAAAATAAATTGCCATTTCAATGTAAACAAGTAATACTCAAAAAAGTGAATAAAAACATCACCGATTCAATCGATTGTAATATTTATTTATATATTAACCTTTCCATTACGGTGCTAAATAAAAACGCGCATTATGGTGTTGTAAACTCAGTGTACATGTATATATTTGCGATTTTTATGTTAGATAAATATGAATATTTTACATTTATTACTTATATTAATCATTAAAATAATAGTTGACATATATATAAGTGAATACTTATATAAAAGTGTTAAAAATGAGAAAAAACATTGATCATCACGAACGATAGCAAAATACACGTCTAACTTGGTCGGCGCACACTATCGGCATCCGGGACCCCGCGCCCCGCGCATTGCGCTTTCCGCACCACTCCGTACGTATACATACACGTATTGACAAATTCACGTCGGGATCTTCGAAAAACATTTTTTACTGTTGCGTATGGTAAATACTGTAATTATTTTATCAATACATAAATATATTACGGAGAAATATCAACAATATGAACTCTGTTTTTAGTATATTTACGGAGATATTCACATAATTAGAAGCAATGTTTGCTCAGTTTACATCATTGGAGAGGAAAGGTTAATGAAAACACATTTAAAAACATACTTCCGTGGCATTTTTAACACAAATGAAATTAATCAAAATATACAGAAAAAATGTATCTAGCGAAAAAATAATTGGTTGCTAGTTTTTAAATATAATTTTCATTTTCAATGATAAATTTTATTAATGAATCAATATATTTATATCGAATTTACTTGACAGCAATTTTACGAGAAAGTAACGCACATTTTTTTACAACTAGTAAGGCAATGGCGATCGACGAAGACACCGGTTGCATCTAGCAGTCGACCGTGACAGATAATGTAAAAAGTCACAGCACCGAAAGGTAACCGTAGTGAAAGGGGCTTTATGCCAGTGATAACAGTCGTCAAAGTTTGCTAGTGTGAAAAAAATAATTCTTAACTTATGAGACTAAACAAAAGCTCGACAACTTTTATTACCTAACTAAAAAAAACGTGTAATAATGATGACGATGCTTGTACTATGAATATTTGAATGATTCTCAATTGCATTACCTGGTGACCCTATATACCTGTAGGACATGATTTATATTGTACCTAAAACCATGAGCGAAACATGGTAAGTTCAAAAAATACAATATAACAAAAGCAAACAAAATTGATTGTGACAAAATATAATTAATAATATATAATCTACGGTTATTCATAGCTAAGAGTAACGTTATTCGTATGAATGATATGAAAACTTGAAGGATATTAAAATTTGTAAAAAATGCTTTCAAATTATTTGTGTGTATTTATCATTATTTAATCTATAGAGTATTGAAGTGTAAGAGGTAACAACATATAATATTAAATAGTAATTAAATGTATTAATTAGAAATAAATACATATAAAATCAATTTTATTGAAAAATATTGTTGTTGCGCTACCGGGATTCAAACCTGGATCTCTTTCCAAACCGGGGAAGATGCATTATCCAACTATGCTACAGCGACAGTACTTTTGACGACAATTTTTCGAACCCATATGTTACACTTTTTCAAATTAATACACCTATCGTTCCATTATTTGAAAGCTAATTGATACATTTAATTAGTATTTAAAATATTACATTTATTTAACTATTCACTTATATTTTATCTTCCTTCCATCATGTATTATGTAATATTTGTTACATATACCTGAAATAAGTTGAAAATCGATATGTTGTGTTTAGTATATTAGTATTATTAATTTAAATTCAATTTTCTGTTGGTACACCAAACCGAGTAATTTAAGAAGAATGAATCATGTAAAATCCACTAATTTAAACAAATTAGAATTTTAAATAAATGTTACCTATTTAGGTAAATATCTGATTAAAAAAAATAAGATACCCTCTTAGAGTTTATTCAAATTTTTAAGTGTATTATTACCAGTTAAGAACTTATTTATATACTGATATGTGTAAAATACCTACAATTCACAGCAAATGTTTCAAGCTGATCTTAATATTCCGCTAATAGTAGTTATTCTAGAAACACTAAATACATTGCCCTCTGAAATAAGAAACATTTCAAATGTAAAAAATACTTAGAAATGTTATAAAATTAAATTAATATTTCAATTTACTTTTTAATTCATGCAAATACTCAGTGTTATTATTATATATAAATGTAAAAATAACAAATTTTACAGTTAATGTTCTTAAATATCTAGTATGTTAAGAATCTTTTTACATATTATATGTAAATTACACATTGTGACGTTATAAATTTGGGCAACGTACGAAATTACCCTGTCACTTATTTTTTTGTCAAGCACCTTGTAATTCACAAATAGTTATCCTTAAGTTGGTATCACATTCATTTTCTGAGGTTACAAAAACAGTTGCATCTATGGTTAAATTTTTAAAACCATCGACGAAGCTGTTAGACTCAAATGTAGCTGTATATGATTCACTATAGCCAGAGGGTAAGTACTTTTTATTGTTCAATCGCTAGTGCATAATCTACTATTTACTTGTTAATCTAATCGCACGGTAAATAATCTTTACAGGAAACAAAATGTTTCCCTCTGGTTTCTGGTGCATACTTCTGGTGTATGTCTTTCGTTTATGACCTTTAATTACTACCTTTGGATATCGCCCGTGAGTTAGTTGCCTCACTGTAGGCGACATATTTTTAATTTTTTTTATAAAAAAAAAATAGAGCTGCGTACAAATTAATCTTCAACAAATTCTGTTACAAATCCGATCGCGTTGGCCTGGATGCTGCGGGCCAAACATGAGGTGGAGCCAAGACATCTGGTTGTCAAGAAAGAACGTCGAACTCTCGCCCAACCCGACGAGGTGAGGATTCGTCAAGTGGATTTTATTTTATTGTATTTCTTTTATTTATTATGTTTCATTCTGATTACATGTCTTTCTTTTTTTAATGAATAACATATTTTATTAATCGTCTCCAGATGTTACTATAAATTTTTCCCAGTTTAGGATGAAGGCAGAATATAACAAAAATAAGGTGGGTATATATTGCTGAATTAAAGAACTCGCGGATCTCGTGTTCTTCACTGACTAGCCGGTGAAGGGGAAAGACGCAGGTCTTTTACCCCCACAACACATATATTTCATTAAATTAAATAAAAAATAAAAATAATATGCTGAAACCCGCCTCTTCGCCAAATTTTAGTCAACCTCGTCAGGAAGTACCTTCGACGTTTTTTGAGTTTTTATTCAGATTAAGTTGTTTATTTGTTACGGATAGATTAGCAAAACATTGTTATCTCCACATATTCTCGTAAGGATTAGATTTTTACAAAAAATATTTATTCTACCGCACTGCAAAAGAACGTCTGCACATATATTTGTACCTCGTCAACTTAACACATGTTCAGCTGACGCCTATTTGTGTGACGTATTCCCTCATTTGTTAGCCTTGTGGGGAAAGTGGGGGAATAAGAACCGTCAGGCAATTCCCAGCCTGACTTAAAATGCAATGTTTTTCCCACAACCCTCATCCATATGCATGAATAAAAAACTGGAGGATGGGGTAAAGACATCTCTACTTAGATACGTAACACGTGTGAACAAGGCGAACTGGAATGTATGCAATCGGTCTAAATGTAAAAATAATAGAAAAATCACAAATGCTCGATAAACAGGTAAAAATGGCACGAGCAATAATGCATCTGAAGACGTTATCAGTATTAGTTACACTATCAAACGAAACAGGTGTTCATGTTGAAAATGTAGTAGATACCTAAGTCATACACAAGGTACAGGGTGAATATTATGTTCCAGGCCGATTTTTTTTGGCCGCCATTATGGTTTGGCAGACATTTGTCAGTATGCGTTTGGTAGTCGTAGAGAATAGTAGAATATAATTTATTATGGAGCATCTAACGCCTTAACAACGTGTTGAAGTCATTAAAATATTTTATCTAAATAATAATGGCAATGATGTAACTATTAATGGTGATCGCTATCGTCACATGTTGGAAACTTCTTGGTGGCCGAATCGGGTCGATTGGGCCTGCAACACGTGTGGTTTCAACAGAACGATTTTGCGAAAAATTTCTCCAGTCCGCATAATGTCAAAATGTGACGATATCGACTGGTCTTCTCGATCATCTGATTTGATGGCTCCGGACTATTTTCTGTGAGGGTACTTGAAAAGAAAGAACTACGCCAATAAGCCAACAACAATTCCGATGCTACAGGACAATAATAGAAATGAAATTACTGAAATAACACGCAAAGTGTGCGAGAATGTTATGAAAAATATGGTTAAAAGAGCACATATTTGACCTGTGTGCTGATCTTGACCATCGTTGTGTCATTTATTAGGATTAAACTTGAAACAGAAACTTGTTTTGGCTGTGAACTGGCTTACATGGGCTGCTGGGCGACCATGGGCAATGTCTCTGTGAAACGTAATTTTCAGTTGAAAAATAATATAACTTAATTAAACAAATATCCAATCAGATATATTTTTAAATGATTTAAACACGCACGTTCCGGCGATGACATGACATGACACAGTGACAGCGACGCCGCCTGGCGACAGATTGTACATTACCACGCGATGCTCTATTACTGGCGTTTATGACGTTATATAATTATTAGAATTCTTTGCGATATTATCATTTCATGATTACCGATTAGTTTATAGGAGTGATGTAATACTTATGTCATGCAGTTAGTAGGAGCATAGAATCTAGGGTTACTAAATGTCTTAGTATTAATGTGATATTAGTTAGTAATATTCGAAAACTATAATATGTTCGATACATATTGCAAAGCTGTCTAATTTGAAAAAATTAGATCACCACAAAAAAAAATTGAGACGAGTCCAGGGTCATATGGCATAATTTTTTGGGGGTCTAATGAAAATACAAAGGTTCAAAAATGGTTAAAATATATATAAACAAATATTTATATAATATGTACAAAATAATTAAAATGACGTTATTGATAATACGTAATAGAAAAAAAAATACTGGCGACAATGCGAATACATCAATAGCCATAAATCACGGATGATGACGTATTCACAAACATATTTAGGTGCGTTTAGATTCAGTGTTTACTTTTGATGCAAGCGGGCGAACGCATTACGTTAAATTGTAGACATTTTTTTCAGATAATTATTTTTCCTACCATCCCGGGTAATCGAGAGTATTCTATAATATATTTGCATATATATGTAAATCCATCAGACTTCCAATTCCTGAATCGTTTTGGATACATTCACAATACCGACCCTGCCTAGATGGCCGCCTTGCCCTGTGGAGTCTCCTCACCACCCCTAGCGTTGGGCGGCCGCATTATGCATAACTGATGGCATCATTCGGTATGCATGCGATTCTGAGACGAGGCCAGCGGCGGGAGACGCCGAGCGCCAGACGCCGGACCCGGACACTGGACTGGCTCGCGAAAACAACGCGGTAGCATTGTATCGAAAGTGTCGTGATAATAATGATTATTTATAATTGTGTAATTATATTACTCTGTATAGCTTGTCAGTCGATTTGTATATGTCTAATTTACTGGGTATTTTTTTGTTTTCATTGATTCAGTTAAGTCATACTGTGGTATATATTAAACTTTTTTTTAGAGTATTAAACTATATTTATTTGTATTTTATATCGCTTTCAGCACCCTTATTTCAGATTAGTAATACACCAACTGGTTTCAGAAAATATCATTTCCTTCTTCAGGATGTCAAATAAACTAACCAAACACATGAAACCGGTTGGTATATTAATTAATTAAGTGGTTAAAAAAAACAATGTTAAATAATCTTTAAATGATTTTTAACCACAAAGTTGATTGTGTTAAAATAAAAATATCATTCAATTATAATAATGATCATTATAATTATGATAAAATGAAAAATAGGTTTTGCGTAAACATCGGTCGTGGCCGCGCGGCCGCCACCATTGGCCACTAGGCGGCCACTATATGCCAAACAATCGATAACCGATTGTTTTCAGCTAGTTATTTTAATTTCACGACACACACATATCTTAAGTAAATCTATTGTTCACTCACTATTCCAGTATGGAATAATTGGGTGGGGAGGAGCATACAATAATATAATGAACTAGGTAAAAATAATATAGAAAACAATCATCAAAGTAATATTTAAAAAAGATCAAATTTTACAACACAAACACTTTTTGCAAAATTCCCAGTTCCCAAAATAGAAAACATTTACAAAAAAATTTCAACATTGTAAAATTTGAAACAGGCACATCATTAAGGTTTAAAAATAACTTTAAAATCCCTAAATGTAACACTAAACACTATCAGAAAATTTTTATATACTAAGGGATAAAAAAATTCAATAGCCTCCCTACAGAAATAAAGGATATAAGGATATAAGGATAGGATCCCTTAAAGAAATAAAAGATATAAAAGAGTTTAGAAAGAAATTAAATTAACACTTAAGAAGCACATAATTAGAAAATAAATAATATTATAGAGCACTTCAGAAGAACACAAATAGACAATAAATAATTATAGACTATAAATGTATAACTCTCTATATAAAATTATTATGGTGTAACTCCTTCTCCATGCACAAGAGCTAGTCTCTTTTTTGGAGATGTAAGCGAAAAAAAAAAGTAATTTTAATAATGAAAAATACTTAATTCATGTCATAAAAAAAATGTAAAAATATCAAATAAATAAAAATGTCTTATATTCATATCATTATGCTTTTTCTACGGCAAAAAATACCTCTTCTGAAATACCTTCACCGTTCTTAAAGCTTCTGGCATTTTTTTACATGGAGAGCTTTTCAGAGCAGGTGAGCAGTCAAAACAATTTTATACATGTGTTACACCGAATCCGTGAAATTGCTTATTACATGAAATAGGCAAAAAAACTGCCTAATTCATGAAAAGTTCAAGATCGTTGCTTTCATGAATTAGGCCATTTATCTGCCGAATGCGTAAATAAGGCATGCTTATATCATGAATTGAGCAAACTAAATGTTACGCTCTGGTAGTGTTTTTTGGAACTAAACCAAATTCCTTTCATCCTATCCAAATACATAATCTGTATATATGAGAATTGTTTTCTTTGCACAATTATTCTCTATATAAGAGATTAAAAATAATTCACATAAAAACTGCTGATATTTAATGCAAGTTATGTGATCTTGGCACAACGTTCTAAGACCGGTTGTACCAACTCAAAATTCAATCAATATTGTTATTGTATGCAAAATAATCACATATCGTATGCCAAGCGCACACATTGTTCCCCTGTTTGGAAAACGCGTAAGGGTCGAAGGCATTTCGCATTTGAATTTGTTTTCATCCCCCGAGAAAACTGGACCGGACGGACGGATGTCAAGCCTACCCCCCGTTTCCTGCCCCTATTTTGTGGTGCGAAGTGTAAAAAACGGCAACAACAGAAAAATGAAAGAACGGTGGGGTGGTTCTACGTTTCTAAAATACTGGACACCCATAAGGCACGGGGGAGGTAGAGTATCGAGAAGGGGTGTCGAAAAGCAGTTTTTAATAATACAATATTGTCCAAGAACTATAGAATAATAATAATAATATACTATATTTCTGCTGTACTAATTATCTTTCTATATTAGTAAATCAGGTCGAAATTTTAACATTAGAGTTAAAGGGCATTTAAGATGTTTAAATATCTATCTATCTATCATTTATTAGAAATTGATATTACATTTGATAAATATTTGGGATTGTCTGTATTACATATTAACAACGTTAATCTTAAATTTAATAATTTACAATCATTAGAAATTAGAAATTAACTAAAATATTATAAAACCAACTAAATTTAACCACAAGTCATTTTTCCTAAAAAAATTCTAATACATAATTTTGTACCATCGTAACAATTCAAGTTAGGTACTAGATTTATTTTTAAATAATGACTATTTTAATTAATTAATTTTTTTATAGATTTTTAAAAACAGAATAACGTGATATATATGGTTAGGATGAAGGAAATGCCATTTTCCAAAACCGGTTAATGTATTAATTAATTAATTGTTTAAAAAAACAAATTTAAATAAATTATATAATTTTAATATTTATTGAAACACAATGTAATTTACTGCGCAATCCGAAGAGCCGATATTATTGAAAAGCCCTTCATGAGCTGGTGAGTCCAGCGCAGAAAATTTTCGTCTTTTATGATTTTCCACGTTTTTGGTTACCGGATTATGATATTCTCTGTGGACGAAATATCCAAAGAATTGGAGAATGTGTCTCAAATAAATCATGGATAGTCCTGAATGTGTAGCTCCTTTAGTATGAAGGCGTTAGTTCGCCTAGGATTACGGGGTCTTCAGCACCACATTTCAAAAGCATATATTTTCATATCTTGCTTACTCTTAAGGTCGATGTCTACAAACTAGATGCATTTTTATTTATTTTATAACGGTCCTGTTTCTGTAAATCTTGACATTGCGCTATTCCAAATATTTTTCTGATATTTGCTTCGCATCCTCCATTGTTAGTTATCCAGTATAATTGTTTACGAATGAGAAGTGATTTTTTTAAATATAGATGCGTATGTGTAATGAGTGTTTTGAGAAACAGTTACATCTGATGATTTTTTTAAATAAGATTAATGATTAAAGATCTTATGGTAATGACGTGGTTAAGTTATCTACTTAGTCATGCGGATCACCGATGTTCGGTTCTCCGCCGGGGAGATTTTTATTTTATTTATTTAACTGAAATAATGAATACTTTTTTCGGAGCAGAAGTATTTTATATATCGGTGGTATGATATACGAGTCAGAGATATGTAACGCGTTTTTTTAAATAGTTATTTCAATCGTTGAACCAAAATTAATAATTCGGCAACCCTAACTTATTGATACATATATAATATTGAACACCCGCAGATATGGACGCAAGGCAAACCGCCCCAGCCCGATGGAGGGTGGCGGGTGGCACCACGGTGCGGCGGTCTGCGGCCTGATATGTCGCCTGTCACATTAGGGCCAACACTCCGAGGAATATCTGCCAATATCCATTTTTTCGGACACAAAACAAAAACAATATCTTAACCCGGCGGGGCCACGGGAAAGGAGCGGCGGAGGGTGGCGCCGGACGGGGGTGTTTCAAGTGGGAAAGATCGTATATTTATATCGGATAAAAGAATCTTATTAGTGCCCTTTACTTATGATTGATAAATTATTAAACAATATTTGTTAGAAGAAATGTACAATTAAAATAATGAAAAAGTCTTTAAACCGAAGCTGCTCATGTTGCTCCTCATGGTCTAATTGGTCTTTCCCGTTCGGTACGATACGGTTTTATGGGTCACGTGATTTTCCTCCCTTCGCATCACATTTCCACACTGTCCGAGTCGATCGTATTATATATTATCAGGAATAAAGGTCACTGTTAACCCTTCCTTAGACATGCAGTAACATAGATTCAAGGACGGATCCAGGGGGAGGGGCGATCACCCCGCCTAATTTCAGACAAATTTGTACTTATCGTTCGAAACTCGCAATGTGCTTTTTCCCTGAGCAATTTTTTTTATATTCATTCAAAATAGTCTGTCACGGCAGCAGGCAATTATTTTTTTAGTTTAACGGTTAAACCGCCAATGTACCAAAAATGTTTTAATCCAGTATATCGTCACTCCCTGGAAAAATTTCTGGATTCGTCAGTGCATAGGTTTGCCTTCTGTAATATTTACATAAATACGCACAGTATAAAATTCATACTAAGAATAAATCTATGACGTTAACTATTTTAAAGCCACTTAAGCTAGTCAATAAAATTTATTATATTTTAAAACGTTTAAAAATGTAATTCCTTACGGATATTTTTTATTACGGCGTGGTAATGTTTAAAGAACTGCGGACAAAAGCATCAATTATTGTGACGTCACCATTCCATTTTAACAAATCATCAATAAGCGTACTTAAAATAAAATTATATTACATTATTTTACGCGAAATATTGACAGTGAAGGTATATCGATATATATATATATATATTATTATAATCTAAAAAGGGTGACCGCTCGAATCCGTCAAAATATCATACCCTCGTATGTCACTGTCTCCTTAAGTGATGGAACGTGTGATCGACGACAAAATACTAATACTTCTAGAACTGATACAGCAAATAAAATGGAAATGAAAGATAAAACAATATTTAAGAAACTAATTACATAATGGATTAAAGAATTAGACAACAAGACGATAAAAAGGGGAACTAACAATAAGCACTAGATAAAAAATGTTAAATAAATGAAGTCTTCAAATTTTGTTATAAATCTCATGATAAACAGTAGTAAATAAACAGTAGCCCACCTTGTCACAAGATCGTACTAGTGAGTGGGCTTTAGCAATAATTGTTAAAGTATTATAAAAAGAGAACGAAAACAAAAGTAATCGAAACGGATAACGAATAAGGTTTTCGAAAGGCTTTGGAATCAGAACTGATTAAATGAATCCATAGATCTCTGCTACATTCCGGATTATTATTAGCCCTGTCCCACTTATTACATAATATTTGCGTTTAGCTTAGAATAAATATCAAATATATTTTTGTTTTTTTTTTTTTTAGGAGAACACATTCTTATTGTGAAGTTGTAATTATTCAGAACATAGGTCTGTGATATATAAGAATGTGTTCTCCTAAAATAATAAAGTTGTATCAATGTGTCCAAAATTTAATAAAAATGAATTGATAATTCTGGCGTCTGCTATCAGTTTACTCAAAGGTATTTGAAATTCTGTAAAAATAAGGTAGATGGCTCTGTCAAATGATGGAACGATTAAATGTATTAATATCAAAAAAAAAAAAGGTAACATATAGGGTCGAAAAATTGTCGCTAAAAATAATGTCGCTGTAGCTTAGTTGGATAAAGCACCTTCCCCGGTTAGGAAAGAGATCCAGGTTCGAATCCCGGTGGCGCAACAACAATATTTTTCGATAAAATTGATTTTATATGTATATCTTTATAATTAATATATTTAATTCATATTTAAAATATTTTTGATTATATACTTCTTCTTTTTCTCGTGCATTATTTATTCAACGGGCTTTGGCTATCGTCACTTTACATTCACTGTGGTCCAGAAAAGCTCTACAGCGGACTGGCTAAACCATTGCCTTGGGTTCTCCAATCACGATGTTCTCCTTCTTCCAGGGCCCAGACTTTCAGCAATGTTTCCCTGCATTATGAGATGCAATATCTCGTAGATTCTCTGGATGTCTCATCACATGTCCGAGATATTGAAGTTTTCGTATTTTTATTGATTTAAATACTCATTTATTTGTATTTATCCGAATCATAACATCTTCATTTGTAACTCTATCCATCCAGTTAACTTTGAGCATTATTCTGTAAACCCACATCTGAAATGTTTTAATTTTTTACATGATTTGATTCAATAAAGATTCTTCTTTAGATTAAAACGCGGCGAAATGGAGAACTTCGCAGTTACGGGTAATATTGATCTAAGACAGTGGCAAACAGGTAATTTAATTTTCTAATCCGATTTCCACAAGACTAACATGCTTTCATCTACTGCAAGAGAAATTGCATTATTATATGGCATCGCTTATGTATGAGTATATATAATATAAGTAAATATTGTATGCCTGCCGAACTGTGAGCTAAGATGTATATACCCAAATACCGCTTATATAATGTGCAGTATCTTAAAAATAATGTTTGAATTGTTTCTGTAAAATATTAAGCGTTAATCGTCAATTTTACTTTAGTTCGAATCGATTTTAATGAAGTATAATAATTATATAATTAACTATAGAAATATTGACATTTGATATGTTGGTAACAGAGTAATTTTAATTTTTTAGATAATAATAACATCCTTAAGAATATTTTTATTTTTAGAATTGGCTAGATTGACATATTTCATATATGTGAGAAAAAAAGGTATCTTCGTTAAGACTGACGTAGACTATCGCTGAGCTAATTCTAAGGTCATCAACGCGGTTAATACAAAATTTAACTGAACCAAAGTAATCATGTGGTTAATGTAAAATTTCTTCTTCTTCTTTTTTTAAATAAGCAATCCACCCTTCAAGAGTGATTTGTGCCATTAATCAAGTTAAAACTTTATTTAATAGAAAAAAGTACAATAATATTATAGAATAGGAAATATTATATTACAAGTCAATACCATTGTCGTTGAAAAAATTTGCAATTATATAGATTAAATGTGGCGAGTTAAAGGAATAAGATGACACAAGTTAACCGGGAGTTGAAAATTACCCTTAACGAGATTACTGTCCGCAATGGACAGGCAAAAAAGATATGGTCAAGGGTTTCCTCCTCGACACCACACTCACACATTCGGGAATATATTAAGTTCAATCTGAATAAATGATAGGCTACCTGGTAATGCCCAATTCTCATTCTAGAGATATTTGATATTATTCTTTTGGAGAACCAGGGAGTGCGGGGAATTGATCATTGAATTATTTTAAGCCGATTACCCTTATGCTTATTTGTATCCCATCCATTGTGCAGTCCATATAGAATTAGTACGTTTTTTTACCATATTAAATCTGTCATATATCGGGATATAGAATTGATGAGGGAAAACTCCGAAAAGAGTGGCCTCATTGGACAATTTATCAGCACATTAGTTTCCATGAATTCCCTTATGTGCAGGAATCCAAAGGAATGACACATGTTTATTGTTGCTGTCCAAATTAAATAAATATCTTCTGATGAATGCAAAATTTAATAATATTTAATTCAATAAGAATACGTAACCACAATATTATAAATATTAAATATATTGCACACTTATTGTGTGTATTTAATTTTTTTAAAAACATTTGATTTCAATTGAAAATTAACTATAAAATTTATATAATACAGTTGAGGGAAGGCGAGTAAGAGTACGGTCTCATACAAGATGGATAGACCAAATGTTTTAGTTAAAAGGTTCTTAGTTGAACGCTGCCATCAACATGTCTAAAGACCGAGAGGAATGGAGACGTACTGTGCGCCGGGGTAACTTCAAGAGAACACGACGCTCAGCAGTGAGCATACAAAGAAGTATACGAGTATAATACAGAGAAAAATAAAAACAATTTTTACCGTTCTGCTATTTTACATTTAATATTATTTTTAGAAATTTTATTAATTGAATTAATCTGATGAGGAACCGAAAGATGTTTCATTTCTAGATGATATCGTTATTTTGGTTTGTACAATCTACAGTTTATATATTGTATCTTCGTTACTTAAGAATAGTACCTATACATTATTTTACTTTATTTATCAGATTTAGCGGACGGTTATGGAATAGTCATGAACCTGAGCAATAACTCAAGGTGCAAAGAAAACTGTAAAGTCCCAATACATCACATACCTATTCAACCAACAATCGCCATAATCTCTTAAAGCTCACTCGCTGAGGAATTTTGAATTAGTGTATCCCAGGGGAGTCCCGCATGATAGATGCCGATGGGGCTACGACGCCTCACGGAGCCATAATTCAATGGGCTTCGGTCTGGGGCCCCAAGGCCCGTGGGGCCGGTCAAGAGGGCGAAGGGGCCCACGTGGTGAGGCACGTGACCGGTAAGACGTGATACTTGGAAACTCGCAAGACAACTCGCGAAATTGGCGAACTAGACAATGCGAGAAGTTTATAAACTGTATTGCACTTCTTATTATTGTTAATTTTCTGACACGCTATGCGATGTAGAAAAAATAGAAATACAACTCCCTTTCACAAATACTTGTTATACAATGTACAGTAGTTTTGAAAAGCAATAATATTCGTAATTCTGCGTAATGTTGTTAAACATTTTACGTGATATTATCAAAGTACATCAAGAAATGTGATCGAGAATTAATCATTTATGGAATATATATCTGACAAACCAATTAATTACAAGTAACATTTCACGATATATTAAATACCTACATCAAGAATTTAAAAACTTATCTTTTAACAGTCAACAGTAATCGAAAACATATCTTACCAACCAATTAATGCCATATAATATTTCATGTTATATTACTATCAAAGTACGTCAAGATTTAAAAACTTATCTTTTAACAGTCAACAGTAATCGAAAACATATCTTACCAACCAATTAATGCCATATAATATTTCATGTTATATTATTATCAAAGTACGTCAAGATTTAAAAAACTTATAGTCAACTCACGTAAGTGAGTGATAGATGATTCATTTATGGTATACATTTACACATCTGACCATACTTATGAATCTAAACAGATAAAAATAATTATTTATATATCTAAAGAAATACTTATACGATGAAATTGGGTATGTTCTTATGTTTAGACGATCGTTATATATTTTATCATGTATTTTTATATAATATGCCTTCAAAAATATGTTTAAAGATTGTATTAAAAATTATAAACAGTAACCAGAAATATAATATCATAAACATATTCTATCAACCTCACAAACGCGCACATTTATCGAGTAATGTCTAGAATGATCTTCCATTGTTCATTTTTTCAACCGTGAAAATTTTTCAGATGGATTAACCAGGTGTCGCTAATAGAAACAAATGACTCCTGCCTCACATACAATGGGTAAAGGAGAAAAAAAACTTCACGAGAACAGTCGGGAGGTCGTCAGAGGTGGTGGAGCCTCTTTCATTCTCGCCATCTGTCGTAAATCGCTTTCTAATGATGTCATCATAAGCCCGAGTACCTACACCTATATATATATATACATACAAGTATGTTTCGAGGATCCGTATATTTTTAGTAAGGGTACTTTAAAACATGTATAAATATTATGTGTTAGTTGGATAGATTTTTTTTAAATACTATACATACAAAATCATGATATTTTGTCATAATTATGTAATTTATTGCAATCATACTTTTCGTTTTGGTTCTAAAGCGATGGAAACAAACTAATTTAAATATTTATCTTGAAAATGTTTTCATCCTAAAGTGATAGATACCTACAAACTAATTTACTTAACTCAAAAATCTGGGGTTGGAACATGGACCCTGAGAAGAAAAGAAAAACATGGTTCACGCCTTCGAGATATGGCGTTGGCGTCGCATCCCGCGCGTATCGTAACGAACAAATGTATTCAGGAACTCCGCACTAGAGAAAGGCTCTCTATAACATGCAAGAAAAGAATCATTTCATACTTTGAGCATGTTGCTAAAAGAAATGGATATAGTCTGAAGGACGGAGGGCGAGAGGTTGATCTCCAGTAGGATGTACAGTCCTAGAAATGATCGGAGCCTCGTTACACATCACACTAAACAAGACCCAAGATCGCGAAGAGTGGATGCAAGCAGTTCGCGCTGTAAAAGCTGAATAGAAGACCGCGATGCTCAGTCATGAGCACATTGACCGAGAGAGATCTCCAATACTTCATAATTATTATATATCGGAAAAACTAATTAAGGAGAGGTGAGAGGGTAACAATTAAAGACTAATTAATACAAGTGTATATTCACTATTATTAATTACCTCTTTATCATTTAAAACTTATTATATTAAAAATATACAATTTAAAAATTAAAAATACTAATACACGTTTAATGTGTATTTTAATTAAAATTACTAATTATCATAATATTTGTGCAGAAACGTTATTTTTTTTTTCAAATTAAAAATTGTTCAACATTTTCAGGTCGCTTTTCCAGAATTTATAGATGACCTTATTGATTACTTACTTACTACGCTTAAAGAGTTATTTTAGAACCACTACAATTTTAACCAATCGTTCTACCTACAAACACATCTTGCTCTCTCTTTACCACAACAATCGTTTCAACTAGTGATAGTAAACTGTTACGTGACTGTGATTGTATTACTGATTGTTAACTGAGATTTAACAATGATTGGTAACTGAAATGTTGGAGGCTTACTTTTAAGTGTACCAGTCATTGCTTGAAGATTTAGGTTAATCAAATATCAATCATCGTTACAACCGAACACAATCACGATTACAATAACGGTTCAAATAACGATTTTACCATCACTAGTTTCAACCTCCCCACCCTTTCGACTACCTTTTTTTAATCGTCTTAAACTGCTATATTATGTGCCTAAACATTTCTGTGAATTTTTATAATTAGTATCATGTTATATATTTGTTAGTTCCATTATGTTTATTTACACTGTTAAAATCCCTTAATTAATTAAATTAAAAATTACCAGGTAGAGAGAATGTTGTTTATATTAAAGTTCTGAGAAAACATTAAAAAAAACTCGAAGAATAGCGCCATTCTTTATTCCCTTTTATTTGGGAACTGAGGCTTCCAGTGAGTGAGATTAAATACTTATAAATAGACCCCTGATCCACTCGTAAAAATAACCTTTCTTCACATGCCATTTTAATGATTGTGTATTTGTTTTTGTAATTGTTCTGTTTAACGTTCAATTATTCATTACTTAGAGGAAAAATACTTAACAAATTATGTGAATCGTTGAGAAAGATACACAGAAAAAATTTATAAATAAAATATTCGGTTACCTTCGGAATACGAACCCGGAACTTTCTCTTGCCGGGGGAATGCGTTAACCTTATCTCATAACCTTAACCATTTGAATTTGTGACAAATTTATATATAAAATAAGTATTTGTATAATATGTACATAATATTTATATTGAAGACATATTAAATATTATTAGAACACATTATTATTGTGATGTTGTAATTATTTAGAACATAGGTCTGTGATATGATGATAAATAAGGCGCAATAACAATAGTTTTCGATAAAATTGATTTTATATGTATATCTTTCTAATTAATACATTTAACTAGTATTTACAAATTAAATGTCTTCAATGTGTTGTGACGTACGTGACCTGGGTCTCGTTCACACTCACTGGCTAGATCAGTGGAGAAACATAAACTCGGAACTCACCTTGCTGACGACTTTTCTCTTCACTTGTGATACATTTATAATAATTTGTGTAAATTGGATGGACATGAATCTAACCTACATAATTGATAATTGAAAGAAGTTACAATTTACTACATTAGTTTATTAAAAGAAGCAGAGCGATCATTAAAAGTACAATTAGTGTAACTCTAAAATATAGTCTGCGCAGTGTCCAAAGTTGAAGATAGGGAACCGCCATCATGGTAGGTTCGCAATCCAGCGCAGACAGAAAAATGAAACAACAATACATGACCTTGACTCGGGACGCGCTTCCTTCGCGTTTTGAACTCGTTCTAATAACTCCTTATCGCCGCGTACTGGTTTGGAATGAACTGGCTTATAGGTCTGGGTCATCCGCTACCCTTATCGGTACATCGTGGCCAGCGATCGGATACCCATCCACATCGCGTTTGCGATATCGTCCAACATTAGTTCTAGAGTTTTTCATCCCGCGTCCAAGAGGAAATAAAATATTTCTGCAGAAGAGATGAATACAGTGCAAATTATGATTTATCACAAGATTAGTAGAAAATGGGTGCACCAGTAATTGTGATTATTTTTCTTACCCAGTATCACATTATGGATTTATTAATTTAATTATAATTAATTTAGATGATTTTAAATAACTCAATTATACTAATGTATTTATAACGTGACAGTGTTTTCTCCATACTGGGGATATTAAGTTGGTAAATTTAATAATTTAGATACATTCAATATTTTTAGAATTCAAATAAACTTATTTTAAGATTAAGTTTAAAAAATACATTATTACTAATTAAATGTATTAATTTGAAAGATAAGACAGGAAAAATCAATTTATCAAAAATATGTTTTAGTTGCTACCGGGATTCGAACCTGGATCCTGGAGAAATGCGTTTACCGATTACACCAACATAGACGACAAATTTTCGAACTAAACTATGTTCTGAAAAACGGCAACTTCACAATAATAATGTGTTCTCTTTAATAATTTATTTAATAAAAAATGTATATTGCGAATAGCTTTATTCGGCTTTGGTTAATTTTTAGGTTATACGAGACCGATGCAATCACTTGAATATTTTAACCTTAAGACAGGACACAAAGTTAAGGAAGGGTATCCGTCAAAGTAAGCGACCCTGAGGAAGAAAGACGGCACAAGTTGCGTCATCAGTCTTAGGCGAAACTTTTGTCAGGCACACCACGCGTCACCGTGAACAAATAGGGCAAAACCAACACATACTTCATCGTTGATAGCAATCATAAATCAGCAATGGTTTACTTTTCGCGAGGCTGACAACACTTGCGGACTGAGCATTAATAACGCTTTCGGGGCATTTTTAAAATTTGTGTCATCACCAATAAAAATAATCCTAATTCTCTAAAATTGTATTAACACTCTATTTATTTTTTATTTTTGATTATTCGAATACTTTAGATTTACAAAATACTGGACTATAGGGTTATATTTATATTTCATACAAGAAGAGTTCCTACTCAGTATGAACCTACCCGTGTATGTAAAATAATGAAATTAAAAAAAAATTAAAATACATACCGTATACATTTGTATTCATCAGCATTATCAACCGTATCTATCTTATCTACTGTTGGATGGAGGTCTCCCCAAGTGTATCCCACTCTTATCAAGTCCAGCGGGTTTTGGGGCAGCCTGTCAGTCTCTTGATTCACCTCGGGTAATACTGGATACATTTGTATTAAACTTAGAAAAAATAAATAAAATATACAAAGTATTTAATAATTGAACATATATTAATAAATTACTATTTGATTTTTAATTATTTATTATTGAATTAGTAAATGAAGTAGAAATTACGAATTTTAATTGATATAAATAAAAAAATTTGCTGGACATGATAAACAAATATTTATTTACTGTCAAAAAGTAGTTTGGAAAAACATAAGATGTATATAGAATATAGAACCCTTCTATGTATCTTGACATAGAACTTCTAAAATAATATTATCATTCTGTTTACGTTTGTCGATTGTTTCAGGACCAGTTCGCCGATCGCCGTGCGCGTGTAGATACTCAATTAGGTTTACTATACCTATTCCCCCCCCCCTTTTACCATTAACAAAGAGCACGACTTTTTTGTGTGTGGTCTATGACTTGTGTACTATCAAGAAGTGTGAATGTCCTGCTACGAGCTCGTCACACCGACTTGAATTGCTATTGTGTTTTTCGGTTTTCTCGCGGTGCGTGCCAAAAATTTACAATCACTATTGGGTGATACAGGGTGCTTCATATGAATGCGCGAAGTTGTTCCTGAAGTTCAGGAGAGCTGTGACTACAGCAGAGAAATCCAGGTAAGTCGTGCTTCCTGGTTGGTCCTCGAGCCCTTATTGTTCTGTCCCTATACCGAATTCTTTTCACCCTTCTTACATCTCGTTTCCCCACCCCTATTGTAAACAAACATTGATGTGACGTATTCTGTGTACGCATCTCTATTTCTTTTGCTTAAATGTACAGCATGCCGTGTTTAATTTAGCATGAAAATATAAATATGAATTAAATATTAGAAAGATATACATATAAAATCAATTGTATAGAAAAATATTGTTGTTGCGCCACCGGGATTCGAACCTGGATCTATTTCCAAACCGGGGAAAGTGCATTATCCAACTATGCTACAGAGACAATATTTTTAGCGTCAAATTTTCGAACCTACATGTTACCTTTTTGATATTAATACATTTAATCGTTCCATTATTTGAAAGAGCCATCTACCTTATATTATGACCATATTCTGAATAATTACAACTTCACAATAAGAATGTGTTCTCTTAATAATAATAATTATATTATATTGTGCATAGTACCGATATCCCGACAAAAGTCTGCAGCATACAAATTAAATTACAAAACCAAGTAGATTACATGAGTTGGGAGGAGATAGAAATGTCTTTAACTGAAATAATATCGTGAAGATGGCATCTGCTGAGCTTCAGTGAACCGTAACTTTTCTTCAGTATATTAACCCTGGCTGTTGCGAATACTGCATCATTTAGTTTATAACTAATTTACTGACGAATATCGAGGGATTCATTCTGTATGGTCTAAACATTAGCATAGCATCCGTTTCTTGCTACGTTAATAGCAAGACATTCTCTTTAGGGACGAATCTTAAGCAAATAATATAATAAATTACAACACGTTTACAACACATATTATTTAATCATCCTTTAAATGGTTTTCCACTTCGACCTAACTTTTATATATCTATCTACTTAAATATATTCTTTCAATGTGTGAATGTGGTGCCGAGGTGGAAACCCTTGACCATGTCTTTTTTGCCTGTCCATCGCGGATCACAGGTTTTTTTTACAATAATCTTGCCAATGGTAATTTTCAACTCTCGGTTAACTTGTGTCATCTTTTTTCCCTCAACTCGCCACATTGAAGCTATATAATAGCAAATTTCTTGAACGTCAATGGTATTAACTTGTAACGCAATATTCCCTATTCTATAATATTGTTGTACTGCTTTCTGTGAAATAATGTTTAAACTTGTTTAATGGCACAAATCACTCTTGAAGGGTGGATTGCCTGTTTGAAGGAAGAAGAAGAAGTTTTACATTAACCAGTGGCTTTGCAACGCATGCCGGGTATTCGCTAGTATTTAATAAAACTTCAATAAATACAGAGTTTTCGCTATCATTTTGGAGAAGTACGTAATAGTGTCACATTAATATTCTTACATTTTCGAACTATATTAGCTGCTTGTGGTGCACTAGACGATTGTCTTACCACTAGACCAACGCGTACACCGTCAACGATTTCCAATTAAATATATTAATTAGAAAGATAAACATATATGTTACCTTTTTGATATTAATATATTTAATCGTTCCATTATTTGAAAGAGGCATCTACCTTATTTTTACAGAATCTCAAATACCTTTGAGTAATCTGATAGATAATTACAACTTCACAATAAGAATGTGTTCTCCTAATAATAAAGTTGTATCAATGTGTCCAAAATTTAATAAAAATGAATTGATAATTCTGGCGTCTACTATCAGACTGCGCGCCGCCGCCGCCGCCACAATCCTAAGATTCCTTTCCACCATTCTAACACGCACCGTAGTTAGTTGCTATTATGTCTTTGTTTAAATCACATTGTTATATTACTACATATTAATAATTATAAAGTAAAAAACTCTATATTCGAAATTTTTTTTTACATAAATAAATCACGATATTTTTTCTATATACGTACTAGGCACTAGAAAAATTATATATTAACACGTTTTGTAATAATGTAATACCTACATTGTTTTCTTTTGTAACGAACTGGACAAAATTAAACGACTCCTAAATTATTTATTTGTTCAATATGCATGTATTATAAAGAGTGTTTTTTTAGAGGTTAATTGGCAACACTTTTTCCAGCGACAGCCAATTTGACAGCTAACAGCTGATTTGTGCTTAGTTTGGTTTGTCATTTCACCATGAATAGAACACTAGCAAATTGTGCTAATTTATTTCTAAAATCATGGTTCAGTTCGCGAAACTTACCGTGCGCCACATCCATTTTACGGTCGATATAATCGTTCTTCCGAACGAATAACCGTAAACGTATTTCGAATAACCATAGACCATTTTTGCACCACGCATACTCTAATTGATAATACGCATCCGCAGAGACGTCATACAGTGCGCACCGAAGAAGCTGTTGCTGCAGTAGAGCATAGTATTGAGGAGGACCCGAATGAGTCGATTCGCCATCGTGCATAGCAATAGATCGATGATTACTGTATTTTTCGTTCCCCAATTGAATGGCATTAATGTGGAAGAGTTTTAGTTTCAACAACACTGCGCAACATGCTACACAGCGTGCATCACAATCAATTTATTAAAGGAAACATTCGATGAGCGCAGAAATTTGACTTGGCCTCCAAGATCGTGTGATTTAACACCTTTGGATAATTTGGTGGGTATACGTGAAATCGCTAGTCTACGCATATAAACCAAAGATAGACGATTTGGAAGTCAACATTAGTTGCGTTATTGCCGATATATGTCCCCAGCTGTTCCAAAAAGTGGTCGAAATTTGAACTTTCAGGTTGCTCTTTATTCGAGCCAGCCCACATGCGCGAATTAATATTTAAACACTAATGGCATAAAATTATCTTTCCAATAAAGCCAATACCATAGCCATTATCACGATTTTGATCTGTTTTATTTTATTATATAGTTCTATACCTCTAAAAAACATCCTTTACATGGAGACACATACAAACATAAATATTGAGATACTGCAAAAATTTTCAATGATAAACGCTGCAATTTACTGAATTATTACAATGGCTCGCAGCCATAGATAAATCCTTTTTTAGATACGAACACTGAGAATTCTTCGACACAACACGCGGATGAAACGCAAGTGTCGTTTAGTGATTTTGTCTCAGTGCTGGACTTGTTTATAGTTGCTTTATCTATAGTTGCTTTATCTGTGGTTGATAGCGGTCACGAAACCAACCAACCGGTTTACCAAGGCTGATTATTTGATGACTAAAACAATTAGTTAGATATATTTATTGTAGCGGCTGGTGTCCCGTGTGCTTCGAATTATTACAAGATTTGTATTATTTACTAACGATTGTGTCTAAAGATGGCTGTACTTAATGCAAGACTGTTAATAGTTTTACTAAGCCAAGTGCCAATCAGTTTCACCGGTTTAAATTGTGAATTCGAGAAATGGAGTATGAACACCCTGGAATGCGTCGCCATTGGAGAGAAAAATAACCATTTGAATTCGACTACTTTGGGTACGTTATTTGTCAGTGATGAAAAGTGGAGTAAAATTAGAACATTGATATTAAAAGATGCCAAATTATTGACAATCGATAAACATTTTTTTGAGAAAATGATATTATTAGATAACCTAGATATATCGGGAAATAAGCTTTTAAATATTCCGCAAGATGCTTTCAAGAATATGAAAAATTTGCGACAAGTAAGGTTATCAGGAAGTTCATTATTCCCGGAAGAATTATCACATCTACACGATTTGAAAGTGTTATTCGCATCAAATGTAAATATTAATACAAGACTTTTTTTTACCGTTGAAGTTTTTAACACGTTCAACGGTCTGGAGATTCTCGATATATCAAATAACGACGAGATTGATTTGAGCGTACTCAAGGTACAAAATACACTGAGATCTCTTGATGTCTCGCGCACTAAAGTGGTGCTGGGAGACCGGAGTTTCGAGAATGCCGCTAACCTGACAACACTCATAATGTCCGGTGCAAGGCTTAACCATTTATTACAGAACGTCTTCGACAATACGATGATAAGACATTTAGACCTGTCAAACAACTCCATCACCGGCGACAGTCTGTCTTTTTTGACAGACCGCATGACAAACGTCAATTTGTCCTACAATAATATAATTAGTTTGAACGATCCGTACGTCCTCAAATCCAAATTACAAATCTTCGATTTGTCACACAACGCTTTAAGCTATATACATCCACGAATTTTTTATACAACAGAAAAGTTGTATTCACTGAATGTGGCATATAACCAGATACGTACATTAAATTATAAGTTGTTCTCCAATCTTTTAAACCTGGAGATTCTGGACCTATCTTTCAATTTAATAGAAGATCTACCCGATTCCCTTTTTTCCAATCTTAATAAATTAGACACATTAAGTTTGGCCGGGAACAAACTCAAAACATTAGATGCGACGGTGTTCCAGGGAAACGGAGCGTTGGAGGTTTTAATACTCTCACGCAACAGTCTGCAATCGATTAACATTCGCACATTCGCCAAGCTGAACCAGATGAGGATTCTAGATTTGAGCGGCAACACGCTGACGCACCTCCCAGACGACCTGCTCGATTTGCAGAACTTATCCGAGTTGAGGGTTTCCTGCAACAGACTAACAATGATTCCGGTACACTTCTTTGAAGCAGCTTCGGACAGATCTGGTTGGAAAGTGTCTCTTCAAGGAAACCCGTGGAATTGCAAGTGTCTACAGTCAATGATAGATACATTACAGACATATCAATATGATCAAAATTACTTCAATGAAGGGATTTATCCATCGTGTTTTATCGTAGATAGTTCTGCCGTACGCTGTGAAGAGCAGCTGCTGACCAGAGAGAATATTGCCAAATGGGATCAGATCATCAAGACCACGGGAATGAAATGTTGAATAAAATAAACATTTGGATGGACTTACATAATATTATAAAATATATATTTATACAATAGTTAAACTTTTTATGTGGTGCATGTGTTTTGCGCAGTGTCATCAAGACTAATTTGGTTGAGACGGTCAAAAAGTGTACAGAGAACAGATAGACATTCAATTTTATATATATACTAACTTAAATACCTGACGATGCCCGGGCTTTACTCAGAGTGAAGACTTCATTTATGGAGGTGGGGGTACTTTTTTTTCGAAATTAGATGTAGACAGTGACCTTCCTCTTGTTTTGAAGGTCAAGTGTGCAAAGTTTCACAGACACTCTTTTTTATATATAGTTGTAACAGTTTTGCTTTATACATTTAGTGTCAACGATAGCATAGCATAAGTCATCGCCAAAAATAAATAGGGCATTAAAACACATATTTTAATATATTATTTCTCATACAAAAAGAACACAGAAGATACCAAACACCAAATTGTCAATTTACCAATATACCAATTTCAAGCTGATCTCTTAAGTTTATTCCAAGATCAAAAATTTCACACGTGTACATAGTTGCTTCTGAGATTTATCTTAATCAAACCTCTGAAATTTATCTCGTCATGTCTTATTCCATTTTCAGCAACGGTATTTGACGTACACCTAAAAATTGAAAATAAATTTACCTTATTTCAAATGTAGTCCATTTGTTTGTATCAAATAAAGCTCCAGTTACTTTAAGCATAGATATACCTAGAGGGAGAGTTTGGAATCATACCGATCTATTGAAATTTACAATAAAAATAATTCGGTATTTGTAGCAGAGGTGGCTTGCTGTTTGCTATTTGCTATTAACATTATGATCAGGAGAACACATTCTTATTGTGAAGTTGTAATTATTCAGAACATAGGTCTGTGATATTTTAAATATGAATTAAATATATTAATTAGAAAGATATACGTATAAAATCAATTTTATCGAAAAATATTGTTGTTCCGCCACCGGGATTCGAACTTAGATCTCTTTCCTAACCGGGGAAGGTGCATTATCCAACTATGCTACAGCGACAATATTTTTAGCGATAATTATCGAACCTATATGTTACCTTTTTGATAATAATACATTTAATCGTTCCATTATTTGAAAGAGCCATCTACCTTATTTTTACTGAATCTCAAATACCTTTGAGTAAACTGATAGCAGACGCCAGAATTATCAATTCATTTTTATTAAATGTGTGTATCGAAGATTGTTTATTTTGCTACAGTAGTTAGTGAAAAAATAGCAAAATATTAGATTTTAGGTAAAAAAAATATATAAAAATTTCGTTACATATTTATCATATAAAAAGTTTTTTTCCCAAACCTTTCACATTGAAATTTTGAATAAATAACCTTTATTTATGTATACGCTAGAACTAAGGCAATCGCGGAGTTTCTAAACAAAAATACTAATATTTTCATAATAAATAAAAATGTTACCTTTCAATGTAAACCACATTCCGCAAAATTCTCAGATTTCGACATGTTTAATTAAATATGTTTCGGCTTAATAATATAAATAAATTTTTCAGAGATTTAAAAATACGATATGAGAGAGGAGGTTCTAATTAATGAAATCGGTTTATAATTAATGAAATTGTGTAATTGTAACCCGGTACGTGATTCTGGTTTTTAACCTATTAAAAATTCATTATTGTTTTAAGAAAAAAATATATTACGCGTCGTCTGCAGGATGATGTTTCCAATCATCTCGATTATTAGCGACCCGCCATCAGGAACTCCCCACATGTCGGTAAATTTCGTCCACCCTGCGAGCTCTTGGTGTTCCTCGGGGTCTTCTCACACCATTGGAACTAGGATGGTAAACTGGTAACTGAGATTTAACGATGATTAGTAACTAAGATTCAACTGTTAGAAGGTTACTTTGAAGTGTATCCGAAACACGAATAATCAGTTACCTATCATCGTTACGATCGAACACAAGCACAGTCACAATAACCGTTTAAATAACGATTGAACTCTCACTAAAATTGGAACACTATATTTCCAACTTTTAGTAAGTATAGTGAAAGTGTCGAAATGAGGCGATATATAAATAGTGGTTTATTCGTTTATTAGGTTTGTTCATTGAAACGTTATTTTTTTTTGCAAGATAGATTTTCAATTAGGTCATTCCACACGTGGGTCAAACCGCCATATAGAAATGAGAAAATTATAAAAAAAAAAATATCTTTAATGCATAATTTCGTAGGCTTTTATTTTTAAATACATTTTTCTTACAAATGTTTTTTTTAAAATTCTATTTTGATTTATTATAACATAGAGACGTCATATCGATTTAAAACGATCACGTTCTTTCTTATAAGGGATTATTCTTATTAATCTAAATAATATAACAAAAAGTACCTGCTTTTATGTTTTTTATTTTTAATATTTTTTGTCGTTGTCTCCAAGTTAAAATAAATCGCCGTAGAATAAAAAAGTACGTGTTTCTGTTATGATAATTTATAATGAAATTTTAAAGTAGGTACATTGAAGTACAATAAACATATTATAATACATTTTTGAAGTAAGATGTTTAAACATATCTCTGAGGAATTTCTATTTTAGAATTTGATAAAGTTATTTGTATTTATTGTATTGATTAGTAAAAAAATAAAAAATCATACTTATTTCTTTAAAATATTCAAGTAAATTTGTTTTTAAAACGTACCTATAGTTTTGACAAAAATAATATGATTAGAAGTATTCTATTTATACATATTTTTTACATTATATATATGTATATACATAGAAACTAAAGATAAATCGTGATTGAGATTGTGACTGTGATTGGTGATCGATTGTAACGATAAGTGGTAATTGTATGATTATTTGTAATTCGGTGAGAAATTTGTTATACCTATTATTAGTTCATGGTTGGCCATGAAATTTATTTTACATTTGTTTCATTGAAATTTTTTTATATAGTTTTTTTATGTCGAATTTAGAGGTCGTTCTACTTAAAATAAGGACGTAAAGTAGAGAAGAAATAATTATAATTTTTAAAAAAAACTTTTTTTTTAATGTGTGAAAATATTGTCGCAAAATCATTTTTAATCTCACAAATAAAAAGTACGGAAGCGTAAATTGTGGTAGCAAGTTGGTCGAGAGCGTTATGGAATGAGCTGAATACCTATGGCTTAAAAATTTAAAAAATACTCATAATATAGTGGGTTTTTTTTAAAGTTCCCTTTTGATGACAGATATAATCTAGGTAGGTTTCGTGGAAACGAATTTACGTCGGCAGTCAGGCAGGTACCGGGAGTCAGGCAGGTACCGGAGTCAAGCTAAACTTGTACAGATAATGTATGGAGGAGATATACGGAAGGGGGAAAATATCAATCTAAAGGTATGGAGACATCGAATTATCAGATTCCAACGGTGTTTACTTCGCATTATGAGAATAATTTTAAGAATTGTGCGTCGAATTCAATACTAGATTACATGAAAACAATTAATTCAATAAATTAAAATAGTTTTATCAATGAGAACACATTCTTATTGTGAAGTTGTAATTATACAGAACAGACGGTCTGTGATATTTTAAATACTAATTAAATGTATTAATTATAATGATATACATATAAAATCAATTTTATCGAAAAATATTGTTGTTGATCTCTTTTCTAATCCGGGGAATAATTTTCAAATAATGGAATGATAGATGTTATTAATTTGAAAAAGTGTAATATACAGGTTAGAAAATTTGTCGTCAAAAATACGATCGTTGTAGGATAGTTGGTAATGCACCTTCCCCGGATTGGAAAATAGATCCAGTTTCGAATCCCGGTAGCGCCTGTGACACTGTAATAATAATAATAATAATAATAATAATATGGACCGCCTGCCCTGCCTGCGCCCTAGACTTATGATTGATATGAAAACAATTAAAGCATAAATAATGTTTATGTTTTAACATATTCCAATTGTCCAGAGGATTACGAAGATAAATTTATGTAAATCTGTCTTGCTTAAGTAGTAAAATGGACATATCGTTAACCGTTGATAATAAAGAACTAAGTATCGCAACCTACTGGCTGCAATTCAAGTTAGTTATACTGTTGTAGTACCTATATACTAGATTTAATTTGATAATTAAAAACAATTATTAAAATATATTTAAATGAAATATTTTTATCATAACTGATTCATGAGTACAAAAACAGAAAACAATAAATAAATTGCCGTTATCAGATTGTGTTTCGGCGCACAAGCCTGACAAGCGGGCTATACATATTATAGCTAAGCTATTTACCGCTAATAAGATACGATGATGTTTACCGTCTTGTTTTCGCGTGTGTGTAACATGTCGGGAGTTTAACTTTAAATTTATCTAATTTCATCCCAAACTTTGTTCCCATCTTCGCAGGGGAGATGTTCCCTGCTATCTCCGAAGCGGGACTCCACTCCCGACCCGCACGAGTCAACTGATAGGAATCGGTTCGGTTTCAAGGAATAACTTATATATCGCACAGTTTTAAATATGAATACATTCTAAGAGCTCCGTAATTATCGAAGAGTATTTATTTTATCACTAAAATATCGATACAGTTGGTAAAGACGTTGCGACAATATTTTTAAATCCCACTGATTCAAAATGCCTAATACACGGTGATCAGAGAGAACCGAGGAGACCTGATTCAGCGTTGTTCGAAGAATTGAATTAAATATATCCTACAATGTCATCGGGACGAACACCGTAAAAATACTCACAAGTATTCAAACAAAATATTTAAAAAAAAAATCCAATTTGTTAATGTATATGCTCATCGTCTTTTTCTTTTCTTCCACGGTATTACATCTCAGAATTAGATTTGGCCTTTCACAAGTGCTTTCCACCGACTCCTATCCCTGGCCATTGTTATCCAATTCTCAGACCCTCCCATCCTACTCCAGTCCTCTTCCTTAGTCTGCCTCTGGGTCGCTTCTACTGAGGTATTCACTTGGTCATGATCTTTGATGTCCAGTCATCTGGCATTCTTTTAACATGGCCGACCCATCGCAGTCTTTGAGACCTACAGAATCTTACGATTGTTCTGTTTACAGTCTTAAATACCAATAATTATTAGGCAAGGTCTATTATCAGATTACTCAAGCCATGACATGCCTATGAATTCATTTATAAAACGTCAATTACGTGATTAGTCAGTTAAAATACAATTAAATCATTTATAAATGATACGCCAAATATCATGAAAATATGATTATTAATTCATATAATATTATATTTATGATCTATGAATATAATATTATAATAACCCGGTGTTTATGATATCTTTGTTATTAATAAAATAAGTATTTATCTTACATGCGTCACTGAATTTCAAAATCCGTTATAACACTTTTCTAACAAATTTGTGTTATACTAGTATATATGTACATCATTGGATTCGGAATTTTTTTTTTTGATGAAAAATGTATGTTTCATTTTCAAAATACGTTTTGTTAACTAATAAAATGAGGTATAATGTTAGGGTGAGCAAAACCCGGTATAACGCGATGTGACTTTCAAAACCTGCCATTTTTTTTTTATCATAATGAAATACACATTTGGGTTCAAATTAATACAATAATTAACTTAAAGACGATACTAAATGTACTAAAAATGGTAAAAATGCCTGTCATTTAAGTGTAACAGTTTTGCTTGATTTTCTTGAAATTATGAAAACGTGTTATAGCTGGTATTGAAAGTCAGCGACTCACATATCGGAGGGACGGCTTCAATATTCATTTTATATGTGTAACAACAAGCTTGACCCGAAAAATTTCAACAAAAACTTCCCAACCTAAATCCACCCGATCCCCATTTGTGTGGATATTTCAATAAGGTGGATTTAAATGAAGTTTTGTGGAAATACCTCCTCTGCGCTATGCTAACCTTTGACGCTCGAGATTTCTGCTGAAAGCGGTGGAATATCTGTGTTTGACAACAGACTCAGTATTCGCTACAATTTTACTCGGCCGAAATGAGTTTCGAAGTTTCGGATACCTTTCTATAACAAGCGGCTGTTCGCGATTACCGAGCTAAATTCCTAAAACGTTCGTATGTCAAAAATGAAAGCATTCATATATTGTAAACTTTTCGTTTCAAGGAAAAATGTGTGTATAAGGAAAAAGTTGACTGGTTTCGAGGAAAAACGATGAAAGAAATTAAATATTAAAAGTATTTTTAATATATGTAAAAACAAAATAAAATAATCAGTTTGAAAGACATACAGAAAAAACCTTTGAGTAGATGATTTGCCAGATAGGAAAAAGTCCAAGTTCGAATTCCGGTAGCATCCAAAACTTATTTTCGATATATAGATTTTTTTTTATGTCTTTTAAATTGATTTATTTAATTTGTATTAAAAATATATTCTGAAATTGTAACTTCACAACATGGGTGTGTTTTCATTTAAAAATATATGAATACGACTATTTGAGGTGCATTTTAGAGAGGGAGATTTTCAAGAAATAGATAATTATATTTTTTAGGAGAACACATTCTTATTGTGAAGTTGTAATTATTCAGAACATAGGTCTGTGATATTTTAAATATGTAAATTTATTTTTAATTTATTTATTTATTTAAAAAGGTAACATATAGGGTCGAAAAATTGTCGCTAAAAATAATGCCGCTGTAGCTTAGTTGGATAAAGCACCTCCCCCGGTTAGGGAAGAAATCCAGGTTCAAATCCCGGTGGCGCAACAACAATATTTTTCGATAAAATTGATTTTATATGTATATCTTTATAATTAATATATTTAATTCATATTTAAGATAATTATATTGTTTAATCAATAACATATGTGAAAAAATGCAACATATAACCAGACTAAAAACTGTTAATGCAGCCTTTTTCGCTATAATAAGTCTCTTCGGATCCAAGGAACAACAAATTCCATATTTCTGTATCCTGTAGACAGTGGTGATATAAGGATGCAAAATCTGGAGCCTCGAGAAAAGAAATTAAAGGTTATTTAAGAATTATGAATTAAAGCCGCACACTGAGCTTGTCAAGGCTTCCCAACAACCAAATATCTCAGCAAATTGTAATTAAAAACGCTAAGATGAGCACTATATATACCTGTCTATAACATTCGTCTACGAGAGAACTTTAACGGCAACGTCCAAGAATGAGATGGGGATAATGTTTGAAAGGATTCAATGAGGCTACAAATTCCCAGTAGAAAGAACAATGCTCAAAACAAGGAGACCTGAAAGACGGATGAGCAGTCGGCTGTGGACCTGAAAGGTAATAAGACCCAACTACAATACAATACGAACAAACATCGTAAAAATATGAGAACAAAACAGCATTTGGTAAAATAAGAATTACTACCTACCAGGCTGGTATTTCTTAATGCATATACAGAATAAGAACTGTTACATAATATTCCTGAGGTTATCCGCAATTTATTTTGCAAATTAAGCAAAACTATGAAATGTAAAGTCGACCATATGCGTAACAGTATACATGTTCAGTTAAACATGACAAGTTAACCGATGCTCAACTTTGGCCAACCTGTGACAATCTCTCAGTCGACTGTGGCATTGGTATAGCGCAATTACGACCATGCGGTAGCGCTAGTAGGTCTTCTCGTCATCCTACGAAAGAAAAAAGAAAACCGCGACAAAAGTGGTGTATAGAATGGTTATTAAAAAGAAGCCAAATGCAGTCACGTTAATTTGATAAAATAATTAAATATAGAGCCTCAATATAACTGTAATTGGATGGCCCAAATTTAAACAATTCAATAAAATCTTCCACAATTACGCTGCGCTTGCGAGATGCCATTTTTTCCAACAACGCAACCTTTCCCTTCGCGTTGCACGGAATAACTGAGCCCTGCGCCCTGAACTGGAGTAACACACACGCTCAGATTTGCTTGAAATTAGCACATACCCACAGGTAGAAAATATGAATTTTGAATTGTTGTCAGATCGCCTGTATAGGTAGGGATACCTGCCAGTTTTTTGACATACACGCTCCGGTTTGCCTGTATAGGTGACCTAGACAGGAATACCTGTCAGGTATACCGTTGCGTGTACGGCCGGCTTAAGACTAACATGCTGGTCTTCTGGGATATAGAACAGTTCGACAATTTGATGAAAAGTCGAACAATTTACACTAGTTAAACAAACAAATTAGATTAAAACATTATTATCTGTTAGATTTAAAATACTTGTAATTATTGTGTAAACTTTGCTATATATTATAATAGGTTTATCCGGTCCAATTGAATATATAAAAAAAAAACTAAATACATGAATATATAGCAGTTTTTTACTACTTGCCTATATTTTGCCTTCTTCCTTAGTCTATAAAACGATATGTATTCGACCATCAAAGAAGGGTGGACATAGCAGAGTAAGGTGAGGGTTGAGGGCGAAGGGCACCTCAGGCGACAGGGCCAGGGTTGGAAGAAGGCTGGCCGTCAATCCGGAATGGGTAACGTTTAATTACATCCACGAATTAATTTTCCATTTTCAAAAATTATCGAACCTATTTTCAACCCTTAACAAGGAAAGATGGCACGTTATTTTCATGATTTGTATGCTTTGAGCATGTGTCTTTTTGTCGGTTAATGTGTCCGAAACAGATATCTCGATATATAAATTAAACATTTATCAATTAAATATATTAATTAGAAAGATATACATATAAAATCAATTTTATTGAAAAATATTGTTGTTGCGCCATTGGGAATCGAACCTGGATCTCTTTCCTAACCCGGGAAGGTGCATTATATCACATACATATCATATATATTATTACCTATGTTCTGAATAATTACTTCACAATAAGAATGTGTTCTCCTAATAAACATTTATCATTTATAAATTATTTATAATTTATAATAGCAGATATTTTTGTAGATAATTTGGAGCGGAATATTTTTGATTGTGATTCTCCTTTGTTAAAAAATGTTTTATTGTGGAAAAGGTATGTCGATGATATATTATGTATTTGGTCAGGTTCACAACGTCAACTAACTACATTTTTAAATTTCATTAATACATTTAATAATAAAATACAATTTACTTTAGAAATGGAAAATAATTCGACCCTAAATTTTTTGGACCTAACATTGATTAAAAATAATAATAAAATTGAATTCAAAATTTTTAGAAAACCAACATTTACAGATACTATCATACACAATGAATCTAATCATCCATTATCACACAAACATTCAGGGTTCCACTCCATGATACATCGTTTAGTCAATATTCCTATGTCAACATCCAATTTCAATATTGAATTGAATACAATTAAAAAAATAGCAGTTAATAACGGGTATAAAACAGGTTTGATAGACACTATTTTAAAAAATAAATTAAAAGAATATAATAACCAATTCTTATATAAATCACAGATAAAACATAATGATAATAATGATTATTGGCGTAGGATTTTATACATAAATAACTTTTCGAATCAAATATCTAAACACCTACCACGAAACATTAGACCGGCATTTTATACAAATAATAGTATAGGAAATTTACTCATAAATTCTAAAGACAAAGATGATAAATTTAACAATTCTGGTGTCTATAAACTTAGTTGCAAGGATTGTGCTGCATTTTACATTGGTAAAACGGGTAGAAATTTTAATATAAGAGTAAGGGAGCATTTGAGATGTTTGAACAATAGTGGATTTTCAGAATTTGCTAATCATTTGATAGAAAATGGTCATGATTTTGATAAAAAATTGGGATTGTCAATTTTGCATATAAACGGTGTTGGTCACAAATTAAATAATTTGGAATCGTTGGAGATAAATAAAGCGTGTAAAACTAATCAAAAAATTATAAACAACCAACTAAATTTAACTACGAGTCCCATTCTAAAATTTTTTCCTAAAAATTATTCGAGTAAATTTGTATTAAGTAATGATTTGAGTTAGGTACTAAAAATAAAAAAAATAAAATAAAAATATTTCTTTTAAAAATAGATTTTTAAAAATAGATTCTGTCAAAGAAAAGATATATGTTTTAGTTAGTTATGACATCCTGAAGAAGAAAATGGTATTTTTCGAAACCGGTAGATGTATTTAAACTCATTTTAGTGGTTAATTAAACAAAGATAAATAATAAAAATATGAATCTTAACCACAAAGATAACTTTGCTTATTTTAAAAGTATAATTATATAGTATTTATTTTTATGTTATACATCCGTTTTTCTTTAATATTTCAAAGATTTCTAATATATATGTACAATATTTAATAAAAAAATATTTTGAATTTATTTATACCAAAATAACAAGTAGAATTGTTAGTTGAAGTTGCAATTAGGAAGAGCAGATACAGTTAACTCTTTTATATAATGAAATAATTTGTATTTTTGTATATTTACATCTACCTTATATCCGCTTACATTATTGGTATTATTATTATTTTATTTTTTTCTTCTCTTCTCTTTTTTTTATTCACTTTTTTATATTATATACATATTTTATTATTATTTTTTTTTTTTCTCTCTCCTTAAATATTTTCACATTATATGCTATGTATGTATTCGATCTTACTGTGTTTTGCCTTCGATGAGTTTTGGTTTTATAAAATATATATTATTTATATATATATATATATATATATAATTTGCCCTAAAACAGGCTTGCCTAGTTGAGCAATGTATTTAAATGTGTGTAAAGATGTAAACATGATATATTTCTGTTAAAATCAAATCAAATATTTAATATTTAATATGGCAACAGAATTTTTAATTGTTTTCCAAAAGCTTTTCAAAACTCCATGATTCAAAAAAGTTTATTTATATCATGGACTATTAATTAACCAATGCATCCAGGTCTTTTACGCTCCCATAATAAAATAAAAATCCATAACTGCATGTGTTTTAATGAACCACGGAAACGACGACAAGAAAACAAATACAAACAATTTGTCTGCCTTCTTGATTTAATTTACAAAAAAAAAAAAAATTTCAAACGCTTACTAAAAAACAATTATTCATGGCCATGGAAACTTTAATATATGTCACCATTAAACGGTTCAGATGTCTGCGATCTTTGTATGATTTGTATGGTGCGTCGTTGTTTCAACTTTTTATCTTCGAATTTATGAGATACTTTATAGATAGTTCTTGGGAAAATATTTATTTGTGTTACTGATAGAACTGTTTATATAAAATAAATCTGCATACGTTTACTATATATACTACTTCTCAAAAACGCATTTTTGTAGTTAGGTTATTGTGTTATGAAGCAATCAATATTTAGAATAAAAAATAAAAATCATGAAATAAGTTCTGATGAGGATTGTACTCGTTAAGTAATTTAGGGATGCTCTTTGATTGATGTGATGAAATGAACGCCACCCTGGGCAGGCACAATATAAACGTTTGTTAAGTGTAATTATTTGTAATTACTCCAGCGAAATCACTTTCAACTAGTCTGGAGGCAACGAAGGCTTTGCATAAATCTTCACAAACATCAGTCTCTATTCAACAGCTGGAGGGTGCGTTAGAAGCAAAAACAGAATCAGTCACGCAAAAACATACGCATTCACCGTAACCCCAACTAATAAGACAAACTATACCGGCCAAGAAGGCTCGAGGCTCTGTGTTTCTTACAGCCTTCTGGGGTCCGAGAGACTTGTAGATGTAATTAATGAATGACCCCGCTGAAGCCTTTGGTCTCCCCTAAAGCCTCCACCTCTCGTGTGGGAAGGATTAAACCCCTCCGCATGAGAGGGCGTTATTATTTGAAACATTATTTTTGTATGAGGTCTCCGACGAGCTTTTGTGTTAATAATAGCTCAATTATTATTATAACGTTGTAAGTGCGTTCTCTCATAAACTACAACCACTTGTTTTCTATCCATAAATACAATTGTGTTAAGTACCAGCACATAATACCTACATAATAAATATATTACTTCTTCTTTTTAGGCCCTATCCGTTAAACAGACATTGGCTATCATCACCTTGTTTACTGCGGCCTGAAAAAACTGACCAAAGCATTGTCTTCCATCCAGCAACCTTTCCCTGCAAGATCTCGTACTTCTCGTAGATATTGAAGTTTTCGGATTGTTATAGTTTTAATTACTTATTTTACTTTATTCATCCGAACCGTAACAGCTTCATTCGTAACTCTATCCATACAACTTTTATTGAGTATTCATCCGTAGATCCACATCTCAAATGCTTCAAGTCGCCTTATCAGTTCTTCGGTAAGTGCCCATGGTTTCATTCCATAAAATAATATTAAGATAATAAGATCATAGTAGCATCTGATCATTCGCATTCGTAATATAAGGTTGAGATCATGACTGCAGAACATATTTTTCATACGGATAAAGGTTGCACGAGCTTATATTTATATTGCGACCTAAGTATATAATACATTGTATCTTTTATTTTCAGCTGCGTTATGTTAGCTAATGAGCATATATATTTTGTTTTAGTTGTATTAAGTTCTAACCCAAAAGTCTATATATTCCTATACTATTAATTTTGGAGCGCCCATAATTTAAAATGAAAATAATTATAATGTTCTTAAAACTAGTGAAACTTTAACAAAAAAACTCGGTTCACTTTTTAAAAAAATAATGCATTTCCTTCTCTTTATTTGAACTTAGAAAATATTTTTTCAAAATAAAAAAAATAATAATAATAAGTCATGTAAACTGTGTTTGAAATAACATAATTTTTTTTTTTTTAATATTTTCATTGATTTTTTTTACCGAATGTTTTATTTTTACCTTTACCGGTACCTCTAACACGTTATAGCGAGCACTCTGACTGTCGTATAAGAATATAATGTCGTTTTAATAAGAATATAATACTGATGATGGTACCTATGAATTATTCAATGAATTAACTGATAATAATTAGAATATCAAGCTAAATTATTTTTTTATTAAAAACAAAAAAATATGATAATGAAAATATGTTTCTCTTTTAATAAAAAATATGTTTTATAAGAGGTTCATGGATAGACTCAATATATAAAAACATTGTTAGGTCTATTTAGTATCTAGGAACATGTAGGAATAAACATATTATCTGTAAGGGTGGTGTATGATGGTACACGAGTCTAAGATATCTAATACTTTTTTTTTTCTTCGTAAAACATTAAAACTAAACTGAAAAATAAAAGTTATTTTAGCAAGTACTGGTACGCCGTGCATCTGATGCATTTGAATGTTTAAAAGAACTATCTGATTATATTTTCATTATTAAGGAGAACACATTCTTATTGTGATGCGATATTTTCAATACAAATTAATTGGAAAGATAAAAATATAATATTAATTTTATCGAAAAATATTATTGTTGCTACCTGGATCTCTTTCAATCCGGAAAATGTGCATTGACCGATAAATAAAGAAGATGGCTTTCAAATAATGGAACGATAGATGTATCAATTTGAAAAGTGTACAATATAAGTTCGAAAATTTGTCGTCAATGGACTGTGTTGGTATAGCATAATCGGTTAATGCACGTTCCCCAATTGGAAGACATCCAGGTTCGAATTCCGGTAGCAACAACAATATTTTTCGATAAAATTGATTTTATATGTATATCTTTCTAATGAATGCATTTAATTTGTATTTATATTATATTTTCAACATCTATTGAAACAATGAAGTATTGTTAACTGTCAATACAAAATAACAGTATTTAAATTTAAAATTATGCCCACTTACTAGGTATGTGAAGACTTTGTATGTTTGCAAATATTATTAACATCACTTTTCACTCACTTGGGATATTTGAGGGTACTCGTATATTTTTATTTGGAGAAGCCATGAAAAGCAAGCTAATTCTCATACATACATACCCATTTAAATTTCACAGATGCGAACACTGCTTTTGGTCGAATTCTAATATAAATGACGGCGGGAAAAAACAACTGATTTTGCAAGTAACACCGATTTTGAATGACCAATTTACATGAAAAAGAGCCTATATTCGATTGTTAATAAATTAAAAGTTCAATTTAATGTTTTTTTAAATTTATTAAAAATCGACTACAATAACAAGTATATAACAATAGGTATATATTTAATGTATTATATCGTCTCATGCTCAAGATGATGCAGAGCTTGTAGATGTGCTTCAGCCATCTGAGAAACTACTAAGTAAAGAACATCTTCCTCGGGCGAAAGACAGCATATGATGATATTACTATTTAAAATCCTATTCAAATATTTAGATATCTTGTTAAAAGCGATGCAGATATTGAATATTGTTTATCGCTACCATATTATACGAGTCTACTATCAAAGCATTAATTAATGCAACTATGTAGTACCTTTATATTATTTTTATTCGTGGATATAGTTTAAAATGATTGGTCTAAATATAATACTACACGTGCTGAAAACATTTAATTTTGTTTCTAAGTTCATATTAGGGATTCTGTGTCGAGACAACCCGGAAATTCTATGGTTATTTGGTGTATTGAGTTCCGGGATTTAAAAAAATAATAACTCTAAGACTCGAGACTAATTTTTCTTGATATTATTCATTTTAAACAAATTGAGTTAATTCTATCTGACCATTGTCATACAACAGGTAATGATAACCCAGCGACGAGCGGTGCATGTGTAAGTATTTAAAAAAAAATATTTTCCATACTTTATATGGTTAGCCATAAATAAAGGTTTGCATGGAGAAGTTAGTCCAAAGATATTTACTACTAACAAAAAAATCTGAAGTAAACGGTTTTATCGGTTTGTTTGAACAGGGGTTTATGTTTCTTTGTAAAAAGGGAATTTTTTATTGTATATGTAAAATAAATTCATGTCATCCTTTGAAATAAAATCTGGATGGAATTAAATTATTTGAAAAACTTTATTAGAGGGCTTTAGTTGACTTTGGCCAAATACACGCGTTATTGTCTTCCAATGTGAATTGAATTTTTAAAATAATTAGATTTTGTAATTTTTATTGATGTGTGTATTTTTGAATTCAATATATAAGAAAACTTAATTTCATTTTTAAATACTACTACCGCATTATGAATCAATAAATATTTTATGAAACAGTTTTAATTTGTTCTTATAAATCAATATAACATTAACGTATGTTTTTTTACACAGATAACATCCTTAATACATCAATTATTAAAATAAATTTTATTTTTAATTAAATAGAATTCCCGGAATTGAAAAAAGTCGAGAACACAGAATCCTTAGTTCATACTTCCCAGCAATGCAACGTCACATTTCGTAATAAAATCTACACAGGTACTTATTCCAACACGTATCGCAATTCATTTTAAACTTCCTGAAGGCAGGGCTGGTATTCGAGTAAAATGACTAAGCCTTACTCTTAATTACCTTATAATTCTCGTTTGATTTATAGCCCGACTAGGAAAACGACAGAAGAACAGAACGAGGTGGGCTTCTTTCAAGAATGTCATAATTTACGGCTGTATAAATGCAAAAGGCCATAATATCTTCCTTTCTTAAACTATTGTAGTCACAATACAAAACCCATAAGGGAGAACACGCGATGGAGACAGGGACAGTGGGCGCAGTGAGAGACACGGCTGCAACCGGCGGGAACAATCATATTATAAACTTTGTTCAAGTGCGAGTATAAAGCCGACCGTACGCGCAACGGTACACCTGACTATGCCTGTTCAGGTAAACACGACACGTATACCGAAGCTCAACTTTGGCCAACCTGTGACAATCTCTCGGTCAACCGTGGCATCAGTACAGCGCACTACGACTATGCGGTAGCGCTGGTAGGTCTTCTCGTCATTCTACGAAAGAATGAAAGAAAACCACAACAAAAGTGGTGTGAAGAATGGTTGTTAAAGATAACCCAATATAGTCACGGTAATTTGATAAAGACATAAAATATAGAGCCTCATGATTACTGTAATTATTTAAGAACGGATGGGTCACAATTACGCTGCGCTTCCAAGACGCCATTTTTTCGAACAATGCAACAAACAACTGAGACCTGCGCCCTGGAGTAATACACACGCTCAGGTTTGCCCGAAGTCACCACTTACCCCACAGGTAGGAAATATGAATTTTCAATTGTTGTCAGGTCGCAGTGCAGGTAGGGATACCGGTTAGTTTTGTCACATACACGCTACGGTCTGCCCAAAAGGCGACTTGAACTGGCATACCTGTCAGGTACACCGTTGCGTGTATGGCCGGCATTAATTCATGTACAACCAACAACAGGTTCGTTCGCTCGCCATATTTAAAGTATATTTATCATTTGTGCCAATCATTATTTTTTCAAGCTATAATGGTTTAAAAATCTAAATAATATGACACTATGCATAGAATTGAGTATTAAGATAACAATATAATTCTTATAAAAAGTGATACAAAAAAATTACTCAATTTTAATATCACGCACACTCGTGCTAGATAAAAATAATGTAATCATTACCCTTTTCTGTTCGTATTAACATAAGAGTATTTTAAAAATTTTAAATACTCAACACTGTACATCGGTTTTTACAAATATTGTGATAAGTAGACGGAAGATCGGCCATCTTGAATGACATACAGTGTTTCTGCAGGAAAGCTCACTTAGAAATGATGTTGATTTATTTTATATGGTTGTTTAATATACCATTCGATTCCCAAGAAGATATACAATGCAGTGACATTCATAAATCAGATCTGCCCAAAACCGATATACAGTGTTGTTGTTGGGGTAGTCTTAATTGTTATCGCTGTTCAATTATACACTTTTTTTCACGAAAACTAATTTATTTTTGTTTCGTTTGAAATAAAAACTCAATTTCATGCCTTTTTTAAAATATATTTTAAGCAAGTACATACCATTGTTTCGTTTTTTTATTACTCATTTTTAAATATTATGTCGATGATAAATAAATCAATAATTTATTTTTTGTGAAATCTTAATCGATAAAATAAAGTCTTATTAATATTTAAACAATTATTTTAGGATATTGCATTAATGTTCAATTTGTCGATATCTTAGATAGAAATTTCATAAAAAAATACTATTACTAGCTCCAACGTAAAGTAGCATAACAAACAAGTTTTTTTAATTTTTGTATTATTTCGAATATATCTGATACATTTTTAAGTAGCAGTACTTATACATTAATAAATCTCTAATATATGTGAAATATTAGAATACCTAAAAGTGACATTTTTGATAATTAAGATATGGATTAGCGGTACACGATCGTGTATTTATTTTAAGATAGTTACAACCACTTAGTTCTACTGTTAAGGGCATGTTCCCGCCAATATAACCATTACGGGGGCGGGGGCGCAATGGAAGGGTTGAACCTCACAGATGAGCATTGCGGGGTAGGGATAATGGGGGGATCCCAAGACGGGGGAGGCTGTTGATCCTCAAGGAGCCTGCAAGGCAATATATTGGATTAAATCTATACGTATGCAAGTTAGTTGGTGGTTAAAAGCATTAAGCAGATATAGCAATCAATTAAGGACTTCTACATGGAATTATATTTTTTTAATTCAAACCAAATTAATCTTTACTCTACAAAATTTTTTATGTATATTTTAAACAACAAAAATATTAAACCTAACATATTTTTAATAAATTCATCGTCAATACAATAAATAAATAAAAGTGGGCACAATGATTTGATATGAAAATTTCAACATTTTTTATGGTTGCAAAAAATACATTTTTTACCAACAAAAACGTATTATATATAAACTTTTTTATAAAATGCTGAAGTCAACAAATAAAAGCAATCTCTAAAAATTTATTAATTAATTTTGCTAATTTCAAAAGTACTAAAAATACTGTTTTGTAAACTAAAAATCAAAACACACAATCTCGAAGATTTCTGTATTATTTACTTATATCTTAGTGCATTATTTTAATTTATTTACTACACATAAGATAATAAAAGATAATCTAAAATATGATATGAGTATGATAGTAGTTTTAAATTTTAAATACACTTTGAGCTAATGTGGCAAAAAATATGCTTAAAATTATCAAATAATACGCATTAAAGGGAGGTTATATTTTTTATTATAAAAACATTATTTTTACAATTTTTTGATCTTAAAACCGCTCATAAATATTTTTTGTGAGTGTAAATTATTAAATTATTGAAAGATGCATGTGCATATTACTTAACGTTAGGCCGTTTCGTCACGAATCTGCTTATACATAACTGAACGCTAAGCTCTCACCCTTGACAAACAACGCGACTTCTCGTACACCCTGACCTATTTTTCAATATCTGGCTTATCGGATCAATCCATTTTTTGTGAGGATTTCCGATTTTTGTTTCTTTCAACATGTATAATATTATCTATTCTATTTTCACACAAGTCACCTAGGTTAATCTTATTAAGCATTATTATTAGATAATTTATCGCATGTATTACTCTCAGACATTACTTTTTTCTTTTCTAATATGACTAGATTACCGTCGTGAATTAGGGACTAATTTAAGAGGATACTTGTGGGATCGAACCCTACACCATAAGGTCATGGATTCAATCTGTATCCCGAGAGACCAGCAAGAATAAGTTACTTAGTTTAAAAATAGAAAGAATATTAATGTCACATTATTATATAACAAAACAGAAATTTTGATAGTTTTGATTTCTAATAGTAATATATTGTACTTCGTATTATTTTCACGTTTATATAAATTAAACGAGGCACGCGTTGAAATAATTTACTTATAAACTTGTTATATTGTAGTGTTAAAATAAATAATAATCGCGAGTATTAATTAGTTACTATTTTGTAGTTTTGCTGAGAGTTAGTGAGTTGGAGAGGAATTTTTAATTTGTTTGTTCTCAATAATTTAGTATTTTAATTAAATTTTGTTACCGTATTATAACAAATCAAACGTTTAGACACGTTATTTTGTTTAAGACCCTTAAATCGTGCATGGCACGGGTCTATAGTCTAGTTTATTTTTATTATAAATTATAATCATTTCTAATTTAGTAATATTCATAATTATTCGACATTGACTTACTTTTGCGAGGAAATGAAAACGTAAATCATACAGTTGGGACATTATTAGAAATGAACACGCGTCCATGTGACAATATCTCTAGGGGGTTGGTCTTTGGGAGCTGTGCCCTCTCTTTTAAGGCAACCCCCAACTGCCACCCTGAAGCCACTACTAATCTACAAGCTGTTATTTCATTTGGGGTCCCTCTAATATCGACAATGGAGGGCTAGGGCGCCACCCCGCGCCACGTCGCACCCGCCCAAGACAGTAGGACGAATAAGAAAGTAAAGGATTGTACAGTGAAAGTGATTGGAAAAGATATTCTTGATAAATTAAATCTTTTATTTTTAAATATGAATTTAGAAAAAAAAATCATGACTTCACAAATAGCTTTTAATAGAAAATAGTGGATTTATCACTAAATTAGAAGGAACACATAACTTCGACGTGAAAATAAATGGTTAACATAGTGTAAATTAAGGTAAGTCATTCTCCAGGCAAGAGAAATTTCTGGGTTTGAGTCCCGGTGGTAACTATCGATAAATAGATTTTTTCTATGTATCTTTCTAAGCGATTCGTCTATTTTTTTACCATAAATAATCACAGATTTTCGGATGTCTCCCAATATCTACGGATAGAAATATTTTTGAAGTCAGTTTTGAGGTATACAACATATTTTTGAAAGCATTGATCTCATGAATTTTCTATTCATAAAAGGACTTAAACTTTCGCATGCATATTTTGTTTGATATATAAAAATAGATGATAAACAAAATGGTTGGTAAAAACTAGTAATCTATTACATAAAACGTTAAAATTTATATGTACGTACGATAAAATTACTAAAACTCCAGTAGAAGTACATCACGTCACTAAAAAAACACAATCACTAACATTTTACAGGAACCAAGAAAACGAAAATAAATTATTTTAAATGTTTCTTGATTTTTTGTTCGCTTTAAAAAGTGTATAATCGGGTCGACGGGTATAAAACAGTTGTGAGATTCAAAACTATGTTTCACATTTTGAGTAGAGAATTAACTCGCAACGCGTAGTCACTCCACACACGCTCGGATTACCCTTATCTCTGGGCGAGCTAAGCCTCTCTCCTTATGCGTGCCCTTCTATTGTGATCCAGCCTCCGAGTCTTGCCTTTTGATCTCGCTCGCCCACATCTCCGCCCTCTCGTCTTGCATCTCGGCCTGCTTGAGAGGATGCAGCGAGGATGCTGATCCTCTCGCGCGGTAAACGTCAGGACCCTTTCAATTTTACACTTTGGTCTTGGGAAAATTGCAAGAGGAACTTTTCATATATGTATATTGTACATCACCTTATAATCAGTGTCGTTAAATTAAGTGCTAGGGCGTTTAATACTTTTTCTGTACGACTCAGTAGATATTAGATTTATACTATATATTTTCCATTAAATATAATAAAAATAGCTTTGTCTCTGAGATATCTGATATGTATTTTAAAAATATGTGTTTAAGCAAATGCATGTATCAAGATTATCGTGGATTTAAAAATAAATAATTATTAATATTTAGTATGTAATACATTTTTTTTATTAATAAGACTTAAAGATAAAGATAAAATGTAGAAAAAACATTCAAACAAACTCGCTCGAGGAGACCAGCAAGTTGGTCCTATTTTCGTAACACAAGGGTTTAGCTTTGTTTGAAAATAGGAAGAATATTGATATGACATGTATTCCGTGAAGCATCTCTATTTATATAAGAGTATATTTTTTAAAATGTAGGTAGTTATTCCAAAGTTTTACAAAAACTGCAAAATAATATTGTCTTTATTAGGAGAACACATTCTTATTGTGAAGTTGTAATTATTCAGAACATAGGTCTGTCTGATAATTCTGGCGTCTGCTATCAGTTTACTCAAAGGTATTTGAGATTCTGTAATAATAAGGTGAACGGCTCTTTCAAATAATGGAACGATTAAATGTATTAATATCAAAAAGGTAACATTATAGGTTCGAAAATTGTCGCTAAAAATATTGTCGCTGTAGCATAGTTGAATAATATACCTTCCCCGGTTAGGAAAGAGATCCAGGTTCGAATCCCGGTGACGCAACAACAATATTTTTCGATAAAATTGATTTTATATGTTTATCTTTCTAATTAATATATTTAATTCATATGTAAAATATTGTGTTTGTTTAAATAATATACATGCATTTTTAATATTTCACTTAAAATATACTTAATATGAAATAAAATATTTATATTGCTAGATCTTCATCTCACTCCTGTGTCTGACTTGTCAATTCTTATCCATTCTTCCCGATCTTCCGTGCTTGCACAGCTACGTTGAATTATTATTGCCATTTATTTTATTTGATCGCCCTCTAGCTCTATTGCCTTCAATGTTGCCGTGTATCACCCGTTTCAGAGTACGACTATTTTCACCTCGTCAAATATATGTTCGAAGTACTACAGTATTCACCTTCTCGACGACGTAGATAGTCTATTTTTGATTATATGCTCCTGGAGAAAGGCCGCTGTTTGAACGTTTAGCCATCTACGAGATAAGAATTATACAGCGTCAAACGAATCTTGTTTTATATAAGGAATTCATTCGGGTATGGGTGCCATATATGTATATGCCAACGCGCAGAATATTATTTTTTAAGGAAAACGCATTTTTGTTGTGAAGTCGCAATTGGTTTGGTATTTTCTTTGGTATTTTTAATACAAATTAAATAATCAACTACAAAGAGATACAAAATAAAATCTAGTTTACGAACAAATATTTTATTAAGGAGAACACATTCATATTGTGAAGTTGTAATTATTCGGAACATAGGTCTGTGATATTTTAAATGCTAATTAAATGTATTAATTAGAAAGATATACATATAAAATGAATTTATCGAAAAATATTGTTGTTGCGCTACCGGGATTCGGACCTGGATCTCTTTCCAAAACGGGAAAGGTGCATTATCCAACTATGCTACAGCGACAGTACTATTGACGTAAAATTTTTAACCTATATGTTACATGGTCGCTGTAGCATAGTTGGATAATGCACCTTCCCCTTGACAAATTTCCGAACCGACTGTTATACTGTCGCTGTAGCTTAGTTGGATAATGCAACTTCCCCAGTTTGGAAAGACATTCAGGTTCGAATGCCGGTAGCGCAACAACAATATTTTTCGAGAAAATTGATTTTATATGTATATCTTTCTAATTAATACATATAATTAGTATTGAAAAAATATTTGTAGATAGATTTTTTCTGCATATCTTTGTAGCTGATTCATTGGATTTGCATTGAAATAACATTAAATTTGAGAACACCACTCGTTAAATAAAATCGAAATGTTACTGTTGGAAATCAAAACGAAAACCACACAAATTTTTGTAATATAATTTTACAAACATTTCTTTAGTTTAAACAGGAAATTGTTATATCAAAAACATGCGTTGCCGAACCGGAGGAAAATTATTATCAAAAGGAATATTTCGAAAGTCGGGAGCATTTTGCTATTTGCCCACGACTTGCTCGAACCTCCTCTGTCGAAAACCAAAACACATTACCAAAGTATTGGATTTAATTTCCGCACTCGTTCGCCTCGCGATGTTATACCCAAAGGTTACATACATTATTTACATCCGCTCGCAAGATGAGAAGCCGTCCGGCATTTTGGCAGAGAGCATTTAAATTTCATTCCAGTGTGGTACTTACCTACCCCCTCGATATGATATTATCTACGATCGCTTTTACTGAGGGCGCTTCGTGCCACAGGGAGGATATGCAGTACCTACCCACCCAAAGGCCTGATACTATTTCATCGACATGCTGCGATGATTTGATGGAGTTTTATTATAAATACTAATTAAATGTATTAATTAGAAAGATATACATATAAAATCAATTTTATCGAAAAATATTGTTGTTGCGCTACCGGCATTCGAACCTGGATCTCTTTTCAATCCGGGGAAGGTGCATTATCCAATTATGCTACGGCGGCAAACTTTGTTTGTCTGCAATCGGTTTACTCAAAGGTTTTTAAGATTCCGTAAAAACACAGTAAATGGCTTTCAAATAATGGAACGATAGATGTATTCATTTGAAAAGTGTAACATATGGGTTCGAAAATTTGTCGTCAAAAGTACTATCGCTGTAGCATAGTTGGATAATGCACCTTCCCCGGATTGGAAAGAGATCCAGATTCGAATCCCGGTAGTGCAACAATAATATTTTTCTATAAAATTGATTTTATATGTATATCTTTCTAATTAATACATTTAATTAGTATTTAAAATATCACAGACCATCTATTCTGAATAATTACAACTACACAATCAGAATATGTCCTCCTTGATGAGTTTTATTATCATTGACAATTTAGTGGTAGATCCATATTTTTATTGTTTTGTTGAATGAACTTTTAAAGCATTCTATTTCATTATAAATGGAGTTCCTGAATCTTATGAGTAGGCGGTACGAGAATTGACAAAAATCATGTGTAATTGTAACAGAACTGTTTATATTATCCTTTTAAAAATATAATGTTACACTATGGATTGAAAATTGAAATGGAATTTAAATTAATGAATAATTAATATGTTAATAAAAAATAATGCATATTAAAGAACATAGAGTATAGAAGAAACTAATAAAGAAAAAGTAATAATATTTTTATAATAAGCGTACTAAACTAAGGGATCCATTTTCAATAATTTATTCAACGTGGTATGTATATTATATTAACGTTTTAATTAAGTTCTGTACCCTATCTATGTTAGCCATATAGAAAGAAACAAATACGTTGTATTGGAGTGAATTGTCAACGTGACCATTGTGAGAAGATAGGAACACTGTTATGCTACTATACTGTAGGTAGGTACTTATTTAAATGATGTCCGTCAAAGGATGGATTTTAAAAACTAATATACAAATAAAACTGTACACTCGAATACACATACCTGGTTAAGATGCCTATTTGCTCGGAGGGTTCTAATTCAATTAGAGGCTATACAAATTAAAGGACAGGCAATTAGGCTTAGTCAGTAAATCGTAAGAATATTGATATGCTATAATTTAGTACTCACACTTAAATCGCAAAAGAAAATAAATATTATGTTTATGAGATGTTAGCAAAAAAAGCACATATAAATTAACAGAAAATTTTTGATATATTTATTTTTGTCTCAAGTTACCATTGTAGTGTTTTTAAATAATACCTTACAATGATAAGATTAATAGTATTTGACATCACCCTGTTGCAAGTTGTATAAGATGCTGGGAATACGACTTGCCCTGTATTTAATGCGTGTATGATCTTGCCGATAGAATCTCCCCTTCGGAGCAGAAGAACTTCTAAAAGTTTAATTTCATTTTGATGGCTGGATGATTAGAATCATCATCCCACCTTATGTACACGGGAAATATCATACCTGAGTTTGGGAAATAAACGCAAACATAAATCATATATTTCAAGATGGGTACGTACACACTTATTCATTATGTATTTGCTTACAACGTATATATGAAATTCGTGATGCAAAAATAAAACTTATTTAGTTATAATTCTACAATTCTCTAGATAATATTATATTTAAAATATAGTATTATCACTACTCAAGCACGCAATAATAGATTATTTTTAGAGCCGCATTTTGTACTAAAAAATATTCACTCTGACAAGGTGGCGATTTTTAAAAGAAATTCATCATCTATGGCCAATAATTTGAAAAACAAAATATATACATTCTTTCCGTGGAATAATAATAATGATAATTAAATCATTAGGAGAACACATTCTTATTGTGAAGTTGTAATTATTCAGAACAGACGGTCTGTGATATTTCAAATATGAATTAAATACATTAATTAGAAAGATATACATATAAAATCAATTCTATCGAAAAATATTGTTGTTGCGCCACCGGGATTCGAACCTGGATCTCTTTCCTAACCGGAGAAGGTGCATTATCCAACTATGCTACAGCGACAATATTTTTAGCGACAATTTTTGAACCTATATGTTACCTTTTTGATATTAATACATTTAATCGTTCCATTATTTGAAAGAGCCATCTACCTTATTTTTACAGAATCTCAAATACCTTAATTATTAATTAAATTAATTTTTCGATAGAATTGATTTTATAAGTATATCTGTCTAATTAATATATTTAATTCATATTTAAGATAATTAGATCATTATTGTGATTGTGTTCAATTGTAACGACGATTGGTAAACTGATTATTCGTAACTCGTAACTGGTAGGTACGCTAGAAGTAAAACTCCAACATCTTATTGACTGTATTGAGGTAAGTTTGTAGAACTCAATAATCACATATGTGAAAATAAAATACTTTTTTTTTTATTCTACACGTCTCAAGAAAATTAAACGAGTAGAATCAAAAAACAAGTGTTTTATTTTCACATATGTACTAAAATCTTAGTTAAAAACTAACTAACTTACCATCACGCCGTTTCTCCGCGGGGGTAGGCAGAGAGGATAGAGCGCCACACTCTTCTGTCCTGACACACAGTTTTTGCATCATCTACATTCATACATCTTCTCATACAAGTTCGTCGATTATTGAGGCTTCTAACAGGACTATTTTCCAGCAACTGGTTTATGTGGTCTTGCCAAGTTTTTTACGGACGTCCTCTGTTTCTGGTGCCATCAACACTTGCGTTATAAAGGGTGTCCAGCGAAAAAAGTTTAAAATTATTATTTTTTTAAATTACGATGTACAATTTTTTAAAAACTACAATATTTTATTTATACAAAATAGAGTTTAACGATGCGGATTTTACGTTTTATGAACAATATCGTCTAAATCACGTCCATTTCTCTCAAGACACTCTTGAATTTGAGAATACGCGAGAGCAAAGCGTTGGTTCAATGGCAGCAACTTCACGACCAATACTTTTTTGTAGGGCCTGAATTGTTCGAGAATTGTTTCTGTTATCTCTCGACTCGAAGGTATCCCCACAAAAAAAGTCACACGGTGTAAAGTCCGGTGACCGAGGTGCCCAGGGTATGTCTCCGTACATACTGATTAATTTATTGGGAAAAAATCCTCTCAGCTTCACCATTGAAACTATAGCAGTGTATGGAGTGGCCCCGTCTTGCTGAAATTGTGTTCTGTTGTTGAACTTGAGAAACAGCTGCAGTTGCGGTACCAAAAACTCGTCGATCATTCGGCAATACACGTCAGCAGTGACTGCCTTTCGCTGGTTAAAAAAATAAGGGCCAATTATGCCTCAGCAGAAATTGCACACCACACTGTCGTTTTTGGACAATGCAAACGTTTTTGATGGCGTTCCCTTGGATTGTCGGGGCACCAGTATCTCACGTTCTGTTTATTAACATAGCCATCGATATTAAAATGTGCTTTGTCAGTAAACAATATGTTTCCAAGCGTCCGTGCTGTTCCAAAACGTTCCAGCATCGTTCTCGCTAAGATTTCACGTAAATAATAGTCATTTTCGCTGAGAAACTGCACGATTTGCAGTTTTTGTGGGTGAATCTGTAGTTTATTTTTTAAAATATCGTGCATTGTTTATGTTTTTTATTCTAGTAAAGGCTGCAATCTTTTTTTATCGATTTACGCGGATTGCGCATAATTTCACGTCGAACTTGACCTACATGTTCTGACGTCGCTGTTGACGTTGATGGTCCTGGAGGAGTTTGGTTAACCATTGTCCCTTCTTGTCTGAATTTTTGAACACATCTTTTCAACTACTCGTCAAATATTAAAGTGAGTACAAAAAGCGCGACACGCACGAACCATTGAATCACCGCACTTTAAATATTGCTCAACCGCGAACGCGCGGTACGCTCCCGACCAGTGACTCAATGCAACTGGCAAATCAACAAATCACGCGCGTCGAACAATACCCCTCCCACTTACCTCACCCTGATGGTTTACGAGCAATTACAATTTAATTTTGAAATTTTTTCGCTGGACACCCTATATATCTTTCTCACTATTCTCTCCTCATTCATCCGTTCCATGTGACCTATCCACATGGGCGATTGTTTTATAATCTTATTCACCATCGTTAAATCTCAATTAGTAATCATCGTCACAATCACAGTCACAGGTTTGCCATCACTGGTACCTACTACAGTATTAAATGCATAATCAATAAAGACCAGACACGCTCAAGAAAGCGATTCTTTAACATTCAAACGCAGTATTAGCATATTTCATCAAAGCAGATTGTACTTCAAGACACTTGACCAGATTGAGTTATCCTCACTAAAGATGGGGCCTCCCTTCTCAATCTATGGTGACTTTATAATCCAGTGACAGATCTTAAGTGATGGTGGAGAGCTCTTGACAAAACTTGTGATTTGAATCTGCAGGTTAATTATTGTTTCAAGAAAACGATCGAAATCTCGCATAAAACATAAGTTATTTAAAAAATACTGATATTACATTACGTTATTTAAAGTTGTCTTAATAATCGGCGTCTTATTTATTAACACTATTTACCACCCTCATTTTAAACGAGTGGAAAAAATAATTACTTGGCAATATCAGTTTTTGAATCAACTTTTGATTATCATTAATAAATATAGTGATATTGAATTAACAGATTTATTGTTAAATTTCCACAAGCACTGATGAGAATTTTTTTTAATTTATTACCGAGTGTCTCCGTTATTTCATCTTAAGATGGTATTTTCATTTCCTGTATTTCTGAAATCTTGCATCGCGCCACGATTATAAAAACAATACACGACCGTCAAAGTTGCCTTTTATTGTTTGCGAGACAATCCCGCATGTAAGATAATGCGTCCGGTGAAAACTTAGTCAAAGAGATCTTGGGTTTACTCTCAACAGGGGATGAGGGTACACTGTAGACAGGAGACGCTGCAGGGAGAGGAACCTCCTCGGGTCTAAGACGCGGTTAGGTAAGGGGCGGGCGGGGGCTAATTTCGGCGTTAGTAATATGATCACGTGACAGGACGCCAGGTGGTCACGTGTGACACCTGCCGAGTTGCCCGGGAACTTTGCCGCCAAGAGATGCCTTGCATCTCCCGCCCGCGAGGACGCCGCGGCGAGATGAAGCAAGCCGAGACACGGGGTAGGATGTGCGGGATGTAGCGAGCGCGGGCGAAGATTCTTGCGGCCTCCTCCCCCGGGCGGACGGGGGTGCAGGGAAGCACGGTGCTCGGCATATTAAGACAATGACTGGGGCGAATAAAAGATAAGTTTCGATGGAAAACGACACGGTATGATTACAGAAACACCCATATTCTAGGATTAATAAATTAACATGGTCATGTGAGTAAATGTAATCAGCATAATTTTTGAATCACACTATGGCACCTATTATTTTTTCGAATTTAAAAACAAACACTGTAATTTTAAATTATCAACTCATTTAACATCACTCTGTAACATATGATGTCGTGCAACGTAGAAAATATGACTTGAGGAGATAAATATATTTTTTAAAAATGAAGATCAGATGTCACAAATAAGAAAATAATATCAAACTCGTAATTAAGTATGAAATATTTTTTAACATTAATTGATATTTTGAAATATTTTATGATATAAGTTCGATATAGCTAACGAAGTTTCAAATATAATAAAATGATAAAGTTTTTACACCACACGCGTTTACCTTATATGACATGCATTGTTTTCTCTTCATGTTTCTAAGTTTTCCTCAAGGTCTTTGGTCTCCTTTGACCCTCGGCCGCAGAAACTTGCAGCATCAGACCGCAGGTTCCGAGCATTTGCCATGCGGGCTGCAGATACCGAATCTTGGGAGACAGGGGAGGTCAAGTATGATCCCTTGCGAATCTTTGATCAAAGACAGGAATCTTGATTTAAATATGTATGTATTGTAAACAGTACCTTCATCATATTTCCCAATATGAATACGAATGTCTTTCGATGCACGCTACTGAAAAGAAAATTCAACGTTTCTGAAAGTAAAACTAGACTTTTGTAGGTTTTCTATAAAACTATATCCAACAATTATATTATACATTTTGCTAAAATAAATAGATGAAAAATTATCCATCGAGATTCAGATTTCAGACATCGTGGGTAGTTAATAAAATCATATCTTTCAGTGAAAAATTGTAATAAATAATAATAAAAAATAGAAGAGAGCTGATAGGGATGATAATGGAATTTAAATTTATAGATGTGTTATATTTATTAAAATATAATGTGTATTAATAATGCTATCGGGAAGAGGCATTCTACTGCTCCTAAATAACTCAGTATATTTAAGTACCGCAATTTGAATAAATAGAACATACATATAGCATAAATATATGTAATTAAGTAATAAATATTTAATAGTTGACGCGATTCCCCCTTTCCCCTTTTCTTGAAATCTTGGACGGGGGTGAGTCCACGTCCGGGGAAGGGGGCGAAGTCAAAGTAGGTGAGAGAGGAGGTGGGGTTACTTTTGTTTTGGCTCTCAGAACACGTCGTGGACATCGGGAACACATCTTGGGGGAATTAATAATAAGCCGAGATGGTGGATGTGGTTTACTTTAAGATTTCAATGGACTTTGTTCACGTGCCGAGTGCCATTTATTAAGACGCCTAAATTCGAGGGAAGAATAATTATATCGTCAGTTGGAAAATCAGCTTTGTGAATGAGTTATTTCGCGAATGTTTTTATGTTTTTTGCTACTATTTTACTATTATCGTAAACCGCTTTGCTTTTAAAACATATATACACCTATTTTAAATATATCATCTATATATTGTATTTGATTTATTTATTTATTTATTATTATATACGCCCTATTCAGGCATTAACATTATTTTAAATACAAATTAAATGTATTAATTAGAAAGATATACATATAAAATTAATTTTATCGAAAAATATTATTGTTGCTACCGAGATTCGAACCTGGATTATCTGATTATGCTATACCAACATAGTAGATTGACGACTAAGTTTCGAACATATATGTTACACTTTTAAAATTAATACATTTCATTTTTCGATAAAATTGATTTGATGTGTATCTTTCTAATTAATGAGTACATTTAATTTGTATTCAAAATATCACAGACCGTCTGTTCTGAATAATTACAACTTCACAATAAGAATGTGTTCTCATTGATAAAACTATTTTAATTTATTGAATTAATTGTTTTTATGTAATCTAGTATTGAATTCGACGCACAATTCTTAAAATTATTCTCATAATGCGAAGTAAACACCGTTGGAATCTGATAATTCGATGTCTCCATACCTTTAGATTGATACTTTCCCCCTTCCGTATATCTCCTCCATAGAATGTGCTCTCCTTAATAATGAACATAATTTGTAAAATAATAGAAAATTTCATCAGAAGTGCAATACACAAAAAAAAAAAATATCAGCATGTTTTTTCATAAACAAAATTAAAAATAAATATAAAATGTGAAGTAAAGCCATTTATCCGTCACCATTGAGTTAAGATACAAAAAATTGTAATAATGTAGTCCTATAAAGAGTTAAATTTACATCATAAATGTCGATTACCTCCGTATATTCATTCCCCAAAGAATGCAATCTGGAGACTGCGGAGTTAGCCAATGCATGTGTTCTAACATTACCCCTGTAATAGAACAATGAATTGTGTCTCGATGACCTCAATGGTGCGTGAAAGTCAAGCAGACCAATTTAATCAGTATCCCACAAACTTCAATATTAAATAAAGGATCAAATGTTATTTGGACATGACAAGCAGTATGTAATTTAAACCCAATAAGCCGAGCGGCAATGTAATCAGTAAGATTACTCCTATGCGGTCACAAAAATAATAAATCTAAGCCTAATTACATCTCATTCGCATCTTGGAACGTACGCACCCCGTTGGACACAACTAGAAGTGATCGACCTGAAAGACGGACCGCTTTTGTTGCCAGGGAACTCGCTAGATTTGATGACATCTTCGTAATGGGGGACCGCCGAAAAAGAATTTAAAAAATATGAAATGTGTGTAAGTACCTGCCTATTTGAATAAATAATTAAACATGCGTCCGTAGCGTATGAGTTCGTGGGGTACGTTAATGAAACATAAATAGAAAAAACTAAAGTAGTGGGAAAATAATTGCATAATACTGGTCAGCAAACATTAAGGGGTACATATTATAGATTTACAAATAGATATGCTGTACAAGTACGTAGTGTTTCAATAGCGCTGTTGATTTCCAAAATAATACAAAACGTCATAAATTCGACTCGCTATAGAATAAGCATTAATCATGGTGTCGCCTTCTGTCACACGTCCGCACGTTCATTTGTTAAATGTATTCAATGACACACACACCCCCTGGCTCCGAGTCTTGGCTGCCAAGTTTCCGGAAGTGGCGAGGGGCTGTTCCGGCCTCGCGAGGAACCAGCGGGGTGGGATCGGATAGGGGTGGTGGATCCCAATATGTCTCAGGAACGAAGTCTGCCCGGAATTACAGATGAGATGGTCCAGGCTAATGTGCATTTGAATGGTGTTGATAGATTCTGTCCCAACTATCAGCTTCTCTATGAATTGTGTCTGTACGTGTTACAGCCGAATTAAGGGTGACATGATTTATAGATTCACACATATCGAAAACATTAAATAGTCTATGGTGTAGAAATAAAAAAAAATGCACATATATTTTCAATACGAAAATAATATCGTGTTCATAAATCAGCAAACTGATTCAACTGGAAGTGAAATTTTGATCTATGGTCTTGATTTTTTTTGAACAACTGAACTAAACTTGATTCGAACAAGATAATTTCTAATATAAATAAAATGAATTAACTTGAAAGATAAATTAAGATCGAGATCAATAAAAAATCAATTTATCGAAATAATATTTTAGTTGCTACCGGGGTAAGTTGTAATAATCATTTAATTCACTAATAAAGCAACAAAATACGATTTAATGCCTTTTAAAAACAATGATGAATTTTCATGAAAAACGTTTCAACTAGTTTGCAAATAAACTTTATACTAAGTATAACCCTGTAACTAAACAAAATAAATGAAATTATACCTACTTTAAGTTATTTGTAGATTAGGTATAAATATTCAATGTATGTATTTTTATTAAGAGAACACATTCTTATTGTGAAGTTGTAATTATTCAGAACATAGGTCTGTGATATTTTAAATATATTAATTAGAAAGATATACATATAAAATCAATTTTATCGAAACATATTGTTGCGCCACCGGTATTTGAACCTGGATCTCTTTCCAAACCGGGGAAGGTGCATTATCCAACTATGCTACAGCGACGATATTTTTAGCGACAAATTTTCGAATCTATATGTTACCTTTCTGATATTAATACATTTAATCGTTACATTATGTGAAAGATCCATCTACCTTATTTTTACGGAATCTCAAATACCTATGTTCTGAATAATTACAACTTTACAATAAGAATGTGTTCTCCTAATAATAAAGTTGTATCAATGTGTCCAAAATTTAATAAAAATTGAATTGATAATTATGGCGTCTGCTATCAGATTACTCAAATGTATTTGAGATTCCATAAAAATAAGGTAGATGGCTCTTTCAAATAATGGTACAATTAAATGTATTAATATCAGAAAGGTAAAATATAGGTTCGAAAATTTGTCGCTAAAATTATCGTTGCTGTAGCATAGTTGGATAATGCACCTTCCCCGATTTGGAAAGACATCAAGGTTCGAATCCCGGTGGCGGAACAACAATATTTTTCGATATAATTGACTTTATATATATATCCTTCTAATTAATATATTTAATTCATATTTATGTATTTTTAAGTGTTTCTACATTTGACTTATATAATGACCTTCACTATTATATAAATATTAAATGATTTCCTTGGCCCAGAGTAAAAATATAATTAAAATAGTTAAATGATCTTTAATAAATTACTCCGTCCGATGCAAAATCTAAAATAGAAATATTACAAAAACATATTTTTCGTAATGCAATTGAATTGTTTATACTGAGGATACATTTTAATAAACTGTTTGACATGCGTGTATTTCAGTATAACTGACTAACATGATAATGCAATCAAGACTTCTGTATTTTTTTCTGCAATTTGGTTATTGGGTGTTGGCAGAAAGAAAACTAAGCAAAGATTCATGGAAATGATCACATGAACAGAACATCATTTCTTTATATTCATTTCTCTGTTTTGCATAGTGTTTCAATCATGGGATAGCGAGAGTATTCTACTAATTTATTATGTTATTAGAATTCTTTTAAAACCCTGTATACTTTATTTCTAATATTTTTGGTTTAGATTAAAAATATATATATTAATAATAATAATGGTTTTCATATTTGTATGATATGCAACGGATAAACCTGCCTCCTTTAGTAGACTTCGGTCTAGTTAAGGAGACAGTGAAAATCTCTTGCATTATGAAGCTTGTACGCCTTTTTTGTATATCTATAAGAATGTTTATAACGTATAATATGTACGTATATTAAAAATATGAACAGAATAAATAAAATAAATTGTACATTAATTATATTTATTGGAAATGTTGCATACATTATTTTTGAAATATCGTAAATCAAAAATGTATTCTTTAATAAAATATGAAACAAATAGAACGTTTTCGTGTATTGTAAACTTATATCATTGACAAATATAATGTTTTCGTGCACTGTAACTTATACCATTGACAAATACGATTTTATACAGGGATGTCCGTTAATCTTCGAGGGTGGCCAAAATGGCTCCGCTGACATCAATAAAACCGCTTTAAACGGCGATGAGTCTTCCAGTCAGGTGCGTTACTTTATCGCCAGGAGGCCAAACCGTTATCGTTATTGCCGTAACGTTACGTTATTGAATCGCTGGACTAAAAATCCGTACGTGCCAAAAAATTGGAGCCGTTATTCCTTAAAGTTATCCCATAAATCTGGGTAATCCGCCCAACTAGGTGTTTTAGTGCCCGCGCCTGAGACATATTGGATGGGTTAATCGTCAAGCAATGGAGACGAGTTTGTCTCTTTTGGGTCGGAGTTGAATTTAATTGAAATTTCCGTACACAGGTGCGGTCCTTGTTTTCTTTGTCCCAGAGGTGGGTCATATGATCATATTTCGTATCAAATGGTGATTTAACTATTTTTGAAGTACGCGAGATACTAAAATAGGTTAATAATTCCAGAGGACAACAGCGACACAACACCGTCGAGGTAAAATGGATATTTGATTATTCTGAACCTATTTGTTATGGCGCGGCATCAAAAAAACATCAATTTATCAAATAATATTATTGAAAAAATATAAATTCTTAGTTTTAGAGGCAAAAATTGTTTTAAATAGTTTAAAAGTCTACTAAATATACTATTATCTTCCAACACAAATTAAAACTAATTTAGATACGTAAATAAATCACCGGGACTCAAACCCGGAACTTTCTAATGCATACAGAAGTTGCGAAATTTCATCTTCTAACATTTTCCAAGTGAGCCATCTATTTTATTATATAGTTGGAAGCGACCATCTTTTAAAATGTGTTAGGTATTTATCTTTTAACTATATTTTGAAAAATCGTAACTTCACAAATAAACTATGATTTAATTAAAAATGAACAATTTATCACGTTATTCGCAAATAAAATAAAATATTTTATTTTTACAATATATTTGTCGAAGTAGTGTTATAAATTATTGCCGTTGACGATGAACAGAAAGGACAAAAATAAGTATTTTTTTTGTAATTAAATATCTCAAATAAAGTACACGAATACTAAAATCATATTAAGCGAAAAATAACAAACATACATGTCAACTTTTAAAATATTTAATTATCGATATAATGTAGGATTAAAACAAAAAAAAAAAAAAAAATTTTAAAAATAGTTAATTGTGCATTACATAAAGCTTAGAGATAATAAATTAGTAAATATTAATTTAATGTATTAATTATAAATATATACATATAAAATCAATTTTGTGTACAAAAATATTGTTTTTGCGCTACCGGGATTCGAACCTGGATCTCTATTTCCAATCCGGGGAAGTACACAACCAATTGTGTTATAGCGCCAGTATTTTTCATGACAAATTTTCGAACCTATATGTTACACTTTTTCAAATTAATACATCTGTCGTTGCATTATTTGATTGGATTAGAAATAGACATCCAGGTTCGAATCCCGGTAGCGCAAAAACAATATTTTTCGACAAAATTGATTTTATATGTATATATTTATAATTAATACATTAAATTAGTATTTAAAACATCACAGACCTATGTTTTGAATAATTACAACTTCACAATGAGAATGCGTTCTCCTTAATAATAATATAGTCATATAAATTTGTGTTTGTATGATCTGAGGATAAAACATAAGAGGTGTCCGGGAAACATGTTTCGATTAAAAATACTAAGAATATTAATATTTCACGCATTTATTGCATGCATATCTATTTATATAAAAAAAAACAATACGGGAACGTGGAAGTTCTATTTCATCAAAAATAATTCCAGCAAAATCTCTAGAAAAAAAGCAAAATGGAATGGATGTGTTTTAAATGAATAATGCATAATTGATTTATGGTCTATGTATTAATGAATTTCTTTCCATTATTTTACCGCTATGAATTATGATTTAAACACAAGCTGGGATAACGGTCTACGTATCATACGACGATTAAACCGTGCAAAGCTCTCAGTTCACCGTCTTTGAAGCGAAAATCTTACCTTAAAAGATTCCACTCCCTTGAAAGTTTACCTAGAGCAGTGTCCGAAGTGGCGGCCGAGAGCCCTCACCACTAGGGCCTCGGAAGCCCTCAAACTACCCCAACTACCCCGAAACTTGGTGCACCCCAGGGTGGGGGGCCGTGGTCAGAAGCCAAGAATGCGGGCTACATCCTCACAATAACCGCGTCGGCTGCGGAGAGGTAGCACGTAGGAAGCGGTTGAATATTGTATGGTTCTTCAGAGCGCATAAAGGAAATAATATAGATTGGTATTAATACGAGGGTGATTTTGTGCTCGTATTGAGTGCCCATTAATATATTGTTTTCGTAATTATAGAAAATTAGATAAGATGACGTATATTAGTTTATTATCAATCTGTTCTAAAATTTTTCGTCCATGTGTTGTCTTAATCGCCCACTCAGGGAAGGTCTTTTAATTATTTAACAATTTCTATGGCAGCCTTGGGTGCAATGCTTTTTTTGTAACCACGAATGCAATCTAACTCGTCGTTCATTTTTTCTCTAAACGGTTAGCGGACGTGCCTCACTCTGGTAATATTTTGCCCGTTATCAATGCCCCTGTGACACTAAGAACTACTACCGAAATAATGTCTACTGATGCTGATGCGCAATGGAACCAACAAATGGCGCTCATGTACCCCCCTAATATTTGTATAAATTATATGTTAAATGGTCATAATTTCTGAAATCAGAACGTATAAGGACGACGCCCTTTGCACCCGTTGCATTTCTCTGTGAGAGGAAAAACGGCTAATCTAAACTATTATGTACCTTGAATGATAGGTACCCTTTTTATATGTTTATATGCTGTTAATTTTTATCTATGCTTATTGTGTTACTACATGTTCCAATGTATATTCAATCTAAAAAATGTTTGAATATTTCAAAAGCCGCCGAAAGACAATAAAAAGTTATTTAAAAAAAATGTTTTAAAGTTACAATAGATTGATGTCAGAAAATTATGATTACAACTGGACCCGCGTGTTTGCTTTGTCGAGAGGAACTGGTACGAGAGTAACCACTCTCAGAACAGTTCCGGGTAAGGATGGGTCTTTTATATTGTCTATTATAATTTATTTATTTTACTTATGCAACTAAATTATCATACACTACTATTGTAAATACTCGGTGTCGCTTCTTAAATATCTTAAATTGTAAATAACACCTGAATCACAAATATCTAACAGTTTAAATGACTAATAGGTAAAATGTATTGGGGTTTTATATTCAAACTATTTATTTTACAAAAAATAAGACGAGATTAGTTTTATTGACATACATATTTATACATTTTTTTACATCATTCATAATAATATTAAGCTTCTCCATTTATATCTATGACTTTCTGGATGTGGCGACTTCAGTACTGTCATTTGTGGCTATAAAATGCTTGCTTAAAATGCCAGATCTGTGAGATGCGAGCAGGTTAAAAACGAACATGTTTTTAATATCTCTAGGTTAAGATTGCTAGAATGTTTTCTCTTTTATATATTCAATAACAGTACGTAAATATAAATTCAATTTAAAATGTGTACATTGTCTTTATTAAGAGTAAAAAAAAACATATTTTAGCGAAATCGTACGAGACGACTGACAAGTATGTTGACATATTTTATTATTTATGCTGTCTATTATGGTAAGAGAGAAATCTTACTTACCATAGAAATTGTTTATCCATGATTCTTATTATCTCATATAGATGTAATTTTTGTTCGTTTTGACCAACTAACTTACAAAGGTGGAATAATTACATCAAGATTTTATTTACGTGTGGTTTGTTTTGGGGAAAGCTCTATGATTGAAACATAGATTATATCGAGACCCTGATGGAGCAACGGTCACTACTGGCCGCGATGCGGCTAAAATAACCGCTCGCAGGGACTACTAGTAAGAAATCAGCGAAAGCCGATGAGACTCTGACGGCAGAGCAGTCATCAATGGCCGCGTAGCGGCAACAATCGGCCGCGAAGCGGTCCCAACAGCCTACAGCAGGCTTATCAGTATTATATTAACAATTTTATATTTTTTAAGTGGAATACTTTGCTAAGGTTTTGTCTGTGTTAAAGTAGCTATTTTAAAATATCGTTGGTTATATTGTATATACTAATATATTTTTGGAGGCTCACGCCAGCCTACCTATCTACCTTACACCAGAATAGGGTGCCTAAGTGATATCACATTTAAAATATTGGAAACGTAAGAAAATAATTTTTAAAATCTAAGGTCCTTTTTTGTACGCATTATCTCATCTCCGTATTTCATTTTTTTAACGATAATATAAATAAATGGTACGCGAATTTATTAATAAATTTTACTACTGAAGTGACTGCATACTTTTATGCTTACAAATTTTAATTTACATTTTTTTAAGTATGCAGGTACACGTACAAAAATCCGTGGGTCAATAAATTTCAATTTTTATTATAACTTCGAGAGCTATTAACAATGTCAGAAAAACTACACATGTTCGCAATCGTGTTTTAATCATTTTCCACTTAATCAAATTAATCCCACATTAACTTCTGCGTTTAGTTTTCACGGCGACCTTATTACTAAGGCGGCCATTAGAAAACTAGGGTTTATCTGGGCGTGAATTATAACCGAGTTAGCGATAAAACACCTCCGAACAATCCATTCCCGATGAGACCTTTGCTCCCCGCCTTCATCCCCTAAGCGCTAAACAATTTCCACGGCGAGCAGGAAAAGGTGGCAGTACCAGGTTAGGTGTTTGTCACAACCCATCCGGAAAGTGCGAGGCAAGGTGCGGCCGACCAAAACTACACCGCACTTTATTGCCAGGTTGTTAAGTATAACGGAAATAAATAACTGGAGATAGGCGACATTCGGTGTTCGGCTAAAACCGTACACCGAAATAACCAAGGACACGCTAACATGCTTATGTTCATTTCATCAAGTGGTAACTTATTATTATTTTAATAAAATAAATGTGTACTAAATATTACATCGGATTATAGTAAAAAATACAACAAATAATATTATATTAAGGAGAACACATTCCTATTGTGAAGTTGTAATTATTCAGAATATAGGTCTGTGATGTTTTAAATACTAATTTAATGTATTAATTAAAAATATATACATATAAAATCAATTTTGTCGAAAAAATATTGTTTTTGTGCTACCGGGATTCGAACCTGGATCTCTATTTCCAATCCGGGGAAGTACACTACCAATTGTGTGTACAAGGAGAAAAAAGTAACGATATTGACGAAAGAAAAACATTCATTCGTGGAATAATGTGCATGCATTAGATTTTTTTACTATTTTGCACCAAATGACAATTATATTAGCAAAAAATCTAAACATATATTTTAAAAGAAATCACATTGTGAAGTTACAATTTTAGAACATAGCGAAATATAAACGTGATAGAAAATAAAGACATCTCACTAAAATAGAAGGAATACGTAGATTCTAAAACTCAACGTGAAAGTAAACGGTGAACATTGTGTAATTGGTAACAAATTCTACAATCAAGTGAAATTTCCGGTATCGAGTCCCGCTGATAACTATATATTTTTGGATAAATAGATGTTTCTGTGTATCTTTTCAAATGATTAATCCAATTTGTTTTTATAATCAAAATCTTTTTTAATGCCTTTGTTGATCTAATCTTGTTTGTTGTATGTTGCCATGCGATGCATACAGTTTTCAAGATTGTTTGTTTCATATTGCTATGAAAAGATGAAAGAACATAAGGAAATTATTTACGCAACAATAAAATATCATATAATTAAGGTTTTAAGTTATTATGATAGGACCTAGGAATAAGAATAAGCATCAATTAAAAATCATTTTTATTTGGGGTGTATTGTAAATTGTATGTTTTATATATATATATAGTATTGATAGGTTTACTATTCCGTCTATCTACTCTCATAGAATTACAATCTCGATGTTTTCTCTGACACACATAATGTTAAGACTACTTGGTTATGTTGCGGTTCATGATTCTCTTAAACGATACAAAAAGCATTGGATCAGAAGAACACAACATCACTCCACAGTGTCAGGCATCGAAACACAAGCAAGTATTATAGGTAAGAGCATCAGGGCGTCGACGGTCCGGCCACCTTCCGGCGCCGGGCGAACCGGTTCGGGATGTGTGCGGTCGAACCGATTTAAATTTGATTACGTTTCTAACGTATTTGTTATACTTTGAGATACCTAAAAGTTTTAGTATATGGTAGTTAATGAAGGTCTGGAGGTGACAATATTTAGACACCCTAGCTTAATGACAATGTTCATATATATTTAATTATTATTTAATACGGATAATGGTATGTGTTCAAAATATTTTTTTAATACGAACAGAAAATTAACAGTAAAAATAATAATTTATTTAATTCATTTATTTATTAAAAAAGGATAAATTTCGAATTCCGCGTACAGTATATTACCGATTGACTTTTGTTTTTTTCTCAAGTTTGTAACTATATGAGCGATGTACGTGTCAAGTTTCGACCCTATTTAATGCGTAGTTTCTGTTTGACTGCCAATGAACCATTGTTTAACTTAACTAACACTTTTGTGACGCTCTGCGATTTTGTTTTTAAGTATTTTGTATTAAATTTTACGTTAAAAATACAATTAAGTGCAGTGAAGTAGTGATAATGTTGCAGACGGCCTTCGGCGAAGAATTTATGAGTGGTGCAAACGTTTTATAGAAGAGAGTCGTGAAGACGTGGAAGATGATGCCAGGTCTGGACGATTTAGTACAGAGCGGCAGCCAAATTTGTTTTAAAATTGTTCACCGCTTATTCGTTCATTTTTGGCCAAAAATATTATCACAGTGCTGCAACAGCCTCCGTATTCACCTGATTTAGTTCCTTATGATTTTTTTCCGAAGATCAAAATAACATTGAAAGGACTACGTTTTGACACCATAAATATAAAACAAAAATCGCATGAGTAGCCGAACACCATCTCAAAAATCGAGTGGAAATGGAAAAAACGGTAGCATAAGTGCATTTTATCCGACGGGAACTACTTTGAAGGAGACAAAATTGAAGTTGATCAATAAATAAATATTTATTTTATTAAACAAAAATTGTCGTTTGTTTTTGATCAAACCACGTATATTCTTCTTCTTTTTCCACGGCAGTACATCTCAGTGTGGGATTTATCCTCCTTCTCAAGTGAAGTCCTCTTCAACGACTCCTATCCCTGAACATTCTTTACCTGTACTCTGCGATCCTAATAAAGTCAGCCCACTTCTTACTTGGTTTGCCTCTCGGTCGCTTCCATTAGGGTGTCCACATGGTCGTGATCTGGTTTTCTTTTAATATGGCTAGACCACCACAGTCTTTGGGACCTACAGAATCTCACGATAATTTATTGCTCAATTAAATTTTCGAGCTCATGATTTATTTGTATTCTTTAAGTTCTATTCTCTAGTGTAGGTCCAAATATTTTCAAAAGTATTTTGTGTTCAATAATATAAATAAATAGTCATGATACGCAACTAAATAATAATCGTAATCCTTGAAGGACTTTAATCGTTGAATGACCAAGATCAAACGAAAGATGATAAATAGTATGAATTATTATATATGAAGTCACATTAAACTAGAGTTGGGATATTGGTTATGGAGAGAACTGCTTTAATTTAATGAATTATCTATATTTTATATATAAAACTGAATTTCTGTCTGTCTCTTAACCTACAGTCTTTGACCGATCCAAACCAAATTTTGTCATTTATCCTCCCCCCTCGATATTAATGCGTATTATATTGAATACACCGATCCCAAATTTAATATAGTTACTCTTTAGAAATCTGCGCAAACCTCTCCATTATTACCTCACCCCTGGTTTATGATGTTTATTATTATACTGAATGTTACCTGTTACAAATGTTGTTCGGTTGCACTCTAGGATTCTGGAACCTATATTATTTCAAAGATCTCCATTTTTATCTCAAGAAAGTTAATAATCTAATACACGTTTGCTTAGATTTTGTTGCTTCTCTGATCACCATCACTATCTATAATAATTATCACACTCCGTGAAGATAAATTTGTATAACAATATAATAAGTAGATAATAACAAAAATATTTGGGCCTAAAACCAGTCACAGAACTGATTTTTGTAATTTTAATTTCTGATGGAATAATCAATGTCACTGTATTGCCATCTGGAGGATTAATTAATAACTTCGCTAGCAGTATTCACCATCTAATTGATGGTTTGAATTTAGTTAATTTCAATTGACCCGTAATATATAAAGCATATTTTAATAGCTTCATATATACAGATGTGTTTTTAATACTTTTAATTTGTTTTTGAAGACTTTGACTATGACTCATTATAGAAAATTGCGTAATTGTTTACGGATTTAGAAAACTTTTGTTGAATTAAATCATTTATCTAAATTTACCTAAGAGGATCTATTAGAACACATTCTTATCATGAAGTTGACAGAATCTGTGATATGTTAAATATGAATTAAATATATTAATTTGAAAGATATATATATAAAATTAATTTTATCGAAAAATATTATTGTTGCGCCACCGGGATTCGAACCTGGATCTCTTTCCAAACCGGGGAATGTGCATTATCTAACTACGCTACAGCGACAATATTTTAGCGACAAATTTTCGAACCTATATGTTACCTTTTTGATATTAATACATTAAATCGTTCCATTATTTGAAAGAGCCATCTACCTTATTTTTACAGAATCTCAAATACCTTTGCGTAAACCGACTGCAGACGCCAGAATTATCAATTCAATTTTATTAAATTTTGGACACATTGACACAACTTTATTATTAGGAGAACACATTCTTATTGTGAAGTTGTAATTATTCAGAACACAGGTCTGTGATATTTGAAATGTGAATTAAATACATTAATTAGAAAGATATACATATAAAATCAATTTTATCGAAAAATATTGTCGTTGCGCCACCGGTATTCGAACCTGGATCTCTTTCCTAACCGGAGAAGGTGCATTACCCAACTATTCTACAGCGACAAATTTTCGAACCTGTATGTTACCTTTTTGATTTTTATTTTCTGAATATATTTAAATATCGAAAGGAATCTCGATATTATTTATGTAGTCGTCACTTTTTTCAAATAAACCTCACATGGAACGATTTCCGATACCGCCGCGCCATACACTTCCGGAATTTATATTTTCCGACATTCATTCCCTTTCAAAGAGGCACTCTTACCGAAATCAACGCCGTATATCATCCCTACAAATGTCCAAATAAAAAACAGCATCCCGTTTACTATCTCGTCTTCGTCTGGGAAGCAGCGAGACCCCTACAGCCAGGCAACCCTATTTTCTGCTAACAGGGTGACTAAAATAAAACTAAATTAATTTTAATATTTTCATACTAATAAATCTAAATTTAATTTAATTTGCTTGTTTAATTTTGTTATATCTATTACAATAATTTTAAATGTATACTCGTATTAAGGAATCAATATTATTCGAAATCGATGTTGATAAGAAAAGTGAAAAATTCATAAAAATTGCAAATGATTAATGTAAGCGAACTAAATGAAAATGCATATTTTGGAAGGCATGTATGCGAGTAATAAAGGGTTTTCTAGAATGGATAGAATACTGTTTTAAGCGTGAATAAAGGTTGTTGTGTAAATCAGTTCTGGCGTATTGTAATATGTGGATGAAATGAGTATAAAACTTTCAGATCTAGAAGAAATTCCAAAAGAATTTGGTATTGCAATAAGTGTGAGAACTGTCACCTTGGATTTGTGTGTATGTGTGTATGGCAGGAAAATATGTAGATGAGTGGTGGGGGGATAAGGCTTATGAGAGGCCGTCTCTGGGGGAACGGGTCTCTATTCCATCGCCACTTCGCAATAGTTATTAGTCGATATCTGAGTTAAATAATTGTTCATTACTGTAAATACGTTGCTGTATTAAATTAATATTGTTACACGAATCTACTTAGTTTCAATCCAAAGCAATTCGAGAGTACAAAAAGAGGATAGAACCCCAAGGGAATCTGATGGTACTTCCAAAGTTACCACAATAAGTGATAGAAATTTCATATTCTGTACTTTCTACACATAAAGTTTATTGAATGGTAGCCTATCAGCTATCTGTATAGCGGATTATAAAGAAAATAGATGGTTTTACGACGCAACTTCTGAAAAATTTCAGTGACCAGGAGACCTCGAGATCACCCTCCGTTTCAAAACTCAAACTAAAACAATCCAAAAAATAGACTCACACAGACAAAATCTACCCGATTCTTGTGGCCAATGAGGGAAGGGATTTTTTTATATGACACAAATCATTTGTGTATGCAAACAATATTTTTTTTTAAATATTTTATTCATATTAAAATATATTTGTTTTTACGAATACCCTGTGCAGGCGTAAAACGTTTTTATTTATTTTATTTTTCTATCGCGGGGACCTCGCGCGGCCCTCTATGCATGGCGGTAATTTCATATGTAACCAATAAAACGATACATCACAAAAGTTTACGATATCTCCTGAAAAGCCGGGAAATCTCGCAAACAGGATGAGCTGCGGGGGAGGTGGCGGAGGAGGCTGGCGCGGGGACGCTGGACCGTGAAATTTATGTGCCGAGACCCCGCCGAGTGAAGACACTCCAAGATTAACTATCATGTTATCGTCCTGGATAACACTTAATTATGCCATACTTTAAGAGGTCAATAAAATATTACCACCCCCATTGAAATGTTTGGGTATCGATATTCACTCATACAATTCATAGAACTTCCATCATAAAGAATAACACAAAATTCGTATTTTATTGCATGCGAAAATAAAATCAAAAATGAATGAAATATACTGGAAACCATGTCACAGTTCGTGGACTAGTATGGTACCAAGTTTAAGATCGGGTTAACACTTAATAAATAATTACAATATTAGATTTAACTACATACATTGTATTATTAATATAATATTATGATTCGTTCAAAACTGACGAGTGCGAAAGACGTTTGCATTACGGTGTCTGTGAAAACAAAAATTGCTTACCTACGCTACAGCAGCATTACAGTGTTCTAATTTTAAAATTTCTGACAAATGATAGGTACCTACCATTTATTTTATATTTGAAAAATGTACCTTCAGAACAAAAAGGTCCACATCCACTTTATTTATTCATTTCAAAGGAAATTAACACGTGCGTGAATAAATTACGCGTGACACATAATATTATTCTTATATAAATTATATCTTCTACACTTCATAAATAATTATAATGTCTCATGATGTAGCGATTGTGTGACGCGCGCATGTTGGCAAAAATGAGAACGTGGAAGGGATAAAAGATCGTCGCGCTCTCTCGCACCGGAGTCGTGGATCAGAACACATACTATATATTTGTACTTATACTTGTGAGCTCTGCAATAAACGGTATTATTGTCACATCGAGTTATCTTGGCTGCCTGAATTCCCGCACTCAATAAGAATCACCAGAAAGCAGTCCGAGAAGACATCATCCTATTGGAGCCGTATCAAACCGGTGCAAGAACTTTACTATAATTATAATTAATGTTACTTTTAAAATTAAGAATTATTTTATGCATTGCTCTTTATATTTAAAAAAAAATACTTCTTAACTATTACTAATTAAAAAATATTAAGTATTATTCCCGCTACAAGCTCTAGCGAAAATACAAATAGTACGCTAAACCTGAAATGTGTTGTCATAACATTGTATGTGTGTCACATCACTTGGGTCAATTCGATTATCTGAATAATCGCATCGGAACGCCAAATTATGACGGCAACTCGTGACGTAAGTTGTTAGGTGGTGTCCATGTTATAACCAAGCCGTCAAAACCAGCCACGGTATTAATTTTCAATTAAAAAATCCATTGACAACATATTACAGAAAGTTTTGTAACATATTTTTTGTTTATAGTAAATGAAAAATCAGCAATTAAATTAGAGATAGAAAATATTATTAAAACAAATCAACAACAAGATACTGAATATATGAAATATATTATATATAATATGACTACCAAGTTAAGTAAATATATAAACTATGAAATATATTATATATAACATGACTACCAAGTTAAGCTAATTGTATAAACTAAAAATAACTTTTTATATGACCAACACTTCTATATTTAAATATTAATATGTTTCAAGACCAATGATCCCTTCATCAGGATACAAATTATATACTAAAATTCATAATACCACCATAGACAAGAAAACAAAACTATAAATTTAAGTGATGATGAGACTAATTAGGAACTACTGTGAAAGCAAATTTTAAAAGTAACTATTTGTAAAAAGAGTTACTATTAACACTTTTTCTTATATCTATTTCTAATTTAAATGTAAAAAAATTTAAACCTTTATTAATGTCAAAGGAATGGATTATTTCCAAAAGATGATTGCGAATGCATGCTTGTATTTTTAATTTTAGTATATATACAATTTGTATCGTGATGTAGGGACCATTGGTCTTGAAATTTGTTGATAAATTAATATATAGTGGTTTAAACAGTGTTTTTTCTTATTATTTATATATGTTGCCACAAAGTAATTTTGCAAATATTAAAGAACTTCTTTATTTCCTATATAACGCAACTGTATGCACTTTGAAAAAAAAACTTTAACATTATAATAACAATGCCCCCTAAAAACATTAGAATTCATTTCTTTAAAAGGGTAGACGTAAAAATGCCTCTTATAAATATTCTCAAGTAATGGAATTGAAATATTTATACTATTACCTACCTGCACTGTCATCATTATCATTTTTACAAGCTAATACTTTAAATAAATCATAAATATCATTATAGTACATATACTAAATATAAAATAAAACTAGGAACGATGTAAATTACATTATAATATTGTATTTAAAAACATGTTATCAGAATTTGTTAGCATTACTACGTATTAAATCCATCTCGTGGGTAAGCCACCCTGAACTGGACAGCAGTAGAGTATCCCAACAACCCAACATTCTGAGGTAAGATCAATCACGTAATAATGATTCGATTCGTTCTCGGGTTTCAGTGAACGTGCGTTTGGGCTCATCAAAATTCTACGCCGCCACCGGGAAATAAGGAGACTCCAGGATAGGTGTAAGGAGTTTCGACGTTATGGGCAAAATATAAATCTATATATTTGCAGTTGGTAATAGAAGAATTATTATTATTGTACACAAAAAACGAGGGGGATTATTAAGAAAGATTTTAACACTGCTGTGTGCCTTGGGATACTATTCAGTGGCAAAATTTAATACCAAATTCGTTCAACGAACATTTTTATTTTGAATATGAATTAAATATATTAATTAGAAAGATATACATATAAAATCAATTTAATCGAAAAATATTATTGTTGCGCCACCGGGATTCGAACCTGGATCTCTTTCCTAACCGGGGAAGATGCATTATCTAACTACGCTACAGCGACAATATTTTAGCGACAAATTTTCGAACCTATATGTTACCTTTTTGATATTAATACATTTAATCTTTCTATTATTTGACAGAGCCATCTACCTTATTTTTACAGAATCTCAAAAACCTTTGAGTAAACTGATAGCAGACGCCAGAATTATCAATTCATTTTTATTAAATTTTGGACACATTGATACAACTTTATTATACTTCACAATAAGAATGTGTTCTCCTAAAAAAAATTTATTTTGTGTTCCGAAAATATTTGACAAATTTCCATTAGACCTTAAGGGTCTAAAGTGATTAACTACTTCAAACCAAAAATAATAAAGTGGTTGCTTGATATGGGTGGAGAGCAAAATGAAACTAATTTGTCATTTGTGCTAATCTAACTACCCACACATATTTGTCTCCCGCTATTGTATATTACAAACAATAATATTTTTATAACTTTTTGTTAATTATACTTTTTTCACATAACTTTTGATAACGTACTTAACATTATACTTACTTACCTCTTAACATTTACAACTTTTAAAAACTGCACAGGTAATTGCTTTAGAATATACTACGTCTAGTAAAGCAATTACCTTTATTTTTTAATATGTACTATTTATGCTACAAAAATATATATTGTAAATAGTAAATAGTACCATTTAAACAAATGTAAATCAATAAACCAACTGACCAAATAAACCTATATGGTAATATACGTATTATGTGTGACGTACGTATTCTTCAACCTTACGCATTTTACCCTAAACATTGATGTGGCTCACAATCAATCACACTGATTAGATTATAATTTACATCGAACGTAGTTTTTTTTTGTATTGCAAGCATAAAAATTATATTAAAAATGGAGTAGTAAGAAGAAAAAATATAAGAAATTATATATTTTAGAAAATGTATATTTTATTTTGGTGCTCTGTTTATTAGATGTTAGACTATATCTAATAATTTATATCGATATAAATAGATTTACTTACGTTCATAATTTTAAAAGAATGACAATGGAGTTGAAAAATAATCTACTAATCAGAACATAAGTATATTTATCGGATTAAGGTCATTTTAATTGCATATTCATATGAGACATCTTTAATTATAAAATGGAGTGATACTTAATTTTTAATTGAAATTTAAAGCTGAAATGTGTTGAAAATATATGTAGATTGTTAAATAAGGTATTGTATCAAATTCTACGCAGTGGAGCACAGATTTCAGCGTGTTCAATGAAAAGAATTTTATCATATTCATCTTTTTTTTTTAATGAATTGAAATAAAAAAAGACAATAGATAGTAGTACGCCAATCATTAATAACCAAATTAATTTATCGATTAGCCTCATATTAGGTATGTTTCCTTTAAAACAAATTAAATATCCATCAACACTGTATTTTTCCATCCCTTAATGTTCTGTCTATCTGTTTATGTATTGTCTCTCTCTTTCGCATATAATTTTATAATCTGTCTCTCTTGATGTTCTATTTAACTATATATGTGTTCTGTCTCTCTCTTTCACATGTAATTTTATATTCTATATGTATATATAAGTGCACTCTGTTTGTATTTATGATTAGTTTTAAATACGCCCTAACCTTGAGATAAGCGAAACCGGTTGACGTATAATAAATTTTGTGGTTTCATACAAAGTTATTGTTATTTTATTTCATATATTTATCTTTGTTACTTGTCAGAGATTAAAATCATTAGTGACTCACAATGTTTCAACTTGATTATTTTATTGTAGAAAAATTTCACAAAGTTAAATTCGATAAAAAAAATATTAATTTGGCACTCTGGTCATCTGGTATAATCGGACAAACGCACTATCAGCCGGTGTCTTGGTCCGGGAATGGCGAACGGGCGCAGAATATTACGGTCTCGAGTGGCGCCCGTAAGTGGATACACCGGTCAATTGATATCAATTGCCTTTGAGCATTATTGCCAGCGTTTATCTGACCGCTGGCCCGACCTGAGAATTTCAATAAAGCGACGAGGCCGCCCCCGGTGGCCCCTACGCCCACCTCGCCCCGCCCGGCCCTTTCAGCGAGGTGCGCCCACTTGTTTATGTTTTCCGCCGGAGGTGGGCCTGGTGCCTGGGCGCGGATCCTGGTCTCGGTGGGAGCGGCCGCCGAGTTATGTGGAGGATCGGGATTAATAAATGCTTATTGAAATCAAAGTAGTGTAGGTAATGAAAATATCAAATCCAATAAGGTTGGGAATATCAGTTAGTTTTTGTATTGAGATTAGCAGAAAAACTCTGAAATAATCAATTACTTATCTTAAGACAGTGTTTAAATATACCTATTTTAATTAAAACACTTTTTTTGTGAAGTTGCAATTTTAGAACATAGTTATGTGGTATTTTTAATACGAATTAAATTAATCAACTAGAAAGATACAAAGTAAAATCTATTTATCAAAAATATCTAAATGCTACATTTTTTTAAAACATATTAAATGTTTGTCGTATAAATGATGACTTAAAAGTTTCCGTTGTACAAATTGAACGTAAACCTACAAAATTCCTAGAATCCTAAAACTAAACTATCTTAATGATTTAAATCCAAAAGTAATATTTACCGAACACATTTATTAGTTTTTCCATGTATAAATTAAATATAGACGTCAGACAAGGTCCATTTTTGTCTCAGTAGGTTTTGTTCAGATAAAGTGATTTGGACGCGGACCCTGCCATCTGCTAAAATTTTCCTACTACTCAAATAACAAAATCTGGTTTACTGTGGTTAGCGGTACTTTTTATTATATTTTCCACGGCGTTGTTCCAAATTACGTACAAATACGTAATAATAATAATAATTACGATTAATATTAATATTTGTGTTGTACTTAATACACACAAAAACACGTCGTCAGTAAGGATCTGTAAAATAGCAGTTTTCTGTGCAGCAAATACGAGGCTCATTTTTTAAGTAAGTACCGTTGCCGAATATTCCCAGTTTAGCGCTACGGTTGCGATATTGCGCATGCCCAATGGTTTCCTTCATCTGTTGACTCACCACATGTAACGTTAGAGACATTCACATAGTATGGCCATCTTGCAGTGAGTGGTTGAAATGTTTAAGATAACAGATCAGCCCGCCGACTGTGAGATACGATCCGTGATTCGTTTCTTGAATGCACGAAACATGAAAGCTGCTGACATTTATCGCTAAGTGTGTCCTGTTTTGTCCTGATTTGGCGCAAAGTGATTTATTCCTTTATCTGAAGCGGTTCTTCGGTGGCCAGCATTTTGATGACGATTGTGAACTCAAAGACGGAGTACAGACATGGTTTTCATCCCAGGCGGCGTCGTTCTATGACGAAGGTATACAAAAATTGATGCCCCGTTATGACAAGTGCCGTAATAATGGTGGCGACTATGTTGAGTAGTTTAAGCTGTGTAGCGTCCGAAGAAAATAAAGTGTTGTAAAAAATATGTTGTTTCTATAAAAAATAAATTCGGTACTTAAAAAATTATTACTAATTTCAAAAAAAATTGTATTACAAAAATATATCAATAATTTAATTATTTTACGAACTCTTCCATTGTCTCGTAATCGTACCTATGAAGATTAATCTAAACTCATCACACACATTTGATATCCGGAAACATTCGCAATACGGGAGGTCCATCGCATTCAATCACATACCGACAGAGAAAAAGCCTTTGAGCATCCGTTTACTTCTGATCTGTTTGTCTAAGCAATTCATTCAATTACGATTGGCAAAGAGTGGAAGGGTACGCAGTACCTGCCGTTTGATCGGCAGGAATCTGACCCGTCCTCCAAAGCAAATATCTTCTCTTCAAAAGCTTTGATTTCAATGACCAGCCTCCCAGATCGAAGAAAAAACGGAGCAAATAAAAATAAGACAGCCTTTTAGACGACTCTGATTTTTATGGGCGAGGGAAGCGGATATTGACGGAGGGCTGGAGGGGAGAGAGTGGAAGCCTCGAATCGGAAAGAAACCTATATTCGAATAATGTTGTAAAAGTCGTAGAATAAATGTTGTGTGAACTAATTTTATATTCATGTCAATAAAAATGCATTTGCATTCTTATTTTTTATTGCCAGCCGTTATTCTAATCTTTTATTAAAAAAATAAGTTTGTAAATTTATGGTCACCATTATTGATATTGAAATGGTTAACATTTTGCATAATATCACAATAAAATAGAATACCATTTATAACTCAATATTTAGGATACATTTTACATTACTGTATACTTTGTGTATAAAAAAGATGAATAGCGAGTTCAGTAATTTGAGCGGTCAATCAATAACTTTCAAGTAGTTAAGTCATCCAGTAATCCTTTTAGAAAACAATAATTTGGCCATTACATTATCTACGTCAGATGAAAACATCTCTTCGGCAAAAGATGTATTAAAACCTCCCCCCGATATTTGATTGAGTGACACTTTTGACGGATTAAGAACAAAGACTTGCGCCGAGTCATGCTGGAAGAAGGGCAAATTAACTTGTATGCAATCCATTAAAATAAATAATATAGTATAAAGAACAGGAGTACCGAACTACATTAATTAATAGGTCGTTACAGCTATTCGCTATTCATATACTGGGTTATCAATGCGCTGGAGATTGTTATTTACTTCATAATTTTTCCCTAAACTTGAAACTAGGGCGATATTTTAAAATTCTTGCTATGTACTTGTGTAAGAAGAAAGAAAGTAGAAAGAAGAAAAGAAAGAAAAAATAATAATAACCTATCTCCGTGGGAGTACGCAGTCCCACACACAACTCTTATTCCCACTAGACTTTTTTATCTTGATACACAACTCTTGCTTCATCTACATTCATGCATTGTTCAGAATTTTTACAGAACTATCTAAGTGGTCGATCTCTAACGTTTATAATATATGTATGGTTTTTGTATCTTAGAATGGGAGATTTTAGATTATTTTAATGAACCAAAATAGAAGTGTTCCATCTTTGAATTATGAAATAATATTTGAGGGGTTTGGAACATTAGTTGCGGGACGAGGGGCATTCTACACACATTCTTGGTGGAAACATAAATACTTTAGTTTATGACACATTTATGCAATATTAAAAGTATTTATTCTTCGAACATTTAATATTTGTGTAAACAAGACGTATTTTATACATTAATGCATATTGTAAGCGTTTAAATTTTCATTCCAATCGAGTAATATTTTTAAAAAAGTCACAGAATTATTTGATTACGAAAGTGGTACCAAAGTGATCACATGGGTAACACCAAAATAAAAATATTGGGGTAAGAAATTTGCGTTAGTTCATGTCTATATATTAGGTGGTCTGTGGAAATAACAGTTTTTGTGTATCCCGAATAAAATTCAACTCTTGAATAATAATTTTTGGGCGTTCGACAACAATAAATTGAGACTAACTCGTCTTCCTCAGAGACCATCACCATTGTCAAACACGTCCCCGCTTATCGTGCTCTGTAATTAATGCTGGCCAAATATTTACCTGTTCTTTCAAGTTTTAATAACCGGAGGATCGGATTATGATCAAGTTACCGACGGCCCCCTCCCCCCACTCCCCGTCACTCCTCGCCCTGAGGGCGGGTGACGAGGGGTGGATTGTTTGCACCGCTCAAAGCCTAATTGTGAAAGATAAGACTAATGCAAATTTTATAAATCGATTTCGAAGAGCCCTCTCGGAAAGAGTTAATAGTCTATGCGAATGTCAAATAGAGTTAGTGAATCGCTCCATTCTTTGCACTAATCACAGTAATATATACTTTAGGAAGAACACAGCAATAAATACTTTGGGTCAAAAACGATTTTCATGAATTCTTTTACACTAATTGGCATTGATGAAGAGATCATATTTAGGGATTGCAAATTTAGATGAAATAAAAAAATGGAATATAAAAATTTTTGAAGTTCGGTCGAATTACGAAAAGAAAAAAACAAAAAATTATTTTACAAACTAAAAATAAACTGTTTTTTCTCAAGGATTAATTTTAACCTTTTAACTGCCAACTCTTTTTGAAGTGGAAGATACCACATAAGGTCACACTAGGCTTTAAGGGTCTTGACTTATTTATCAAAACCTGGGACCTGTCGTCTACAGATGGCAACATGATTTAAAAATATGACTTTAATCCCTGCAAGTAATCCAAAAGTACGTGTTAACGTGCTTATAGCTTGGCGTGACATACAAAGTTTGGCGTATTAACGCGCTCATGGATTTTAAAAGGAAGACCTACTATACGTTAATATAACCAATTTACCCGATAACACTTTCATATGCATTGTGATCGTTTAAGAAGTCCCGTGGTTATGTTATATTATCCATACTACCCATGGTCCCACCTATTCCGGATAATCGAGGTTTTACTGTTTATCTCAAATAACGGTGGTAAATTAAAACTGATCCAATTTACCTTGTTAATATATATCTATAATTTAATAGAAGACCAAGGGAGAATAACTAAATACCTACACATCGCACACAACAAAACAAATCTCAATACTGATCCGCCAGTTTTCGGACATCTCTTTGATAATCTTTTGTCTATCGGGTCGGCGTCTGTTGTCTGTTTAAGTGCCGGCCGAGTGCAACGGTTCCTTTAATAATAGAGTTATTTCTCTACATCGCTTTCTGAACACTCCTATTGTTCTGCGATTAGGTACTTATTATATAGAAGATACTCTGTGATCATAACAATATTTTATTTTTTATATTTAGAATTTGGAATTCGCTATAAAAATTTTGGAATTCAATTATATTTATGAGAACGAATTGCGGAATTCTCAAAATTTCGAAATTTCGTATGCAACCCCTAATTATATTATTACTTTCAGATATGTTAAAAATACGTTTATATTTGATTAACCACATAATAAATACAAGACAATTTCTGCTAGACAATTCTAGAATAACATTTTTTTCTCGCGGTTTCAAATGAAATATTGTATTTTTTTTTTCACACTCGGTATAACAAAATTTCATTACAATGAAATATATTTTATAGTACATAAATTTCATTATAATAAGATTTGACCTGTACTATACTTCGTTAATGTTGCTACAAATATGTATACATAATCTAAATTTATAATATTTAAAACATTCATGTTAATTAGTTTCATATTCTTGAATATTGATTTACTAGCTATAAGAACTTATTACAAAATATTTCTACATTACGTTCAAGAAAATAAAATTAATTATTTTATTATTATTATTATCATCATAAGTTATTAATAATATTATACCTGTGTATTTTATCATAATTAAATAGTTAAAATCGAGTAACAAATGAAAACAAAAATATGATATTGTTAGAATATTATTATTAACGATAATAAATTTTCTATCACTTCCCTCAAACATCGCATATCGCTGCGCCATCTTTCGGTCGTTAGCCGAAGGAAAATAATTATAGCATCCTGGAACACAACCTTATCCCATTGAAAATTCTGGAACGTCTATTTGCAAAGAAGTTTATATTCTCCACTGATCAATTTGGTGTGCTTAAATATTTATGCAGTTATTTTTACATTAATTCAGGCTTTTCTTAAACTGTGCAAAAATAACATTACACTATTGTTTATAAACTAATTAAGATATTTTTTAATATTTTGATATTTTTATAAAGACAGTAGTGTTACTAATATAACCATTTAACAGCATTAGGAAATAAGTAAATTATATATATTTTTAATTGGCCTTTCAAATAAACTTTTATGAATATGTAAATAATAAAGTTATCGAATAATCTTATTTTTATTTCACTGCTTTTATGTACGTTAAATATCCATACACATCGTATCCATCTACGATAGAATTAGCATTTAATGAGTCAGAATTATGTAATAGATTTGGTAAAGGGAATTTGTTTTTTGTGATTTTAATAAAATATACAGAAGATTTGTTTAGGAATATTAATTAATGCGTTAAACAATTTCTAATCGCGACAGTATTCAAATGGCTTTTATCAAAGACATACAACACATAAAACACCCTGAATAATCCGAATGTTATCAGCGGTGTAACGCAGCATAAGGCGTCTGGAGCAAATTTAATTTTATCTTCCTTCTTTCTGTTTGTAATTTGCTAAAATATGGTTTAATAAAAAAAAAAACCATGTGTTTGATACGTATAATTTATTTTTAAAGCGAATGTACACACTAAGTACTATTTGTAATATAATAAATACTATACAACTAGGGAACAAACAAAATTTCCTCGTCATAACGATTACTCGCCATATCCGTGATTCAATTGTATATAATATATAACATATATATATATATCTATTTATTGCTAAGAGGACAAAAAAAACATTTTTTATTAGTCCTGTTAGCTGACATTTTTCCAATGTAAAGGTTTATAATTGATAATAATTTTGCTTTAAAATGACAAGTTATCGTTTCTATAATGCTGGGGTATACCGAAATAAATTTAAGGTTTGGCGAATATAAGACAACCAATTATGCGGCATCATTTGTAGAGGGGCGGGGTGTGAGGGGCAGTAAATTGTACGTATTTGATACATGTTTAAATGACTGTAAGTATTTTAATATTATGTTTATTATTAGTACTTACATCACAGAATACAATATATATTTCTTTTAAATCTGTCACGTAAATAAGTTTCAAATACATGCGAAATACTAAAATAAATCATTACGTAGGAAGGGTCGAAATTTATAAATATTTATATTCGTCATATATTTTTTACATTAAATTCAATCGTGACTAAGATAGGCTTGGAGACGATGGTATGACCATGCATCAATAAGCATACGCATTTCGAATTACCGTCAGGAATGAGTACAATAACAAGACCATTACAAAGAGAACAACAATAACAATGAGAAAGGCGACACCGTTTCGGACATTTGCTTTAATCATTCTAATGCGTCTCCGCGCGCGATTTATTATCTACTCTTTGTAATGTAGACGATCCATTTTGCCTCAGCCGGGCCCTGCAGTGGCTCGTACCACCCTGTACAACAATTAATCCTAGAGGCCTTCGTCTCGGAAAGATATAGCAATTAGCGAAATAAAAACAGTACGTCATGAAAATAAAATGTGAAACTTTGTCGCTGATAATTATTCATATCGCGGGATAAATACATTCGTTAACGATATTTGATACAAATACAATTACGAAACAGCTAAATAAAATCCGACAGAAAATAGTAGGAATATAAACAAAATCATTATTAACAAAGATCTACGTGTCAGATATGTTAACAAAATACAAGTAATGTTTTAGAAATTGGACAGACGCCCAACATTGTACCATTTTATGTATCACGAGAAAGCAACATGTGAAAACGTACTCCACTTTAAGTGAACTTACGAAAATCATCCGAAATTATTCGTAATAAAAATATTAATATATTTACGTACTGGTATTGATTATATAAAAGAGAAAACATTTAAATAATCTTAACCTAGAGATATTAAGAACACGTTCGTTTTTGCCACACTCGCGTCTCACAGACCTAGCCGTACTATACAGCCGTAATGACACTACTGATAATAATAATAATAATAATAATGTGTTTATTCCAGCGTACTGTATAACATAACGTAATGTATAACATAATATGTTATGAAATAAATATAATGCTATGAAAAAGAAAACCAAGGAAAATAATGACACCACCGATGTCCCCATATCTAGAAAGTCATTGATATAGACGTGGAAGCGTAATATTATTATGGATTGCAAGTATGCTTCATGACAAGTGCACGTGAAAAAATAATACACTAGATCTCATCTTTAGATGCCTAGTTATCAGAGTCTCTTGATGTGGGTGATATTTTTTTTAATTTATCGTATCGATTAGTAACGTTGACATTTGTAATGTTTTAAAAAATAAGAGTAGGTCTGAGTCTTCAGCATAATATGCAATATTGATAAATGAGTCCAATATTTCAACAACTTCAACAAGCTAGGTCCATTTAAGATATTTCGAGATAATATAAAAAACATTTACACCTACTTGTAACTTGAATGAAAACTGTGAATACAGAAATTATTGTAACTTTTTTACACGAATTTAAAAAAAAACAATTTGTTTAGGACAACAACAATAAGGTAGAATTTGTGGGACTACATTACAGGTAAATATACTGTAATAGGTGGTAACCAATTATTTTTTTGATTGATAGACTCTTTCTATGTATCTTACTAATTAATTCATCTTATTTGTTTTAAATATAAGTTCTAAAATTGCAACTTCACAACAAAAAATGTGTTGTCATAAAAAAAAATTATATCGGAGATATTCCGGATTAATTAATTTTTAATATATTGATTTACTTTGGCATCACCTAACGTGTATTACTCAAATATTTTTAGGATTCATTGCATAATAGTAAGTTGATAACTATTTGAAAATGGAATAACATAATAATAATAATCTGTCATGGTTAACATAGCGAATTTGATACCACACGACAAGAGAAATTTCCGGGGTCGTGTCCCGGTGGTAACCAAATATTATTTTAATTGATAATTTTTTCTGCACATTCTTCTAATCAATTCGTATAATTTGTATTAAAATAATATTTGATATGATATATAATATTTGCAATCCAAAATTGACCAAAAATGTAGTGGAATTATACGGAGGAAACAGCGTTGTCGCCGCGCCGCGTGTTGCCTATACATCAGGGGCGCGCCTGTAGCGACCTGCGGGGATGATGCGGGCGGGCCGCGGGGGGAAAAGTTTTTAACTTTCCCGGAAAAAGTTTTGAAAATCGTTATTTTCCCCGGCTCCGTGCGAATGCTCCGGCTCCCAGCCGCTCCCGGCCTAGGATTCTCCACGTTGAAACGCTCAACATTTCCATCTAACTTTATTGTAATTTTTTTCATATATATATATATTAATTAATAAATGCCCCTTTACCTTGGTGTTCTGTCAAAAATGTCGGAACGTTCTACATAGTTCACATAGATACAGGTTCACGATAATCATGAAGCGTTGCGACAAAAGTCATGCCACGTTTGACTTTTCTCTAAACCATGGAAACAAAAAAAAAGACAAGGTACATCGTGTGGGTAGACAATGCTATCAATATACTTTTTGGATAGCGAGTGATGGCGACAAATTTTGTGACTATTGTGCATAATAAATCCTATACACAACAGAAAATTAATAAAAATGATTGATTTTGGTAGGTCCTTGCCACGACACAGACTCATTGAATTTGCCGTGACCAAAAATCTAGCTGCCTGTGGAGACAGCATGATAAAATTTTGATTACGTAGACCAATAAAATAAAATTATTATTATTGTATTATAAGTAAATATTATTATATTAAACTTACCTAGAATATTGCCGAAATAATTAATAATATAATTGTTATTTAAATAAATCTATAGCTAAACGAACTAATTTATATCAGTAGTAATTGAATAAAAGTATTTAAAAAAAATGTTTTGTGTTTTCAATGAAATGAGTTCTCAAGCAGTCAGCGTTGTGTGTTGATTTAACCGGGCTCTTATGCCATATATACAGCATGTAACAGACCTAGTCCATAATATTTTATTTATTTATTTTATTATTAACATAGTGCTTACATAAGCACTCCTATATATGCTCTAATATAAACAAGATTAAAGTATTTTCTTTTACTAAAACTTATCTTTTACATGTTTAATCAGTATCATTTTAAATCTATTCAATTTCTCCTCCTTTATTAAGTTTTCTGGCATTTCATTAAAAATCTTATCGCACTATACAACATCGATTTCTGAGATTTGGCCTTCTCAGTCTATTTCTCTTCGTCTTGCACGATGCTCGTGCTCATGATAATTTGCATCAATTTTTCGTGCAAATTCCACTGATATTTTCTTATTGAGGGTTTTGTAAATAAATACCATTATATTAAAATATATTTTCTGCTTAAAGGTCATCATATTCAGATCTTTCAGCATTGCACTGATCCGAGTGTATCTACTTTTCTGAGAATTATTCTCAAAGTTGCATTTCTTCTTCGTTAGCCAAAAACAAAATGCTGCTGCAGTAGTTGATGTGAGGAATAATAACAGAGTTGTATACTATTTTACAAGACTCAGTACTCAGTACAAATCTTCTGATTCTTTCCAGAAGTGAGATTTTCTTAGCAATCTTTTTAGATACGTATCTTGTATTTTGCGATAAATTCAATATTGAATCTATTGTGACTCACAATTTTTTTTTCAGTCACTTCCTTCAGACTTTCACCATCTATGATAATTTTTGGTGTGTTTTTTTTTAAATGTACTAGACATATATTCCTTGAATATTTTCGACACGTAATTAAGTCAGGTACCCATCCACCCATAAAATATTGTGGATTAGATTTATTACATCCTGTATTTAATCATTTTGATCAACGTTTAGGATATCATCGATGAATATCACTAAAACTAGCACTTAGCATTAGTGAAATAATTCTCACCTTTTGTACGACGGTCATACTTTTAAGGGCGTAAGCCGCATGCACACATATTTCAAATAAAATAGTTGTATAATGTTTTGACACTTTGTCACTTGACTTGATATAAAAAAATATTGCCCTCTGAATTTTCCATTTTGTCAAATAAACCAACTGAGCTTTGCATATCCTAACTACCTACCTACTAACTATTCTGTATAAATTTTACAAATACATTTTTACTATTTTCATTTACGAGCTTACATCCAGTATGTCATATTTATAAGTAATTGATTTATAATCATTAATTTTTTAAATAAATATAATTTTAAATAGTATTAGATCAATTATGAAAATGTTACTACATATTCCTACCTTTTGTGCCAAATATACATTGTTACTTTCAAATGTCTTATTAATAAAGTGTTAACTTTGTTGACTCATCTAAAACGACACAATATTTTTTTAAACGTACAATATTCCCCCAGAATTCTACAAATTACGCTATGAAAATCCTAGAAAGTTTGTAGGAAAAAAAACATACCGCCTGTTTATACCCGACTGTTCTTTATTCAGTTGTCATGGTAACAGCTCGCAGCCTCTTTTTCAGAACACATTTACAGCGGCAAAAGTTTCTTATTCATGGACCAAGGCACCAATAAATATAAAGAGAACCCGGTTCAGACAATTTCCTAGCAATAATAAAGCAGGAGTTGAAACTTTCCGAGTTTGATATATCAAAGGTATTTTAATTACAAGGAAGATTTTCCCTAGGCACGTGTCATTTGAATGAAAATTTCAATATCTGTCATTTAGAAATATCAGAAGTTTGTCTGAATTGAAGTTACTTAAAAAATTCACGAAGATATAATTAACCAGAAAAAATAATATATTTCGTCAAATTTTTCTTATTCCCAAGATCTAATCTATTCCTAGCATTAAAATAAATACTTATTATTTCACATTGTATTATTATAGATTTTGATTATATTTTATATAAATGTCGATAGCCACCTCCATAATTCAAGATCTTTCTTATTTGGGGGTGCACATCTCTATTGTTGTTATAAACTCATACATAATATTTGTATTAAAATCAACAGTTGTTTTGAAAATAAATAAATATATATATGGTTTGGTTGGTACCGGGCCGCTATTTGAGAATCCCCTCGCCATTCCCACTTAGTTGTAGATTCTACGTCTCCACCTCTCCTCTGGGATGCGCTTCCTCCACGTTTCGAACTTGTTACTTATAATCCATTGTCGCCACGTACTGATTTGGAATTAATTGGCTTATAGGCCTGGGTCATCCGCTATCCTTATCGGGAGATCGTGACCAGCGATCGGACACACATCCGCAATCCGTTTGCGACATCATCCATCATTAGTTCCGGAGTTCTTCATCCCGCACCCAAGAGGGAAATAAAACATTTCTAGTATCCCATTATGGATTTATCAAATTACGAGTTTAAATTAACTCGTTTGACGGCCGGTAGAGCCGCCGCCATGTAGCCGCACACACAGTACACAGAAGTATACACTTCACTCTTTCAAAAAACCAATCGAAACATGAGGTAAAACGTGCGAACAGTTCCTTTTTAGAGACCTGCGAAAAATTTAGAAATCCTCTCTTTGGCAACATCACTCCCTCCTTCGATATATAACATTTTAAATTTAAATACCATCTGTTTCAAATTTTACATAGATTTTTAGGACCCTGAGTAAAACATAGGCACCCTCCCCTAGCCATCTCACCTACTTTCCCACCCGATATAAATATGTATAATATTGAACACCATCCAAACTTTGTTTAATTGCATACTAGGATCATTGAAGATACTCTGGAGACAGCTATAAGGGCAACCCAGGACAGTGCATTAGGAGGCGAATTAATATATGTATGTGTATTATTATATATAATCAATATATTGTTAGAATCTAATCCCCAAAGTTGTAATTTTTACAACTCGCCAAGTTTATATGAGGTAAACACTGAATCGCAGCTTGTTCGATGTCGACCCGCGGGACCGCTCAGCTGACAGCGCCACATGAGCTCTGCGAGACGCACGAGGCGGCGCGTTGCACGGCCGCGGTCGCAAATCCATTCGTACACGATCAAAGGAATATAAGTGCATTATCTGTAGAATATTGTAGCATCTAATTTGCATTGTACTCTCTTCCTATGCAGAAATGATAATGGCTAAGGGCACCCAGTTCTAATCTGAAAGTGACGTCACGGGTAGTTGGGATGTACGATGGAAGCAGTCTCCATTTGGAATGGAGGAATCTTCGGCACATGCGTGACGGCCCACGATCCCATTCAATAAAGGATCAAGTACGCACGGATTTCGAAGCTACGTGACCATCATTTTAACTTAGTTGTAACATCAAGAGAGAAGGACAGTTCACCACCGTGGACGTGGGATCAATCGTCTTATCCGAGAGGCTCGCCACAGGAATCATGCTTAAAATGTTGGCTTTATTATTGTTCCACATCCTTGTCATGATTTGGGTACAGATGCCAGAATGGCGAGATCGCTTACTTGATATTTATTTTGTTTAAACAATATTGTTGTAAATTAACCTCTTTCATTAATTAATTTCGATTCGTAGTCCGAATTACACAACACTGAAATAAATTTACCACGCGTGAAAGAAAGGTCGTCAGCTGAAGGTAAGTGCGCAGGATTCAATTCTAGCCGAATCCACATTTTCATGTAAACCACTGTCTATGCGATGGCGTTGCCTATAGGAGCCAGAACGCATCGTAACAATATATATATAATATTATGTCAATAATGACGTGAACGAAGAAAGAAGGAAGAAGAGGAAATTAATAAACATCTTATTACTATGTTTAAATACACGAAGCAAAGAATACGATGAACAGTTACCCAATTGCATTTGTTTTAATTGAATTTATTACTTAAATCTTCGTCCATCTTTCAATGAGGCGTTCTCAAATTTGTTGATTTTACAGCATACGATATATTAACAAAATATAAATAAAAAACAAACGCGTAATTTTTCACTGTTAAAAAATAATTTAAAAAATTATCATACCGGTTTCTGAGATATGTTTTGATTTAATGACCACGTGAGGTGTATTTATTCCATAAATGTTACTTATTATTACTGTCATTTGTAAGAATTACACATCGAAATAAGAGTGGTTACGTCAAAACGTTTTATGTAATATTTCTTAATTGTAATAAAATTCAAATATGCCTGTTTGAATGGATTATGGGTAATGCAACTAATTTTTGAACGACGGACAACGAAATTATAAAAAAAAAGGTTTTTTGAATATTGCCTAAATTTTGAAATATAAATATCGTAAAAGTGTCACTAATCTATCTTATTATTCCTGCGCACTCTCATCTCTTCAATAATAAATTGAACTCCACTCCAAAATGTGCCCAATTCTCACCCATGATATTTTTTTGTTTCTGTTGAACTTTTCTAGAAGTTTATCATTCCTAAACCATTATACTCGGTATGTATACTGAAGACCCTTAGGTAAAGAAGAACGTGTTGGCTCACATTTCTGTCAAAAGTTAGCATGTTTAGGTGTCTGCTAACTCATTTTGACAAAAAGTGAGTTAATTTGTTTTTACTCTGAGGTAAAACTTGAGTCTTATTATTTCCGTCAGTCATCTTTATTCAACAGATGTCGTTACTTTAAATAGCTATATAAAACATTACATACACTTCACGATTACTCGTTAAATACTGATTTATTTTTGTTTGAAAGATTATGAAAGTAAAATAAAGAAATCTGACCTTCATAGATGGTCCAGGGACAGCAGCATCGTGTGCTGATGAGGTCCCTGCGCCTGATGGAAGCTGCAACAGGTGTCTGATGCTGTAACTCGTCTTATTGCCACTCTTCCGCCCTGACATCCTAAAAAGCCAAAATAAATTTATACCTACTGTAGGAAATTTAAGTACCTGGTAAGTCTTAAAGTTCTATAGTTGAGGAAAGGAAATTAATATTGTCAAAAAATTAATTACATTTTTTATTTTTTTATTATTTTTTATTTTTTTACATTTTACATTTTGTTTAATTTAAAATTATTTATTCATAGAACCAATATGAAAATAATTATTATAATGTCGTGTGAACGTGTAGTAAGTCGATTACTTAAAATGTAATAATTAAGCCAACTCCAACGACATTTTGGAAGACACGTAAATTAACACACATAAAACAATAAAATTGTTTTAATAATAAATACATAATATAATTGCAACATCTTAAATATTTTAACGTGGCTTGACCACTAGACAACTGCGATTATCCAACGATGTGGCCTATTGCATCGCTCGAAGAAAAGTATAGGCATTCGGAGGCTTTCACGCAGCAGTGAATGGAAAACAGCTGATGATGATTTGTATACAAGATTTAGTTAGTAGAAAATCATCAGTACATAATGAGAATTACAAAACAGAACCGGGTGCATTATCCAATTATGCTACATAGTTATAGTTGGATAATGCACCTTCCCCGGTTAGGAAAGAGATCCGGGTTCGAATCCCGGTGGCGCAACAATATTTTTCGATAAAATTGATTTTATATGTATATCTTTCTAAGTAATATATTTAATTCATATTTTAAAATATCACAGACCTATGTTCTGAATAATTACAACTTCACAATAAGAATGTGTTCTCCTAATAAGACTTTTAAATTACCTAAAAAAATAAAGTAATTATTGGAACAACTTATTATTAAAAAATAATTCAAATGCTATTATTAGCAAGATTCTAAGAAGAAATGTTAAACCTACCAGCATACCTTAAGTGCTGTCTTAAGTGTAATAAAATAGGTACAAATATAATATAAGAGGTATGTATACAGTGCAATTGTGAAATCAGTACAAAAGCATTTACAACATAGGTAAAGACATATAGTGAACAGTGATTCTAAGAAAAATAAAATAATAAGATAAAATTACATAGACAATTCAAAGTACACTATATACATAAGATCAGAATATAAATAGCACGTTTATAAAAACAGTAAGGTAACATAGACAATTCAGAGTAAAATTAATGTAGATAATAGAGAGACATAAGTTGTCACATCCTTCTCACACTAAATTAATAACACAGAATGCAATATTAAATAGAGTACAAGGTAGCCATTAAGCGACCGAGCCATCAAAACACTCAGAGGGACACTCACAAGTGGGAAAAAAAGACGAGACACGATGACGCTTCGAGTCACGCTGTACGCGGTACAGACCAATGGAGTTACATAGATGCTGAGATGCAAATGATCAGCAGAATAGCGCGTGAGGAGGCAGACCAACAAATAATAAGCTCGTGATTTCACTTGCGATCATAATACAATAATGTCACCTATGCACGCAAGATAAATTAAAATAATGCAGGTTTGGAAGGTAACGTAAACATATTTGATTAAGTGAAAAATATCCGCGTTCCCGCAGACACCATCCGTCCGGTCATCTACCTAAGATACACCAACCAGGGTTTAATACTCTATGGTGAACTGGACACACGACAGCATCCATGAATATAAAGTCAAACTGCATCGTCGTGTCGCGCGCATTAGCCGATGAGTGCAGCTCTCGCAACTTCTCTACCATACCTCATCCAGACCACAGCATCTCACCACCTCGTACTCAATTAATATTTAGGGTCGCATACAATATTGTAATCTATAAAACTATTTTTTTCCTCAATATAAGACAAATTGAATACATATGTAAATATCTCAACATTTACGGTTCGTGGTTTGAAATTATTGAAGACGAACAAACATATTCGTTCACTACGTTAAGGTCGATTTTTTGATCATGGCACTTCAAGAATATGTTATCTACCGATACACGTCAATGTGTGCGTGAGCGCTATCTAAGCGAGAAAGAGACAAAGTTATATGACCGCTTTACACAAGACAGTAATGACGCGTGGCATTGGTTGTGTACGCCACACGAAGTGTGCGCGCGCAGAATAAAAGTAAATTTAACACATTGATAATAATTATTATTAAACTATACTATACTTTTAATCAAAATTTATTTCCTCCAACTACTAGTTTCAGCTGATGAAGGGCATCGACAGAGTCATTATTATAATTAAGATGTGATTAATATTATTTCATTCTCTATCCATAAAATAATATAATATTAAAGAAATCTATGTACTGTATAAATAATGTATACTAAGCAACAGATTCGCCAGTGGCCAACTGTACAGTGCCATGAGTAAAAAATCGACCCGTAACCGTCCTCTATAGAGGACTTTTTTAAAAGACTTATAAGTCTTATAAAAAAGTTCCGAGGGTTTACATAATATATTCTAAATGGAACGTACGTAACTTTGAGTATAATATAAAATTCTGAACAAAAAATATTATATATAACGATGTCCTGTTACGATTTTTTCCAGTAATAAACAATATAATTCCGTACTGTGGAGTTTTTCTTCTAGAAATTTTATTTAATCACTCGCAATCTTGCAATCTCGTAATTAAAGAATTTAAACCAAAATTAACAAAGTGGTTGCTTGACGTGGGTAGAAAACAAAATGAAAGTATTTTGTCATTTGTGTTAATTTAACTACCTACACATTTTTGTCTCCAACTATATTATAAATAAAGGTACTTTTGTATAACTTATGATTTTACTTAACAATATACAACACAACTTGAAAAAACTGTACTTACAGGTAATTGCTTTGGTACAAACCTATATAGTATCTTTATTTTAAATGTATTATTTTTATGTTAAAATATAAATTTTAATCCATCATAATTTCAATAAATATTTTTTAATACATTACAGTAATGGAGAGTAATTGATAAAAAATGTTATACTTATATTCAAAGTTGTACAGATTTCGCTTACAGCACCCCTTTTCCAGATTAGTAGATAACGGTTTATCTACACTGTTTTTATAAAAGATTAAAAAATAAAAAGTCGTGAGAAATTTGCATACTATACTTTAGCTCCGAAAAGAAGGCTACGGTTATACTTATGAGTTCGTTAAGTACTTTTATCTGGTATGAACGGGGTACCGGTAAGTAAGAAAGCAAAAGTGGTGTTAAATATCTCTACTCGAGTGTCGGAAGGGCGGGTAAATTAAAGGGTAATAATGTAAAATACCGCGTCAAAATCCTACCCAGAGGCGCACCCGGGCACCTCACCCCCACCCCGTATGCAAATAAACCACGCCATCTTGAGGTAAAGAAATACTTCACGCGAAGTAAGTGAGGAGTTGTACATACGACTACCGCCGAAACATCACATTGCATATCAGATATCTTATATGTATGATGTTCTGCAACAATGTGTTATAACATTACACTCAAAATGAGATATACAATTGAGAAAATTGTTTAAATTATTAAATTAGGCGGTTACGAGACAAGCTGCTTTAACTTGGTATTATTGGATGGGGAGGTGCATATAAAACTTCAATGTCACAATTAGAAATCACTCAAAAAATGATAAAAAAATTATTCTAAAAAAAAAAAAGACTCCAAGTATACAACTTTTCACAGATTTTAAAGTACCAAAAATAGTAGACATATACAAAAAAAAATTCACAAATCAAATTTTCAAAATTAAAAATCAATTAAATTTTAGAAGCGAATTCCGATCTACAAGATATAGAGATCAAATTGATATCCCAAAACTAAAATATACCGCAACTCAAAATAAATATATTTATCAAGGCATCAAATTTTTTAACAATCTCCCCATCACAATTAGAAAAATTACGGACTATCATAAATTTGTAACTGAAGTAAAAAAAATATGTACACAGACTAACTGAAACATAAATTAACTCGTATATACTCCTTCTCTATACACGAGTCTTACTCTCATAGAGAAGAAACAAATGTTAATATATATATATCCACTGATTATTCTATTATAAAAAAACTATTTTTATAAATAAATAATATGACTTTTCTTACAACAACCTAACTGTAACTTATTATATTTTTAATTTTGAGGGACATTGTTGTAATACACCATCCATATACAGGTTGTGGCAAACCTAGTCCACAACACTTTATGGGATACATGACTAAATTACGTGTCGAAAATGTTCAAAGGGATATGTGCCTAATCTCAACCATGTCAGGTATATAAGCATTTCAAAATAATCCTAATTATGCGATTATTTTGATTGATTCCAAATTATAAATTGAATACAAAAATTAAAGGTCATCGAGTTTCAAGCGGCTAGACTATTTTTTTTAGATAGTTTAGGACCTGAAGCAAAGATATAGATTAATAATGGAACAATTTAGCAAATATTTATTTCAAAGTACGTTGACTTTGTAAACACGATTTTATAATAATTTCAAACAATAATATTTTCCGTAACTGCAGAATTGGCACATATTCTTTGAACATTTTCGATTCGTAATATAGTCAGGTATTGTGGACTAGGTCTGTTACACCTTGCATATATCCACAGGGAAATTCGAGATGAAACTGATAAATTTAAATAGAGTGATGTGTCAACATCCTCTGCAATATACGAATTTGGTGATTATGCTACCTTTTGTACTGGGGGCATATTTTAAAATCGCAAAAAAAATTAAAAATCCATTTAAATTATCATAAATTTTAATATTGGAAATCTACTACTATACATACGTAATAGTTAATTATTTGTACAATATTATGTCTTATGTACCCAGATAGAAAATTATTTCCTAAGTATGTCTATTGCGCCCGACCTAGGACGTGTTTTTAACAATAGTTATCTTATAAAAAATATAAATATAATAAGGTTTCGCATAAAAATAAATCTCCTAAAAATTTCAATGTTGCGATGCCGTCAAGTCTACCCACCAGTGGCGGGACAAAAATTATTAATTATTAAATTTAAACACTCACAATGAAAGTATTTTACTTTAACTCCATTTATTTAAAATGACCATCACATGTGATTTTTCGCAATTTAAAATTATTATACTAGTAAAAATGACGTGTCTCTCAATAAAATGTTATTGCAAAGCATATTTTTGGTAAGTTAAATAAAGAGTTAGTAAAATTAAAATAAAATATTTTCATCACGAGTAGAACCAGAAAATGAAATAAATATTACCATATGTGAAAATAAAACACTAATTTTTTTATTATACTTGTTTAATTTATTATTATATTGATAATTGCCTTGAATGGCGAAACGCGTATAAAAAAATATTTAACGAGTAAAATCAAAAAACAAGTATTTTATTTTCACGTATGTGATATTATGGTGTTCAACAAGCTTACCTCGGAAACAGAATTTTTTTTTTTTTTTACATCAAATTACTATTCAAAACTATACCATATGAACAATCATTACAAAGACTGTTCAGTATTGGGTTGTTGATATTACATTTTCCGTGTAGTTTGGCACACTGCTGCTCTACCCAGGTACAGATCGATTTTTTACTCATGGCACAATATGCAGTCAGCCACTGACGAATCTGTTGCTAGTATATGTACATAGATACGATCAAAAATATAATTGATATATTTGATTAATGTTTAATTATTTTATGGATAGGGAATAAAATAATATTAATCTGCATCATCGGTATATTATCGGTACACAGCACATTCTTGAAAAGCCATAACCAAAAAATCAACCTATAACCTGATACACAGCAGATGTTGACGAAATGTAATTAATGAGTAAAACACACGTGGGTGCAATGGTCATAACTGAAGGGTGTCGTATCTTAGTCCTTGATAAGTTGTTGAATAAGTTGATAGAATGTTCTCTGGATCGGCGCACAGACGTTCAGTTTTACTGTGTTTTTACTAATGACACCTAATTCTGTTTTTATACTGTGGATACGATCGAAGATAGATTCCATTGCATAAAAATTAATTCAGTATTTCAAAAATAAAACATATAATAATATTTATTAAATAACGTAAATTATATATTCAGTGTCGCTGTCAGCTAATAAAAAAAAACACGTTTGGTATAAAATCAGTTTCTTCATTTGAAATATTTATATTTGTGTTCCGACGTTTCAGTGTATAATTTATATCAAAACAGTCACGGACAAATAACGAATCTAGTTTTCGTCGTTAGTACCCCTCCCGGCGCACTTATATAGTATGCGAAATTTTGACAGTTCAAAAATGATTAGTGTTTCTTAATTTTTTGTATCGTGTCTTTTTTAAATGAATTAATGGCATGTCACCCAGTAAACTGGATGTTATTGCCAACTACCAGTCAAAAATATAAACGTATATACACATACACATATATAAAAGGTGTCCAAAAAAAATGTACACACTTTGAAGGGTTATAAATTGAATATTGATTTGATAAATTTAAGATTTCAAATCAAAGAAGTAAACATTTTTTTTTTTTAATTAACGCAATCGTTCGAACTTGTTTGTTCTGGACTATGCATTTTTGAAATAGTAAACATTTTATATATGGGTGCATTGCACCTAAACAGCTGCCTTTAATTTTGTAATTAACATTAGTTTAATCCTTATCTTATCTTTTACGTAAACAAAAAAGCAATGACGCAAGATCCGGAGAATGTAGGGTATATTGAAATTTATCTCTTAGACCAATTTATCTGTTGGACAACATGTTCATCAAAATAGGTCCTCATATCACGATGGTAGTGAGGATGTGCTGGGAATAAAACTCTTCATTCGCAAGCAATACTTTTCCAATAAACTCACATTAAAATGCAATGGACGCTTGATTTTGGAACTCCTGTCTCATCTGTATACATTTTATTAAAACACCCTGTACATATATTTTTCAGAGTTTTCTAGCGAGACAGGCATTGTATATCATTGAAATAAATATGCACAAGCATACACACGTGCGCACGCACACATACAAACGTTTAGTAAGAAAAAAGTAGGTCTTTTATAGTTCAACAATGTCAAACACGATAAAGCCGACTTAGACAAAGATAATAATTTAAGAAGTATAGGTCAATTTCTTAGATAGCACTGTACAGTCGGCCAGTGACGAATCTGTTGCTAGTATATATTTTTTATTATTATTATAGTATAATGGTACATATATAAAATAAAAATTTAAAAAAAAGGTAAAATTGATTTTATATGTATATCTTCCTAATTAATACATTTAATTAGTATTTAAATTTGTCATGCGTGGCTTTGTTAATTGTATGGAGTACACGCCCCTGGTACCAACTCCTCTGTACTATTAAGCCTATTGTTATTATCATAATTGAATTCTTTATACATAATTGTTTACCAAAATATACAGCTAACTGTTTGCATAAAAATTAGACTATGTTAATGTCCAAGTCTATTGAAATAATAAAATATAAATATAATAGTTTTTTTTGAGTCAAATGTCATGTTTGCTATCCATCATGTTTACTATTCATAATATTTGCTATCCACCTCTCACCGAATGCATCTGTGTATACGTATTGTGTTTGAAAATGTATGCCCTAGTTAGACGGGTGCATTTCCAGACGAGTGACGTCACAAGATCTTCGAGAACAAACGCTCCATATATTATATAATATAATAAAAACAGATCGCACCTTTACGATTTACGAGATCGTCGATCTATTAATGAGTAGTTTGTAACCATATAATTATTTGATTAGTGTATTTGAGAACAGAAAACTACATATATATAAGTACATTTAATTTACGCACATGACGTCCGTCCTGACAAAGATACATTAGTTTTGAAACCAGTCGATGTTAAATTAATCAATGAGATTTAAACAAGTCTTTTTTTTTAAATTAAAGCAAACTAATTCCCTTATTTGTATTTTGAGCAATTGTTTAATAATAAACGAAAATATATTGAGAGAGAAAAATCAAATGTAATACAACCACATATCTAAAAAAAAAAATGTCAGTCATCAAAAAAACAAATGTGTGTCCTTTTGGAACTGAACGAAAGCATCCACCTACAAAATCGTCAAGCCAATTAAATAAATATATTTGTATTGTAAATAAAAATTATGCAAAAAATTTAATAAATGTCTTAACTTTTGTTACAAATATGTTAAAATTTGCTCGAATAATTTCTTTAGTTTCTTGATAAGCGAAAATGATTTCTCACTCCTTACGAAGAGGGCGTCATAAAGCACATGTTTGCGTGAAAGTGATAAGACAACATTTTTAAATAGAGGAATTAACTTTTTTTCTATTCTTGACGTGCCTAAATTATAAAAATGAAATAAATAGATCGTCGAGTGAGGAATCTAAACTTTATCCTTTATGTACTTAGTCATTTATACATTATATTTAAGCTTACCGATTATGTATACATGCCTTAAAAATTTCCGATCATAAATAGTTTTTTTTTTAAGTTACAGAGCTATAATACATTATATGACTACTTACTTAGGCAGGTGGTGTTTAAATATTTTAACACAATAATGAGGTATGTACTTTAAAGATTAATTTTAATTAGTTGAAAGGTTATTAATTAATTTATTAAACTATATACACGATAATAATGGAAAATTTAACATCTTTAATAGCCGTTAGCTTTTAATGTTCTAATTTTTGAGTCAGAAGAGAAGAGATTACTATTAATCTTCGTAACCTTCGAGCAAATCTTATTAAATATATTTGAAAATAATACTATTTTTGTTTTGTGGCAATATTGATACATAAAAAATATTGTGATATACTTAAGAGCTATGAAAGCAAAAAATTAATATTTACATAAATATTAATTCACCATTCAGACAAAGCCAGGTGGGGTGTTCACCCTGAGCAACCCCTCGGTGCGAGAGAGACGGAGCTACATCTGTTAGAATCTCCAGCGAGTCAATTTGTAAGCATTAAAAAAACAAGTCAAAAGGTGTGTTTTATTCTGTACTGCGGCAATGCGTGGGGGAGCGAAAAAACAGTATTTTGTATAAAATCCGTTTGTTTTTACGTAATATATTTTCGGATGTTAAAATGTATTCGTTGCGACCATTTCTATCCTTTTCTTTCATAACTCTCGTCTATTTAAAGAATGAACTGTGTATCTCAAAGCATGGAGGGTAGTAAGAGTGCTGTGAATAAAAATGAACGTGACTGAAGAACTTTATCGTATTACAAGCGTGATGAGAGATTATTCCTTTCTATTAGGGTGTTTTATTTACTTTCTTAAAAGAAAATAACACAAAGGGAAGGTTTACATCTATTAAGTGGATGAAATAAAATAAGGATTGCGAGTATTACTCTGCAGAGATGTTTTGTAGCAGTGTTGAGTAGGGTTAAGACTAATAGTAATAAAAAAGTATTTTATGTTATATAATACTTAATAGGTTAGAATTAGAATATGTATTTTTATCTATAATAACATGTAAAATTTATAAATTAGTATCAGTTAAGAATCTAATTAGACTCTTACAGTTTATTTAAAAAATAAGTGACGAACATACCAAGCAATGTACAGACGTCATGTAACTTATTTTTTTTTTTTAATAACCATTTTTTTTTCCATTCGCGTAACATGTTTCGAAAGTACTTAACCTAATATGGAATCGTGATGATATAAAGCTTAAAACCATTTAAGCTATGTTTAAAAAGCTACGCTGAAAAAAAACAGCATTACAATTGATAACAGACATACTACGTTGCCTAATTTACATATAAAGGTTAAATCCAAGAATTCTAATCCATACTTGAGTAATGTATTTTTTATTGTGACATTACTTATAAAAACAGCATTATCATGATCATTTTTATAATTTATATTATAAAAAAATATTATATAAAACATTTTTTGATATTAATAGTAAGTATTCACGGACAAATATGTGTAACATCAATATTCTAACTATTTTCAAATTAAGCTCAACGCTATGAAAATAGGAGTAACTTGCTGGTCTCCTGAAATCTCGACCACTAGATCACTAGGCGAGTGTCTTAACCACCAGACCAACAAGAACGTCAAATGAATTAGTCAGAAAACGTGTTGTTGGTACTTGTATATGATAAGGACGCCATTCATATGCCAGTGTTTAATTTAATACGTAAATTTATTATTTTCTAAAATAATAATACGTCACACCTGCATGCTCTTGTAAGAACGTCGTTCGCATAATAACAAGTATCGTGGGGTTTTTTTTTTGTATGGGAGTAAAATGTAATTTAGAAATGACTAAAAGAATTCATATTTAAAAGTAATATGATTAGCAGCCCCTTGTCAGAATGGGCACATTTGGTGGGAGTCAGGAGCAGTACAGTGTGGGGCAGCGGCCCCGAGGCGTGTGGACCCCCCGAGTCCCGCACAGATTTTCTTCTCCCGCCTACGTCCCAACCAAGTCACGTTGCAGTCCAACACCACACTTCATAAAAAATCCATTTCCCCGCCGTTAAATAACATCACAACAAGCGGGAATGCTCGGCGCCGTTCTGCGCAACGCTACAATTTAAGTTGGACCCTTTGCGAATTAGCTATTCCATATCCCGTCCGGATGAATTCGAAAGCCGCTCAGTAAACTTCTAACTCATAAAAATATGCATTCATTTATATCATGTCCCCGGCGACGGAGGGGAGTTAAATTGTCTTTTTCTTCACAGTCGCGCTATTTTGCTTACAAAGAGATTATTTAATCTATAGCTTGTTGCAGGGGCAGAGTCGATAATAATTGTGTAAACGCAGAGCGGATAAAACAGATTCCTGTGAGTCACCCCCATTGTCATCTCGCTTGCACACACACAAACTTTTTGAAAACTACACTTGTGTTAAAATAACCTTAAAACATATTGTTACGTGATTACAATTTGTCATGACATTTTGTCCAAGGATATTTTCAAATTGAAATAAACCATACATGTATCTTATTTTATTTAAAAAAATTACCCACTGAAATATATCATAATGCAATTGAATTATTACCTTCTTCACATTGTCACATTTGTCGTACTTGAAAATAACTCCGAAGTTTACAAATAACAATTTATTTGTAACATAATCCAACCTGACATAACCCAAACTCACATTGATAAGAGTTTTCCTAACCAATACAAACAAATCTCATCTTGTATTTACGAGTGTATGTTAAGTTTACCTACCTGTCATGCCCGCTTATCTCAACACAACCAAAACATAACCTCGAAACGTCAGTGCGAAAGGAAAATAGAACACTCACCTGTCTTTTAAGTTCTTGATCATGTTAACACTCGTCACAAACGTCACTTCCGAACTGTCACAAGGTCAAGGATCGCGTTTAAAGTCTTCTAAACATATGTAAACACAAAACCCGGCCGCGAAGTCTTGCGCGATACTTTACGTGCTGTCAAACTATCGCCAAGATCGCCAAACAACGACAAACACGCGCCCGGAGCGGTCCAGACCTCCGCCATCGACTCCACAACGCGGATTAGGCGAATATATCGCGCCGGCATAACCTCAAAACATCTCACCGACACTGCATGGCCAACGGGAATTAATAAAAAGTTTCTTTGTAAAACAAGTGGCTTGTGAGCATGTACCAAAATGGCGGAACTTTGGATAACTTCGCAACGAAGTACGGCGTGAAGTTGGGGGGTGAGCCGCCCGCCCGCCGCGCCCGCCGTGCCGTCACGCGGCGGGGATGCGCGCTGACAGCCGGAAGACACTTTCAAATTAGAAAAAACACATCAAAAACGCCACTAAAACTCGCGAAAAGTTTCAAAGATGTATAATAACGTGTTGTCGTTAGTTTTATATACTTTTTTAGCGGTTTTTACATTGTTTTATAGTGTTTCAAGCGCGCTACAACTAGTTTGAAGAGAGCGAGTCGCGGATACGCGTCCGCGAGCCGCTAGCTTGTCGAGGGTTAGAATGGGGAAAATCAATAACTCACTGCCGGGCCGCGTTCCGCTCTTTGCTTTATCATCCACTTATATTTGAACATTTAAAGTTGTCTGCCGCTTTTTACGCAATTACAACACTTTAATATCGATACTTTCGGATAGTTTGCGCACAATGGCCGTCTTTGGCCGACTTTGGCGGACGCGTGACCCGTAAAGCGAATTGGAACGCACCGACTGTTCGGAACAAACTTGCCCAAAGTTTTGTGACGTACCTCACAAAGAAGTTGCACGGTCCGGCGGGGTGTGTGGGAGGGGGTGGGGTCATCATCCCCCGAGTGTGTGGCGGTGGGGGGAGTCGGAGAGTCGAATGGGGGGCCAAAGAAGGGTAAACTCTGCGAGAAGAGTTGTATTATAAAAAAGTGTTTGGATCACCAGGGCGCGGCGTAAACTTCATACATCGATTGTTGGGTTTATGAAGACGATGGCATCGTGTCACTTACTTACCACTTGCTTTCTTTGGGATATACATTTTTTATTTTTAATATGTATACTTGTTGAAATATATTATTAAACTCACATAAAATATTTGTATTTGATCAAATATTATTTTTATAGCGTTAAACAATTTTCTTTACCATGAAATAATATTTTTTAATAATATGCTATATTACCTATATTTTCATTGATCACCAAACTTTAATAACAGCAACATAATTAAATTAAAGGACCAAGTATTTGTGAATTTTTCCTGTGTCTTTGACAATTAAAATTTGACTATCTTTAAACAAATATTGCGTTCCTATCATGGTATTATAGGAGTTCACGTTCCAGTTAAATGTTAAACAAATGTAATTTGATGCATAAATAGATATCAAATGATTTTACAAAATTTATAGCGTAAAATAATTTTAAAAACGGTATGTTAAATTAATAACAATGTGATCGAATGATAATAATATTTGTAATATTTACAAAAGTAACTTTGTGGTTAGCCTTTTAAATGCCGTGAGCGCGTTAACACGCCAAACTGTGTATGTCACGCCAAGCTATAAGCGTGTTAACACGCACTTTTGGACCTTGCAAACTTGCAGGGATTTAAGTCATATTTTCAAGTCATTTCACCATCTGTGAACGACAGGTCCCAGCTTTTGATAGATAAGTCAAGACCCTTATAGCCAAGTCTTACCCTATGTGGTGTCTTCCATTTTAAATAGAGTTGGCAGTTAAAAAGTTAAAATCTATTTTTTAGATTGTTAACGTTGTTTTATTAACCACTTAACATATGTTTTTGATTAGTTGATGACATTCTGAAGAAAAAAATGATATTTTATGATGTAGATGTATTTAATTCGTTAAGTGGTTAATAAAACAAAGTTAACAATGTAAAAAACTAATGATAATAACTATGTTGATTGATATCGTTTTAAAAAATTTTGTAAAAACTATAAAAACATTGACATGCTTATGGAATGCTTATTGCGTACTTTAAAAAATAATCCCAATTTATGTTTTAAATATATCGATTCTTCTTCTTCTTCTTTTAAATAGGCAATCCACCCTTCAAGAGTGATTTGTGCCATAAATCAAGTTAAAAACTTTGTTTTATAGAAAAAAGTACAATAATATTGTAGAATAGGAAATACTATATTACAAGTCAATACCATTGTCGTTTAAAAAACTTACAATTATATAGATTAAATGTGGCGAGTTAAGGGAAAGAAGATGACACAAGTTAACCGGGAGCTGAAAATTACCATTGACGAGACCACTGTAAAAAAAACCTGTGATCCACAATGGACAGGCAAAAAGACATGGTCAAGGTTTTCCTCCTCGGCACCACACTCAAACATTGGGGAATCTATTAAGTTCAATTTGAACAAATGAGAGGCCACCTGGCAAAATATGTATTTAATGTTCTGACTTCATTTTTCGACTTACATATATATTTTTTTAAATATTATTCCATGCTACAAGACCCAATTACCGCACATGAAACCGTGAAACACATCACGAAAATACTTAAACTTGAAAAAATCACATAAATGTATTTTGTCTTCAAACACAAATTAAATGTATTAATTAGAAAGATATACTATATAAGATATATATAATATTATGTCCTCACCGGGTATCGAATCCGGAATCGCCGGTACATACCCACTGGGACCACGGAGGCCGCTATTTACATGTATGTTAAAGAGTTTTAACTTTAGATAACATTCATTTATTAGTATTACTTTTTATATCCTTTAGTTTTGTACTGAATTTATATGTTTGTAACAAAATTTTATGTGAAAATATCTTGGCATCACCCACTTCAATTTGTAAAACCTATGGAAAAAAAAATAGGTAATTATTTATTTATTTGTTAGAAACTATAAAAATGAGCTTGAGAGACCCCTCAAACTTCTTTGAGAAAGCATATTTTCAATTTTACAACTGGAATCATTAACAGCTAAATACTTTCGCGATGCTCCTTGGAAGGACCTTAGACTGACTTGACTGACAGTCACCAGAAACTGTTCAAGATTATTTATTTGCTCAACTATTTTCTTCTTCACAATATTTTGTAATAGCAACCACGAGGAGGCTGGACACGATGGCCACAAGGGAGTCGCCACGTCGAGAGACTATGATGGTAATGTAATAGAGTCGTTATTTCGAGTTTCCGTTGACCGAGTTTTATTAATTCAAGGTAAGAAATATTTACAACCTACAAGAGTACTTTGAAGATGAATTTCGTATAAACACAAATGGTTTCGTATAAAGTACCAACTCAAACGAGACAACATGAAGTGTTCTTTGTAGGTACCCATAGAAATAACTATTCTGTAAACTCGTCAATTATACGGATGCATCGCCTTGGTAACAAGTTGAATTTCGTTGACATCTTTCGTTGCGGGCGCATTCCTGAATTGAAGAAATATTTGTACTTGAATTATATTTAGTTTTTAAAATTATGTTATATTTAAATTAAATGTATAACTTTCTTGCTTACTTCGTTTTATCTCTTCTTTTTAAAATAATAATTATATGTTTTGATTTCCCTCAAATTCAAGTACCCAATGCTCTTATTATTTTATAAATCAAAAAGTGTTTGCCTGGCAATACCGCGGCAGCAGGTATCGGGTTTATCTGCGCACAATAAAGTATGGCGGACCGGGCATTTCCCGCCAATTTATATGACGGCTTATGATTGGTTCCCGGTCGTTTGCGCAAACAAGTTGGTCGGAAAAATGCTAACCTTTACAAATCTTATATTTACTACTAAAGAACGTCGTGTTCGAAGAATATGTGAGAAAATTGATAAAAAACTGCCAAGCTGGCAAATAAATCGTCGTTATATTAATCAACTTTCTTTTTGAACCATCCCCAGATATTTGAAACTTTATCAAAAAATTTCTTGACGTTCTGTGATAAATTATTTTAAGGTAAGTAAGTATATGTAGGTACTAAGTCTGTAAATATATTTTTTATTTAAAACTTCTTACACTTGATCAATACTAAACCTGTTATAAGATGTGTATAAAGAGTGGTGTTTTTAAAGGTTTGTTTTTAGAATTGGCAACACTTTTTCCAGCGACAGCCAAATTGATAGCTGACTTGTGCTCAGTTTGGTTTGCCATTTCATCATGTATTTTATTTCGAAAGTCGTGGTTCAGTTCGTGAAACTTACCGTGCGCTATGTTCATTTTACGGTCGACATAATCGTCCATCCGAGCAAGTATTTCATCTCATCTCTAATTGATAATACTCATTCGCAGAGACGTCGTACAGTGCGCGCTGAAGAAGCTGTTGCTGCAGTGGAGCATAGTGTTGAGGAGGACCTAAATGAGTCGATTCGCCATCGTGCATAGCAATTGAAGCTGTGTCCATCCATTTTATGGAAGATTTTGCGGAAAGATCTTGGTTTACGACCTTTCAAGATCTAGCTCGTGTGAGAATTGGTGAATGGGCCGTAAATGAGATTGCTCTTGATCCTCATTTTACAGCGTACAAAAAGTCACTGTATGGTGTGCTTTATGGGCTGGTGGAATCATTGCTCCATATTTCTTCAAAAATGATGCCGGCCAGAACGTTGCAGTCAATGGAGAGCGCTATAGATCCATGATTAATAACTTTTTCGTTCCCCAATTCAATGGCATTAATGTGGAAGAGCTGTGGTTTCAACGAGACGACGCAACATGCCACATAGCAATGTATTGAAGGAAACGTTCGATGAGCACATTATTTCGCGTAATAATCCTATGATTTGGCCTCCAAGATCGTGTAGTTTAACACCTTTGGATTATTTTCTGTGGGGATATGTGAAATCGCTAGTCTGCATCGATAAATCAGAGACGATAGACGACTTGGAAGCCAACATTCGTGGCGTTTTTGCCGATATACGGCCCCAGCTGCTTCAAAAAATGGTCGAAAATTGGACTTTCAGATTACGCTTTATGCGATATGCGCGAAATCATATTTAAACACTAATGAAAAAAAAAATCTTTCCAATAAAACCAGGTTCGGATTCCAAAAGTGCAATGTTTGTTTATTAAGATAAGATAACAACATATTGTCAACCGAGGCAAGACTACCGGTACACAATGGAGTCTTGGTAATGAGATCACTTAGGCATATGTGTGGCAAATCCATTTAGAATAGAGTAAAGAATGAATAAATCAGGAGGGTGTGTATAAGATGATCTTAGCGTGGTTAATAGAATTAAATGAGGGTCGTTTGGATGGTTTGATCATGTATAATAAATGAATGAAAAGAGGATGCTAAAAAATATACGTAACGGAGTGTTGATAACACCAGAAATAGATGACGTAAAGTTTTGTCATGATCAGGTACCTAAATCAGAATATAAGATAAATGAATTAATTAAAAATATACATATAAAACCAATTTTATCGAAAAAATATTGTTGTTGCAACCGGGATTCGAACCTGGATCTCTTCCAATCCGGTGAACGTGCATTATCCGATTATGCTATACCAACACAGTGGAGTGAGACAGATTTTCGAACCTATGTGTTACACTTTTCAAATGAATACATCTATCGTTCCATTATTTGAAAGCCATCTACTTTGTTTTTACGTAATCTCAAATACCTTTGACGCCAGAATTAACAATTCATGAGTACTCTAAATCTCTTAGTTTTCAATGATCGAAGTTTTTAAAAAGGCGTTTGATTATAACGATTTAGAATCGCTCTCTGGAAAACTAACCATGTTGCATATTTACATGGTGAATATTGCGTTACTGTGAAGCTGAAAGAAAACTTATGATATTGCAACATTCTCCTTTGACCCGCGACTATCAACTCTACCTTTATTGCGCTCCCGCTGAGACTCATTGCCTATAAATAAGTTCCAAGTCAAGGAAACCGTTTTATTGCTTTGTATTTTTATTAGCAAGTTCCCGGCATCTCCATGGCTAAATGCACAAATCGCACACCTAGATCAAAAAGTCATTTTTCAGTAGACAAAAAAATATAAACATTTTAGGTCATAAATGTATCTTAATATGACATTCGAGAACTGGGGTTAAGTTAATCGCATACATGACAGAGTATCCGAATACAATAATAACTTGAAAATTTTTTTTTTTTTTTAGTTGGCTTAGTTTTGATCCAGGTGTGCGAAATATTACATTTATTTCTGACCAAAAATACAGAGGTTTATTTAATTATATTTTTGAACATGTACATATGGTTTATATATAAAAAATAATTATGTCGTAAAACTAAAAAACCTTTAACTAAAACTAAAAATAAAAAAGTTATAAAGTTAGTACCTATGTATATTTAAGTTTTTATTTATATATATATATATATCATCTGCACTGTATTGTTAAGGCTAAACAACAATTAATTAAAAAGTGTTACATATTAATAATTTCTTCATTAAATAAATAAAAATTCAAGAGACCATATAGCCAGCTTGAACACCTAGTAAACGTACATATATAATTATATAAAGATATTGTAAGTGTGGATGAAGTATCTATATAATATATATCGGCGATATTATTTTTTGTGTATATTTACTTTATTACGCGCATAACCTGCGTACAATTATTTATGGTGCAGTTATTTGACTAATTTTAATACAGACGACGTGTCAGTCCACTTATTATGTTAGTGTCTTGTAACAAGCATTGTTCAAAAAGAAGTACAATAATCAGTGACGTATCTACGCTCTTTAACACGTTTTATATAAATATTTTTCCCAGCGCTCATATGGACAAATATTTTTTTTAATTCCACCACAGCAAGAAACAGAATTATAATTTATTTTTTTATTTTCTCACGTATATTATGAAAAGTAGATTGTAGAACCCCGTGTGTGAATGCGGGATTGGGAACCAGACCATGGCCGTCAAGTGAGAATACTTTTTTCAGTTCCAAGCGCGATAAATGTCTAAAACTACACTTTCATTTTTATTTTAGACCACGTTTTTCTTACTATTTAATGCATTACAAAAATATAATAATATATATGTTGTACAATACATATTCAAGGGACCCTTTAATTTTGAATTTGGGCCGAATTACTTTTTTCCATTGCGGGCTAATATTTTTATTTACGCTACTGACAATAAACATACATTTAAAGAGGAAATATAAAAAAAACACATTTTTGTTGTGAAGTTACTTTTTTCAGAACATAGTTCTGTGGTATTTAATACAAATTAAATAAATCTACTAGAAAGGTATACAGAAAAATGAGTTGCTACTAAATCTTTTTTCGATAAATAGATTTTTTCTGGTTGATTAAATTAGTTTGTAGGAAATATTATTTTATGTTTCAATTACGCATTTTTACTGTTTTCAAAATCGTGTCATAATTTTTAATTAGCACACGTCAGTCAACCAAGTTGAATGAAAATATAAAATTTGTCTATGTGTATTTGCTATATTGTTGTCAACTGTCTATGTGTATTTGCGATAATTGTACCAATTTGAAAATAATTTTTAATATAATGAATACGCATATATTTTTAACTTACCATTATCATAGTGCCATGCAGATCCGTATATCACTAAAACTTATATTTACTTGTATTTACGTACATAATCAAAACATGAAGATTTACGTTTTTTTTATTATTGTTTTTTATATAAGTTAATAGAAACGATTTTGATACTTAGATTTGGCGTCTACATATTTTTTTCACACATTTATTATACAGAGTTTGATAATAGCAATTCACTCGGTTCATAGCAAGATGCGTCCTGTATGATACGTGATCATCCTCAAACTGGGTATCATTTCTTGCTCGCAAGTCTGGTACGTGTACAACTGACAATGTCCGCCGAGCAGAGAAGGCAGTGACAGTCAGTTTGATGACACACTCAATCGGCACTAGTACTAAGAGGATATTTTGCTGAAAATCACGTTGGAAATTGACAATGTGTCAGACCATTTGTAGGAGTAATCGAAGACTTGGCTTCTTCGGGGCCTTTATTAAAGTTACAAATTTTGTTTTTTTTTTTTTTTAGGAGTACACATTCTTATTGTGAAGTTGTAATTATTCAGAACATAGTTCTATGATATTTTAAATATGAATTAAATGTATTAATTATAAAGATATACATTTAATTCATATTTACAAATTTTGAACCGAATGTCATTATGTCTAATTGATATTTTTTTAAACTTTATTTATAGAAATTAAACCGCCACTATATAATTAAAGAAATGTGGATAGACATATTTGTAATTGATTTTATAGCCAGAGCGGTGATTTTAAAATTGATATGCTTTTGATGATATGTTTCTACGGCGTACAACCATGTTTTCAAGAGCAGTTATTAATTGGAAAACCGCCATTATTGTTAGATAATCATTTTTCCACATGTAATCCTTTATTTTAATTAATTGGATAGCGGCGATAGTTAGTCTTGTGGTTAAGACATTTACCTACATATCATGTGGTCGGGGGTTCGAGCCTCGTTCTAGGATACAAGCAAGTTAGTCCTATTTTCATAACACGAGCTCTCGGTTTAGTTTGAGAATAGTAAGAATATTGATGTGACACGTATTCCTTGTTCGTATCTCTATTTTTTTTTAAAATAAGCTGCTATTGGAATCTTTCTATTGCCGTTATACTGCTCTAGCAACTGAGCTACATCTACTTAGATTATATTTGTCAGATTTGTTACTTTCATCAGTAGTAGTAAGCCAACTTTATTAACGGCTGCCTACCTACTAGATTGCGCCAGGACTCCCACTCCACTTTTATAAAACTATTTTTACAATGAATACCATTAAAATCACTTATCACTACAATTTTTCACAATACAGAAATCTTTGTTAAAACCGAAATATTAAAAAAAAATGTGTTACCTATTTTTACTTTTCTCACCTACAATTTCACCCAGGATTATTTAGTTTTCTAGATTGTTATATGGACTCATAATGCGGCCGAAATTTTGTAATAATTTTAGATGATCAGGATTGAGGTATTCGTGTATCATAATATCCTTCTCCTGTTGTATATTTCGAAGATGTCTATTGGCTTGCCGCTATTGCAAACTGTCCAAGTCTCTACTGCATACATGAAAAGTGTAAAGACAAAAGTGTGTACATTATTTTTGTTATTTGTTCTATGGTGTCAATTTACAAATGTAGATATATATTATCTAAGAAAATAAATCCAAAACAGTTATTTAACTTATTTATGATCATTATAGCAAATGAACAAAGTCTCTTTTAAAAAATATTAAAATACTAGTCTTTAAAACCTGTCCTAGATGCGGGTGCCTTCAGAACATATAGCTCACGGATCCACCTAATTCGTATATTTCAAAGGAATTTGACACCTCATTCCAATGTAATAAATGAGTTTATTTTTAAATTTTTCTACGCATGTCACACGGAAAGATAAAAATATCTTTCATGTGCTGTTCATTTAAATGTAAAACACCAAATATTTATTCATCGTACTTTTCAAATCTCTATTCACTTTCTCGTCAATAAGTTCTTTTGTGATCACTTCTCAATAATCTCTGGTTCTGTAGAGAATCATCAGATGCATTCCTCTCACTAGATACGAGGTAGTTCTACTCTAACAAAGGCCGTCGCTGGGTTGGAGGGATGTATGAACTAACGAAGACAATTATAAGATGAACAGGATTGGGGAGTTGAGAGCTCTCGGAAGGTAGCTGGGGTTGAGTTATCGACAATTCGGTCCAATTCTATTGAATGCCGTGTAGTTCTAACACATATCTAGGATTTTTATTTCAAAATATATATCCTAAAAATATATTTTTTTGTCTGTTTTTGTCGTGCTGCATTTTTTGTTTTTGGTAATGAAAAAATAATTGCATTTGTATGGATATTTACATTTATCGCTAGTACTTCTCACAGTGTATATGAATGATATACTGCAATAGTGAAATGTTAAGATGCACTCAAGTCAAATTGATTTATTGTTTGAACAGAAGAGATAAAAATGAATAAATAATTTTAAATACTAATTAAATTAATTAATTATAATTATAATTAATAATATATACTAATTATACTGAGAGTGACGCCAGAATTAACAATTCATTTTTATTAAATTTTGGACACATTGATACAACTTATATATTATTAAGAAGAACACATTCGTAATGTGAAGTTGTAATTATTCAGAACATAGGTCTGTGATATTTTAAATATTATTTAGGTATTTGAGATAATAATCCGTGAAAATAATCTTTAAAGTCTGTTGCGGGCCGTCTAGCCCAAAATCTTTTTATTATGGTTCATTCGCTGCACAACGCAACGAGCGGGAGAGGGGCGTGGGGCGCGGGGGTATGCCGATCGCAGGCCGCGTCCTTGGAAATTCAGTCGATATGAAACGTGTCCTGAACGTGTCAGTTGTTCGTGAAATTTTCCCTGGAAAATTGATATCCCAACGAGGTGACTGACACGTAGCCCCGACTTGACACCAATGCACTTTTTCGTATGGGGCTACTTTAAGTCAATGATATACAGTAACAATCCTCCTTCTCTGGACCAATTAAAAGAAAATATCCGAGAAGAAATGGCAGTGATAACGGAGAATACGTGACTAGCAGTTCTCGGAAATTTTGCCTCCCGTTTAGAAGAGTGTCAGCGAAATAACGTATCACATTTAGAAAACATCATTTTTAAGAAATAAATTTCCAGGAACTGTACTTAAATACAAAATAAACATTTTTTTAATAAACACATTCATTATTTTATTACAGAATTTTTATTATGATAAATACTTTTGGGACACCTTGTATAAGAGCTTGCATAAGAACATGTGCAAAAATGGACGAGGTATGAGTGAATGGTGAGCCAAGATAGATGAGTGTGGCGTTTTATCCTAGATAGATTGCAACGTGATAAAATTTTGCTCAGAAATTAATTCAAATAGCAGAATTTTACATTAATTGAAAAATAAGGCTGCTTTTGTATTCCGTCTGCGACTCGGTTCGGTTCGGGAGGCCGCGCCGAACACTCCGGCGTGACGGACTCGGCGCGCGGTGGAGACATTTTTTATTCAGAGGGCAAGTTGAAAAATTAGAGTTTTTTAAATTCCAACCGACGTTTTGTGACAGAAGCTTAATTAGAAAACGTTTTTGGTGGCGAGACTCTAAATCACGACCGACCGCCTCCCCAGTTTCCCCGCGGGCCGCCCCCGCCAGGATAAAACGACCCCTAGAAATTGACTTGCTACCCATTACAGCGGGAATGAAAAATCGTGGAATATCGCTTGCAATCGTGGGTTGATATTTGGACTCAAAAATTGACAGGAAACATCCATTGCGTCAATTTGACAAAACGCATTTTGAGTTGGAACGAAATAAATAAAAATGGTTGCAATGTTTTGAATATAGTTTATATACTTACTTATTTACTTACCATCACGCCGTTTCCCTGCGGAGGTAGGCAGAAAGGATAGAGCGCCACACTCTTCTGTCCTGACACACAATTCTCGCCTCATCCACATTCATACATCTTCTCATACAAGCTTGCCGATTGTTGAGGCTTCAGAATTATCTTCCATTATCTGGTTTACCTGATCGTGCCAAGTCTTCCGCGGATGTCCTCTATTTCTGGTGCCATCATATATAGATTTATATATATATATCACTCTGATAAGCCTCGTTATTATTATGATATATTAGCTATCTTTAACTACGTACCGGGACGTGAAAGGATATATATATAGATATATATATATTTATCTATGAGTGCTTTCTCATACAAGCTCGCCGATTGTTGAGGCTTCAGAATCATCCCCCATTATCTGGTTTACCTGGTCGTGCCAAGTCTTCCGCGGACGTCCTCTATTTCTGGTGCCATCATATATATATATATATATATATATATATATATATATCACTCTGATAAGCCTCGTTATTATTATGATATATTAGGTATCTTTAACTACGTACCGGGATGTGAAAGGATATATCTTTTTTTTAAATCTATGAGTGGTTTCCTTTGAAAACAGACTTTGAGTCACCTTCTACTTCAGCTGGAAGCATCTGAATTAGAACCGAAACGTTTTGTAGATATTTGAATTTGATTAAAACAAATGATAATTTACTGTTTTCGAGGTAAGTTTGTAGAACTCCATGATCACATAACGTGAAAATAAAACACTTGCGCCTTGTAAGGGCATTACCGATTTCAAGTAAATTAAACGAATAGAATAAAAAAACAAGTTTTTTAGTTTCACATGTGTAAATTATTATTTTGCTTCCAAGAAAAGTCTTAATTAAATATTTTACGATTTAATTATTAATAAAAGTGTGAAATAGAATAGTCTGTTGGTCCATCGGTAAGGCACTCGCTTTAAATTGGTCGAGGATTCGAGCCTCGTCTTAGGAAACCAGCAATCCTATTTTTATATCACAAGTGTTTAACTCAGTTTGAGAATTGCATAAATATTTATATTACATGTATTCCGTGAACGCATCTCGACTAAAAATTAAAAATAATTTTAATTATTCAGGCATTACAACGCGCACCCTGGAAATTAATTCTCGCGTTGGAAAACATTATTATTTCTATGCTAAAATGCATCCAAAGCGACAGAAAAAGAACTAATATGTACCTTTGTTATATTTTCACTTGAGTCTTTATGTTTTGAAAGTATTAAAATGTTAACAAAAAAAAAATACGACAAAGTCATTTTAAAATCTACACTGTCAAGATTACAACAAATGTCATATCAGGAGTTATATACGATAATAGGTTTTCATTACATGCTATGTTAAACACAAACAAATATACAATATTCATCAGAACACAATGCAGAAGGCTCGTCCTAATTTTGTTTAATATTATATATATGAAAATAAAGATAATATTAATTATGATACAAAGTTGGCTGTTACAAAACACCATTGATTGATACAATAAACAAATTTTTAACTATCCAAATCTACAGAAGAAAACATGTGTTAACAAGAATAGTTCATCAATTTAAGTATTAAAATTATTTTGCTAACGTTTTATTGATGGATTTTAAAAATAAACTAAGATTTAAGTTTTTTTATTGGTTTAAAATGTATAAAATAACAATTAATTAATATCTTATTATACTTTTAAAAATAGCAATATTAACTTTGTGGTTAAAATTCATATTTTTATTTATTATCTTTGTATTATTAACCACTTAATTACCACATGATGTATTTAAACTCAATTAAGTGGTTAATAAAACAAAGATAATAAATAAAAATATAATATCTTATTAGTTATTTTTCTCTTTATATTTCTTAAAATAAATATTGTTTATATTTTCTGAATTAGTTTTAAATAAATTATGTGGATATTTTAAAATATCAACGTTTTAATAAAATAATATGCGTATTTATTATACTTGAACAGTTCTCTTTAAACGGTTAATTAAATTTCCTTGTTTTTCTTTGCACAGCACCCCTAGACGGGATGAAATGAACTGTCGAGTGGCGCTTAACTAATTAGTGAAGTACTTAAATTGATAAAAAGCAACAATTCCTTTAAATTAAAAAGTTAACCGCGAGGGCGTTGGAACCTTTTGTACATATATACGTATTATATTACTCTAAAAAGAGGTAGGCATAGTGATGAAGTTCCAGGGGTACCTTAATAATTGCTGACCTCCTACGACAGTTATTTGTCGCCTGGTGTCCGTTAACCCCTTTCCCGCGGGTGACTCACATATGAGTCGCGCCTTACATGCCCATAGAGCGGGTGACACAAATATGAGTCGCCGTGTTTCGCCCGCCGCTAGTGTGTACATATGCGCTGAGGAGCGGTGAAAATCGTACCAAAATTTTTTGGAATTTTTATCCTACCAACATCTGCCGATATTTATTATGTGTTTATGGTATGCGTGTAGAATGTAATGTGTTTCAAACTATAGAGTAATATTAAATGTCAGTATTTAAAAACTTGCAAATAGTGTGTATTAGTCTCAGAAATCAGCACCTGGACAGATCACTACTTCACTCTAGTACGTATGACCACAAATGACGCTAGTGTAAGGTACTGCTGTGTTCTCTCGTGGATAATTTGGTTTACGTTATTTTGTAATTATGGTTCTGATTTCTGTATTTGTTTATGTTCGTGTGGATACTTGAGAAGCTTTGTTATCGATTTCTTAAAAAGAAATCATAAATTTGTCGCATTATCGTAGTGTAAAATCGTAAATAATAATGCCACCAAAGAGCGCCGCATATGAAAGACGTCATGCGTATTTATGAACTCGATCAATGAGTTAACATAATTATATTTCTTCAATATATTTTACTTTGTGGAAAGACGGATTCATCTTGTTAAAATTTCTTTGCTCACAAAAAATATACATTATATGCACTTATGATGTTGCGCATATCGCAATTGCAAGGGGCTCCTTTCCAGAAGGGGGCTGAATCACTATGAAAAGGATAGTAAAACCAGGAACAACAGGGAGAGCAAAAAAAATATATTTTTCTTTAAAATAGGCCTAAAACCATAATTTAACTCCAAAAATACTGGCATATTCGATTGTGCTAGGCTCCTGTCGGGTATTCATAACTTCCTGTACGCTGTCTCTGTCGGGTTAACTCGAGATCTATAAGCTTTCGATTTATTATTTTTGATAGTTTAACCCAGTTCTCGTTGTTTTATGATACTACAATTTTAGGGGCATCTTTTCTCGTGACAACGGGGCCTCAAAATGCACCATAAATCCACCCCAGGCGTGGTGTATTGTGGACTGTACTAAATAAAAAAGTTGGTATTTTACAGAGTAGAAATATCTGCTTCCATTCAACAGCCTTCTTCTCAAATAACTAGCAAGAAATATATAAGGTCCACCATAAGGATGACATAGGAGCCCAGTCAAACCAAAAAAATGTAATCAACGAAGTGATAACGGGACCTAAGATATATTTTATGTATTTTTTTATTCTTAATATAATACATACATAAGTATATTTATATATGCTCCCTTCCCTTAAAATGTTCCCTTTTACGACAACTTATCTTGCACATATTTGCTTAGTTTCATTTTGAATCTGTGTAGTTTCTCCTCCTTTCTTATATCGTCTGTACATCATCGATTTCTAAGATTTAGCCTTCTTCCTGAATGACAGTCTCAGTCTATCTTTTCTTCCTGTATGATGTTCGTACTCGTGTTGATTTTCATATATTTTTCTTATAAATTCTGGCGATATTTTCTAAGTGAGACATATTTCTGTATTCGTCGGTTTCAGCTATTGAATTCACATTATATTTGTGCGTACAATAAAAAAATTGTCGCCGTTTTTATTATTTTTCGAGTCGTTAGCTAGTTTTCTGCTTCATTGATGTACTTATGGTCTAGTGGTTAAGACACTTGATTAAGACCAGGAGGCCATCAAGCTAATCCTATTTACATAGCACAAGCGTTTAGCTTAGTTTGAAAATAACATTTGGTTGATACAAGAATATTTTTTCACGTTAACCGATTTTTCATGTTAAACGAGCTTCACTGTATTTAAAATTGCAGTCAGTTTGCACTTTTGTATTGCATCAATAAAATCTTTATCTTTTTAATACTCACTTTTGAACATACTTTAGCGCGTTTGTAATATCGGGCGAGAAAATAGTTTTTGTCACATGCCCGTGTCCAAATTTCTTACCCATGACCTATCCTAATGCTTTCTCACCAGTGTGAATTGTGACCTTGATGCCACCAGACGTCAACTTGATCAATATTTGTTTTGTTTGATCTCCACAACGCTATGTCATTCGCGTTGTGCATTAGTTACTTCCAATGCACCAGCACTTTGCGTGATCTGTGATTTGTGTGTACAGTGTTATTGATTGTGTATGCCGTGTATGAACATTGACATCACCGTCTTCAGTTGGGAGCGGAGATTGATCCTCGGCGTGTCATCATTGTGTGATTTCGTCTGCGACGGCAGGGATTGCAGAAGCATTATACTCAAAGTAAGGCGAGTAGTCCTTCTATATCCCGGTTCCCCGAGATCGCTGGTCTTTCAACTAAATTCCCTTCCCCGCACCAACCTCTCCCTGTACCATGTCACTCGATTCCTCCCCAACCTTGCGGTGATTTCGACTTACAACCGGAATTATTGTAATCCATTCCGCGAGAAGTGCGACTCGGAGATTTAAAATGGTTAATAGAAAGTACTCTATTTTTATACGTATTACATTCTGCTTATAGGATTGAGTAGAGAGGATGTCTCTGTTAGCAATGAGGTCATTCCGAACACATTATCTGCATCAATTTGAATGATAGAAAAGACGTAGAGTACAATGTCATACGCTCGTGCTGTAGCGAAATGCTTGAATAAACCCAAGTGTACAGTTTTAAGGATTATGGATTAAAGGACGAGGTGGACATGGCTGCTGAGCAATAATTTAGCTCGCTTGTTTTCTAAAACTAGATAGTTTGTTTGCGACAACTGTAAATAACAAAAATGTTTTTTTTTTTAAATATATATGAAGATGTAATCCACACTTCAAGCAAGATAAAGTTTCGAGTTCGAGTCTTGGTGGTAACTAAACATTATTAATTTTTTAGATGCATTTTTTCTGTTTATCTTTCTAATTTCTTTTTAAATGATTTTGAATTATTATTGATTTTTAAACGAATATTTTATATACCAATTTGATGTATTAATTAGAAAGATATACATATAAAATCAATTTTATCGAAAAATATTGTTGTTGCTACAGGGATTTGCACCTGGATCTCTTTCCAATCCGTTATCCGAATGTGTTATCCTTAATAATAATATTTTATAATTGTTATATTAATTATTTAAATGACAGATTGAATATTAATACACTAAATACTCAATTCTACCGTAATGAAATCTTTATTATTATTAATATTACAGTAATCTTATTGATTTTTGGTTACAACGTCACATGGTTGAAACATTAAGGTTCCTTCAATATCGGTAACACTGAGTTTCATTATATAATATAATATAACATGTAAGTACTTAGCTAAGGAATATTTTTCAAATATTCATCAATTCTGCACTAATTAAAATTGTATATTTGGTAATAATATTGAAACATCTGAGTACGTAAAAACGGCAGTAAATCTATTATTGTCTATTCCCACATTACTTCAATATTCGATACGGTAAATAGCGACTGTTTATTTATTGAACCCTTCGTGTTGTTTCAAATACTTTTGTTGTTGAAGTAAAGTGTGTTTTAATGATGTTCTTGAAATATCTACGTAAAAGTTAAAGGAAGAAACTTAGGACCATCCATTTATCTTAAAAACGTCACTCCTTGTCAAAGAGTATTTAAGTACCTACCCAGTTAGTTACCTTAATAAGTTTCTGACGACTGTAAGATACCTAAGTTAACGAGAAATATTTAAGGCACTAGGTAGGCCTTTTAAATTGCTTCTACTAGACTTATTGCATTGATAAAAAACAGGGTTGTAAATTTTGAACCTTAGTTTTCCCACCAAAGAATATTTATTAAAATATAACGTGGTTACGATGATACTGTTCGGTTTTCGTGGTGAGTAATAATATGTAGGTGAGCATACTGTAATATAAAATAATGTTAACATAAGAAATATTAGATATGATAAAATAAATATTTGTATACCATTTATTTATAGAAATGGATTATAATATCATCGAATATGCCTCCCAAGTCTGAAATCGAAGATATACCATATACATCAAAAGAATCGGAAAAATACAGAACAGCTTCCTGAAATGACTTATCTTTCGTAGTTATCGAACCTTAACCAGTATTGCTGAGTCATCTATCATTTTCAAAGTTCCATCACTAGAAACTCGAAGAGACATGGCTTATGTCATTTTCCTACACAAAATAGCTAACTTTAAAGTAGACTGTCCTGATTTACTCAGATGCATATTCATTCGAGTGCCAGCCAGGTCAACCAGAACTGATCTTACATTTAACCTTCCACATTGCAACACCAATGCCAATCAGAACTCATTTTTCTACCGAGCACCCCTATATTTCAATTCACACCTAAACGAACTAGACATTTTCAATACTCCAAATACTCAATTAAATTCAAATTCAATACATAAACTTTAATGGTCTTCATTTTATTTTCATCACACAGATTTTATTCCTTATCTCATTTACCTTTTCTTTTCTCCCCACCCTCTCGTACCCCTGAAATAATTTCTTTCTTATAACATTATCTATCTGTTTATATTTTAATTTTCAACTTCTTCTGTCACTTTTTTCTGCAATATCGTAATTTTTAAATTTTAAATTGTACTCACTGTATAAAGTATACGGTATCTTCTGAGAAAACATGTGTGTGATTTAATTATTGTTTCACTTTTATTTACTAATAAACTGTGTTTCCCGAAAAAAATAAAATAAAACTTTAGGTCTAAATCAGGATGTCTTTCATAAAAGTGGTCATACTTCATTCTGAAAATCTTTTTTTTATATTATTATTACGATTATAATAAACCGTAACAATAATTTATAAAATTAATATTTTATGTGTTAAAATGATGATCTGATGTATGTATTGTGAGATGATCATAGGGCAGCGTCTGTGGAGCGTAAGCCAAGCTTGCACCTCTTGACGACTGGCGCTACCAGAGCACCAAATGCGACATCGTTGGCCACGGGCTGTTTCGCGTTTCTCACGCCGCACACCAACTAGCAGCATCTTTCACAGAGCTCCGTTTCTTAACTCCACGCGTAACTTCATTGTGTTTCTAGTCGCGTATCAAATGTAACATTTTGTTAATAAATCATGTGATTCTATGTAAGTACATTTTTACTCATGCAATGCATTATCATTCTTCTATGTAAAGTCTAGCTGAGTATTTAATCATTCGAACGCAATGGCGGTTTACATCATTACTTGACCTGATACACACATGATTCATTCATAGATATTCCTCCAAATATGTATAAATATAATTTGGGATGAAATTGAAGGCGCAGTGCAGCTATGAGAATTGCGTTATAAAAATCATACAATTTTATTTTTATTACTTAACAATATCTCGTGGGTTAATTCAAAAAATATAAATATTATGAAACGGTTTAAGCATATTGTCGCTGGAAATTTTGATTACCTACTGTAAGTTACAAAATATAATTTATGAACTCTTTCATATCGTTAATTAATTTTTCAGATTTATTCTACAATATAAAAAAAATCCTGACTGAAAATTTATTAAGAAATAAATTATGTAAATCTCAATCAATCATTTTTATAGATATATTTAAAATCTATCTTTTACAGTATATTTATCATTAGTATGAACACATAATTTTAATGATGTATGACCAAAAAAAATAATTTGCCAAGAGCTTGACATACAATCTTTTTGTATATAAAATTACATACTGCCGCAATAGATATGAATTTTCTATACTATTCTCAAATGCATTTCGTTAATTTTATTAAAGATATTTTTAATCCCTTACCACAGTTGAAATATCCACCGATGTGAGTTTGATAAATCTGATAATTTCCAGAAATATTAGTGTAACCACCCACAGAGATGGCCAAGTTTGGGAGACTAATGAATGCCTTAGGCCTTGCGAAATACCTATTTATGCGCGTTCTTCTTGTCATAGTAATTATTTAAATACATTTTGATCTCTATAGAATTAATGTATTTGTATAGAGCACAGACCAGTAAATGAATAGACATAAAATAAAGTGTACATATAGGAGAGAGGTCTGGAACATTATATTATATTGTCAGCGTTTAAATTTTCATTCCAATCTAGTCATATTTAAAAAAAAAATCGTGGAGCTATTTAATTGCATAAGTGGTGCCAAAATGATCACATGGGTACATCAAAATGAAAATATTGGGACAAAGAATTTGTGTTAGTTCATGTCTATATATTAGGTGGTCTGTAGTATAGAGGTTATACGTGTTGTATTTTAAAATATTTTATAAATGAGTCTTGAAATGATTATATTAGTGAATAAATCTATTTTATTCATATTATAAACATTGTAATAAAAGTCGTGGTATTGGTTCAAGTAAACCATTTGAGATGAAAAATGGCATACTGCTGTAGATATACAAGTCATGTTTCATAAATAATATATTTTGTTTATTAAGTCATGTAAGTTTTCTTCATTCCCTTTACCTAATAGGGTCGGGGGTAAGGGGTGGGGGGCAAATGCTTTGGACAGCACTCTTCCATCGCTCTGTATCCTGGCGCTGTATCAATTACTAGGGGCCGCTGATAGTTGCATTTTTCTTCGCAGTCTCTTCATTTGCATTTTCCATATTCTCCCGAGTCGTTCTATCGATGATATCCGTTATTCCCGCTACTCTTCTTACGTATCTCATCTCTGCAGACTGGATTTTCGATTGATTCCTCTAGGTCAAAATAAAAATATTGCTATTTTTATACTTGTGGTATGTAAATGTAACTAACTTGATGGTCTCAAACGGTGAGAGAACGAGAGAATGTGTTGTTTTAAGAATAATAAACGAAATCAATCAATTAATATGAAATAAATATATTAATTAGAAATATATACATATAAAATCAATTTTATCGAAAAATATTGTTGTTGCGCCACTGGGATTCGAACCGGGGAAGGTGCATTATCCAACTATGTCACAGCGACGATATTTTTAGCGACAAATTTTCGAACCTATATGTTACCTTTTCGATATTAATATATTTAATCGTTCCATTATTTGAAAGAGCCATCTACCTTATTTTTACGGAATCTCAAATACCTTCGAGTAATTTGATAGAAGTCGCCAGAATTATCAATTCATTTTTATTAAATTTATTTAGGACACATTAATACAACTTTATTATTAAGAGAACACATTCTTATTGTGAAGTTGTAATTATTCAGAACAGACGGTCTGTGATGTAAAATCAATAAACTCTCATTAAACATTAAAAAAAATGATAATACCCTAGTGACCACCTTTAAGTACAAAGTAAAAGAACTAATTGTGAACTAGATCTGTTACACCCCGTAAAAATTGTATATTTTTTCGAAAGATTGATTTTTTCTTTATATCTTTCTAAGTAATTCATCTAATTTATTTTAACTTTAATATAACATGATTTATAAGCGTGTCTCACTACTCTAAATGGATATTACTATATATTATTTTAACATACCAATTTGTGTAGGATAATGCATACTTTTAGTTCATTATCCTCTTCTTATCTATCTTTATTTCCTTGTTATATTTCATTTATAAAAACAATTTTAAAAAATGTTTATATAACCTAAATAATAACTTTACAAAAGGCTATCCTTGCCGTAAAATTGCCATACAATTTGGCAAAAATTATATTATAATGTATATATATGGAATAAAGTTGAAATAAAAATTTAAAAAACATACAAGCACATCGCATCAACAATAATGAAAATAATGGTCATCAATTTATTGAAAATGTTATACCAATATATTAAATAATGTAATATTTCAAATAAAAATATGTGGATCTACATTTAATAATAGTCCAGTATATTTAATATTAAGTTGGTATGCAGCCCGCCCCACGAAAACACCCCGATAAATCATATCACGTTTGACAAATACGGCCCGTCCATTCCTAACCCTTCACTTTGAATATGGGGAAGAATTACTCTAACACGGGACATATGCACCGGTACACTTTTCTTGGACAATCTGAGTGAGTGTGGCTTCGGGAACAAGGACATGATACATGTCGGGGTAGCGTGACCTCGTTGGGTGGGTTTTTAGGGTTGGAATTTATTAGTAAGGAGATTCGGTTCAGTTGCTATCGACATCAGATTTCGTCGTGTGGTTCGCGCACATTCTTAAGCCTAATTCAAGACAAGCAGCATTGTACGAATTCTGCATTTAGATAACCCACATATTACGTTGGTGTGATCGGCCAAAAAATATTTATTGAGCTATATTTTTTTATATTAATTTACAGATACGGAAAAAATATTTCATATCAAGACAATACATGACATATTCATCTGTCAATCTATCAACCTGTCTCTCGCCTGAATCAGGCGACTGTGTTTTAATTACAGTATTCATAAAAAAAAATTAAAATATCGATCAAATGTTGTCTAATATTTTTAGTATGAGTGCTTAAGAAATATAGTGCCTTTTTTATGAATGATATAAGTTTAAAAATATTAGAAATATAATTAAAATGAACAAAATTAAAATCAAAAATGGACTATCTTTAATAAACGCGATAAACAAAATTTAAAAAATAATTTTATTTCTCAGAAGTACACAAGTGCCGCACTGGTTTGTTCAAATGTTTTGATAATGGTGATAGAATTGTTTTTGAATGATTACAATAATTTACTCATGCATATTTACAAAACATATTGGAAAACGTATTCTAGGTACTGGGAGAACGAGAGATGAGTGAAGGGGTCCCGGTGACCCCGGTGGGGAGAGATATGGCCGGGGTCGCCTCAGGCCGAACTCGGAACATTCATCTGGTTTCAATATCACTTAAAGCGGATGAATCTCGTAGATCCGTCTAACTGGAGATATTTCGTAATACGCATTCATTGACGTGCGGAGTTTTTGGTTTTATTTATATGTTTTCTAAATATGATTCAAAATTATTTATTTAATAAATGTCAAAACCACCGAGGATACGCGTGTTTAATGTGATTTAGATATTTGTATGCGTTGATGTGCTGGCGTATTTACGTAATTTGCTGTACCTATATTAGGTTAATAATATTTAACATCAAAGTTAAACAATGCAATTGAGTAAAAATGATACAAAGTAGTGTGTGAAAGAGATATTGCAGTAGAACATATACGTGTATAGATGGCTCTTTCAAATAATGGAACGATTAAATGTATTAATAACAATAAGGTAACATATAGGTACGAAAATTTGTCACTAAAAATATCGTCGCTGTAGCATAGTTGGATAATGTATCTTCCCCGGTTTGGAAATAGATCCAGGTTCGAATCCCGGTGGCGCAACAACAATATTTTTCGATAAAATTGATTTTATATGTATATCTTTCTAATTAATATATTTAATTCATATTTAGAACATATATGTTATATATAATTAAATATTTTGTATATCGAGACGTGTATATATGAAATATAATAACATACGGAAAATGAAATATGTACACATAATTGTTAAAAAAAAAAAAAAAATACGCGTTGCGTGTCTCAGGCTTCATAGGATATGTTTTCCAGGTTCGAAAAAAATAATCGTAAATTCAATCTAATAATTAAAATTTTCAATTGCAATTTTAATTAAATAAACATTCTATGTTAAAACAACAATGTTGTGCCGACATTCGAAACAAAAACTAAATATAGAATAGATGTATTCATTTCTTGCCACCGTTCAAGAATATTATTTTTTATTGTCCAATAAAATAATAATGGGTAAATCGTTAGATTGTAATGTGTGAAGCGCAAATTGTATTTTTATAATAAAAAGATTTAGAAATATGTACGTCGCTGAAACCTTGCATAAACTTAAGGTAAATATAGAATATTGAATGTCATATCAGCAAATATCAACGAAAAAAATTAATTAATTGCAATTGCATAGTAAAGCTTGCATGTTAATGAGTTGATATTAATTTTGGGAATTATTGGTTTATAATGTCTTTTTAGATATTAGAGCAACTGAGTTTAATTCATCAGTTATTTATTTATGTTTCATTTAAGCAATTTATTATATTTTCGATAAAATTGATTTTATATGTATATCTTTCTAATTAATATATTTAATTAATATTTAAAATATCACAGACCTATGTTCTAAATAATTACAACTTCATAATAAGAATGTGTTCTCCTAATAATAAAGCTGTATCAATGTGTCCAAAATTTAATAAAAATGAATTGATAATTCTGGCGTCGGCTAACAGATTACTCAAAGGTATTTTATATTCTGTAAAAATTAGGTAGATAACTCTTTCAAATAATGGAACGATTAAATGTATTAATATCAAAGAGGTAACGTATAGGTTCGAAAATTTATCGCTGAAAATATCGTCGCTGTAGCATAGTTGGATAATGCACCTTCCTCGGTTTAAAAGAGATCCTGGTTCTAATCCCGGTGGCGCAACAACAATATGTCTCAATAAAATTGATTTTATATGTATATCTTTCTAATTAATATATTTAATTCATATTTAAAATATCACAGACCTATGTTCTGAATAATTACAACTTCACAATGCGAATGTGTTCTCCTAATAAAAAAAATATTATTTATTTATACATTTAGTATTTTATTATAATCTTTGTACTATACTCAAATCCATTTTTTGAAAACTAAAATATCCTAAATGCACACTCGAGATGCTGGCAGAAAAGTTTTGCTGGAGTTCTCGACAAACACGGGCCCCTTAAGATTCCCCGCTGTAATTTATTTGACCTGTCATATTTTATAATCTTGATTTGTTGGGAAACTTTGTTTGTCTGGTCAAGTGGTAATAAATATCCGACATTTAGTATCGTTGGCAATTTATTTCCCTATTTGTATATTCGTAAACGTACCATATCTATTTGTAATATAATACAATACATATTTGAATATATAATTATATATATTAATACATCAAAAGTTCTGGAATGTGCGTCTGTCACATGACCTGGGTAAATTTTGAGAGGTGTTTCACGATATATGTAACAATTTATTTTTACCTCTTTTTAATGCTTTCTCCTATGATATGAAGCGCTCGTTCTGTTTTTAAAAAGTGTGTGTTTTGTGTAGTTTACAGGGAATGAAATATTATTACATTTATTTTTGGCATTATGAATTTTTTAATTGTTTAAAAAGGTTGCTCTGTATTGTAGTTACTTTGTGTAGGTAAGTAATAGGTATGTATTTCAAATTTTTATGTAGGGGAACCGTTTAGGTAATGAATTTGCAAATAAGTATTTTTCTGATATGGCATTTCAAACATGAAGATTTCTGAAATGTAGGTTTGACGTTTATGGGTACCGAAAAACATATGTAGTCACCATGGTAACGAATAAGATGAAATTGTTTTGTCACTTTTTTGGCACTTTTTTTTCGGAATACTCTAGTTCAATTATTTTTTGGCTCATCAGTAAAAGAGCTAATTAATATTGTAAAATATTACAAAATAATTGTAACGTTGATATAACCATTGCGGTATTTGAGGCTGCGATTAAGCATTAAAGAAGGACTAAGTCCATTAGTATCACGTGGCCCCTCCGATGAAAATGTTAAGCAAGGAATTGGAAAATCCTCGGATGAGATACATTCCGTCGTCCTGTTTGAGCCTGGGGCCGTCACCAACTTGGATCTTCTAACCAAAGCCATACATTAGCGACCAGGGAAAACAGACAGGGATAAGGCATTCAAAATAAATATTATTTATTTTATTTAATGTTTACGACTATTAACGTTACAATAATTAGAGGTTTGTATCAGTGTACAGTGTGGTCAACTATAATATATTTGTGGAATTTTTTAATGTCTCTAAGTGTGCAACACATCGTTTTTAAAAATTATATTATATGTTACGTACTCGCGTAAAAAGTACTTCTCAAGTGGTATACCTCGTACAAGATTGTTGGTGGTCCATGAGAAACTCTTATGTGACAATTGTATTCATTATTACGATTAATTAAATGTATTAATTAGAAAGATAAACATATAAGATCAATTTTATCGAAAAATATTGTTATCAAGAAGAACACATTCTTATTGTGAAGTTGTAATTATTCAGAACACAGGTCTGTGATGTTTTAAATCCCGGTAGCGCAAAAACAATATTTGTCGTCAAAATTGATTTTATACGTATATATTTATAATTAATACATTAAATTAGTATTTAAAAATATCGATGTTGATACCGGGATTCGAACCTGGATCTCTTTCCAATCTGGGAAAGGTGCATTAACCGACTATGCTACAGCAAACAGTACTTTTCACGACAAATTTTCGAACCTATATGTTACACTTTTCAAATGAATACATCTATCGTTCCATTATTTGAAAGCCATTTATTTTTTTACGGACTCTCAAAAACCTTTGAGTATTCCGATAATTCATTTTTATTAAATTTTAGACACATTGATACAACTTATATATTATTACGGATAACACACTCTTATTGTGAAGTTGTAATTATACAGAATATAACTCAAAAGTCTGCTGTAGCATAGTTGGTTAATGTGCCTTCCCCAGATTGGAAACAGATACAGGTTCGAATCCCGGTAGCGACAACAATATTATTCGATAAAATTTATTTTATATGTATATCTTTCTAATTAATACATTTAATTAGAATTTAAAATATCATAGATCTATGTTCTGAACAATTACAACTTCACAATAAGAATGTGTTCTCCTTAATAACATTATTACAACGAATAATACAGTTATTGATACAAGGTATACGACTAGTCTCGGAGCTAAATCCTTGTATGCCCGCCATACACACACACTCCTCGCATACATTTCGCACCAGCGGTGCTGGTGTGCTGACACACATACACACTTACACACGATCTCAAGGACATCACATTACATATTCTGCAACATTATTTTGTATAAGGCAATATTATTAAGCTAATTTCTACGTACTAGTTTACGAGACTTTTTTCATTCGATGGCCGTTCAAGAAACAATACTCGATAATTTTTAACCATTATTCGGGTTCGGATGTTAATGTATTCATCTTGGCTCGCAGTATGGAATAAAATAATTTAGACAGCAGTGCGCGTGAGCGAAAAAAACGACTAGTTTTATCACAGATTTTTTGAGTTTTGATTACAATATTATACGCGACTCTAAATATAAGTTAAAATAAGATGAAAACTGTCGTCTAGATAGTGATGTGGGAGCGGCCCGTTTGGTGAAAAGCCCGGCTACTCCATCCATAGCGTCAGCGGTGTACAGTCCTCTGCCGCGCTCTGCCGGCACGCGCCGGACATCGTGACAATAGTTTGTCTTTATATTCACAGATGTCGTCCTGTGTCTAGTTCACCATAAGTGATTCGTGTATATTTTTCTAAAACTTATTCTTACTATCTAAGAAATTAGTTGATCGCTAAGGTTAGTAATTAAATTAATACTAGTCATGTTTTCGTATTTCGTAAATTTTGTGAATAAGTTATAAAGGCATTCGGACACATTTTCTTCAATCTCAGAAACGAAACACAATGCGTATGTATTATCAAAAAAAATGAAAGGGTATTATTATACCACATGTGCTGATTACACGAATAAAATAAAAATTGTAATACTGAGAATGTAACAGTTGAGGTGTAGTTCTGCAAAATGGAGATATTTGTGCATTTCGCTATACTCGGTATACGTAGCCATATGAGCCTCCAACACCACGTCTCTAAAACATAAACCGATCAAAAATAACGCTAACTCAATCAGTCCTCTGACGTTCTTTTGGAAAATAATATTCTTGTATAGCAAGTTGCATGGTTTGGTTTCGTGTTGCTTACAATCAGTCAGCTACCAGTTTATCAGTTTCGATTAACTAAATTTAGTAAAACCACTCTTTTTAGTATAAAATATTGTGTGACAAAATTTTCTATTCTTTCTCACATTACTAATTAATCTAATCAGTTTAAATCCTCTAAACCGTCCTGCATCCCTCTCCTCCAAATCTCTTAACCGAATTACCGTCACGGCGTCACCCCTGACAAGACGAGCAGCGGCTGTATCGGCTCTACGGCGTAGCTCTTACAAATGGAAAGCTTTTAGTCTCCATCGTCGGGCCGCGGAAGCTTCGGGAACTTTTTGTTTTACATGATTATTTCATTAACAAGGAGGACAAGGATGGGGTGGGCTCCATCGGGGTGGGAGTGGAAGGCGAGCGCCGTCTGCTATCCGTAAGGATTAACCCCTTCGGCGGCGACTTAGTTGCTGCTACTCTATGTGCTGGGGTTACCGGGAATTAAAACTAATATTGAGTGTGTGCTCGTCTGGGAGTGTGAATTTTGTGTATTTTCAATATGTTGTAAGAATATAAAGCTTTATTTACTTAAATCGAGTCATAAAAAACTTCCGTTTTTTTATCAGACGTTTATTTTGCTTTCATATTATTATTAATTTATTATGTATTCACCACTATTATGTATGACCTTCTTTTATCTTACTGACAGCTTATCAATTGGACAGCCTGATTACTTTTCATAATTGAAGGTTTTTTCATTCAAAAGTTCTGTAACGAACAGAAAAGATGATAGTCTGTCGGGGCAAGGTACGGGAAGTAAAGTAGATGTGGTGAAATAGACTTTTGAAGCTCAAGATTATTAGTCCTTCACCGTATACACATATCTTTTCAATTTTTTTCAGTTATCGCCGTAGCACTATTGCGTGCACATGACGAATATAGACTTTTTCACTCTCCATTTAAAGGTTTAGGAGCAACACATTAATGTAACGTGCACCACATAAAACAGTTGTCAAAAGATAAACAGAACCCATATCAATTTAGTGAAAACAAAAACTCGTTTGTCCCATTGACTCATACGGTGTAAATACAAATAATAGATTATACCTACCTGCACCGAAAATTATTTATAACTCGACCTGATAAATATATAAGTATTGAGTTGATTATAATTAATATAATAATGACCACCTGTATAACGAGCCGAAAGTAAAATTCGCAAGAGTAGGAAGACATGTAATGTATAAATGATGCATAATTCACAATACCATTAATGAACATCAGGGAAGACGAATAACAGGTAAACCCAACAATTTGTGACAGGACAATATGAATAAAGATCTGTTCATTCTTGGCATCAGCAAATGGCAGGAAGCAGCCCAGTGCAGGTACCATTGGAGGTGTAAGTATTCCCGAGGAGCGGATCTACCATTCTGTACAGAATGGTAGATCCGCACACCTAGCAATTTCGAATACGTATATTTAAATATCTTGTTTCCGAGACAAGTTTGTAGAACTCCATAATTACATATATGAAAATGAAACACTTATTTTTTAAATATGAATTAAATATATTAATTAGAAAGATATACATATAAAATCAATTTTATCGAAAAATATTGTTGTTGCGCCACCGGGATTCGAACCTGGATCTCTTTTCTAACCGGGGAAGGTGCACTATCCAACTATGCTACAGCGACAATATTTTTAGCGACAATTTTCGAACCTATATGTTACCTTTCTGATATTAATACATTTAATCGTTCCATTATTTGAAAGAGCCATCTACTTTATTTTTACTCAATATCAAATACCTTTGAGTAAACTGATAGCAGACAACTAATTTTTTGATAAATATGACATAAATGAATTAATATGACATTAAAATATCATTGGTATAATAATTAATATCGTGTAAAAAATTTTATAAACTCATAGAACTCCAAATGAATAATGTTGTCTCTTTTCATCTCATGATAATAAAATAGTGTAGCTGTTCTGTGTTTTTTTTTCTGAAAGTCACCGCAGAACCGGATTATTTCATCGTACGGGTAATATAAAAGTAATATTTGTACAATTGGTTCATTATAAGTCCCTCGAAGATTGATATATTTATAAGTTCCATGTCCACGGTGTGCGATGTATGTCTCGCCAATACCATATTTTCAGAGCGTCTACCTTCCTGCACTCACGTACCTAATCAAATAGTTCATGTTTCGGCGCCGTAGAGAAAAAAGAAAGAAGACATAGAACTGAAAATATATTAAAAATATCAAATGTGTAGCGCTGCACCTTCGTATTTTTTAACTATAATATTTGGAACTCCCATTTACAGTTTGCCATACTAATAAACAGTCTTCTTTCATTATAATTAATTCGATTTAAATATTTTTGTGAGTTTTAGTATATTGAGTTAATTATTTTTCTGATGTGTTTAATGAAATTAATTTTAAAACGATTTTTCACAACATTGTTTTGTAATAATTAAACGAAATTTGAATGAATTTAGATCACACAGGAAAAATCTTATCTTACAATAATGGTTCACCTAGAAATGTATGTAAATAAAGTTTGACGACTTTCTGCGTGGTCATTATAGGTTCTTTGGTAAAGCTGTCTACCGGAAATAGTAGGTATCAGGATTCTGTAATGACTACATATTTTTTCTATACTATAATGTTTTTTAAATATTTTTTTGACCAAAATTTGTTTTAATAATATTAATAAAAAAAATATATGCAGTGAGAGAGCATTAGTGACTATTCGTTTTAAAGTAGTTTGTGGCCCTACCATATATGTATATAATATTGTATATTCTTATCTATGTAAATGTACATAATATTAAACACTTCATATATGTCAATAAAAATCAGTGAATATTAGAGTGTGATGTATAAAAGAGCATTCAAGTTCAAGTTAATTTTTGAGTGATACCCACTCAATTATTGTAAATTAGCAAGTACATTTTTGCTAAATGTATAAGTAAAAGTAATTAGAATAATCATATTTATCTATTTTTTTTAATCCGTTTTTACAATAATTTAAATAAATACAAAATTATTTTCTACGTTACCGGATTCTATTTTATTTTTTAATATTTTTACTCCTTCAAGGATATTTTTTACTTTTAAAAGACCATTATTATGTACATAATGGGTTGTATATAATGGGTCTACAGTAAAAAAAATACATAATATTTTTTATAATAAATTGGCATGATATCTCGGAGTGGTCATCGATATACTGAAGAAATCTTTTCCATTTTTCTCTATCTTCAAGCAAGTTCAGTTCTCCAATCCCTCATTTCTGTTATTCTGGTATCTGAGTAATACAATATTTTCGACTAACAAATTCATTCTTCAGTGCTAGTATCAACAATTAAAATATTTATTTCATTAAAATCTAGATTGTATTATTTTTAGATATTTTAATTACCTCGAGGGTTTAAACTCTAAAATATTTTTTGTACTATTCCTGACACTAAAGACCACAGAATAGTGGTAGGCCACCCTTATATCACTACGTGGCCACCCACTCAGGGTTAACTAGCTCCTAAAAGGAGATTGTGATGTTGGCTTCATCTGGAGTTAATCCTCTTAATAGATTCCGCAGGAGTCGCGACTAAACCAATCCTTCGGCCCGAGTCCCAATAAAGGCTGAAGGAAGAAGGGAGAGAATGCGCTAATTGATTCTTTAAAGTTAACTAAATTTGTTATTGTACTGAAAGAAAATATTTAAAATTAATATTTTTTATAACATCCAAACAAGATACATTAACTTAGTGAATTGTATTATTTATCCGTATTGTGAGTTTTATTCCTAAGCTGCCAATTGCTGGTGCGAAGAGAAATGGAGGTGGAGATTAAGAATTCGAGATTAAATAACATTAATTTATTTATTATTAAGGAGAACACATTCTTATTGTTAAGTTGTAATTATTCAGAACATAGGTCTGTGATGTTTTTAATACAAATTAAATGTATTAATTAGAAAGATATACATATAAAATCAATTTTATCGAAAAATATTGTTGTTGCTGCCGGGATTAGAACCTGGATCTCTTCCAATCCGGGGAATCTGCATTAACTGACTATGCTATACCAACACATTGAATTGACAAATTTGAAAACCATCTGCATTATTTTTACGGAATCTCAAATATAGTTGAGTAAACCGATAGCAGACACCAGAATTAACAATTCATTTTAATTATATTTTGGACACATTGATACAACATATATATTATTAAGAAGAAAACATTCTTATTATAAAGTTGTAATTATTCAGAACATACGTCTTTGATGGAAATAATAGAACGATAGATGTATTAATTTGAAAAAACGTAACATATAGGTTCGAAAATTTGTCGTCATAAATAATGTCGCTGTAGCATAGTTGGTAATGCACCTTCCTTGGATTGAAAAAGAGATCCAGGTTCGAATCCCGGTAGCGCAACAACAATATTTTTCGATAAAATTGATTTTATATGTATATCTTTCTAATTAATATATTTAATTAGTATTTAAAATATCATATAAATATATTGATGTAAAACGTATTCCGTGTACTTATCTCTATTAAGAAAAAAATTCCTCTACAGGACTTCTGTATTATGTATAAGATAGATGATAAGAGTCCCCGATATTTTACAGTATATTCTATCTGTAAAAATGTTACGTGGTCGAAAGATTTGGCAAAATATTGTAAATAGGACACATGACACAAATGTATTAAGGAATTAATGATTTAAGACCCATTGGTTAGGATTTACAATGAACCAAGCAACAAATTCAATGTAAATATGGAATGAAAGTAAAAATGACACGACCTTCGAAGATATTTACAAGGGTGTAATCTACACCCTCCCACAAGTAGGTGAACTACATATACATACATACTCATAATAAACAAAATCACGCTTCGTGCGAATATTTCCAAAATGAACCCGGGCAAAAGTTGCTTATTTCTAGAAAACTTCATAATTCTAATTTCCGTAAATGGATACCGACTTCCTGTTTGACGTACAAGTTTAAATTACAAAATGGCTCCTCTTTAATATTTCTACTCTCCTTCACTTCATTGCAGACACTTCAGATGTGAAAAACATTTCGAATATTGAGCACGTCAGAAAAATTCATATGTAATGTTGAATCTACCCACGGAAACGAATATCCTTAATAAATTATTATTCTTAAGTTTTTTTTCATTCTCATCTACCTTTAAAAACAAAACTTTTTAGTCGCGAAATATCTACAGTTTTGTAAAATTTGCCGGATTATTCAATTAACGATACCGATATTTTTTTTTCTATTAGGTCTTGTGTATAATTTTCAAAAATTTTGACTAACTCACCATCACGCCGTTTTCTTGTAGGAGTAGAAATGATAGAATGCCACACCCTTTTATCACAAATACCACTATTGCCTTGTTCACTGCTATACATTTTCCCACGCATGTCCTAAAATGGTGGCATAATTAAAATTAGGCCAATTTTTAAACACGTAGCTATTTTTTGAGCATGGTTTCAAAATATTAACGGTATTTATTGACTTTTCATATACACATTTACAAATAGCCGAAAGGAGGGTAACTTAGGAGCTTTAAAATACAATACAACAAACTTGTGTTAGATTTTGAGGATCTCAAACAAGGAGGGATACATCGAGATCTGACATGATGGTATTCTAACCTTTATACTAGGGGCGTGCTCTCCATACAATCAAAAAGATGTGCACAACTAAAATTTCTGCGAAATATATCGAAATTACATATTCGGCATATTAGGTATTATTCGGAATTTATGACAGATCTACAGATCGTCGATAGCCGTGCGCGTGAAGATGCCCTATTATGTTTACTATACCAATCTATACCTCAAAGCACGACTTTTTCTGTATATTGTCTATGACTTTTGAACGCCTCATTTTTTTTTTTTCCAATTCCTCAGAGTCTACGATACTCTGAGTACTCTACATGCGGCTAGACCGCCTAATCTACAACTACAAGTGCATCAGCGCTAATCACTTTGACACTTTTACAAACTACCTTATTATTATAAACATCATAAGTGTTTTATATTAATACATGAATTGGAAGGGTAAAAAATTACTGATAAAAAACCCTCTAAATATAAAAAACCCTCTAAGTTTGAACGCCACTGCTTTATATGTTCTACGTAATGGTAAGTATTTGTTTTTTTACTACGAATTTTAACATTTACTCATGAAAATTGAAGTAGTATAGGTAGCAGCGAATGGAGTAATATCCTGAACCATGTACAGGTGAATATTATGTTCCAGGCCCATTTTGTTTGGTCGTCATTTGAATTCCGAGATCTTTGTCAGTTTGCATTTGATAGTCAAAGAGAGTAATTGATTACAATTTATTATAAATCATCTGACACCTCAATAACGTGTTAATGTCTTTAAAACATATTTAGAAAAAAAAACCATCATGGACGACGAAATTCATTTCGACTTGGCGGGTTTTGTTAATAAACAAAACAGCTGTTATTGGGGTACTTAAAATCTTCAATTGATACACTTACGACATTTATACCCACGCAGAGTTCCTGTATGGTGCGCCATGTGGGCCAGCGGAATCATTGGGCCCTATTTCTTTCAGAATGCAAGAGGCAATGCTATAAAAACTTCTTGGTGGCCGAATTGGGTCGATTGGGCCTGCAAAACAACAAGATGGTTTTAACAAGACTGTGCCATCTCATACACAACCCCTGCTTCGCTTGAAATTTTAATGAATGAAACAACATCGGCCTGGAAAATAATATTTACCTAAATTTAAATCTGACTTATTTTAGAATTTCACTAAGTAATAATATAATATGTATGTCATACTATTGACATTTCATATACCTACTAGGTGTATTATAGGTAACAGCTTGTCGTTTGGGTTGTCGAATTGAGAGTCGAAATAGCGAATCTACGGAACTTGTTGTGGACATGGTGACCTCAGTGACCAATTAAATCTGTCAGTTTTAACTGTACCTCGACAAATAATATGTCAACTGACATATGAACATATATGTCACATGGAATACAAAGTGACGTAGGCGAATTCTGTAGCCAGTCGAGCAGAAGTCTTCGCTTCAACGTATCAAAAACGCCAAAAGTGTTATCATAATCGCCCTTTATTTATAATGTTCAACCGATTAAATTGGATACAGGAATTGACTAGTTGATGTAACGGGTGACAGGTGTCAGGGTCGGACTATAATTGACTGAATTTACTTCATCAATGATGCATTACCCCTCGTATATCACCCGGAAGTCCTGTACCACTGTATGCATCTGGGAACCCACTATAATGAGGTGTGTACAAAGCCCTAATAACGGAGACCATCTTTGCCACTGGACCAAGTCCTCTATTATTTCTAGAGCGTGTTGGTGGTATTATGCAATATCACCTACATCTTAAACAATTTCACGCACAGGCCTCCGCCATGGCCAACCCAAAAGCCCCCCACCTAACTGATGCACGTGTACAACACGTGGAAGGGTGTGCGGTTCAAGATAGGACTCCTCAAAACAACACAAAAGTTATACAAATCCAAAAATTATGTTAGGAGAACACATTCTTATTGTGAAGTTGTAACTATTCAGAACATAGGTCTATGAACCGTGGTTGGTCGAACATATATGTTACCTTTTTGATATTAATACATTTAATCGTTCAGTTATTCGAAAATTTGTCGCTAAAAAATTGTCGCTGTAGCATAGTTGGATAATGCACCTTCCCCGGTTAGGAAAGAGATCCAGGTTCGAATCCCGGAGGCGCAATAACAATATTTTTTGATAAAATTCATTTTATATGTATATCTTTCTAATTAATATATTTAATTCATATTCAAAAATTATGTATTCATAAAATACATAAATAAATAATTGTAGTTGAGGTCCTCTGCCGTACACATAAGTAATATCACTAATTGAAAAGGCACTTTAAAATATACACATAATTTGGTACATCTGTCTTAAGATTGCGAGGCAGAAGTACGCACCGAATGAATTATTTGGTGTTAAAAATAGCGAAGGGTTGAGAGAAGATCGCTTGAATTACTAATTTAACGTGTACGAGACTTTCGATCGAAAAGAGATACGCACTAAATTATTTATTAACTTTCTTAATTTTATTTATGAGAAAAAGAATCCATCTAAACACATTGAATCCTGGAATTGTTTAAACTTCCCGCGATCATTAAAAATAATCGCTCGTTTAAATCTCGGTCTCTGAAATTCTGAAAATGGATTTTTTTTATCTTTAAATGTGTACTTAAATTAATAGTGAGTGAGTGCGCATACTGCAATATATTGTCAGACAAATAGAATTAAAGAGATTACGTCTTACAAAAATCTTTCCATTCGTATGAAAATATACAACTCGTTATCGCGATGATGTTGTGTTATGACGGGCGCCATCTATGATGTTCTATGCGCCATCTATGATGTTCTATGCGCACATCTATGCGCTCCAAAAAAGTCACCTTACCGACCGTGCGCACGTGACAGAAGGACTTGCAGTGGTCAGCTTCGTGTGTGGACGTGAACAACCGACCTCTATACCAATGCAGGCCATGGTTGTTTCCCAGCTCTGCGAAACACACTATTTTATCAAATATAATTTTTTTACCATTTATGAATTATATATTAACTCCTGCTATATATACTACTTTCACTCTTAAGTACTTGACCAAAACGACTATTATTCTTTCCTTTCTCAAGCCGTGCCTAAAGCTGTTGGGGGAACTACCTGTACTTATAGTCTATACGGCTCGTAATATTGGGTGTGACTAGTAAATTGTATAAAAATATTATATTGGTAGGTATCGAATATCAAATCAAAAATTCTGGTGTCAAGAAATACATTATAATGGGACGAAATTGAGTAATTTTTAGAACTGATAACGGAGATGATCAAAGATTATACAGATGTTTTGAAAACTGGTATAGAGAGGGCGTGACACAAGCAGCATCACAAAAAAATATATTTATTTGTATTTATTATCAATTTTTTGACATACGAGTGGTTTATTTCCAAACCCCTCCATTACGGATTTTTAACAAAACCCAAAAATCACAAAAATTGTTTAAAATTATAATTATCATCTATATACTTCATTAGATATTTTGAAAGCAAGGCGTATGCATTAATTACTATAGGAAATCCAAAAAAAATAAAACAAATATGCTGTCAATTTTGAGATATTACGAAATTTATAAGATTTGTCATACTTTTCCATTTATAAAGGTGTCTGAAATTCAACATGCGTATTTTAAAGGTGTTTTTCAGTAACATTATTTGATTTTCTTTGGTACAAACCATTATCGAAGTAAGTACTTAATTATAGAGGATTTTAACACGAAACTTAAACTTGGTTTTGTTTTTTATATTATTATTTGTGGTAAAGTATTTGAACCAATAGCAAGTATTATTTTTTCCTAGTAAAACTGCATTAAAATATATATTTTTTTCATTTTGGATTATAGAGGAGTTTAGAAGTAAACGACATATATACAGAAATTAAGTATATACGTATGTGCATTGGATAAGTAAATAAATGTCTGAACCATCTGATCAATTTAATATTTTCGAGAAACGAATATGAAAAATCATTATTTAAGAAAAGCGCTATATTGTATTATTTTTTAAAAAAGTTTCCAGGTGCGAGAATAGTATCTTAATACATTAAATCGTTCTTAATATGCTTAGAATCTTTCTGTAATAAGTACGTGGACTCAAAAGTTGTATATACGTATAATATATTCTATAATTGTCAGGTATGCATAAAAGGATTGAAGTGCCGCCTGTGTATATCTCCTTCTACATTACTTGCTAATAAATACCCGATTCGCCTTTGGCACTTTTGTATACATTCATCTTAAATTTAATAAAAAAATTCTGTGTGTGCATGTTTGAAAGGGTATTTTAGATTTTTTTGACCAAGATGGAATGATGAAAATTGAAATTAAGGTGTGATTATGCTAGGACGTGTGTCAATATGCATGCTTGTGTGTCTAGTGATTAACATGCTTGCCTAGTGATCCGATGATCGGGGGTTCGATCTTCATTCTAGTATACTAGCAAGTTATTGCCTATTTTCATAGCACAAGAGTTAGCTTAGTTTGAAATTGGAGAAATATTAATGTGACACGTATTTTGCAAACGCTATGATATATGGTACTGACGCCTATTCTAGATTAGATCGCATTTTTGTAGATTGTTTCTTTTAGGAAATCTAGGCCGACATTTCGGCATGGTAATACGTGCCATTGTCAAGACGTTGCTTTAAAAAGATACTGTACAATCGTACTTGTTCGCTAGAGATATAATTCCACAGTTGAGTGGGAAATTTATATTTCTATACTTACATATTTCTATTATATATACATCATCAAAACCTTCGAGATCATCATCATCCAACCTAGAAGAGACGCCGGTAAACGCCACCAAACACTAGCGCTCATTAAAACCTTAAATTAAATATATATATATTTATATATATAATTTACAGTTGTAAGGAGAATCCTTGGAATATTTTGGAGGTAGTTTCGGGGTACTAGCTTTTATCGGATCATATAATGTTGGATGAGAGCGTGAAGCTTGCTGGCTATTGAAATTATTTATTTGATCCTGCACGTTCATTAAAGGAGAACCGCCATTTTAGTATAAGAACCGTTCCATGTTTATAACTACTTACTTCCTATGTAAACATGTCCTTAATGACCCATGACGTAGATTTAGTGCCCGAACTGGATGTTTTGAATAACCAAGAAATACTTTCTGGGTAATTCAAAATACACGCAAAACATTAAATAGTTCTGTATTTAAATTATCGATCAAGAATAAATAATCGAATACATTCCACAATACGATTATGACTAATTAATTGATTTTTTAAAATGTACCATGGCGAAAAAGGATCAATGTTTACATTTGAAGTGGAATAAAATTGTTATTAAAGAGATGTAATTTTATTATTATGGCCTGAAAATAATGTACCTAGTGCAATACATAAAATAAATACTTTTCACCACAAAGCGTATTTTGAAAATTACCCTGTTCTACCATTAATTTGGAGATCATCCTCATATGACAAAATACTGTACTTTGAGAGATTTTTCGTTTGAGATATCACTCATCGCGTTAAAGCACTTGAGATAAAACATAGATTTTTCTATGCTGATTTTATTTTTTCAATTCAAAATATATCAAATAAACATGTATCTTTAAAATAACACGTTTCCCAGAAAAGTGTCGACAGAGTTTTGTATATTCTTAATTCTCTCTAAGGGGCAGTGCAGTAATAAAAAATCAAACGAGTCTGAAATATATTTTTATTTGGGAATACAATAAATATAAGGTTGGTATAAGTCATCGGCTCTAATCATCATTTAATGGCTCGTTGTTCTAAGTGTTGCAACACTTCAGCCCTGATGCATCCCTTCATTGCACACACAACTTAAAAAACTTCATCATGTAAATTTTGACAGCAATGAATAGAAGATGACTATATATTTAAATAATCGTGATTTTTATTTAACTTTATAAAAGATAAGCTTATTAGTCAAAACTGAAAATGTTATCATTACTGCTGGTTATTGTGTAAAATTCATATGCACAACGCTTGTGGCCTTTTCCTTGATTTTCCGTTTCGATTCTTCAATCGATTTATTTGTCAACCAATGTATATGTAACTTGAATTGATTTTTTTATTAATCATAATAACACAGAAGCCAAAGGAGTTTGTTTCGAAAAATTACGTATATCGCAAGAACTGAAAATAGGAGAAGGCGGACTGGAAAACTTTTAAGCGCCCCCTAACATTGTTAATAAACAATAAATCGAAAAGGGATGGCGGGGGGAGGGTTGGGGGCGAGCAGGGGGAGGGCAAGACAGTCGGAGGACTTCTAACGAAGGGGATGCGGTGAAAAACCACCCCCAAAAAGTAAGAAACCGAAGCACCTGGCTTTGAATTATACAGGCGATTCCTTGCAGGGGCCACACCCCTCGTGGAGGTTGAGGCCTCCCACCGGAACTTCCTGAAGACTAACATATCCCTCTGTATTGTTTCCGGAAAACTTTGCGCTGGAGTTGTTCTTCTTCATTCTTCCTCCCGTAAGGCAGGGGAGGAGGGGGGTGGGGGTGAATTTAATAGGTGTTAAACGGAAATTATGTAAATGTGTTGAGAGACGTATATTATATCTAACACCCGGAATCTTTCCGTCTGCGATATTTATTAGGCGTTGCACATTTTAAATAAATATTTACCAAAATATTTTTAGTACATAAATCATCGCATCATGAAGAAGTATGAATATTTATTATTTTTAATATTCGAAGCAGTAAGTTTGTGGTTAGACATTTTAACAAGAATAAATTTAGTAAGAATAGTGACAGAATATTAATTACAATTAAAATAATATAAATAGTTTATTATTAATGTTGTAATAAAAACATAAAGAATTAAAATTTCAACTTAATTTTAAAACTATATCACTTCAGAGACTGGCTAACATCTCATCTACTCAAGTCGCTTGCATTTGCGTGATGATATGATAAATGATTTATCCATTCATCATCACCGGTTCCCTTCTCCGTCTTTGTATTGCTTACGAACAATTTTTAAAAAGATTTTAGATGTTAATTATACAGATGTTACTTTTAAATAATTTAACATCGAAGTGAATATTAATTACATACAATCTACGAGTATTTAGTTTATTAAGATAACTCCAATGCATAATTATGGTTCCAAACCTGCTTTTATTTAAAATTATTTACTTGATGAAGAAGCCTTATCTTCTCTTTACCCTATCTTCTTTCTACCTTAACTTCCACCCGTGACTTGTAAACTTCCCCCACTTGATTCCACCCCCGTATAAGTATTTATTATGATAATGTGGTACCTGATATTGATATCTGTTTTTGTCTGTACCACGCCCTCTATCGAAACTTCCAGAATCATTATAAATTAACGTCGTCTTTCCGCTTTTATTATTTCACAATCTTATTGTGTTTTCTATTGTTTTATCATAAAACCAAACCTTTATCAGAGGCTTACAAGTTGTTCTATATTTCATTGTTCATTTTAAAATTAAACCTTTTCATCATTTTAAAATGCTATATTTTAATATTACGGTTTGTTTCGTAAGCTGACGTTATTAATCATTCCGTTGTAATTTACATATTTGTGCCTGCAACCTTCTATAAAATATTTCGAAATTTTCTATTTTAAGTGCGCTATTTGCTGTTGTTCTATATTGTTCTATTTTTAATTTTCTGGAGATATAACCTATTGTATGTTTAAAGAAAAAAACATTTTTGTTATCATGTTTTTTTTATTTATAATTAATCGAATGAATTAATTATAATTTAATAATATATTTTGTCAAAAAATAAACAAAATATTATTATTAATAATGAAATAATTTATAGGTCAATATTACATTTACAGATATCGCACACTATTTTTTATATGTGACACATTATAGGAGAGGAGTCTCGGATATAATCTATTCTACTTATAAATATACTTATAAAAGAATATTATAAAAAAACCATTAGAATAATCAAAATATTATTAAGCAATTAATATAAAACAGACTTTAATAAAATACCACATTTTAAATTTTAATGTGAATGTCAGTATTAAAAATAATTAATGACAATTAATATATATATATATATCCATTAATTCATTATAGCTGACAAAAATAATAAATAAACACAATTTAGCAGTAAAGAATTATGAATATGTATTTAAAATACTATCGCAGATCAAAATAAACTAACAATGTATTAACAAAATAACTATTATATACATTATCTTAATTGGTCTTTTGGGAAAATACAAAATCGTTGTTCTAACAAATTTATTAAGGAGAACACATTCTTATTGTGAAGTTGTAATTATGCAGAACATGGGTCTGTGATATTTTATAAATACAAATTAAATGTATTAATTAGAAAGACATATATAGAAAATCAATTTTCTCGAAAAATATTGTTGTTGCTACCGGGATTCGAACCTGGTTATCGGATTACTCAAAGGTATTTGAGATTCCGTAAAAATGAAGAAGATGGCTTTCAAATAATGGAATGATAGATGTATCAATTTGAAAAATGTAACATATAAGTTCGAAAATTTGTCGTCAATGCACTGTGTTGGTATAGCATTATCGGTTAATGCACGTTCCCCGGATTGCCAGAATGGTTCAAATTCCGGTAGCAACAACAATATTTATTGATTTTATTTGTATATCTTTCTAATGAATACATTTAATTTGTGTTTAAAAAATATATTTTTGTTTAATACCGGTACATATATAAAAGTATGTACGTATCTGTGTGTCATATAAAATGAATATAGAGTAAATAAGGGTCGTTCTGGTATTTTTAATGTATTTCATTATTTCATCACATCAAAAATGCTTTGCCAGAGTAAGAAAGACTATCAGGTTCTCATTATTGGTGCACTCTTTCACTTTGAAGTCGATTTGAGACGGGAAAACTTTTGTTTTATTATCTTATAATTATTAAGAAAATTCTTTTAACTTTTAGTTTTTCTCCATAGCGCAATATTACGTTAAAGAGTCGGCACTTGAGACTACTCGAGCTGAGGAGTTAACCAACCTCTGTTGCAATGGGAGAAAGGTGAACATTTTACTAGTTCAAGACGCATCTATGAAAAATTGCGCTGTTATATTAAATTTGGTTAATGGGTTTGTTAAAATTGACAGGAAGGTGATTAAAATATTTTTATTTTATTAAACTGAGATATATATTAAACTATATATATATTATATATATTATATAGATATATTAAACTAAATAAAAGATATACAGTAACAATATTTCCTCTTTGAACCAATTAAAAGAAAATATCCTAGAAGAAATAGCAGCAATCACTGATAATACGTGCCAAGCAGTTCTCAGAAATTTTACCTCCCGTTTAGAAGAGTGCCAGCGAAATAACGGATCACATTAGAAAACATAATTTTTAGAAATAAATAATTCAGGAATTGTACTTAAATGCAAAATAAGCACTTTTATATTAAACCTATCCATTATCTTATTAAATAATTTTTACTATGAAAAAGACTTTTGGAATACCTTGTATTATAAATATAATCACGAAGCATGATTAAAAAAAAAAAGTGTTTTATATTTAACTGCTACGTTTAAAAGTAACGAAATAATGAAAATAATATTTTGGTAAAGAGTAAACAAATCGCCATTTCTTCACTGTAGACAGATTGGCAAACAAGAAGTTTGTTTCGTTACCGTTCAAAAAATGCTTTTGTTGAAGTTCAGTACCTGTGCTGGTTGGAATTCGTTATATCTGGATCTCGTTTTTCCAAATACGCATAAATTACTTAATCCCGAATAACTCACGAACATGCTTTGAACTTTAGGCTTATTTTTTGTTAGGTGGTGCTCCTTTGCCGAATTTATATCTGGAAACATGAATTTTGTACAAAAAGTTAAAAGCTTAGCACATTTTTATATTGCGTGTTCGATTCAATTTAACATTCTGCGCATTTTTGTGAATATTTGGTTCATTTTGAAAAATGTCATTATGTCAATCATCGTTGATATTCACAAAACAATTGTTCTCTTTACTTTAAACCTATCGTGTATTAGTTCCGCCACTGCATTATTTTAAAACCATTATTATTTTATGAATACATTGACAATTATGAACAGCCGTTGATTTTCCATAAGGCCCTTCGCCTAGTTTGGAGAACCTCGCATCATATATATATATATCGATTGAAGCTATAAATACTAATTAGATGTATTAATTATAAAAATATACATATAAAATCAATTATTTTATCGATAAATATTTTTGTTGCGCCACCGGGATTCGAACCTGGATTTTTTTCCAAACCGCGACATTATTTTTGCTACAGCGACATTATTTTTGACGACAAATTTTCGAACCTAAATCGCAGACCTATGTTCTGAATAATTACAACTTCACAATAATAATGTGTTCTCCTAGTAATATATAAGTTGTATCAATGTGTCCAAAATTTAATAAAAAATAATTGTTAATTCTGGCGTCTGCTATCGGTTTACTCAAATATATTTGAGATTTCGTAAAAAAAAAATGATAGCTCTTTCAAATAATGGAACGATAAAATGTATTAATTTGAAAAAGACGTAACATATAGATTCGAAAATTTGTCGTCAAAAATAATGTCGCTGTAGCATAGTTGGATAATGCACCTTCCCCGGTTTCGGTAGAGATTTAGGTTCGAATCCCGGTGGCGCAACAACAATATTTTTCGATAAAATTAATTTTTTATATATATATCTTTATAATTAATACATTTAATTAGTATTTAAAAATAGCACAGACCGTCTGTTCTGAATAAGAACTTCACAATAAGAATGTGTTTTCCTAATAAGATTGAAGTTATGTAATACAAAATTTATACTACAGAAATAGCAACAAATTAAAGAAAATTAAATATAATTTACACAACTCTAAAAATGGAATAATAATGAGTGTTGTAAATGCAAGTAGTGAGTAAAGTAGTTAGTTATTAAGTTAACGTATTTGTAGACTAGTCGTCTAGAATAGTGATCTAGTGATCAGAGGTTTGAGCCTTGTTCCAGGAGTGCATCAAGTTAGTCCTATTTTCATTACACAAGCGTTTAGCTTAGTTTGAAAGTAGTAGTAATATTAATATGACACGTATTCAGTGTATGCATTACTCTTTTTTTTATTTATTTTTTTATTTATTGAATATTGGGGTTATTTATGGAAAAAAGTTACGTATTAATTTACGTCCAATTTAAAATAACTAATTGTTACTAAATAAAATCTTCTCGTAGAAAATATTATTTTAGTTATTGCCCGAATATTGTAAAGTATTTGATTGGACCAAGGCTGTACATCTTGGATCAAATAGCAAAAATGTTTTTATCTCAATGTTATGTATGATTTTTTTAAATAGAGATGCTTTCACGGAATACATGTCACATCAATATTGTTGGTGTTTTGGAACTGAACCACTAGATCACTAGGCCAGCGTCTTAACCATTACGCCAATAAGCTATTCATTTATTTTTATAGGGAGAATTTGTAGATGAATTTAGTTTTTAGCATGGGTGGAGGTGTTATGTGTGTTTTATTTTTGTTAAGAATTATTAAATTTGGTGTTTGACAAGGGTGATTCGGTGTTTGTTAAGATTTAGAAAGAATTTGAACTGTGTATATTATATGTATGTAAATTAAATCGCATAAAATCTTTTAAAAATAAGACTTATCAATTTTATTCACAAAATATAAACAGTAAGGCATATAAAATTTTTGGCATGTTTTTGAAGTGAAGAATACAATTATATGTTCAGTGTTCTTAAAATATATAAGAAATTGTATAAAATAAACAATATATAAGAGTTTACAGATTTGAAATTGTTATATATAAAACCACGATAAGTACGACGTAAAATAAAATATAATATAAATATTATATTACATATGTTTATTTAAATCATATTATTTTGGCGTATTACATTTATGTATAAATAAAAATGCATCAGAAAAAGGATGAAATATTAAATTTAAAAAATAAAAAGTAAAATGTAAGTGTAAATGTGAAATGTTTTAAAGGAGTCCATTAATTTTCAAATTCAATTACTTAATATGTTTTACAGAAAATGATATATAAAATATTTTATCAAAGGTCATTTTGACAGATCAACAATAGTAGAAATTATTTTCCTGATGACCTTAAGAATTTTGGCTCGCATATTGACCATGGTGTAGAATATTGTTAACCTGTTTTACCGCACGAATTAGTTGAATAAATAAAATCGAGATGTTTTGAACAAAAAGTGATTCAGCCAGCAACTTATTGGGAGGATAAGATGACTGTGACGCTTAATCTGAGGCATTTCTGCAGGAGATGAAACCGATGCCCGAGGCGGGGACGGGGGCGCGAGTGTGGCGGGCGGCCATTCTGGAGGAAGGGCAGGGGGAGGTAACTACCCTTAGAAATCATCGTGCAGATATGGTCAAGATTTCACTAATCATCTCTTAACATTTAAAAATTAAAATAAATTTACGCAATATATTACATTTCCTATTATGTACAGAATAAAAACTGTCTTTCCTCGTTTTTGTACTCTTTCTCAGGTGCTGGTTTTTTCAATTTTCTGGATATTTTAATTGACTGATAATGATTTTGAAAAGAAATCGTAGATCCCGCGCCGAATAGGATCTACCGAACGAATTTCGCGATCTTTGAGTCGCGCGTCCCGCGGATTGGATTACGACGATTCCGGTCATAAATCGGAATCGCCGAAGGGAGGGCAGGTAAAGGAAGGAAGGAAAGAAGGAAGGGACTTAGATTAACGGATAAGGGTCGATGATGGGGTAGGGAATTTAATTGAAGGACCATTGGATCTCGGGGAATCGGGAATCTGAAGGACTGCTCGCCTTACCTCGTGTACGATGCCTCCGTTACTCCTGCAGTCGCAGCCGAGATCACACAAACACCACGCGAACGGGCAGATCTCCGCTTCCAAATGAAGACGGCGATATCATTCACTTCACTCGCGGCTCACACAACAATCACTGTGCACAAATCACAGGATCACAATACAATGCTGACGCACCAGAGTTGAACAAAATCCACACCGCTTATATTATCGCGGTGTCGCAACCGAAAGGGTATCGCATCGCGTTAACGTCTGCTGATGTCAAGGTCACTATTCACACTAAAAACAAGCAGTAGGGAAAAAGTATGGGTGGGAATTTAAACGTGGAAAGGTGTCTATAATATAGGTCGCGACAGATTCTCAAGAAGCGCCAAAAATGTGTTCTATGAATACCGAACAAATTTGTAGAGACGTATTACGATTTCAGGATGTACACTGTCAATAAAAACTTAAATTGTTTCACGTTGGATTTATTCAAGAGAACTGGTTACGAAATATTTACCGACGTCCTGTATATATATATTTGCTACCTACGCGCTATTTACTTGTATTTTATGGGCCGGACGTGACATAAATAGGCCGCTATATTATACCTAAGGACACGTGTATTTACATACGTATAACGTGAGAATTAGTCTCATTATAAACTACAAATAATTACTTAAATTAATTAATTAAATAAGTTCATGAAGTATTGTATCAAATTTGTTCAGATTATTGAAATTATTAAATGTTAATAAAATTGGTTCTATGATTTGCGCATCTATTATATGCAATATATGTATAGTGTAGAAATTTATCCATCTACGTATAAATAAAGCACATACTATTCCACTTTAAAACATCTTTGTGTCATTTGTATAAAAATAGAATTGCATCTCGCCCCACGATTGGTCGACCCTGGCCTTGCTTGTCCCCCAGAGCCGGTCCTATAATTATGCGACAGAGACTGCAAGGCACAGTGCGGGAACGAGATTATTTACTCTGCCAGAGCCCCGAGGAGGTGTGGGCGGTTAGGGGTGGTGGGCGCTGGGTGGTCCGGGAACCGCGACCGGAGGGGTGCGGTTAGAAATCGCATTAAAAATACCAGGCCAAAATATTATAATGTTAATTATGCGTTCCTCGCGACGTGTTTTTGAAAAATAAACATTTTTCACCAGGTACATTATAATGACGCACGTACATTCTACATGGTTATTAAAGACGCCACGTGTATAGCAAGGTATGTTTGCTTTTGGTGACGGAGCGCATAAAAATTTGCTTACCTATCGAAGATTTGAATTCTATATAATAGACCGCATCCACGATGAATTCTCAATAAGACTTTGATCTCTAAAGATACTAGATAAAGTGTCGAATCTCTAATAGAAATCTCATATGTAGACACGGGCCATAGCAACACAGTGCAGCCTCAATAATAACACTATGTGTTTATTTATCATATAATAATTTGTAATAAAACTCAAAGATAATTTAATCATAATGTGTATATTTAAAAATATTTAAGTACGTAGGCAAATAAAAGTCAATTTTTTTTAAATAGCTCTGTTTAATATAATATCATCAATTGACACTGCGGTTACTTTGTGGTATAACATGATTATTTTAATATTCTCAATAAAACTTTGTACTACACACACGCTCGGTTATTTTCACTACTAGTTTGGAGAGGTGCAGTCTCTCTCATCATCAGGTGATAACTAAACTAAATACATAATTGTAGTCTGTTCGGGCATGGGGCGGGGCTTTAGAAGAGTAGGGAGGTTTCGGAAATGTTATGTTGTTAATTAGTGTTTTTTTCGAATTTAAATTCTTTTGTATTTCAATTTTCCTGCCAATGTTTTAGCTGGATAGATTACAATCTCTTCTAAATGCGGCTGCACGAATAATATATGGAGTTTCCAAATTCTCTCATATAACATCCCTTTTACATTAGCTACATTGACTCCGATTCCCTGAAAGAGTTGAATTTAAATTGTGCTGGTTGATGTAAAAGGCGAGACACAACATGGCGCCTCTGTATTTTCAAGAACTTTGAATTCCAGACAATTTGAATGGTAGACGTCAAACTTTTAGGTCAGCCTCTGCTTCAGCTGAAGGAAGGGTTGTAGAACCGACCAACCGTTGCCAGAAGTCTAAATTTAGTGAACGAGCATTTGCGGTGGCAGGCCCAAAAGCGTGGAACTCTTTGCCCTCCGTCATAAGAAACAGTGCATCATAAACTTTATTTAAGAAGAAACTAAAAACGCACCTTTTCAAAAAAGTCATTTCCATAAATGAAAATATCAATTTTTAATTTTAACAGTTTATGTGTAAAGCGCCCAGTTTTTACGAAAATGCCGCTATACAAATTATCCATTATTATTATTACTATTATTATTATTATTATTCAATGGTTTCCAAATTAGTAATTATTAATCCTTTATAAGGTACCGAATGGAGAAGTTTTAGTCTATGACTATGGAAAGAGCGGTTTATGTTAGCAAAAACAGTTTAATAAAATTAAGCTAAACTAAAATTTATATTTAAATTTATATATATTTTTAAATACTAATTTAATGTATTAATTATAAATATACATACATATAATTAATACATTAAATTAGTATTTAAAACATCACAGACCTATGTTCTGAATAATTACAACTTCACAACAAGAATGTGTTCTCCTTAAGATATCGATTTTTCTCGAAGTTTCTATCGATTTAAAGACATTATTAGTATATAACCCGAGTTCCATTAATAAAATGAAATGTCATCCAAAAATATTATATTCGAGATACCTAATACAAAAAATTAAAAATAGACAAAATTTTAAATACTTTAAATAAAATCTCTTGAATCCATTCGGTTATTATTGCTCTGTCAGGTAGGGTTGATAATTTTCCCAGGCCTAGCCTGAGGGCGAACATCTTTATTTGATTTCGCTAACTCCTCCTCGGGTGACCTACTTCTCTTCGTCGTACTGGTCCGGCCACGATAACGTGTTTTGGGATTTTTCCGCGGACATTAATATTTCAATAACACAGATTTTAAAGTACTAAAAATAGTAGACATATACAAAAAAAAATCAAATTTACAAAATTAAAAATCAATTAAATTTTAGAAGTGAATTCCGATCTACAAGATATTGAGATCAAATTGATATCCCAAAACTAAAATATACTACAACTCAAAATCAATATATTTATCAAAGTATAAATTTTTTTAACAATCTCCCCATCACAATTAGAAAAATTACGGACTATAATAAATTTGTAACAGAAGTAAAAAAAAATATGTGCACAGACTAACTGAAACATAAATTAACTCGTATATACTCTTTCTCTAAACACGAGTCTTACTCTCATAGAGAAGAAATAAATGTTAAAATATATATATCCACTGATTATTCAAATTGTATTATATTTTTAATATTAATAAAAAATAATAATAATAATTAGATAAAATACAAGCATAGATAAAAACAAAATTATAAAGTGATGAATAAGTAAGAATTAATATGAAAACAAATTTAAAAGGTGACTATTTGCAAAGAGGATTTGGTTATTTATAACATTTAACTTGCTATTAAAACTTTTTCTTATTTCTAAAATTTCAAATTTATCTAACTGTAAACCCTTAATATTTTTATGTATAATTTCTAAACTCTTCTTAATATCAAAATAATGGTTTGCTTCCAAAAGGTAATTGGAAAATTCTAAAGAGTTGTTGTTATTTAGGCATTTCAAGTGCTCCTTAATTCTAATATCAAAATTTCTGCAAGTTTTATCTATATAAAAATAATTTCAATCATTGCAAATTAATTTGTAGACCCCCGATTTTTTTGTATTTTTTAATTTCAGTATACATTCTTTCCTGAAGAAGACACCATAGGTGTCGAAACATGTAGAATAATCAATAAATAGTGGTTTAAGAAAAGTATTTCGTTTAATTATTAATATAAAACGAGGCCACAAAGTAATTTTGCAAATATTGAAGAAGAAACTAATATTTCACATCAGTGGCGAAAAAATCGAAAAATAAATATATAACAATTACAAAGTTATCAAGTTTTCTTGAAATATTAATATTATTTCAGCAGAATACATTTTCAATTAATATATATATAATTAACTTCTTACTAACTTAAATAATAGATTTGATAAAACGTTTCACGCTTCTTTTTTTCCTCGTACATAAATGAATATTCACAAATACAAAAAAATATATATTTATGATTAAAAAAGACAATCATGTGACTAAATATTTGTAAAATTATTTCCAATAAAAATGTATTGGCATTTTTCACAATCTTTCATAATTCTCATTTTTTCTCACAATGTAAAAACTGCGATAAAGAAATAAAAATTATAGCACCCCCATTTTGTTCCCTTGATTTTCCTCCGCTGCAAAATATTTTGGTGGCGGTTCTAACAGCGGCTACTTACCCACCAAACATAAGTATGCAATAAAAATAATACTTCCACATTGCTTCCTTTTCCTATTTCCATTATTTTTTTATTTCCTCCCCTAGGCATTTCGCATTTTTTGTTTTATTTTTACTTATTTAAGTTCAGAGATTTTTTATTTCGCTTCGAAGAATGGGGTTGCTTTTGCCGGTAGGTATCAAGATTTCACCCTAATTTTTAAGGATTTCCCTTAACGCCACTTAATATATTTAATGTATAAATATCCCGGATTGATTTGATAAATAGTATTGTATTTTTTTCTCTTTATTATCAGCATCATGTTTGATCTCGTGCATTACACAGCGCTGCTATTATTGTCATACGATTTTTCAGTTTGTCATCATACACTTCATTATTAGTGTTTACGATATATTCGATTGCTTATAATAAGTACCTACACGCATTGACACGGGCCATTGCAGCTGGAAATATAATATTTTTATAAAAATATCGTAATAAAAAAGTGCTAAATATGAAATGTAACTACTAATTTATTTTTTAGATAATTCTTATAAAATAAAATTTAATTTATTTATTAGACTTTATTGACTTACATTTTTTTGTTGTAACAAAGGTGAATTAAAATATTATAATAAAATATAATATACAATATATTGCAATTAAACATAATACTCGTAAATATGAATTAAATATATTAATTAGAAAGATATATTATATAAAATCAATTTTATCGAAAAATATTGTTTTTGCGCCACCGGGATTCGAACCTGGATCTCTTTCCAAACCGGGGAAGGTGCATTATCCAACTATGCTACAGCGACAATATTTATAGCGACAAATTTTCGAACCTATATGTTACCTTTTTGATATTAATATATTTAACCGTTCCATTGTTTGAAAGAGCCATCTACCTTATTTTTACAGAAACTCAAATACCTTTGAGTAATCTGATAGCAGACGCCAGAATTAGCAATTCATTTTTATTAAATTTTGGATACACTGATACAACTTTATTATTAGGAGAACACATTCTTATTGTGAAGTTATTAATTACAACTGGTAGTTTATTGTGTGGCATGGCGTAGACTCGTTCTCTGATATATACAGCATTGTTCTGGCTAATTTGCTAGACCGCCGTCTGAGTTAAAGTAGCCAGTTTTTTTCGTGCTGTTTTGGTGTTATTTAATTCAAGAAAGATAAAGATTCAACAGGAATAAAAAAAAATAAAAAAATATGTAATAAATTTAGTACTACCATGTCCTTTTCACTATTCCTTGCATATTTTGGACATAACTAATTTTATGAACATTTAAACTTATTTGAAAAAGGAAAAAAGGACAGTATATTTTTTTGACAGATATAAATTGTTTTTAAATTAACAATTTTTTAACCCTCATTATGTGAAAATTTTGTTATTAGTAATATTATAAATATACATATAAACAGTAATATTGCAAATATTTTGTTTTGAATGTAATTAAATAAAAAAATAATTATTTAAAAAATGAATTCTCATTATTTGCATACAAAAATATAAGTGTGAAAATGGCGTCTAACCCACTCTCCACCCGGCTTAGTTCATAAAGACTTCTCTGAGCTATTTTCCACTATTCAAGCCATAAATATTTTAACCATTTGTCTTATCTTATTATCAAATTTAAAGTAACAAATAAATTTGATAATAAGATAAGACAAATGGTTAAAATATATATATATATATATTGTTATGTGTATTAATTTACAATTTTTTATTAAGAAATCAAAAGTTGTACTTTGTCACATTTTGTAGAAATCATGTCGGCCTCGTTAATTTTTCATTTTTACGTCAGGAAATTTCATCATAATTTCATCACGCATTGATGTTTCATTTCTAGCGTGACGTCATTATGTTTGCTCATTTCTGGAAAATGATGTGAAGTGAGCGAAGGAAAATATTAACATTGCCGGGTCGTTTCCACCCCTGGAGAAATAATCTTGGCGCTGCGATCCGTGGGTGAAGGGGAGAAGTTGTCTAATCTGTGGCTTTCATTTTAGTCTTTTTTATAACATCTTTTTTATTTAACATGTTTACACATTTTATAACCTTTTCGAGTAGGCTTATATATTATATTTATATACCCTTTTAATTTAACTAAAGAAAAAAAACATTTCCCAAAAACCAAACATATAACACATTAAACAAGATGAAGATTTTCTATATTTTATTCCCATATATTCCTTATAAGGTCAGTCAAACGTACTGGCAACCTTCTTTGTGATTTGGTTTCTTTAAATAAAAATATGTAAGACAATTTCTACACGGTATCCTCATGTCTAATGTCGCGACAAAAATATCTAAGGATTCAAAGACGTATAGTTGAGAATAGACTTTCTCGGTGTTGATTTGTTCTATAATTAATGAATTCGTTTTGTGAGTCATCCACCATTCAAATAGGTATCTTTATTTGATATTAGTGACTGGTTGTAATAATGGGTGTTTTTTTAGAGGTATAGAACTTTAAAATGAAATAAAACACATACAAATCGTGGTAATGGCCATGTTATTGGCTTTATTAAAAACATAATTTTATGCCATTAGTGTTTAAATATGATTTCGCGTATATGGGCATCGTAGCTGGCTCTAATTAAGCGCAATCTGGATGTCCAATTTTCGACCACTTTTGGAAACAGCTGGGACTGTATATCGGAAATAGCGCAACAAATGTTGACTTCCAAGTCGTCTGTCGTCTCTGATTTATCGGCGTAGACTAGCGACTTTATATATCTCAACATAAAATAATCCAACAATGTTAAATCACACGATATCGGAGGCCAAGTCACAGATCCATTACGCAAAATTCTGCGCTCATCCTTTGTTTCCTTCAATAAATTAATTGTGGCGCGCGCTGTGTAGCATGTTGAAACCACAGCTCATTAATGCCATTCAATTGGGAAACGAGAAAGTCAGTAATCATGGATCTATTGCTGTGCGGGATGGCGAATCGACTCCTCCTCAATACTACGCACCACTGCAGAAACAGCTTCTTCGGTGCGCTCTGTTCGGCGTCGAACTTATAAGATGCAGCTATATCCAATTGATAGGTACATCATGGCTTTTAAATAAATGGAATGTAAACCACCATCTTTTTAAATAAATGGAATATGAGCCACCATATTTTTTAATAAATGGAATGTAAGATGTTTCAATTTGAAATAGCTGCAACATATAAGTTCGAAAATTTGTCGATTATTTTCGAGGCTGACGTATGTTCTGAAAAAATTACAACTTCACAAATAATAATGTGTTCTTTTTTAAATATAAAAAAAAAATTAGTTATATAATGTATCATATGTAATATCTCACTTCTCTCATATATTTTTTAATTAAAACTTTATAAAATATAAAGGTTCTTTAACACGCATGCAAAAAACTTTTTTTATAAATATATTTATATTTTCATTAATAGTTTGCAATCTGTTAGAGAAATGGGGGTAATGATTCAGATTTTTTCAACTTTTTCTGGGCAAGGGTGGTTACAATTAGGGTTGTAGGCACAAGCGGGGTGGGGGTGGTTTAGAATACAAGGAAAGTACTTGACTGGATGGTTTACGTGGAATGAACAAACCTAATTAGAGCTAGGCGCTTGTTACACCCGTGATTCAGGTTCCAACATTGCAATCCAATTAATTTAAACTAGTAATAATAAATAGAATTAAAAAAATAAAAACATTTTCGATCTTTACCTTCTAATTAATTTATAAAAAATTTTGTCGCTCTAAAAGTTTAAAATCAATTTCTTACAAAAATATATATTTATGGGTTTGCTATTTATATGCAGTATTTCTGAATGGACGAATGAATCATGATACGAAACACCCTTTTCTAGTACCGACAACAATTTATATCTTACTAAATACATATTTGTATTATTCCTTAAAAATCTTTAATTTCTTAAACTAGTTTTATTTTACTACCCGGCTTTGCCCGTGATTTGGATTCTTGTATTTATTTATTTCATATGAAAAACGGTGATAAAAATTGATCACCACATTCTATCAAATAAATAGACATGCACAAACGCAAATTCCTTGTCCCTACATTTTCATTTCAGTTGCACTCATGTGATCACTTTGGTGACACTCACGCAATCGAAGAGATCCGCGGCTATTTTTAAAAACATGACTCGATCGGAACGAAAATTTAAACGCTGATAATATTATATGCATTAACGTAAAAAATATGCCTTGTTTACATAAATATTTAATTTTCGAATAGTAAATACTTTTACTGTTACATAAATGTGTCATAATCTATCGGATTTATGTTTCGTTGGGTAAATGTATATAGAATGTCCCTCGTCCCGCAAATAATGTTCCATATGATGGAAATGACGTTGCGTTGACCTAAAAATTACCGACAAAATAAACCGTGCAAATTTTACGATGCCAGAGCTCACCGTTCAAGAGTTGCTGCTTCAGACAGATTTTCTGTTTAATATTATATTACATATAAAAATTCAAAATAAAAAGAAAAGTCAATATAACGCACACCTAGATCAAAACTAAAACAACTCAAAAAGTCATTTTTTAGTAGACTAAATAATAATAACATTTTCGTCCACTTTTTGTTACTAAAGTTATGAAACTAAATAACATTTTAGGTCATAAATGTATTCTAAAATGACACTATTCGATAACTGGAGCTAAGCTAGTAGCATATATGACAGAGTATCCGAATACAATAATAACTCAAAATTCTTGTTTTTTTGAGTTGTCCTAGTTTTGGTCTAGATGTGCGATATATAGATTTAAAACAGTTTATATTATATTTTTAAATGTATATTTTAATTATAATAATTTATCATATTGACGATAATATTAATGGATGTATTGTAATATATGCTTCGATACAAAAAAATCATCTTGAAGTTTCGTTGTGACGCTTTTCTAGGTCGAGTTAAAGAAACATTATCTTTAAATGCATTAAAATATTATAAATTAAAACCAACATCTACTAACAAAATTCATACTAGATATATATTATTATATTTATATTTTGAGATTGTGTATGGCGTTTTCTACCCTGGACGATAATTCATTTTCATTTTACTAGAAATGTTTTTCTAAGATTTGTCTGTCTCTATCTCTTGTTAACACGTTCGCTTCCCGTGTCGCGAAAGAAATAAAACGAATCTATATAACTGAACCAAAGTGCCGTCGGAACGCTGTCAACTGAATACAAAATCAGAAGTTTAATGCTGCTTGCGAGTAAAAATATAAAAGCAGTCTTTTTCTAATATTATCTGCAAACGTAACATTAAATCAGCCTCCTTCCTCTGAATCTACGTGCTGAAAAAAAATATTGTCAAAAAGATGCAGTAAATTTATTAAAATTCCCCTGCAATGGGTGGTCATTCAAGCGTAAATAAAAAATGTGACTGTAGGATAAATATCGCGCCTGAATAATTGTATAAATTAAAAAAAAATCATCGTATTTTTGAGATATACATTTTGAAAGATTTACTTTGCTCGTGATAATATTTTTACTACAATTTTAATGAAAATTCTGGTTACTTAGTTCCATGCGATACTTATTATACTTGTTATATGTCGCAATATAATTCATCTGTATTGAAAAATAATTATCAATAGTAATTTAATTAATTAATTAGAAATATAGACAGAAAATATCTTAAATATGAATTAAATATATTCATTATAAAGATATACATATAAAATCAATTTCATCGAAAAATAAAAACATTGTTGTTGCGCTACCGGGATTCGAACCTGGATCTCTTCCCTAACCGGGGGAGGTGCTTTATCCAACTAAGCTACAGCGGCACTATTTTTATCGACAATTTTTCGACCTTATATGTTACCTTTTTGATATCAATACATTTAATCTTTCCATCATTTGACAGGATAAAGCACCTCCCCCGGTTAGGGAAGAGATCCAGGTTCGAATCCCGGTAGCGCAACAACAATGTTTTTATTTTTCGATGAAATTGATTTTATATGTATATCTTTATAATGAATATATTTAATTCATATTTAAAATATCACAGAACTATGTTCTGAATAATTACAACTTCACAATAAGAATGTGTTCTCCTAAAAAAAAAAAAAATATCTATCTACTTAAACCATGATAAATAAATAATTATTGCTTCCAGAACATTTTACCTAAATTTTAAACTCGAATGAACTTGTTGGACTCTGTTGGTCCAGAATTTCATATATGAGATTTTATTTTATCTGTTATTGACATGAGTTTAAAAAATATATCTTAAATATGAATTAAATATATTAATTAGAAAGATATACACATAAAATCTATTTTATCGAAAAATATTATTCTTGCGCCACCGGGATTCGAACATTGATCTCTTTCAACACCGGGAAGGTGCATAATCCAACATTATGCTACAGCGATTAAATATATTAATATCAAAAGAGGTAACATATAGGTTCGAAAATTTGTCGCTAAAAATATCGTCGCTGTAGCATAGTTGGATAATGCACCTTTTTCGGTTTGGAAAGAGAAACAGGTTCAAATCCCGGTGGCGCAACAACAATATTTTTCGATAAAATTATTTTTATATGTATATCTTTCTAATTAATATATTTAATTTGTATTTAAAATATCACAGATCTATGTTCTGAATAATTACAACTTCACAATAAGAATGTGTTCTCCTTAAAATATATCTTATGTAATGTATTTTATAATAAATTTATATCATAATGTAATTACAAATTTTGAAAAATATTAACACTGATAATATTTATAAATAAGGTCTAGTATTTACTGATAATATTTTTTTAAATATTTCGCACAATCAGCAATATATTATTAAATTATATTGTGTTATTATCAAGAATGGTTCTAGAGAGGATGGTATATCTGACGTATAAGAGTGATTATACCTAAATGATTCGTTAGTTAATTTAAATAACATAGTAACAATGATTTAATTTCTCGGAAAAAAAATCGGATTATCTCTCAAACTGTGTCGGAATATATCAATATACAAAAAATATTGAATGACTAATATTGTTTAAAAATCCATATATTAGATAACTCGTTAAGAGTAATTAATCTATAAAAAATAGAAATTGGTTAGCGTTAAGATGACTTATGTCATGGAAAAAATTTAATGATTTATCTTTATTACTTCATATAGATAACTGATGCAATGGTCAGTTAACATTTTACATATTATTATAAAGAGTAAGGGATCCATGTAAAACTAAAAAAATGTGGCTTATATTCAACACTCGACGAAACTCGGCAGGAGAAGATTAAAAAGTGAAAATGTACAATGGAATGATTTTAAAATGTATAATGATGTAACTTTAATAACTTAATAATCAGGATTAACAAAGACGTACGTCTAACGCTTTCTGACGAGTAAAAACAACAGCTTAGGCTTCGTTTTGATGAAATGATATATAATAATTACTTAACATATTCGGAGAGGTCGGTGCCTGAATTATTGTTTCATAACTATCACTGATCACTTTATTAAAATAATCGGTGAAGCATTTATATAAATAAAAAATACACATTAATTTCAAATTACGGTAAATAGAACATGTATTAAACATATGCGAGGTTGTGAAATTCTGAAAAAAATCCTATTTTTAAAATTTTAACAGACAGAATATGAGATGATAGTAGAAATGTTTTTGAAATTTACCTTCAGAACAAAAATGGAGATATCAAAGTAAATTGACACTTTAATTCGATTTAAAATATCAGTTTTCTTTCAAATTTGCTTTCTATAACAAAATGTTAGGCACAAAGTTACTCTTTTATTTATATTCAATAAAAAAAATGGAATACTTTTAGCGAACTGGAAACCATACCAGTAAGAAAACAAAGCCAGTATCTATCTACCCTCTATCTATATTTTATATAAAAAAAATTAATCTTGATTATATAATCCAATTTAGTCACTTTTATGGTACATAATTCCATAAATATTTTACATAACTTTGTAAATTACTATTTGGGTTTTATTATTTAACACCAAATAATTTCAAAACGTTTCTTGATCAAGGTAGAATGAAACTAAACCGCAACCGATTATCAAGCGGTCATACACAATTTTTTAATTAAAAATATTAAAATATCTAACCGCTAATTTATTACTTCTATTAATGGAATAAAATATTTTAAGTGTCGCGTTTAATTCGTAATTAATGTCACAAACGTTCCAACAATTTGTAACAGTAGTAGATTGATATAATTTTTTAATGTTTCCAAAGACAGTCAATCAAAAAATCTTTATCAGAAGGCATTTAAGGAAGCTAACTCCATTAGATAACAAATTACCCCATCTTTGTGATAATGAGCGGAGCCTTCAGGAGTGCTTGTCTTTTAATTACAGCCATTATGTTAATCCCAACCCCGGGCAGTGGCTGCTAAGATCAGAGGGCAAGGAAGATTGATTAAGGCTGAGGAAAGTAATTGCAGAATCCCTGCTAGCAACCCTTAATAAAGGGTGGCACTGGAATAGAATAAATATATAGAAATTCCACACATAAAAAGGATATTGAACAAATATATATTATATTTATCTTGTGAACAGATATGTGATAAAATAGAATGGTGTTTTTAATATGGATATCCCAATAAAATGACACAAGATAAAGGAGTTCAAAAATCGAGCATTATTGCATTTTAAGTGAGTATATTCGAAAAAGTTTTACTTGTTAATGAAAAGTTTTATTTTCAGCACATCTTCAATACCATCGTGATATAAGGACTTATATTGATAAGTATCTTGCCCAATAAATGAATTGGCCGAAGAGATAAAATTCAATATGCCCCACATTCTCCGCGACTTTTTTTATGGGGATACGTGAAAGATAAAGTTGATGGTGCAAAACTATATAAATTAAAGAATTAAAGCCAGCTGTTAATGTTCAATGCACCCAAATGTTTGGAATTTAGGTTATCAAAAATGCCTAGTTCAGAATGAATGTTAGCGATTGTTAAAAAAATCAAATTAAATATATCAACAAGAAAGATATACAGAAAGAATCAATTTATCGAAAAATATTTTCATTACCACCCGGACTCGAACCAAGAACCCTTCATATCCGTGCGCTGACCTATTATACCACGTCAACATTGTATTGCAAATTTTCGAAATTATATGTTGCATTTTCAAACTGATACATTTGTTAATTTATTATTTACAAATAATTTGCTTTCAAATAATGGAATAACAGATGTATTAATAATAATAATAGTAATAAATTTCGATTATTGGACCGTTCTCGTTCCCTTTTTTCGTATATATGTAGTTTATAGTATTTTTGAAATTATGTAGGTAAACGCAAGCATTTTAATGCCGACCTTACTGGGGTGAGACAAATATTTTACATTGTTAATCAACAAACAAAAAATGAAAATAATAAAAATGAGTTTTATGAAATTCTATATTATGACCTGATAACACCAGTTTTTTTTACATATCTTCATCTCAGTCTACGAAAACCATATGTTTACCTTTTTCTAGTAAATAGTAATATATTATGTTTATACAAGAACTCACACATAGCATCTAATATTTTTCAGTTTGGTATGTATACATATTGTCTTAATCTGGCCCTGTCTTCGGGTCTAGAGCACATCAGAGGCGTCGTTGTGTCACCCCACTTGGTGCGAGGGTAAACTGGGCTGTAAATATTACCACCTCCCCTACTGTTTACAGCAGATCCTAGGACCATCATATTATGCAATCCAAGCTGGACAAATATACTGAAATATAATACATTCACATTTTATTTTAAAAGTTGCGGTACTTCAGAACATATTGTTCCTTGTAGCCAAAGTAAATATGTCGATCGATAAACTATTGGAGGTTTATTCGTTAAACAATATATAGATGTACATATTACCAGTAAACGTACATTCTATATGGTACGGTATTTACGAAGATTATACCAACCAGACACCAGAATGGGCACGACCTACCTGCAGTGGTGCTCCTTTTATTTTGATTTTTTCTTTAGCTATGGCTGCCGGTCTTGTGACGTCATAAAGATTGAATAATGTATAACCTACATGAACAGGAAGAATTTGGAAATAAATCCAGCAGTAAACTTTACCTTTAACTTTTCCTAGTTATGCGAACAAACATGCCCTTCCATGAATCAAATAAAAAATATGTTAAGAAGCACATTTTTTTAGTAATTTTACATTTTTATTTTTTTTATATTTCTTTCGAATCTTTATCTTTCTAATTTGAGTTAAATAACACCACAACAGCACGGAGAAAACTGGCTACTTTAACACAGACGGCAGTCTACCAAAGTAGCCAGGTCAATGCTGTATATATGAGAGGTGTCTAGGAGTCTACTCCACTTGTTTATCATATTATATTATAATATTTTATATTCACCTCTGTTACAACAAGAACATGTATGTTAATAAAGTCTAATAAATAAATAATTTACAATTATGCCAAAAATTGAAAACAAGTAGTTACTTGTCAGACACAGCAAAGCTTTTGAAAGTTATGCAAGGTCACATTTATAACTAGTAAACTGTACAAAGCCTAAAAAGTGTTATTAATGTTAAAATATTTAGGTTTTCTTGTTTTATAAGTAGTGCACTGAGCTACTGAATATATATTCCCATATATTCTATTCTTCTATGTAGCCCACAAATATATTGTGAATTTGAGTTTTAAATTTAAAAGATTTTATCTCGTTTTCTTTTGTCATTAAAATGTATATAGCTACAGTGAAAATATATGTTGCTGCTCTATAAAAAAAATTGATTTTCTGTTTTATTAATTTTTTACTCTTTTCACTAAAAAATCTGCCAACCCCTGTACTAGACCAACGAGTACATCAAACTGGATGCGGAGATGGATAGTATAGAGAGGAGAGTCGATCGATAATTTTCTAAAACAGACTGGACTGTGGACTTGATCAGTAATGCAAGGAATCTCAAGCCGTATAGAGACTTTAAAACGTTGACTACGAGATGGAGTATATTAGGCAGATGATGACAAGACCGTGCCAGCGAGAATGCAGACACTTCACTTTTCATAATTTAAATTCTTAAAACAAACAAAATCGTGCGTAACTCCGTTGCCCTGTACCTGGTACCGTGTGTGGTGTGGGGTGGGGTGACTCATGCATCATTGTATTTCATCCGAGTCCCTTCATGGGAGAGTGTACTCGATAGTTAGCCCTTTAATGGCTGTCTTGTACACACTGGTCTCTTTACTTCCGTACATGACACTTAATTATCTGTTTGTTTGTAATGTTGTTATATACCTGTTTTTCAAATAAATATGGATAACACCTAAAAGGGCGCAAGAAGGTATAAATTTAAATCTCTGTTTGTTTTCGCAATCTCTTACATTAGCTTTTGTTTTTTATTTCCTTTATTTTGTATTCCGCACAGCTACAGGCCCGTAGAGCCGCGACAATCGCGGTCCGAGAAAAGGCTTCATGCGGACCCGATCTTTTCCACCAGGGACACTTTTCGGCCGTCACCTCGCGCCGCTGGAAACTCGACGCCCCTGCGCTCGGCGGACCGCCGGATGGAGGGGGTCCCGGACCGACGCGAAGCTCCGCCCGCTCAAACGAGACAGATTAGAATATAGTTTTTTTTGCCATAACTAGTTTAATATGCCATGTACAAATGTTTTTGTAATACAAATAAAGAGAACTTGAAAGGGGCGATCGCCTGGATATTACGCACCTTAGATATCATTTAAGGGAAGAAAAGGGAGTTTCTAAGTTTAAGGTGCAGTATGAAATTCCCGGGCCATCGTCCCAGCTTGAAATGTATCAGGCATCGCGGGGTAAATTAAGATCTGTAAAATAAAATACTCGCGATACCTGTAAGATAAAAATTGGAGTTAGCATAAAGAGAAAAATTTAGATCGGCCGGCCCGGATGAATAAAATAAATATTCGACCCTGCTATTTTTACGGGACCTTCTGGAATTTCGACTATGCTACGATTTTGGACCGAACCTGGAATCTTCTTGATTTTGGCTGTTACACTGGACGACGATTTTGGACCCCCCCTGGACTACTGCACGCCGCTGCAGATATCGCGACCGAAGATACCAGAGTGAACCGGTGAATCACCCCTAGAATACAGTTCTTTTTTCCTGTATGGAACATTTTGTGTTTATTAATTGTACATTTCGCGTTTCTGTAGTACTGTGGGTGGAACCGATAAAAGAATTGAAACTTCTACAACGGTTCCGGAAAAAAAATGTGTACGTGGGTTGAATACGAAAAAGAATAATAATTTACAATTAATTATACATTTGAACACTTTTTATAAAAATAATTGCAATTATAATCGAGTAATAAATAAATAAACATAATAAAATTTCCAATAATTAAAAAATCATTGCAAATCTTATTCCATTTGTTCTAATAGATGGATGTATGTACTGTTTAGTAGTTTCAATTAATTGACTCTTCAATCACCCTGCGCCACATAAATGCTACCGATTGACTGCCGGCTCATTGGCTTTCAATTACCTGATCAGTTGAACAACGATAGGCTTCGGTGTTAACTCCTCGACAGCAATTGATTTGCAGTGAATTAATGGGGTGCGATGCCCATGCTCGGCGGTGCTGTTTATTAGCGCCGTCCCATCCCCAGCTCATCAGGGTAGATTATCTGCCGATCAACAGGTCTGCATGTGTGATACGGACTATGAATATATTGCAGCTTTTGAAACAAAAAAAAACATTATATCTTTGACAGTAGGATTGGTAGGTGGTAAAGCATAAGTGACAAAATGAATTAATCTAAGTGTGGGTTATAAATTATGTAGATTTATTTATTATTAATTTTATTACGTACCCGCAGAAAAATTAGTTATCTAGAAATTTTTACATTAGGTATATATAAAAGATAATGTATAAAACGTAACATTATTTGTATCTCTACAAGTTTATATAAGTTATTAATAATAACTGTTCAAAGGTTTTTGGTGAAACTTTGTGGAATTCGATGATTATTTTGTAAATTGAGTTGAAACAATGTTTTATTTCACTATATTTTTTTGTATTAAACGTTAGAACGTTCTCGGGAACATCTTTCTATTATCAATAATATAATTCAACTAAAATAAAAAATATTTTCATATATTAAGGGTGTGTTTGAAGTTAAGGAAGGTGGGAGTGGGGCTGAAATTAAAAAGGATAAGAGAGAGGATGTAATGGGCGGTATTTGGGTGTTTATTATTCCCACCTCCCTTAACTCCAAACACACCCTTACTTACTGTCTGAAAATGTTTTTAACTTTATTTGAATTATATTATTGATAATGGGAAGATGTTCCTGAAAACGTTCTAACGTATAATAGGGAGGGTGTAATGGGGAAAGTGTGTGTGTGTGTGAAATATTAATAAAATAAATATTAGACCATGTCACGTAGCAACACAAAACAAATAACAACTATCCATTTAGCATCCTTGAAAAAGTGCAAAATAAAATTTAATTATGAAACACACATATCGGAAAACAATAGTTTTAAACAAAAGGCAGACTTAAAATCTGTCACAATAATTTTGAATGTGTAACATCGTGATTGATCGCAAACTTTTTAACTAATCTTAAAACATATGTACGACGAACAAAACATATAATATATCAATTGATCTTATTATCAGTCAGTAAGACGGTCCCGGTGGTATTTCTAAATTCCTTAAGATTAGCTGAGAACCAGCACCAAAAAATCATATGTCTGTGTTGATATTTATTTTCTATATAACAAATCATAATTTTAAATTAATTAGAGATGTATGTGGTAAATAAGTTATGGTAATATATTAGGGATAATTTTTTTAATTTAAATTGTTATTGTATTTGTGATTGTGTTCTCTGTGTGGAGGTTTAGTTTTTAGTGTTCCAACGATTTATTTTTGATGATTTTGAACGTGATTTAAATATGAACTATAAAATATACTATTAAGGAGAACACATTCTTATTGTGAAGTTGTAATTATTCAGAACATAGGTCTGTGACATTTTAATGCACCTTCCCCGGATATATATATGATCGAAAATTTGTCGTCAAAAATAAACGGTCTTTCTCTAACTAACCAACTTATCGTACATCTGATGTTTTACATTGCAATTTTCATGTAAGGGAAGATATAGCGGCTAGAATGCCACGCTCTTTTGTCCTAACGTACTACTCTTGCCTCGCACACATTCATACATTTTATCTATCTGATCGTTCTAACACTCGCCTCACACATTTTCTTTACCTTTCTCTTATTGCTCATACGTTTCACAACCCAAAACCATCTCATCTTATTCATATATATTTTGTATTAAAACAGGCGTCTCAAGCTGATAACCGAACAGCAATCACCGAAGTCATAGCTGAACTCAAGATCAACTGAGCGCGGGAGCTTAGTGAGCTCAAAGCTAAGGTGGAGCAACAATGTCTTAAAAGCGTTATATGAATGAATGAAATGAAATCTAGAAATGTAGAAAAATGGCTTGATCCACCGGGAGTAATAATGGTAATGAATAAATTAATCATTTCTATATTTTTTCCAGTGACAGCTATTTATGCCAGTAAAAACCAAATAGTGCTAAATCAAATTTATAATACGAAAGAGAGTCAAAAATTATTTACACTTTCACCATAACACATCTTCAACACTTTCTGCGCATGCGTACTTATATTTAGCACGACTGCGGTCACGTGTGCGAAATTTGATCCCGATCGCGTCATTTGCCTTCCGGCTATTACAGTGTAAATACGTTCGCTTCGTTAGCAGTTTCAAGAGATGGTTCTAGCGAATAAGCGAGTTACCATCGGTGAGGTAGCGTCTTCTTTGAACATCAGTCATGTTTCTGTCCATCAAATCATTCACGACGACCTTGGGTTCCGTAAAGTCTGTGTAAATAGATTGTAGAACGAAAATGTAGATAATTTTTGAGCTGCCCTCGCACTTTAGATAGGTACTTGAAAATCATCACTTTATGTACTGCGGCTCGGAAAAATTCTACAGAAGACTAGCAAAACTTTTGCCTAAGGTTTATCCTCTTCCAGGATCCAGATTCCCAGGGATGCTGTATTATGATAATAATATGCAGAATCATACTTATTTGAATGTCTCATTATATTTTCGAGATCTGAAGTTCTCACCATTGTTTTAAATAGTGAGGTAGTTGAGTCATTTTATTTTTATTTTTAAAAAAAAAATCTTTAAAAAATCTCATTTACAAAACTGAAAGAATTTTTTCGATATCTTGTAATATGGTAGAGTTCTAGATGTTCAAAGTTGATCGGTTAATACCACACGAGAGATGTGACGTCACATCTTCCGAGCCGACAAGTCGGTAGATACTCTAGTACTAATATTGTTAGTACTGGCCGGTACGTACGAGAGATGTGACGTCACATGGTGGATATTGCTAATCCGACCATTTTTCGCTTTGAACGCCAATATCTCCGAAAGTATTGCACATTTGGAAATTTTTTTTAGAAGCATGGTAATCTGGATTTTTTCCTATTTTTTTAAACATATTAAAAAGTTATTTTATGGTATGCTAAACTATCTCATTGTAAACCCATTACATTATTTAAAAAATAAACACTTTATTTTTTAAAATATTGAATATGTATTAAACAATTAACAGAATTATTTGACGCATTGGAGTTGAACAAAATTTAAAGAAGCTATCTAAAGTGAGATTTTCACTTGAAGCATTTTCGACTCATTCGTTTACACATTTCAGCGCTATCAAAAGCCCAATCGTCACATTGTCACAATCATCCCCCATTTGACAGCTACATTCAGCGCGAACGGTGTTCACACGTCACTCTCGTCTTTAAATATTAACGCAGCCAACGTCAGACAATACCCCCTCCCCAACGGCCGTATCATGTCGGCATTATTTGCCAAAGCTGCTAAAGGTGACAGGTGTTTCCACGTGAATGGAACTCACGAACATCATATCCATCTTCAACTGTGAATGGGGTAGATACTCGTACTTATTGAATTGCGAGGGAAGGTTTGCAACTCTGTGAAGTCTTTCATTTAATTCAGTGATTATAACATGTACGTGATAGCTAAATAATGATCTTCTGTAGTACTTCCTATTTCATGACATACTATAATAACTATGTTATAATATTATCTCTAATGTATGTTTTAATGAGGTTATTAAAATTAATTAAAAATATTTTTTACTTTTATTTATTATACAGGAACGAGTAATGCAATAACTAGTAAAAAAATATTTTTTATTTATGATATAAGTACTGTAGAATAATGATTAATGAACATTTAAATAATGAGTCTGTAATAATATTAGTAAATTAAGGGCCGTCCCTAACCAATAGGTAAATAAGGTGAAAATTTCAAGGGACGATACGTTTTTGATTAAACTAAATAATCTGTAACACCCCTGACTTAAACTGCCACGTGGTGGCAATGCGAAAAGTAATAAGTGTTCGAAGAAATCTAAAACGTATTGTAGAAATCAAAACTATGAGTTTAATATCGAGAGAGTCACTATGTCGTCGAAAGATTTTTACTATAAGTTTTAATAACAGTTTTTAAAATGTTTATATGTTGTGTTAATTATAGCGATTATAGGCGGCAATTTCTAGCTTTCCTAAAGGCAGCACATGCACTATACATGCACAGGATGTAGTTATGTAGTATTTCAAAATTGTAATAATCTTTGTCTAATTTCTTCTGAAAGTTATTGAACTATGTATTTTATGTGTTACTCAAATTTAACTAACTAATTTTATTTTAAAGATTAAAATGTCTCACAGAGACGAAGCTACTATTTTATTATATGAGAAGTATGGAAGTCTTGGGCATTACCTGTCATCGGCTGGCTTAAGTGATCACTTTACATAGTGTAATGTTCACCTATTTACCCATGCTACCACATTTACCAAATTTTTATAGTAGTTAGTTCCTACAATGATTTGGACTTACTCAAAATATTGTAATTTTATTTTCATAATAAATCTCTTATTATCACACAGATTATAAAAGTTTGACATTTTAACATCCTCTAAGAAGTCGATCATGCTTAGTGTCTAGACCATGATCCTACCATCAGACTTTCACGTCCAATTACAATACATTTTAATGCTTACTTATTAATATACACAAATATATATATTTTTTCCAGTAAACAGCTTTATGTAACGCTCATTAATGATGTTAAAATTTATTTACAAACTTAAACTCACACTCTGTATATAAATAATCTAAGAAACAACAAAATTTCTTTTAAAAAGAAAATATTTATTGAATGTGACAAGTCTCAAAAGTGGCTGTATAAGTCTTATTACAGTTGATTGCTTAACCTCTTTGCGTTTTATGGCAGAGCAAACAGCAACGCAATAAAGGCATCATCGCCCCGAAGTCCTAAGGGATCGTTTTACGAAAAATCTTTGTGAAAAATATCCCTCTTCCTGGGTAAGAAAATCCTTTAAAGTGTATAAGGATGGTGAGAGGATCTCGACAGTCAAGTACTCTAGCCGCGGATACCGAATACAGTGAAGCAGAGAAAATGTATAATGTTTGTAAATACAAATTTTATTATGATATTCGTTATTTTTGCTTTTGTTAAGCAAATTAATACACGCACGGTGAATATTATGTTCCAGGTCGAATTTGTTTGGCAGACATTTGTCAGTTTGAATTTGGTAGTCGTAAAGAATAGTTGATTACAATTTATGATGGAGCGTCTAACGCCTCAACAACGTGTTGAAGTCATTAAAACATTTTAACTAAATGATAATGGCAATGCTGTAACATGATCGCTGTGTGATCGCTATCGTCACATGTTGGAAAACTTCTCGGTAGTCGAATTGGATCGATTGATCTCGCAACGTATGTGGTTTTAATGGGACGGTATCACCTCACACACAGCCCGAGATATTTTCCCGGCCTTATTATGTCAAAAAGTGGTGATATCGACTGGCCTCCTCGATCACCTGATTTGACTGCTTCCGACTATTTTCTGTGAGGGTAATTGAAAGGAAAGGTCTACGCCAATAAGCCAACAACAATTCCGATGCTGCGGGATAATATTCGAAATGAAATTGCTGAAATAACACGCGAAGTGTGCGAGAATGTTATGAAAAATATGGTTAAAAGAGCACGCATACGCGAGCCGCTGCCAGAGGCGATTACTTGGTCAATGTTATATTCCATACATAATTGTAATAAACCAAATAATCGATAAATAAAAACCAAATTAAAAATGTATTTTATTTCCTAATTATTCAAAAACAGTATTCATCCAGTAGTTTGCTTTCTTTTCCTTTAATGCACATTTTTTTTACGAATTAATTAATCTAAACAAAATAAAATGCATAATTTTAATACTTACCTTCTTTAGAATTTTTTAAGTTTTCTAAGTATAATATAAAAAATTTAATATTTCAGTTCAGGGTACAGTTTTTATAACTCATGAATGTGAATTAATTTAATATTAATAAACTCTTGACATAAAATATTTATAATATCGTAAAAATAATTGTTTTATGTTTCTACGATATTTAGTTACCGGTACAGCAAGCTGGGGTATGCTACCGCTTCCAGCGTAACAGAGCGTAGTACTCTTCTATTTCAGTGGTTGTCCTATAAGGAGTCCATTAAAATTTCAACTTTATTATTCTATAAATATAGTTTAAATTAATTAAATTATCTAAAAAATACATACAGTAAATCTCACAGTTTTTATGAGATGTTATATGAAAGGAATAGAACTATATTCCGAGTCTCAAAAATCAGAAAAAAGTCAAAAGATAAATCATTCCGTCTTCTCAAGGTAGCGATTAATCAACCGCATGTGGATGCTGCGTACGATTCAACATTTCGTCAATTGATCATCGCACATTCCATTGATAATGACTTTTAAATCTTTTGAAATATCTCCTACGTCACTGCGTCAGACATCTCAATAACCCCCGTTTCCCGTCAAGTGTAAAGCGCAGTCTAAAAAAATCGGGATGATGCTCATCGTGGCTCTTCAACTGTACTTTCTCTTCCCTTCATTGTCCTGCCCTTTGGGGGAGGCGCGAGCCACTGTATGTACCGGGTAAAACGCGCCTCTAATCACGGTAATTGACAACCGCAAACAGTCCCCTGGCTGTGCTGGAAAGGATTGCTCGACAGCCTTTCTCTGTGATCATAAAAAAGGTGTTTATTTACAAATAAAAATGGAAACTAAATTAAGGTAAGTTACCTTTTTTTATTGTTTAACAGAATTGAGTAATATAATTTTTTTTAGTGTACCTATTTAATTGGTTAATCTAAAATTATTAATTTTAATTTTATACAATTATATAAAATGATTCACACTCTTGTGTATCCAATTTTCATCTATGCAGCGGAGACTTACTTAGTACGCAATAACAACAAGCGTTAAATTGACTCTTTCAAAATGTATTGCAGGAGAAAGACGTTACGTCTCAATCCTGCATCAAATCCAACTATAGCATGCCCTATCTACAACCATGAATAAAATAATTATCCAACTTTTCGGCCACATTAGGCGTCAAAGTCAGTCAAGAAAGGGAGATTATTCTGGGCATAACTTTGGGCTGAACAAGACCCGGAAGAGCGTCACAGCTATGGGTAGATGCGTTGCATCTAGCTGCAGAGACTCTGGAGTGAACTTTGAAGGCGACTCAGAACCCAGAATCTCATTTGATCGAGAGCACTATATGTTAAAGAAGAGGAATTTTATACATTATCATACATTGCCTCTGACTTTACTAAGAAATATAATAAATATTATTTCGCTTCCATTCTTTGTTGAATAAATGTTTCTCTTAATAATTGCCACTCTTCTCTATCCTCTATATTTCCTGTATATAATAAGGGCATCAATCAATTCCTGAAATCTGCTGAAATTAAATTTTGCAGGAGATTTATTTAACCGTGAAACAATGAAATATTTCTATATATTGAGCGAGCAAACATAAAAATATTATGTACGTAAATTGAAGTATTCGTAAATTCTATGGTTTTAAAAAATAGATAAAAGTTTCCTTAGACTATTGATTTCATATTAATTCATCTAACATAAATATGCTTATTTGTATTCAAATATTATATTTAATTTTTGATTAATAAATACAAGGGTTGTAAGAAGGGTTTATACTCCATCTTTATAAAAAGTTAAAACATCGTGAAACGATTAAAGCAGAGAAATAATTAAAATATAAATATGTATTGATCCGATTTTGGTTTTGTGAGTCCTTTGTTTAATAATTATTATTAAACGCGTTGTAATTTATGAAAATACTTAATATCAACTCAAAATACGTTAACCATGTATATTTATATATATTATCTTATATGAATGGGTGGGGGGAGTTTCACTAGACGGTCTATTTGCAGTCTGTATTCTGTATTCCCACAACAAATAATCGTTCCACAGTCGTGCAATAAAACCGTATCAAATCCCCGTTTGATTTGTTTTTGATGACCTACAGTAGCCCCCAGGGTTTCCAGCCCCGATATCCCCTGACCTCTGTATGGTATGATGTGATGTAATCTTCTCCGGAGTATAGTCAACAATCCTTTATTGTCAAATCGTTGATGATGGAATTAAGTGCAGCATGCGAGGTACATTAATCGTTTCATATGGAATTGGGTATTTTATGACAATTTTAGATATCCTACTCGTATTAAATTAATGAAGATTATTATTTTTTGATTTCATGCAAGTTAATTATATGCTTAATTTAATATTTTTATCTACATTATAATAACTTCATAGGTAAGTAATACAGACAAAAAAAATATGCTTGGTATCTAACACGTTCAAAACCATTTACGCGCAGCTCAAAATAAAGAGCAAGAATTATTATGTATTGTACCAAATAACAGTCAATTATCTATCTATTATCCTACGTTATTTATTAATATCTAGTTTATAGTATGTGTTAGTTTTTTCAGCCTTTTAAACATTTTATAAGTTATATATTATTAGAGCATGACAACACGAGTCTACCCAGTAAACAAAAATGTTGCGCGTCTAAAAAAATATTCATTATATTCGATACGGTGGCTAAACTGTAATGAATATATTGAATCAATGATGAGAAAAAGTTAATATACCTTGATTTAATTATGGGAGAATTCAAGAGTTTAATAGTTACTTAAAAGTCATATCCGAGATATATAGATAACTCACTATTTAACATAATTGGTTTTCCTACCTGGTATGAAAAACGATTATTAATAATCAAGATAATAACAAGTTATTTGTTACCATAGAATATCAATCATATAATAAAATAATATTTGAATATGAATAGAATAAAAAAAAATATTTTTGTCCTTATGAAATATGTTAGGATATAAGTTATTTGTCACCATCATTTTTTTCTTTATCCAATGTCAACAATATTCTTATATCTGTAATATTTCCAATAAATAAATAATAATAGAAATTATACTTTCAAAGTAAACAATTTCAAGACAATTTATACATATATATATTGTATTTTTTTAAAGTTAATTTTAAAATAACAATTTTTACAAAATATTACACTTAAAATATACGTAGAAGATAATATATGATCAACCTAATGCTCTTAATTATTCAGAGATAGTAAAAAATTGACAAGTGAACCTAGTTTATCACTTTTATTATATCATAATAATCTTTTTTATTCTTCATCATTAGGATCATAAAAAAAATATATATATTTTATACTATCATAAGATCATAAGACATCCCCTGCAACAATACTGTAAATTGGCTTTTACAAATGTAGAAAAATAATCAGAGCGTCGGCTATCCTGAACGATACAGAGTGTTGTTGCAAATAAAATCATTTAGAAACTATGTGCCATAGTATTTTTAAATATTCTATATAGTTGTTTAATACACCACTCGATGCCCATGACGATATAGTGTTGTTTCAGGGTTGGTCTCATTAATTACCAAATATTAATATTAGATATGAATTAACCAAGCAAAATACACTTACTTAAGTACTTAAAGCACAATCGTAATGAAACCTTTCAACCCCTCGTAGCTCAAGATCCCTGCAGATCCATGAATTCAGAACAGTGGAGATTTCCCCGTCCGGTCACACATCACCACCCCGTGAAAGCCACCTCCGACATGACAAAGCCTCTTTTGCACTTCCTCCCTAAAACGAGCGAAAACTGACTCCAAAACAGACCATGATGGGTCAAAAAATAATGTGAGCAATGAAATTATATTTAAAAATATTATTTTTAAATTGATGTACTGTAAAAATGTAAGTTAAGCTATAATTAAACGCTCATAATATTTCAAACTACGTACATACAACGGTCAATGAACATGTGTCGCCGGGCGGCGTTGGAATAGTCGTCAGTCAGCCTTTGTCAACCATGGTGATCGTGTTTTGTGTTACTACCGGAATGGTGTATTACACACTTTAAGTTGTCTGTTTTTTTTTTAATATGTCGGGTGCTTTTTGAATTAAGTAAGGTAGATTAAGTAAGGTAGTCGATCACATCTCTTTGTCTGATAAAAAAACATATTTTCAACATAAAAATGTTTTGGAATTACAAGTATCTCAGTATTATATTATAGGTAACTTTTAAATTATTTACAACTTTAATAAAATTACCGCCGAAAAAGAAAAAATGATTGAAAGAATTTAAAAAATGGAATTGTACATATCATAAGTATTTTTAGAATGTATGTATGTGAATAAATATTATATTTTTATGTAACATTGCACTTTTTTAAACACTGTAATATGAAACTCATCACTTTTAAATTACATAAAACAAATAAGTTTGTCAAATATTATACAGTTTAGTCAAAATTTACATGAAAATATATATTTTTTAAAATAATAATTAAATGTATTAATTAGAAAGATATACATATATAATCAATTTTATCGAAAAATATTTAATTAATAATTACAACTACACAATAAGAATGTGTTTTCTTTAATAATGAAAATTAAATGTATATAGAGAGAATCATATTTTTCGTGAGTTTACTCCCTTGTATTCCCAAGATTTGGGGCGTGATGAGCTCTAAGAAGAATGCGAGAAGGTCCTTCCGACGGACTTTAGGAATTCTTTTCGACCCCAGAATTTACCATAATGTCTTGAAGGGTCTGTATTAAGGTCCCTTACATACTTGTCGTGTCCTCTCACTCGTGTTTTCCTAACAACTTTTCAATGTCGGTCGACCCCTCTGTAGTTATCCGCTAACTGGGTGTTCGCCATTCATATATGTCCTCTTGAGGAGTTTTTTTAAATGTATGTATTATGTGTTAAATCAACAGATACCTCTATATGTATTCTTTTTTTTTAAATCGCCCAGAAAACTTTTTAATTATTTTTTCAATTTATTCACCAATAAATTAATTATTTATTTTTTTAGCATGTTTCTATAACGAAAAATATCCTATATTTTTAAATATAAATTAAATGTATTAATTATAAAAGAAAAATATACATTTAAAATCAATTTTAACGAAAAATATTGTTGTTACTACCGGGATTCGAACCTGGATGTCTTTCAATTCGGGGAACGTGCATTAACCGATTATCTTACAGCAGACAGTACATTGACGACCAATTTTCGACATGTTACACTTTTCAAATTGATACATCTATCGTTCCATTATTATTGTCGTCAATGGACTGTGTGCTGTAGCATAATCGGTTAATGCACGTTCCCCGAATTGGAAGAGATCCAGGTTCGAATCCCGGTAGAAAAAAAAAAATATTTTTCGATAATATTGATTTTATATGTATATCTTTCTAATTGATATATTTAATTAGTATATAAAATATCACAGACCGTCTGTTCTGAATAATTACAACTTCACAATAAGAATGTGTTCTCCTTAATAATCCTATATTTTTAATTTCCTTATGTCCGTCCGTGTCACATTAAACATACTCGTATATTGGCAGCTTTCCGTGTCGCATGGTAATATAAAATAACAAATCTGATTTTAATTATACCACGGTAATACACATATCATCATTATTTGCGGATTATTTCCAGTTATTATATAATTAAATTTATAATAAAAATGTGTTATTTTGAAATATGTATATCATTATTACATACGGTTCTTAAAAATTGTTTGTTTGTTAAAATTATTTTTCGAATAGTCTGTTAAGATATTTATATTTATCTTTTATATACGCATTTCACCGTTTATTTTCTTTTTTGTACACCGTATCCATATATTTTTGTACACCGTATCCATATATTTTTGTACACCGTATCCATATATTTTTATATACCGTATCCATATATTTTTGTACACCGTATCCATATATTTTTGTACACCGTATCCATATATTTTTGTACACCGTATCCATATATTTTTAATACATTTTTTTTCAATTTCTAGTCTAATAAAGTTTTATTCATTATTTTTAATGCTATTTCTTATTGTTTTTCGTTAATATATTTAATTTGTATAACACTTGAACCAGTAAGGCATATTCGAATTGCGGAATGTATTCGCACGCATTTACAACTTTAATCTAATTTAATAAATTTATGTCTGTAAATTTATTTTAATTACATTTTATTATGCTTACATACAATTTCATTTAATTTATTAAAAAAGTGCTGGATATTTTTCGGGAATTTTAACTTTGCAACCCCCTAGCAGATGTTTGGCCGGATGCGGAAAGGCCTTTTCCCTTTCCCCACTGAGTGAGGATTACTGCAGTATCACGTGTTGCCGTGAAAATGGACAGCTGGCTTTCAGGATACAACAAGTCTTCACGGGTATTTTACACATTGCCTAAAAAAGGATTTTATTATACGTACGTAGTACTATTTTATTCGTGATGCACTGGATTATGCACTATTATACCAGATTTTTTAAATAACAATTTTAAGTTAATCATTAAATTTTGCAAATGTTTATACATAAACATTTAAAAAAACATATTTCTTAAGATATTATTAGTTATCGTGCTTTACGTGTCTCACTAGAATAATATACAAAAGATTATTATAATACGTATAATAATCACTTTACAAAAAAATATCGATAGACATCATCGATAAACAAAACTACAAAAAGAGCAATTAAAAAATGACTAGTCAATACCGATTCATAGATAAATAATAGAAATCGTTATTTACTGCTTTTATGTAATTTTATTAAGTTTGTATGTATATTACGTACCATAAAATATCCACGTAATATGAATCTCGTGTCAGTAGAATTATATATATATATATATATGTATTTTAAATGTATTCCAATTGACAAATATATTGCTATTAAATTAGTGATTTCAATTAATTAAAAAATTTATAAAACGTATTAACGTTAAAAGGTAACGTTATTTGTATATTTTATGTGTGTTAAGTCAATTATTGATATACTACCAGATAAGCTGTAATAATATATTGCTTGCTGATAGACCTTGCCGGCGGCTATTGTGCGGTGCGCGGCCATTGGTGACCGCTTCGCGATTAGGGTCTCAGTAGAATCTATATTTCAATGCGAGAATCTCTTATTATATTAATACATCAAGTAGTATATCTTGTATTTATCGGTAATATGAAAAAAATAACTATGTTACAAAATCATATTTTCTGCGTTGAATAATATTTTCTATGCAAACCCTGATCGCGCGGCAGCCACAATATCCGCCCGCAGGCCTAGCAACTATAGACGATTGCTTTTCTTTAAGTAGATCGTGTACATTGTCAATAAGAAAAAACACCATAGTTGCGAGATCGCGTGTCTTACATAAGTATGGCGAAAGTGTTTTAAATATCTGTAGTTTAAAATTAGCTGAATATTTAAAAAAAATATATTTAATAACATTTATTTTGTATTTAAGTACATTACAGTACGCAATTGCATCAAAGTAACGTTTAACTCTTTTAAATCTACTGGCATCCAAATAAAAAGGTTTTTTATAGAGCTTTCCCCAAAATAAACTACACGTAAATAAAATCTTGATGTAATTTAAATTATTCCTGAATAGCAGTGAAAACGAACAGTAATGACATCTAGATGATGATGTAAGAATCGCAGATAGATAATAATAAACACAAAGATGCTGTTTTATCATTATAATGTGCATTTAAGTAAATACGGAATCGGATGAATGGTTTTTTCACTCAACGTAGAACACATAAAAAAGTTTAGTTATGATAAGTTATACCCGCGCAGATTTTCACAATTATTAGGTCGCAAACGTAACCAAAAATCATATTATCATAACTAACAATTATTCATGGTAGTTTTTAAAAGATAAATCATTTAACATCTCGCGTCGCTTTGATTTTGCGACTGACCATAGATAAGAGAGATGACAGCATAGATAAGAAAAGAAGATGCCAAATGGTCAATATACTTGCCAGTCGTCAAATACGTACGATTTCGCTAATGTACGTTTTTTCTTACTCGTAAAAATAACAATGTACACGCAATGACACTACAGCCCAGTAAGTCATAAATAAAAGATGAGGAAGTGCTATATTATAATGGATATAAATAAATGTGAAAAATAGTAAAGATTAAATTAGTTTAATGCATTACAATATTAACGTATTGTTCTGGTAATAAATAAAAAAAATCACCATCTGTTTCTTCAAGCATTCCACCCCACACGATCTCCGTTTACAAATTTACCAATCGTTCAATTGGTATCACTGCTTCGAATCATAATTTTCCATCTACTTGTTCCCCACGGCGGAAACTGAGCACGCTACGTAGGGGTGACTTCGCTCGTACGATAAGGTAAAAATATTTACCCCTCACCTCTGCATATATCGATCAACCTGGCATCTCTTTGTCAAACGTGTCACTGAGGGATGCTTGAATACATAATTCGGGGAGTCAAATGCCAGCGTCGTAGCGAGGGTAGGTGAGGTATCTAATCTTATTATATTTCTATTTACTTATGTTTATTAAAAATAATAATTCTATTTTATTAACAGTCGTTTAAATTCATGGAAATCACGATCCTTAGTTATCAGGGATCGACGGGAATAGATAGTTTAATTATACTATATTATGGATATGCCTGAAAATTAATGGCAAATAATTATTTTATCCATTATATTTAAAGATTACAATGTTCTAGACGTATGAAAAATCTATATGTTGGGACTTGTACAATATTTCCATTCAAACAATAACTCATCTCTAGCAATAAATCATGGCCACGACACAAGACAACGAATAAATATCTGAACATTAGTTCCGAGAGCAACAACGACATTCCTTTAAGGATTCTACATATTTTTAGTTCAGAAACTGTACAACATACTTAACACTAACTGGAAATCGTTCACTCACAAAAAAATTATGCAAATATGGACTCAATTCATGATTTAATTGACAAAAGAAAGTAGAAAGAGATAAAACTGTATCCAATATACTCGACCTTCAATATGACAGCGAGATTTAACACGTTACCTAAAACCACCATAGATATAATAATCTATTCTGGAAAGTTAGTAATGTAAGTCGTTAAATTACCGTTAAATTTATTCCGTTTTAGCTGCTGCTGAGGAGATTCAAAATCATCAAATTGACAAAGTAAGGCACGAGATGGTGAATCTCTAAATCATGGTGTATATACGAAAATTACGAAAGCTGAGTAGTGAAATCCACGCCAAATATTCACATGGCAGCAAAATTTGTATCACAGAGATTGTCTCGAGTCGAAAATCTCTGAAAAATATCATTTTTGGACACGAGTCATTTATCGACAAGCTTTTTGACTGTTTCTGACTTTAGGCTGTGTCTTTAATTTAATTGAACGCTTGTCATGTTGTTTGTTACTGGACAAAATAATATATAGTGCACAACTGTCGTTACTAAACAAATAAAAAATAAAAATAGTAGGAGGTGATGCACGGAAGTTCTTTGAAATAAATTGTATCAAATTTATATTAAAATAAAAATATTGAAATGTGTAGATATTATATATATATTAAAAATATATATTTCTACGTATTATACAAACAGATTATACATTATAAATAATATTATATATATATACATTAAAACATATCTATTCCATTCATGATTCAAAATGTAAGAAATGTAGAATGTTGCGCATTAAGTACATTTCAAAGAAGTATGATGAATGTAAGAACTGTGTCTCCCCCCGCCCCCCTCCCGCCCCCCAACTTTGGTCTTGTTTTCCCCTTAACTGAGCAAAAGGTTTGTGAAAAAACCATCGACAACATTTTGACCGATAAACTTGGTTATGCACCACGACAACGCTCGCCCGCATGTCTCTCGACAGACCACCGCCCTACTGGACAAATTCGGCTGGAAATTGCTTGACCATGCCCTCTACAGCCCTGATCTTGCTCCCAGCGACTTCCACTTGTTTCCGAAATTGAAGCAACACTTGGGTGGACAACGCTTCAATACAGATGAAGAGGTGAAAGAAGCGGTCACCAAGTTCATCGGCGGCCTAGCGGCGGAATTCTTCGAAGCGGGTTTTCATAAGTGGATAACTCGTCAGGAAAAATGCATAGAAAAATCAGGAGACTATGTAGAAAAATAGAATAAAGTACAAGCTTTCAGATGGTTTACTTATTTATTGCAATAAAAAATACCTTATACCTGAAAAAAATGTAGGAACCTTATGTTTTACTTGCCCCTCGTATATACTAAAGGAGACAGGTTCATCCCTTATACACATATTATATATTATATATATTAAGCTATTATTCTCAACGTTAACTAAATATATTAAAAATGAAGTAAACAGGGTTATAAAATAATTCTAATAACATAACTAAAATATTCTCGATTTTCCATTATTGAAACACAAAATAAAACAGAAAATTAATATAAAGAATTGATGTTTTGTTTTTGATGTGATCATTTCCACGAATATTTGAAATGGTATTTGCGTTTGCCCATCAAGAGATGTTTCATACTATTCGGCAAAATGTTGTAGACTTTGGGGCCCAAAAACATATGGGAGGATTGACCAAAGCTCGTTCTTATATTAGGCTCCATGGTGAGCCTTTTTCTTTTGCTCTCGTAGCATAATTTTGTGATGGATATTGTTTATACCCGTTATTGAAATGAAAATAAAAGGATCAGTATTTTCACATAGAGCTGTCGAATATCAAGAGGCTGGCATTCCTCAAATATATATTTCCAATTTTGCTCAGTTGCACTCTAGGACCCTAACAAAAATATCCCGGACATCTCACCACCTTTACATCTCTTTACCTGGACCAAATTTTTCATACATTATTACTCTTTAGATCCTGCATTAGATTAGAGGCACTCCCCCCCCACCCCCCTCCATATACACATATACCTTTAAGTAACAGTAAAAGTATTTACTATTCTTAAATTAAATTTTTGAGTAAACAAGACGTATTTTTTACACTAATACATATTATATTGTCAGCGTTTAAATTTTCGTCCCAATCGAGTCGTATTTTTAAAAACGGTGGTGGAGTTCTTTGATTGCGCGAGTGGCAAAATTTTGGGACGAGGAATTTGCGTTAGTTCATATCTATTTATATGGTGGTCTGTATGTCGACGGGAATATATTAGATTTAAATCTATTATTCTAATAAATTTGACTATTTTGTCTGCACCAAACGATTATTGAAGGTTTTTTTTATTACATATTTTTAAATGTGCACATATTAGTAGAATATAATTTATTTTTATATAAATATTTTCCAGTCTGAGACAAGTTATATTTTATTTACATATTAAAAATCATAGCTGATTTGATTTTCTTTGAGTAATTCGAGATTGAACCTAAATATGGGCCTACTATCGAGAGGAGGTGAATTTAAAATACCGATGGTATTTTGATGAAAGAGTAAGGGCGCGTTTGCAATGTTAAAAAATCTTCAAAAAACCGATGTTGAGAGTTTCTTCTGTCGGGTCCACAGATTAAAGAATTTGGCCTAATGTAATTTGGTACAATATTAACGCGATCATAAAACATGTATATATTATATAATAGATGATGGAAATGAAAAAAAAAGACATCAACTAGGAGATTAACCCGTGCCATATGCATACATTATTATTGATAATAGCCAAATCGTTTTTAAATATTCGATATTTTGGAATATTTTATTTTCAGTTCGAATGAAGTTTATAGCGTTAAGGCCCATGTCCACGGGAGGAGACACGATGAAATAGTCTCGATTTAGTTGAGATACATCTCGATACCATATACACGTTTTGAGATTTTGATTTGAAGATAAACTCAGAGATCACCTTAAAATTGGTAGGAAGAGACAAAACCTTAAACTAGTGTACATAATGTTGTGAGACTTGACACATGCACACACACGTTACAAAAATCACCATGAATCTATTCTGAAAGTTAGCATAATTCATTAGATATTAACATTAAATTACAAACAATTATTCAGTTTTAACTACCTGCGGGGGGGGGGGGAAATTAAAAATTCACTTGATTGACCAACGACAATGATATTTGACGTTTGACGTACATGACGACCATCGTCATCAAGCGTCTCCAAATAATCTTATGAGAGCAAATTCCGTATTCAAGAGATTGTCTCGAGTCAAAAATCACTTAAAAAACTTATAGAGAGGTAAAGTGTTTATTATATTAATTTTATCTGGCTTACAGAGTTTTAAATTTAATCACAAACCTCCCAAAGAATGCAGTGAACGGAGAAGGCATGCAATTCGGTGCACCTCCAGGGAACTCTCTGATTAATTTAGCCAGAAAAGCCGGCGGCGTTCGATCGGAAGCTATTTTAATTTCCGTTAATTTCCCGCGGATCGCACCATCGCCGCCCCCTTCCCGCCAAAATGCGTCTTAAATTCCCGCCAAAACGACGCCCTTATCTCCGGAATAAAATACAGTCGGTTCCCCGTCTCGACGTGATAAGGCTGGCGGAGCGATCACAGCTTCGACATTTGCTGAAACACAAGAAACGTTTTACCTCGAAATTTTCTAACCGATTAAATATAAAATACAACAGGGTACTTTTAAAAATATTATTATCATTAAGAACCGCAATTAATGATGTTTCTTTAAAAAAAATGTATCTAGACAAATAAATCTTTTATTGTATAATTATTATAATTAATGTAATAATTATGAAATGTATATATTTGATTACATACTAATATGATAATGTGGTTGATTAGGTGCAGGTAAGTATGAGTGTTATCTTAGAGTGTTAGGCCGTGTAAATTAATAAATAAATAAATAATGTATTTTGAATTTCGTCAGCATTACTGTTTAGTATTATCATTATTTATTTATATAGTTAGCGTTGGTTACCATTACTGACAAAAGTTATCTGTCAATGTAATAGTCATTATATAATCATGTGTTCATCTTTAGGAACATTCATATGGAGGCAGTAATTCAGATGGATACGTGATGAGGTTTTTCTGCTTAACGCATTATTACACCATACTATTATACCTTATTTAAAATCCATGTACCATACATGACAACGATTGATTTATTAATTTGAAATATATATATATATATATTTTCAATATTAATTAACCAAAAAAGATTGATTAAATTCATAAATCTGAGTAACATACTTAAAAGTTAAAATGATAGATAGATAATTATGATAAAGCTCTTAAAAATATGTATACATAAAAATGATGCAATACTTTGAAGATAAAACAGATACGTAAAGCTGATTTTTTTTAAATATTAACGAGATTCTATTCATGAAAAATGTTGGCGAATGACGGGAATCTTTTATTTTTTGAGATTATATAAAAAAAATAATTTCACAATTTTTTTGTACGACCTCATGAAACGGAAAGCTATCTTATAAATCAAGTGTATTGTAATATAATATAACCTTTATCGTAATTGAAAAAACTACCCTTATCAAATTACAGGTTAATAAAATGTAGGCTTGTTAAATTCCCACATTTATGGTTTGATTTAATTTATTTGGAACAAGTAGAAATAAATTTTTTGTTTATTTAAATTACTTTGAAACCTTCAACCTTCCTAAATATTTATTTTTATGGAATGAGTTCATGCTGTGATTTTGTATAATACGTACGTTATCTTTCATCGAAAATGTTTCACCAACAGGTGCGTGAATATAATTAAAAACTATTCTTTATACAAATATCTTATCTTATTAAAATAGTCAAATATATATTATTTTTATTTGTTAACTTTTTTTTATTAACCACTTATTGAGATTAAATACATCTACCGGTTTCGAAAAATACTATTTTCTTCTTCAGGATGTTAATACTAACTAAAAACATTGCCGGAATCTATTTTTAAAAAACAACAATATTTAAAAAGTAAATTTAGTACCTAACTCAAATTGTTACTTAATACAAATTTACTCGAATAATTTTTAGGAAAAAATTTTAGAATGGGACTCGTAGTTAATTTAGTTAGCTGTTTATAATTTTTTGATTAGTTTTATACGATTTATTTATCTCCAACGATTCCAAATTATTTAATTTATGACCAACACCGTTTACATGCAAAATTAACAATCTCATTTTTTTATCAAAATCATGACCATTTTCTATCAAATGATTAGAAAATTCTGAAAACCCACTTTTATTCAAACATCTCAAATGCTCCTTTACTCTTATATTAAAATTTCTACCCGTTTTACCAATATAAAATGCAGCACAATCCTTTAGAATTTATGAGTAAATTTCCTATTATTATTATTATTTGTATAAAATGCCGGTCTAATGTTTCGTGGTAGGTGTTTAGATATTTGATTCGAAAAGTTATTTATGTATAAAATCCTACGCCAATAATCATTATTATCATTATGTTTTATTTGTGATTTATATAAAAATTGATCATTATATTCTTTTAATTTATTTTTTAAAATAGTGTCTATTAAACATGTATTATACCCGTTATTTTAAATTGTATTCAATTCAATATTGAAATTGGATATTGACATAGAAATATTGACTAAACGATGTATCATGTAGTGGAACCCTGAATGTTTGTGTGATAATGGATAATAATGAATTTTAACCACAAAGTTAATTTGGTAATTTCAAAAGTATATATTATTTATTTTCGATCCGGGGATAGGAAAAGGTCCACGTTCGAATCTCGGTAGCAATTAAATATTTTTTCGATAAATAGATTTTTTTTATAACTTTCTTGTTGGTTAATTTAATTTGTATTATATTAAGTTATTATTAATTAAATTAATCCTTTTCCTTCGCACTCCAAATTCATGCAGCGCGCGCCGCCTACCGCTAAGTCACCGTATCGGACGCCCGAAACGGACGCGACGTGTCCGCGTTAATTACACCCTGTCAGCGGCAGGGCTGGCCCTTACCCTCCAAATCCTACCCTCAGCAGTCATCAACATAAGCCACCCCCTGTAAAGACTACCTGACCAAATGCACGGGTGGACTAATGCGTAATTAACAATAAAGCTCCGATCTACTCTGGCTAGCGTAACTTCGTGTTTGACTTTCTAAAAGTTGATGCAGGTAGTAAATGATGATCCACGGTAGTTGAATCATGGGATTAGACAATATTTTGCATATGAAAGGGGATAACTAGACTTTCCTAGAGTAAATGTTATACAAATATGATTCATCGTCAACATTTTTACATTTATTTTGGAAGACGAATTTGTAATGTATATATTCTCTGTATTAAAATTAGCTACCGACGACTTAAGTACTACATTTATATATTTAATATGGTGTGGAATCATGAACCCTTAAAGCAAAGGAGAGAAGGGTCTTTGAGATGTGGTGCTGGAGATACACGTTGCGCGTACCATGGACGGCGAGACGCACGAATGTCTCCATTCTGCAGAAACTGAACATTATGGACAGACTCTCTGAGATGAATCCTTAAATTTTTTGGGTATTTTATGAGATGTGGGATGCTGAAAAAGTGGAGGAGCATAGTCAAGAGAGCGGGAGATTATGGAGATCACGATGCTCAGTCATGAGGGACCGATGTGGATGATGGAGTACTTCGTAATGTAGTGATGGTAAACCGTTATTGTAACTGTGATTTCGTTTGATTAAAACGATGATTAGAAACTGAGATTCTAGTGTATCAGTGAATGCTCGAAGAATAAAAAATAATCAGTTACTGGTCATCGTTACAATCAAGTACAATCGCATTCACGATAACGGTTTAAATAATATTTTCACCATCACAGTGATGTAGTACTAATGTAAACCGTTATTTTGATTGTGAGATTTGTTTTCAACTGAACACCTGATTATTCGTAATTTGGCGGGCTATTGTACACTAGAAACTGCATCATAAAGACAGTCCATTAAAGACCTATCAGGATACAATATAAAGGTACAATATATAGGTAAAATATCTAAAATATAATTATTGCAATGTAATATGCAATAACATCAAAATACGCAATACGTTGCAGTATATTTTTATTTTCACAATAGTGTAAATTGGCTGTATGGCAAGCAAGGATGTATTAGTACGAAACGATTTTACTTTAAAACTGAGCCTTTATCGCGAAGAATATATACAAGGCAGCATTAGTGGATGAAATCTGAGATTGGCGTTGTAAATCTTATTGCAAATAAAGGTTGAAGTTTTAATGGTTCTTAAAATATATTTTTGAAATATGTGATGTTTTATCAACATGTACAATGAGAATAAACTCATATGAATAAAGATATATATTGATGGCATGAATAAGCAGTTTTAGAGGTAGGCACCCGTGCATTGTTTGATTGCTGCCGAACGAGTTCACCAGCACTCAAACGGAAATAAATTAACATAATACTTCTGTAATATAATCTGATAATAGCGTTAATAATTAATTTAATTATTTATTTTATTTTTCTACACATTACTATAAATATATTATAAGTGCGCATTAGATATATTATTGCAAAAATAAATTGGAGACATTTGTTCTATTGCATGCGATCTAAAATTATAAAATTCATGTACCATATTTAAATTAAGGTTAAAAAAGCAAGTCATCACAAATACTCCAGAACAAGCCTTAAGGGTTACAGTGGCAACATTTAAACATTAAAAAATATATATTTCAGACCATAATGACCTGTCCCTTTTAACGGTGTGAGCACTGAAACAGAATCATCAGATAAAAGATTTACATAACATATTTGGATATAAGTACATGTTATATAAAATATGCTTAATGTATATAAAATATTTTAATATTATATATTTATTTTTCGTAATATATGTATATAGAATGCTATTAGTACTATTTTGTTCTGATGAAACTTGACGGTTTTTCGCGGACCTGCTCTTTGCTGGTGCCACCAACACTTGCCGATATCGAAAAATGTCCATGTCCACGATGATCTCTCAATAAGGCTTTGATCGCAGAGACTCAGTAAAGGTATGTGGGTACTGAATGCATCATGCGGTGATGATTCATGGATTGCTTCATGCTGAACTCTGTATCGTTCTTAATGCGCGCTCGAGTCGAATCTCCGAGAGATGTCTCATCCGTGGACATGCGTGGCATCATTTCATCACTCAATCATTCGACAATACCACCGCACGAACCTTTTTTAATCCTATTCGTTTTGCCGCAATCAGCTTTGCAATCTTAATACAAATTAAATGTATCAATTAGAATCACAGACCTATATCCTGAAAAATTGCAACTTTACAAAAATAATGTATTCTCCATAAAGAAAAGCTTTGTAATCATTCATAATTTGTTCAACAGTTTCTTTATTTTGAATTTTAGAATAATTTTTGTTTAGTATGTTCCATATACGTCTGATTTTAATCATAGCAAAACAATTCCTGATAAGAAACCAATATATGCGTTTCTTATTATATGATCAACGTACTTTTATCTGTTTTCTTTTCTATTATCTTTCACCAATTCTTTACTAGAATTCTACAATATTCAATATGTCTATTATGATCTTTCAATGAGACTTTGACTTCTGAGAGTCGGTAAAATAAAGAGAGCGCACTGGATGAGTCGTTCTAATCTACGCGCAAAACATATGAGATGATAATTCGTAAATTATTTCACGCCGAATAGCTAAATCTCAAAGAGAAATCTCAACCGTGGACATAGGTCATTAAGTCATTATACCTAAATATTTCTTCTACTTCCTCTTCTTGTAATCTTTCTCAATCCACCCTTTGAGAGTGATTTATACCATTAATCAAATTAAAACTACAATGTTATAGAATGGGAAATATTACAAATCAATACCATTATCGTTCAAACATTTTGATATTATACGAAACAAATTTGGCGAGTTGAAGGAAATATAAGACATGTTAACTGGGAGTTGAAATATAATATTGACGAAATCATTGTAAAAATAAAATTGTAATTCGCAATGGACAACAAAAAAAAGACTCGATCAAGGGTCTCTTCATCGGCATCACACTCACACATCATATGATTAAGTACAATCTGAATAAATGTGAGGCTACTTGGCAACGCTCAATTCTCATTCTAAAGATATTTGAAACTATTATCTTGGAAAATTTCTTTTTGGAGAACCAGGGAGAACGAGGAATAAATCTTTGAATGATCTTGAAATAATTACCCTTGTATTTTTTTTAATTCATCTATAGTGCTTTCCAGATAGTATTTGTATGTTTTTCATCATTGAGGGAAAACTCCTTAAAAGAGTGGCCATCAGCAAATTAATTTCCTTGAATTACCTAAATATTTATTTTTTGTAAATTGTTAGTTGTTCAGTTTACTTAAAAACACAACAATATGTAACAAATGTATGTATTTGAAAACATTTTTGGTTCTTCTAAGGTGACAACAGACGAGCGGTCAACGCGTTTAGGGTAAACCGATGCACCCTGTTCGGGCAGTAAATCACTCGGGCGGGAGTGCTTCCGGCTGATTGATGTGCGGCCGTTGCCTCCCGCCAGGGTGGCCGGAAGCCGCGTAGGCCGGCCGGAAGTGCAGGCACACGAGGGCGGAAGTGAAGTGTTACACGTGATGCCGCCTACCTGTTGAGCGATCTGATTGCGGTCTGTGCAACTGGTGGCTGATGGTACTCTGTGTGCGGTATTTGCTACCGTATATACTGATAGCTGCTATTTTTATATTTACTATCGTGCAGTGTAGTACCGGTTGAATTAATATTTATACGTTGTTATATGTTGGAAAAAATATTAATAATGCTGATTTATTTAAACTTACTTATCTTTTTCTAGCAGCTAAATTGCTATTATGATTGTAGCAGCTAAGAGAGGATTTCGCAGGTGCTAGAAGTGCAGTTTTCGGTGGCCAGATTTTAATAAGTCAAAAAAATATTTAAAATTGTATCTATACCAATAAAGTACTTTTATTACGGTCTCTCTTAGAGACAGGCCACATTTTTGTAAATAAAAACGCTATTGAAATTTTACATATTGATAATAAAAGCCTTAAATTAGTTAATTTAGAAATTTAAAAATCCATCAACACTTAAGCCAAACATAATTAATAACCAATTGAACTACAACAACCACCTATTTAATTTATTCCCTATTTTCTACCATAACTCCGCCCTCGTACCGTAATTGATGTCGTTTTAATATTTTATTCTTGTGGAATAGTTCAGTTTTATGCCAGTCGTGTCGAAGATATGTTAGTATCGGACGTAAAAATAATTCACAGTGGTTTACACAAAGTTAAATATAGATATAATATTTAATTAAGTCTAATCACAAAGTTAACGCTATGAACGTCAACATTACATATTAAAATCAAATTTTGCTTAACCAACTGAATTTAATTTTATATCATTTAAATAAACGCTAATTTATTTTATACAAGAACGTGGGTCTAAGAAAAAAGAGGTGAAAAAAGTGCCTCGATCAAAGAGGAATTAAATATCGAATACCGCCTATACGGTACCGAATCTTCGGATAATTTTACCATGTTACCAGGAATGAGGACACAGTGAAAAATTGGTGATCCATTGAAGGTTGAAAGGAACCAGACCTCATAGGGATGAAGGTCACCGAAAAGAAAAATGGTTAAAACTTCGATGCAGAGAAATGGGTGGAAACGCGATATCCTGTATATATCCGTCATCTACAATAAATAGTTTCATGATCTCGAGTGCTCTCATTGAGAGCAAGATACAGAAGGAGAAGAATTTGTTTTGTTGCACCAAATTCGAGCACTGCAAAGATAAGTAATACAAAATAAAACATATCCGTGCATATTTGATGCTCTAGTATTATTTTTGGTGCCACTTTTCAAATATTTAATGCCCAAGTTGTTTCATTGGTGTCCATTCAATAAATATTTACCGTCTACTATTTGTAAGCCGTAAAATTAACATTATTGTGAAGTTTATTTAAATATTATCAAAATAAACATAATTAAAAACATTATCCAAAATAATAAGCATCTTATATTTTTATTGTCTTATGTCATATTTATAAATCTCGAAAAACGTCAATTTATAAAAATGTAACATAAAATAAATTTAAAAAATCAGTTTTTATACAATAAGCAACAGCTATTTGAAAATTTCATTGAATTTTTTTTTAGATTAAAACCGGAAAAATTCATAAATGCAGCATAGGATTATGTCATACATTTTTGCATCTGGGGCTAATAACCGTTCTATTAAAATGTTTTTTTTTCTATATTTGGGGCCTATTTTTCTTCTAAGAGGCGGTAAAACATGAATTTAGTGTAAAGTTTTGGAATCTTTTTGCTAAAACTAATGCAATACGTGTTTTCAATCAATTTATTAAGAAAGATCTGTTCAATCTTAAAATATTAATTTTAAATACATGTTTAAAATATTATAATTATTATAAAAAACCATAATGGCAAAACTCTATTTAATCTTTTTTGCAATAGAATTATCTTTGGTACACCGAATCTAGAAATATTTCAATATAAAGAGCATACATTTTATTTATACATTGATTGTAAAAGGTTCAAATTGCTCGGTCTCTTATATTTCAGTATCAAAAATGTATGAAAACATTCACAACAAGACAATTTTATACCACAGTATGGTTCTGCCTACTATCACCTACGCAGCGCCTGCCTTCAGCAGCATACACAAAACGAAATACACGCAACTCCAAGTCATACAAAACAAATCGCTCAAAATCATCCACAACGCCTCACCCAAAACAAATTTGACGCGACTACACCACCGGCACAAGGTGAACACTATCACACAATGCTTCGATAAACTATCAGCAAACTTCCACAAATCTTGCTCCCATCCTTCTCAAGATAATCCTCTCATCCGGAACCTCGGCTCGTACGAGCACAACATCAGCTTAATGCCTTTCAGATATAAACATAGATTGCCCAGGCACTATTTCCTGCGGCGAAGCAACGCGCTCGATCCTCCGGACTGAGCTGCACACAGAAGCGGACAGCGTCGAGAGAACTCTCCAATTTATGATTTGTAAAATAATAAAAACAATATATTTTTAAGTCTTGTAGTATTTATTTTAGTTTAAATATTTAAGGATTATGCTAGAATAAGGCGGCACTGTACATAAAGTGTCGCGCCTAATTAATTTGAAATACTTAACTTCCAGTAAATTGTTTAGAGGGTTTTTTATCAGTAATTTTTTACCCTTCCAATTCATGTATTAATATAAAACACTTATGATGTTTATAATAATAAGGTAGTTTGTAAAAGTGTCAAAGCGATTAGCGCTGATGCACTTGTAGTAGTAGATTAGGCGGTCTAGCCGCATGTAGAGTACTCAGAGTATCGTAGACTCTAAGGAATTGGAAAAAAAAAATTGTATGAAAACATTGAATTATTTCATTGAAATGTATAAGGGTACGTAGAGAATTTTTTAGTATTTAAAATAAAAATAAATTTTACCTTATGCGCATATATTTTAAGCAGATAAATTCGAATAATGCTATTATTCGAATTCACTCCACTTCTCTGCACAAACAAGTATATTATGTTTTCAAGAGAAGTGCAGCATAATTTTTTTTATTGTATTGTATCATTGAACTTGCATCGGATAAATAAATAAATATATTTAAAAATATGTATTTATACATATGTATAAACTAGAAAAAAAAAACATATAATTATGTATAGATGTGTTAACTTATTTAGAAAATTCATAAGTAAATAGGATTATTAGAAGCTGATTCGTTTGTGTATTGTTGTGAGTCACTCAGATGGAGCGACTGATATTTAAGGTTATTTATATGTTAGAAGGATTGTTGTGAAGTTGAGAACTGAGATCCCTAATCCTCTTCAGATGATCATGCGTGTGTAATAATGTCACAGTTTACGTTAATGTTACGTATCGTGCGTATGAGCATAGGTGTTGGTGTTGCGGCTAGAGCAGGTTTATACAATGAAATAGGACTTACAATCGGTTGCGTTTATTGTCGAATGATGCATAGATAAATTTACACAGTTTGAATGTTAAATTGTAAGTTAAAGTTCGTGACTAGCGAAGCTCACTGGAGGCGGTGCCGAGAGACGCGTCCGAGAAGATGGTCAGGGGAAAAGTGGACGCTTTAGCTGGCTTCTTAGACCGGTTGCGTCGCGCTTTATTGTCGTCTGAATTCTGTCGGTAGTCAGCAGCGTGGAATGGTTGTAATATGTATGTTTACACAGTCAGGTCGTCTGTGATCATTGAATCTACAAAAATAATGATGATTAATAAATTGAATATTCTGTCATTTATTTTTAAAACAAAAATTCCAAACCTTTCTAAAGACAGCTGTACATCATGGCATAGGGTAAATTTTTTAATTAAATATGAACTTGTAAAAATGTAAGGGTTTATGAACGTGGATAGAGATTTATGATTTTCCTTTACGTAACACAGACTGCTTCTTAAAAGATCGTAAAGCAGTTTTATCTTCCTCGAGGCCGACGATTTCACTTTGTTTCGAAATAATAAAGTCGATACCAGATGTTTCAAAGATATTGGGGTGTAAAAACTGTCTCTTTAATATCGCATCCCTCAAACCCTCGGGACTGTGTTCTATTAATTTTTCTTTATACATATACTTAACCAAACATAGTATGGCCACTTTTACGATCACCCTTACGTCGACAGAATCTATGTACTTTCTTAAATAACCGGAAGCAACCATTAATAATAATGAGAAATCAATTTTTTATTTATTTGATGCGATAACCGCACTTTTTCACGTCATAATTATTTGTATTTTCATATGTATTATGTATGAAAAAATATTGTTTAGCTAGTTAAATAATAATTCTTATAATTTAAAATGAGAAATGTTTAGAAATAGCTACCCCCATAATTCAAGATTTTTCTTATTTGGGGGTGCACATATTAACTCATACATTATATCATATATTTGTATTGGAATCAACTGTTGTTTTAAATATAAATAAATGAAAATGAAAAATATGTTTTTAAGGCTTGAATTAAAAATTTATATCATTGGAAAAAATGTAACAGTGGTAATACAATATTTTATTTGATAAAAGTTTACAAAGCTGAATCATGAACATGGAGGGATTGACGTAAAGAGATATCGATTAATTTATGTAATGTTAATGATATTGAACACAATTTTAATTTATGATCATTTTTCCATTGTTCCTAAATGAAACTTCACTTTAAAAATTGTGAAAATAAATTTAACTACGGAGACCCGACATCAATAAAAATAAAATTTATCAAAAAATTGTAGTGCATGATATTTCGATTTTAAAAGTGAACCTTCTTTTAGGACTGGGAATTATGAGAGAAATTGATGTTGCATATGTTATAAGTAAGTACCTCGGTTGATCTCATTGCGGTCTTGTCATTAGAATCAAATTCTCGCGAAATATAACATTACGTGATTGTCAACAATAATAAGTTGCGCAGGGCCCTAAAGAGTAACAATGCAAAATTTGGTTTAGATTGGTCAGATATGTAGAATAGATACAGATAGATATACATTAAATTTTATTTCGATGCCCTTATGATAGAATGTGAAAAGCTAGTTTAAATAATTACAAAAATATGCAGTTCACGAGTAACAAGAAAAAATATTGATTTATTTCGTGAAATACTTGGGTGTCCGTCCAGTGGAAATTTTTCGATTTTGAAATTGAAATTAAAACAAACAAATAAGTTTTTTTTATGTTTATTTAGTTTTAACAGATAATAGAAATCTACGGATTACAGTTTTTAAAGATTATGTTGTCTAAGTGACGTCCACTTCTTGCAATGCACTCTTTTAATAGAACCGTCATATTGGCAAATACGTGAGGAAAAAATATTGGGTTGATGGCGTTGATTTCACGCCGAATATTTTCGTATATTGTTCGAGGATTATTACTGTATACTTTAGATTTCAGGTATCGCCACAAGAAAAAATCACAAGGCGTTAAATCTGGTGACCGAGGTGGCCATGGTATGTTTCCGTACTTGCTTATTAATTTTCTTGACAAAATTGTCCTCAGCTTCTCCATCAAGATCCTCGCAGTGTATGGAGTTGCCCCGTCTTGTTGAAACAGCGCTCTGTTCTTGTATCCGGGAAACATTTGCAATTGCGGCACCAAAAACTAATAAATCATACGGCAATAAACTTCAGAAGTGACAGTTTGTCACTGATTAAAAAAATAGAAAAATTCCCACTGCAAAAATTCTCTAATACAATAAATGTTTGGAAGTCAAGCTAAAAAAAATATAACATTTAATGGCGGGTCTTGTCATGATTTCTCTGCCTCGAAGTCGCCAATATAAATTGCATTCGTTAAAAAAACATCCATCGATCGGCCTAATCAGAAACAAAACAAACCGGGGGAACCTGGGGAATAAAAACTGGGGTAAACTTTTCGCGGGAAATGACTCTCCTCCCCCATTTTTATGGCGGGAACTCCCGAGCTGGCGGAGATGGCGTGTGGGGGAGCGGGAGAAGGGGAGCAGGCCAGCAAATAACAGCTAAATTATTTATTCCGGGAGAGATGAGCGATAGTGGAGCCACTCGGACGGGCCTCGACAAACAATGTATTTACACCCTTACCCCAAAGGCCCATCCTACACCGACCTCTCCTTGTACCGATTTTTTTTTTCTTGGACTGTTTTATCTTACAGGCAGTTGTGCTTTTTCCTGTTTGATTTTTTAGCGGTTCTTAAATGATTGCAAAAACAAATTTAATTATTTAAAACTGGTACGACCTTACCCGTAATAATTTTATTTTATAATGATCCCCGTCAAATATAAACTTCAAAATACAATTTTTTAAATTATTTCTAATTAATTCCTTTGACTACCGGTCGTACACATAATAGGTTCGATATTAAGAGCTATATCTGAACCAAACTGCAAGAAAGGCCTAATTTGAGGACAGTGATAGGTATTGAGTGGTAGCCATCACATCGATACATCAATAGCACGCTGCAGTCAGGAAGAACAATTCATAAGGAGAAAAGGACAAACAAGGTCCAGAAGTCAGCTTGCAGGTGCTGTATCCCATGTTTACAATACCTCGGAGCTTGTGGATCCAGAATTGGGCTTTTCGGCCACCTGGAGATCTATACTATCGTAAAGGACAGTTTTCCATGGACAGCCGACGACGATGATGACATGTAAAGTACACTGATCAGTACATATTCTAACCTCTATATTCTAGCAATTTATGCACATAAATCAATATTTTATGGAAATTTTCAAGATACATAATACGTCGAAATTTTTGTTACAGTACATACTAAAAAGATATTTTTAAATATGAAAATCATTTCTTGGTGTTTTTGTTATTGCTGTAATACCTGTAATTGCGCAGTCTCCGGATCACGCGTCCCGCAAAATAGATTACGACAATTCCGCAGCAGGGTAAAGGAGGGGAATAGGGAAACGTGGTACAAGGAGAGGTCGGTGAGGGGAAGGGATTCTAGTCGAAGGACCGGTGATCTCGGGATTCGAAAGGACTGCTCACCTTACCTTGAGTATAACGCCTCCGCAAATCTCTGTGGTCGCCGCGAAATCACACAATGTTTGCACGAGGATAGTGACGATCTGCGCTCCCGACTGAAGACGGCGATGTCTATGTGCATCCACGGCACGCACAAACAATAAACACTATGATCACAGAAAACACGGTGTTGGTGCACTGGAGTTGAAAAGGTACACATCGCGAATGGTAACGCGATGTTGAGATCGAACACAATGTCGCTTAAGTTGACTGTTGGCGTTAAGGTCACTTTTCACACTAAGGGAAGCAAATCGAAATGAGGTCGAGGGTAGAATTTGGAAGCGGATTATGTGTTAATAACATTGGTCGCGGCTCGTATGAAAAGATGCGCCAAAAGTGTGTTTACGAATTCGTAACAACCTGTAAGTAGAAATTATAGTTATAGCACGTCTATATTATTATATTTTATTTAACTAGTCCATATATTTATATAATATAAAATATTCTAATAAAATCAAAGTGCATGTATCATGAATGTACGACTAAAAATAATTATTTTATATCCACCGAAATGATCTAAATTACTTATTTGTAATTTAGTAATTGAATTTAGTATGATAATGTATAATTTAAAATGTTTATATCTATTATTGTTAGCAAAGTAGGTAATTTACAAGCACTTTTGTCACAACAACTAATTGACGAAACTAGATGACACTATACTTCAAGATAAGTTGCTTACGGACCAGGTGACCTCTCACCCTCGAGGGCTCTGAATATTTGATAGAGACTGAGCGCTCAAAGGACACTTCACGATGCACTTCCTATAAATTCCTTCAGAAAGAAAAGAAACAAATAATCGTTGACATTTCGGAGAAAAATACGCTCTGTGGAAAGTTGTATATCCAAGGGAATACCTACATCAAAAATTGAAAACATTTTTGACAAGAGTGACACAATTGTAAAATAGATCTTATAATTTTGGGTTTGAAATATTCCAAATAACACATGGACAACAATTATTTTAAGATATTAATAAAAAAACATATCAATACTTTTCTATATTTTTCTACCTTGAATGTAAAAATATGTCTATGAAAGAATAAAAATAGTATTCTGTAACAGATCTAGTCCACCATTTTTTATGGATGGATATCTGACTACATTATAAGTCAAAAATGTTCAAGCAATATGTGCAAATTCTGCACCATTACGGAAAATATTGTTATTTGAAATTTTTACAAAATCATGTTAACCTTTAAGTTTACGTAATTCGAAATAAATATTTGCAAAATGTATCTATATCTTTGCATCAGACCCTAAATTATGTAACAAAAAATAGTCTAGCCGCTCAAAATTCGATGACCTTTAATTTTTTGTATTCAATGTATAATATAGAATCAACAAAATATTTTATTTAATCGAATTTTTTTTTTTTTGAAATGCTTATATCTAACATGGTTGAGATTCGGCACATATTTCTTGAACAATTCGACTTGCAATTTTGTCGGGTATCCACACATAACATATTATAGAATAGGTCTGTTACACCTGTATAATATGTTTAATAAATCTACAGGGCTCTTTTAATTAGTTTTTAAATATTTTAAATACAAATTAAATGAATCTACTAGAAAGATGGGACCTCTTTCTATCCGAGGAAATAGATTCGAATCCCGGTTTCAACTAAATATTTATTCGATAAATTGATTATTTACGTATATTATTCAAGTTTATGAATTTAATTTGCATTAAAAATGCCACAGAACGACGTTCTGAAAATGCAACTTTACAACAAAAATGTGTTTTCCTTTAAATAAAATACATATTTTCAACGGTGGTGAAAAAAAAACATTTTTTATATGCGAGATGAGAAATGACGGTCTAAAAGCTTTTTTTGGTGTTTGAATGTATACTCTTCATATTCCAAATCGAATATATTACAGATAAAATCAGTCATGGGAACCGAAATATTTTTTTGCACGTTAAACATATTTGGTGTTAAAATTAATTTATTATTTAAATACAACCAAGTCGTAATCACCGAAGCGGTCATGATCATGAAACATTAAACAAAACACCTTAAACCAACATTTTAACATGTAATACTACAAAGATCATTTATGTTAAATTCTTAATTTATGCATTTACTACAAGATACATGTAAGTAAAAATTCTAAACGAAATAAATATGTATTGAAGATTAATATATGTCGGAAAATCTTTTTTCGCATCGTTTGTATAATACATTCGCGTTCATTGTCAGATGTCGCCCTAGTTCAAAATAGAAAGTTAAATCGTCAATCATAAGCAATATGATTATTTTTTGTTCTTCTGGAAAGTGAAATATTTTCAGGAGAACACATTCTTTTGTGAAGTTGTAATTATCCAGAACAGACGGTCTGTGATATTTTTAATATGAATTAAATATATTAATTAGAAAAATATACATATAAAATCAATTTTATCGAAAAAAATATTGTTGCGTCACCGGGATTCGAACCTGGATCTCTTTCCAAACCGGGGAAAGTGTTACAGCGACATATTTAATGACGACATATTTTCGAACCTATATGTTACCTTTTTTAAAAAAATTAATACATTTTAATCCTACCATTAATTGAAAGAGCCATCTACTACTTTGTTTTTACGGAATCTCAAATACCTTTGAGTAATCCGATAGCAGATGCCATAATTACCAATTCATTTTTAATACATTTTGGACACATTAATACAATTTATATATTATTAGGAGTGAAGATGTAATTTCATATTTTAATTTTATTTGTATATCTTTCTAATTAATACATTTAATTAGTATTTAAAATATCACAGACGTATGTTCCTAATAATTACAACTTCACAATAAGAATGTGTTCTCCTAATAACATTTAAAAACTGTTTGTACTGTCTAGTATGGATGAGATATATATATATAACAGATATTTATTAGTTTAATTTTGTTAATCTGTGAATCACACCTATATTACACGACATATAGTAGTGATTCCTGTCGTTCATTGCTTTCAATAATTATTAATGATTTAAATAACTCCAGCCTTGCGGTCGAAATGCTTTTATTCCCTTTGTCACTTACGGTTTGGAAAAGTAATTTAATATAACTCAGGAGTGCATGTGCATTATTTAGCATTTTCCTGCCTGTTAATAATTCACCACCCTTCCGTGGGCCCGCTGATATATATGTATATATTGTATATATCGCATTCCGATCAGAGAGCGAACAAACAATAAATTGTTATTTTCTGCTACCCTTTTTAATGTAAAGTGACATTTAAATTAATGGTATCCAATGTAAAATTGATACGTTGAAAATTCACTTTAAATTATTTAATTATTAACACGTTGTTCTCAGTACTTACGTGATACAATTAAGGACCGGCTCGGTGATTATCGAAATCTAGAAATGTGAAATATATGAATAATGATAATAATATTGGATAATTTGTATAGCGCCATTTTCGTAAAAGTTTCACCTTAAGGGCGCTTTATATAAACTGTTTATAGTCCTACATTATCTTTATTTTTAAAATTAAAAATTGTTATTTTGACTTATGGAAATGATTTTTTGAAATAGTGCTTTTTTAGTCTCTTCTTAAATAAAGTCAATGATGCACCGTTTCTCATGACGGAGGGCAAAAAATTCTGCGCTTTTGGGCCTGCCACCGCAAATACCCATTCACCAAATTTAGACTTCTGGCAAAGGTTGGTCGGTTCTACAACCCTTCTTGTGGCTGAAGTAAAGGCTGACCTGAGAGTTTGAAATCTACCATTCAAATTGTCTGGGATACAAAGCTTTTGAAGATACAGAGGCGCCATGTTATGTGTTGCCTTGTACATCAATCAGCCCAATTTAAATTCAACTCTTTCAGGGAACCGGAACCAATGTAGCTCATGTAAAAGGGATGTTATATGAGAGAATTTGGATACTCCATATGTTATCCATGCTGCCGCATTTAGAATAGATTGATCTGACTGAAATATTGACAGGCCAGAATAAATGCTGTTACAATAGTACACACGTGACAATTCTATTCTATTTCAATATTTCTTCATTGCATTTGATTGTATTTTGTTAGATATGGAAATTAACAAGAAACCACGATGTGGCTACATTGCCGTATGCTAGAGGTCTCCTAAGTTAACCTTATTACCAATCAAGTCAAGAGAATTTTTAGCAGCAAGCAAAATAATAAAACACAGTAGAAAGAGATTATCTTGACTGTGTAATCATGTATTTTCCTTGAAGTGAAATTACAAAACTTGAAATGATTTTTTTTTTACGAAAATGGTATTAAATTAATTTTACAATGTTATTAATGTTATATTGTAGGATAAATCAGCATACTGATATTGTTAACATGGTCGCCAAACATATAAACAATATATCATACAATCTTATAAAAATGAAATATTCCACTAGATTCTAAAAACTTACATATTAATTACATAATAAATTACATAGAAACAGAATTTTATATTTATAAGAGAAGAACGGTGACTATAAATTAAGTGAACAAATATTTTGACATTATAAAAAGAAAACAAATGAAGGCGATGAAATTATTGGTAAAATGAAATGATATAGAATGTTTTAAATACTAATTTGATGAAATATAAGTTAAATATATTAATTAGAAAGATATACATATAAAATCAATTTCGAACCTATATGTTACCTTTTTGATATTAATACATTTAATCTTCAAATAATGGAACGATTAAATGTATTAATATCAAAAAGGTAACATATAGGTTCGAAAATTGTCGCTAAAAATATTGTCGCTGTAGCATAGTTGGATAATACACCTTCCCCGTTTAAGAAAGAGATCCAGGTTCGAATCCCGGTGGCGCAACAACAATATTTTTCGATAAAATTGGTTTTATATGTATATCTTTCTAATTAATATATTTAATTCATATTTAAAATATCACAGACCTATGTTCTGAATAATTACAACTTCACAATAAGAATGTGTTTTCCTAATAATAAAGTTGTATTAATGTGTCCAAAATTTAATAAAATTGAATTGATAATTCTGGCGTTTGCTATCAGATTACTCAAAGGTATTTGAGATGCCGTAAAAATAAGGTAGATGGCTTTTTCAAATAAACGATTAAATGTATTAATATCAAAAAGGTAACATATAGGTTCGAAAATTAGTCGCTAAAAATATCGTCGCTGTAGCATAGTTGGATAATGCACCTTCCCCGGTTTGGAAAGAGATCCAGGTTCGAATCCCGGTGGCGCAACAACAATATTTTTCGATAAAATTGATTTTATATGTATATCTTTCTAATTAATATATTTTATTCATATTTAGTTATTTTTTTAATATACCGGTCGCTGCTTGAAGATTACGTTAATTAATTATAAATCATCGTTACAATCGAACACAATCACAGTTTAAATAGAGATTTTACCATCACCATTATTTGATTGATAGATACGGAAAATATACTATTTTCCGAATGATTTATTCGAATTTTATGGTTGCACTTATATAACAAAAGTTTATTCTTTTCAATAAAGTACCTAATAATTTAAATATAAATCATATAAAATATTGTAATTCTTCTAATTACATCCCTGCGTTAAGGACGTATGAAGTGCTGGCCGTGGCGCCGCGGCACCCACGCCCCCTAATCACATGACCCGGGGTCAAAGGGCGGGTCAAGAGGGCTGAAGCAGCCTGGTATCGTGGGAGCCGAGAGTTGGGCACCTTACATGGGGGTTAATTATTAAAGGTAATACAGATATGCTGCATAACACGTAACGTTAACTATTTTCAGACTGTCAATAACTGAATTTTATTTTCTCAATAAATTCATTGTATTTTTAGCAGGTAGGTAGCAGGAAAGTTTTATTTTTATGGCAATTCAAGGTACATATGAATTATTCAGTTTCAGTACCCCAGGATCGGTGTTGAGTCCTGTATTATTTATCATTTATATGAATGACATAACAAACTGTCTTGAAAATTTTGAGATAAAATTATTTGCTGACGGTACATTAATATATTATACATAACTGGAAATAATATTAAATACTAATTTAATGTATTAATTATAATTATATACATATAAAATCAATTTTGTCGAAAAATATAGCTTTTGCGCTACCGGGATTGCATTAAATTAGTATTTAAAACATCACAGACCGTCTGTTCTGAATAATTACTACTTCACAATAAGAATGTGTTCTCCTCAATAGGAAATAATATTAATGAGTTTATATATAGAACTCAGAATGAACAAGAACTAATAACTATATAATAATAAATTTAAATTAAACGTCTCCAAAAGCATTTTCATGATTATTGGTATTAAAAATGAATAAAAATTATACATTAACAATAAATAATGAAGATTTTGAAGAGGTAAATAAAATTAAATATTTAGGAATAATAAATAACAATAAACCAAAATTCGACAAATATATTTTAATGATTATAAAGAAAATAGCCAAAAAGTTGTTTTTTTAAGCAGAATAACAAAGAAACTTTACCTGAAAATCGTCAAAACATCGCAATTAGTTTATAAGTTTATGTCACACATGTTTAAAGGTAAAATGTTATGGGATTTTCTAATGCACTATTTCTAATGTAGATTTCGCGACAAATTTTATTGGGGTACCCGATTAATAAACATAGTCTATGTTAAAACTATTTATTTACTTAAAAATTACAAATACATATCATCATGCCAGAGGATAGAAAGATAAACATTCCTATTCTGACAAACGTATTTCTCTTCTTGTAGATCCGTTCTTGTACAGTCAGCTGTTTATCATACCAATTATGTGAAAAGACTGAATAATCTAATAAAAAAATAAGAAACATGTTTTCATATATAAAATAAAGAATATTAGTCACCTTCTTTGATGCTTCGAACACAAATAGAAAATTAACGACAAAAAAATAGTAAGAGAATTAACCTTTAATTTTACACAAACAATCAATCTTACATATTTCCATTATAGTTAAAATAAATTTAGACAAATCACTTAGAATGTCATCACCGGGACTCGAACCCGGAACTTTAGGCTGTGATGCCCTATGTAGAGTTAGACAAATTTTATGTACATGCGTTTTTATTTTCTAAGGTAACCTTTATACTAAAATAACCCCAAGGCGATACCGTCACATCTGACTATATGGTACATATAAATAAAAATATATTTTAGTTGCAAAACGCTCATCGAATATTTTTATTATATTTTTTTTTACCATTAGCTTCACTACATCCCAAAAATACATGGCTGTCTGCGATAAAAATCGTTTTGAAATACTTTTTAGATAGCCATCTAAAATCTTCATTAAAATTTGATTAAAATAAATTATTCAAAAGTGCGATCCCGACGCGACTAATTTGTCACGAAGCACGGGACGTCACCGAATTTCGGAATAGGGTCGTGACATTTTCTGAGATACATTATTAAAATTTTGCTACAATTAAAAACGATCGTCAGCCGTTCATTTATTTGCACCCTTTTTCCAGCGCAAATGAGAATACTTCACAAAGCTTTTTTATCTCCTCACCCCGTGCACATCTCCTCCCCTCAGTCCACGCTCGCCTTTTGTCAATCGATAAGGGAAGAAAATAATTATGCAAAGAATGGTTAGGCGTGTATACATAATTTTTATTCGACTAAAATACACCCTTGTAATGATCTATTCAATTATTAAATTTTTTGCGGGTTCGTATCTGAGCAGAGCAATAGTCACCTGAGAGATAAAAAAAAAACACCTGTTGACGGCGACCCCTCTTGGAAATGTCGAGAAAATCCTAAGTACCCCATTAAAGGTCAAAAAAAGATCAAGTGTTCCCTTTTGTGCTTAAACGAGATTTATTTCAGTTTTATCCGAGAGAATAGATAAAATGTGTTGCATATACTAACCGTCTTTATCTTAATAACGTTGTTTTAAATTTAATTTAAATTTACGTATCTACGGATGAATTAGATAAGTACAGATTTAAGTGATGAGCTAAACCGTTATTGTGACTATGATTGTGTAATTGGTATTTAATTGTAACAGCGACTGATAAATGAGATTTAATTATTGAAGATTTAATTTCTAATGTACCCGTGATTATTCGATGCATCATGAATAATAAGTTACTAATCATTATTATAATCGAACACAAATTTCCCAATAACGGTCACAATCACAGTTAAAATAACGGTTTAGATCATCACTGATAGATTTATAAGATATCCGAATATGATAATATAAATAAATTTATCGAACTATTATTAGAACATTTTAGTTTTATTCAACGTTTTATAATAATGTGTAAGTCAAATTATTAGAATTATATTTAAGTGCAATATAATAGTTCAATGTAAAAAAAATCTTTAAACTATATTTAATAGTGCGATGTAAGTATACAACTGTATATAACAACCAGAATATAAACAAACAAACCGTGCAGTTGTCAATTATTATTCGCTGTATTTGTTCTTTAGAGGCCTATGGGGAGCTTCTCTTAGTTTTTCCGGAATTATTTGTTGTAAAATCTAAACTTGCGGACCCAGCCTTAAGAAATACAATAACTTTTATTAACCCTTCCCAAATCATGCTGTAACACAGGTCTACCATCATAATTAAACCTGTAATATTTCGGTAAATACGTTCAACATAAAATTCATATTTTAGATAATCCTAGTGAAAAACCAATTATGAAAAAGAAATCGTACAAAAACAATTATTTTTTCCATTCAATCCGTTGTAACGTTCAAAACGTTGTTAAAATACAATTTGTATTATGAAAGACAGAGATCACACACTATTTTCACAGTGAAAAGAACAACAAACATACAAATATAATTATCTCTTTCTCACTAATTAAATGAAGAGAGATAAGAAGGAAAGACACATTATATAGGACTTAATGAATGCTCTAGATTATGTTATTAATCATTTTTTCAAAATTGAATGCTCAATATTTAGAGTTAATTTGTGCCATAAAAGCCATTTAAGCTAATAAAAACATTTTTTCTAACTGTTATTTACGGTAACACGAGTTGACATCATGGCTGCGTTCGGGTATTTTATATCATGGTATTGTAAAGGTTAAAATGTTATATTCACTTGAAATTCTTATAAAATGTTTTTTTTGTATCTTTTTACAAAATATTTTATGGAGTACGACATTTTAACGAGTGAGTGAAATATATTTTTGCAAATAATTATAAAAAATCTCTCAATATCCTATTTCCAATCCGCCATACGTTTTTGACTTCTTCCGCATCCACGCCTTGTTGCGTTTGAACACTGATTAAATTTTACCTTCTACGCTAAGAAGTACGCTAGTCTGAACTACTGCAGACATTGAACGACTGCACATTGATTCTGTACTGCTCTTTGCGTTAATGTCGTTCGAAAAATTTCATCTGTAGATGTACATCCTTAAGGTGCATGTACACTGCTGAGACTTATTTCAAAACTAGCATAAAGGATCATACATAGGAACCTTACGTAAGAATCTTTAGAGTACTTGTATATTGTACAGTTGGTACTCTGTCATATTCCTAGAAGTAGAACATCTTACACACAAAACTCATTCATTCACTGTTCGTGCAAATACCATAATGAGAAGTTAACAAAAATAAACTCTTTCAACATCAGCCTTAATACGATAAAATAGGTTTTTTTATGAACTATTACATTTTCAATTTTAACCAATCATCTACAAACACATCTTGCTCTCCCTTACCTACAGCAATAGTTTCACCTCCTCACTCTTTATTCCACCAGTTTTTTTCTTCTTCTACTAATATTATATTACCTTATATTGTAAACTGCTATATTATTTACTTTATTATTACTTTGCCTGAACATATTTGTGGATTTTTATTAGTTTATGTAAGTTGTATTATGATTATTTATACTATTAAAATTCCCTTAAGTAATTAAATATGGATATTCCTTCTAGTTTTCTTAACACTAGTGTTTAGTTGTTCTTTCTCTTATATTTCCATATTTTGTTATCATACTTAAATTGCGCTCCATTGCGCACAGCTAGAGAGATTTATATTTCTTTCATAGCATAGTAATTGCCATTTTTAAAAATATTTTAATTTGTAAAATTATAAATAATAATTCAATAATATACACTATATTTTGGGTGTTTGGGGCGTACCCATTTTCAAATCTGAATCTCATCATAGTTTAGTCACTCCCAAACTGCGATTATTTAGTGTCTCTAGGCGTGTTTATAACCAGAAACACGCGTCCATATTATATATCCTTGTGAAAGTTATGTATAACGTTATACGTAACTTACACAAGGATATGTAATATGGACGCGTGTCTCTGGTCAGGGCTCGCTCTAGGGGCGGATGTCCGGGGCGGCATTTTGGCTGTGAATGTGACAAAATATTGATAGGTTAAATATCCAATTAAACGAAATTTGTACTTGTCGATTTTTTTCTTTGGCTAAAATACCACGCTATCGTACCGTATCGTGTTTACTGTTTTTGCCTAAGAAGTAAAAAAATATTTGTAATCCTTAATTCTGAAGAAAAGAACTATAAAAGAGTGGCATGTTTAATTAAATAACAAAAAAGGCTAGGTATTTATGTCGCGCACCGTATAGAACAGCACGCAGGGCGCTGCGTCAACTTATTTAAACAGGAATATATAATGCATTTACTTGTTTATTACCTCTAATTATAAAAAGGCGGTTTCGTTACACAGTGGAATCTGTTTTATAGAAAAATATTCGGCAATTTCATGATTTGTTAATTTTTAAAGGCAAGTTCCACTAATATTATGAATCTGAAAGTATCGATGTTTATTTATTTGTTACTCAATCAACAAGTTACAAAAATCTGTTTAAGATAGGGTTTGCTCCTAGATAACGTGATTTTAGTGCTTAAGTAATAACTTTTTTTTCTTAAATATCAAATAAAATTTTAAAATGTACTAAACTTAATAACAATGTTAAATTTTGCCACAAACCTTAGTTTTGCCTTAAGAACATTGCTACTATACCAATAACTGTAGCAAGTGCGGAAAGGAGTTTCTCTAAATTAAAATTAATTAAAAACTTATCACGTTCCACTGCCACGCCAAATCGTCTCAATTGTTTGACCATTTTGGTGACTGAGCATGAAATTGCTGATCAAATAAACTTAAAAGATATAATAAAAAAGTTTGCAAAACTAAAAGTAAGAAAAAATACTTTCTTGTGATATTAGCGTAGTTTTGTTTAGTTTTTATATGATAGAATTTTTTGTTGTTTGATTGTTGGTGTTTCATTTTTGACTGTTATCTTTCTAAATATACATTTTGATTATAATATAAAATCATTTAATTTTTATTTAAAATATAAGATATAGAAAGCATAGCTGATTGGATAGTCGACGAGTCTGCACACTCGCATAGTACACCATACTGAATTAGCAGTTGGCCGATAGTTGACCGACTTTAAAGTTGAAAGGGAATCGGGCAGTCCGCACTCACAAATGTCTTCAAGCTTATTAAATAAACTGTCTGCCGATCAAAGACCTCTAGTCTGCGGGGCTCTAAAATGTCACAAATCGCATAAATGTCTCTATCCTCCAGACGTTAAGGATTACTGATGTCGACAACACGATGGAGAAGAATCCTCACATACTTTAGAAATGTTGCCAGAAAATGCGTGAGAGTGTCGAGAAGCTCGAGATCACAGACAGAGACACATCAACACGGCTCACGACCGGATAAGTTTTGTTGACCAATGTAAGACGGCAGAATCGGGCACAGAATAAACAATAATTCAAAAAACAGTTTATACCACCGAAGCTGTCAAATTCATCGACTCCAATTTGAATTCAGAACGTATGCGATATTCAAATCAAATCTCCCTTGGGAAATATTCAAAGTCCTCCCAAATTGAATGTTTTACGATCGTTCGTCGGTATCCAAATCGCCCCGGGGCGGAGAATCCACCCGGCGCTGAAAATGAATTATTATGTAAAGTCAACACACAACTATACTAGAAAATTTACCACACCGCTTTATATCGTAAAATTTCGTACGCGACTTACATGCAAAACGAGCAGCAGTAAAAAACATATCTTGGTCGTCATCATTTTCCCGCTCCTCTCTCGGTTTTGTCCTCTGAATTTTGAATACAAAAGATGGCATCGCAAAGCCGGGGTGGGACTCCATTCACACCTATTTGCATAACCTACGGAATAAAATGCGAGGATAAATCAAGCGGGGTGGCGAAAGCGGTAAAATAAATACATTATGAGTGAAAATGGGGGTTGGAGTGTATCAAAGCGGTTTTAGCGATGTTCTTACGCGGTTTCCACGCGGCTGGTCCCCCATTCCGCCCCTTGCAGACCTGTGGTACGACTGGTGATTCACTAAGTGTGTACCGTAAACGAAGTTTTTATTTCAAGTAAGAATGTATTTTAGTGGTGAAGGCGACATTGTATTGGGACGAATTATATTGCGTTACAATCTATTAATGTCTGTCATTATTTTTGGAATTAAACAAATGGAATAAAACAATACTGTATATTGTTTATGGGTAGATTTGAATTATGAATGCCACAACGTTGTATGTCTTTTTGGGCATCCAATGGTGTATTGACCCTTCCCAAACCATGCAGTAACACAGGTCTACCATCATAATTAAACCAGTAATATTTCGGTAAATACGTGCAACATAAAATTCATATTTTAGATAATTCTAAAGAAAATATTAGCGCTCAGGAATGACTAGTGAAAAACAAATTATGAAAAGAGAATCGTACAAAAACAATATTAATACGTTAGTAAAAATACCATTTGTGATATGAAAGACAGAGGTCACACACTATTTTCATAGTGAAAGGAACAACAAATATATAAATATAATTATCTCTTTCTCACTAATTAAATGAAGAGAGATAATATGAAAGGACACATTGTATAGGACTTAATGAATGCTCTAAATTATATTATTAATCATTTTTTTAAATTTGAATGCTCAGTGTTTAGAATAAATTTGTGCCATTAAAGCATTTTAAGCTAATAAAATCATTTTTTCTAACAGTTATTTACGGTAACACGAGTTGACAGCATGGCTGCGTTCGGGTATTTTATATCATGGTATGGTAAAAGTTAAACAACCATTTTAAATACATAATAACACTATTACACATTCATATATCATTCAAGATGGCCGACGCTCCGTCTATCTAGCAACAGTTATAAAAATCGATATACAGTGTTGTTGCACGGAGGATCTCTATTGTGATTTAAAAACTCACACACCTTCATCGGTATACCCTTATCGTAATATGTAAGCAGATGATTAAATATGTACTAACACTTGGGAATAGTTCTAGACAACAAATTGAAATAGAAAGAGCGTATCACTGTACTAAATAATTTGTTATGTAAATTTCTATTATATTTATTTGTTCTTAGTCAATATTGCAACTTGCCAACACTTCGAATGTTGCACTATGCATTAGTCGAGTCAATATTACAAAACGGAATAAAAGGTTGGAAAGGAACCTGTCCACACACCTTTTAACTTTTAATAAAACCAAAAAAAATCAAAAAGGCATCATATTATCTAACAAGTCAAGGTTTCAGTAATTTTTCCGTACTCAACTTAACTTCTGTATAAAAACTAGTATTATTGTATTTTTAAAGTTAATAAAATTCAATATAATTACCAGACTAGGAACAAAACCAATGAGCTTGTAAAATAAAAAAATCTATAACAGGAATAGGACAGACGTATTACATAGTGTACATCCCAAAAAAAAATTTGAAGGAAATTTAAACCAGGTAATTTTCTAAAATATATATATTAAATAATATATATAATATGTATGGTACATTATTGATGTTAAAGCTTAGTTTAAAGATTTAAAAAAATATATTGTATCATTATAATAGATATAAACACATATCTTCTTTTTATCTGAGTTCCGCCAGAATACAGTAATTAGATCAGGAGAACACATTCTTATTGTGAAGTAATTATTCAGAACATGGGTCTGTGATATTTTAAATATATTAATTAGAAATATATACATATAAAATCAATTTTATCGAAAAATATTATTGTTGTGCCACCGGGATTCGAACCTGGATCTCTTTCCTAACCAGGGAAGGTGCATTATCTATATATTATTATGTGTTCTCCTAATAATAAAGTTGTATCAATGTGTCCAAAATTTAATAAAAATGCATTGATAATTCTGGCGTCTGCTATCAGCTTACTCAAAGGTATTTAAGATTCTGTAAAAATAAGGTAGATGGCTCTTTCAAATAATGGAACGATTAAATGTATTAATATCAAAAAGGTAACATACAGGTTCGAAAATTGTCGCTAAAAATATTGTCGCTGTAACATAGTTGGATAATGCACTTTCTCCGGTTAGGAAAAAGATCCAGGTTCGAATCCCGGTGGCGCAACAACAATATTTTTCGATAAAATTGATTTTATATGTATATATTTCCAATTACTATATTTAATTCATATTTAGTAATTAGATCATCATCATGTTTATTAATTAATATGAAAATGGATAATTTGGGTAGAAAATAAATGCATATATTATGATTAGGAACGTTAAAATGTAATGTTAAATAAATAAATTGAAATAATTAATGTATAGAGAACTAAGGATATAATAAATATTTTATGTAATACTTATTTAGTTTTGTGTAATAACGAATAATCTTAAAATCGTCTTATATCTTTATGAATAACAATAGAAGAATATGTTTAAACGATATTTAAAATCATTTGAACATTGTAGCTGTCTCAAAGGTTTGTTCTACCTTATAACAATATTACAAATATTAGATAGAAATGTAATTTTTTTTTAAACTACCCCTGTTGCGTCTTGTAAGAAAGACTTGTTGAATGGAAAATAAAAATGTGCAGCATTTTCGCCAGGATTGTGTGCACGCGGTGGTTGAGAGAAGCTGGACTTATCTTATGATCAGTGGCGTGGCTTTAATATATGGGCGTGTAATTTTTAATTTAAAATAAATAAATAATATGATTGAGGCCAATAACGCCGAACGCCGATCGGGTCAAATGAAATCTAGACTAGTCTAAACTAAAGACCGCCTAGATCAGGTCTTTCCCCTTCATCGGTTCATTAGCCGTTTAAATGACTTTCCGTTCGAAAATCGATGATAAACTTTAAGTCGGTCAAACAAAACAAAACTGGCGGAGACCTTGAACTCCAGGAGCCTCCTCGAGGATCCTCCTCGCTCGGTGAAGTTTTTTAGGATACCATTAGCAAGTTGGTACAACTTGGCAATTGTGTGTGGCTCCAAACTCCAGTAGTAGTCTGCTGAAGTTCCCGCTATCGAGCCAGGAAACTTATTTATAGTCCCTGCAGCCGAGTTAAAAAACTTTGCGAAATAAAAGTCCGAAGTCTGTTCGAACTTGAATAACAATATGACCTTGAAAACAAAAGTCCGCCGCGGCTTCTTAATGTGATGAAGTTATGAAAACATGAATCCAACTCGGAAACTTGCCCACTTCGACCAACTTCAGCGGGGTGATTTTAACCTGTGCTGGAAATTTTTGTCAGAACGTCAGTTAACTCATCAAAGGAATACAATTGAATATCGTTTGACGGTAATATTTCAAATAAAGCAAAATAAACCTCTGTAAATTGATTTTTATTAATATTGCATGTCGTGAATTGTAAAGTTGAATGGATTTATTCTTTCTAAATCTGTCGATCCAACGTGGTCGCAACTTCCAGCGAAAAATCTCTCACATTATTTGACATTAATTATTTTGACATTTTGACGATGTCGAAAAAATAATGAATAAATTAATATTATTTTGATGTTCTTCTTCTACTTCTTTTAAACAAGCAATCCACCCTTCAAGAGTGATTTGTGCCATTAAATAAGTTAAAACATTATTTCATAGAAAGCAGTACAAGAATATTATAGAATTGGGAATATTGCGTTACAAGTTAATACCATTGACGTTCAAGAAATTTGCTATTATATAGCTTTAATGTGGCGAGTTAAGGGAAAGAAGATGACACGAGTTAACCGAGAGTTGAAAATTACCATTGACAAGATTATTGTAACAAAATAACCAGTGATCCGCAATGGACAGGCAAAAAAGACATGGTCAAGGGTTTCCTCCTCGGCACCACACTCACACATTGGGGAGTCTATTATGTTCAATCTGAATAAATGTGAGGCCACCTGGCAATGTCCAATTCTCATTCTAGAGATATTTGATACTGTTCTTTTATTATAACACATGTAATATCACCATAGTTGTTCAACTAGAACATGAACAATTTTTCGCGCACATCTCCCGCAGGTAGGACAGTAATCTGAAGAAGCTGGTGATGCTTGAAAAGTGGAAAACCAAAGAGAAAGAGGACGATCTTCTACCCGATGGACCGACCTGATCATAAACGCTACTGGTTATCCCACCACAATGATTCTCCAAACTGCGGGCTGCGAAGAAAGGACATCAACAGGTCACAACCCAGTAGTCACGGCCTTCAGTAATGAAGGAACCTAGTAAAGAAGAAGTATATGTGTGAAGCAGCATTAAATTGTAGTTCTTTGTTTTACGTTAAATTATTTAAAAACATTTTTTTTTTCGCTTCAATTAAACTGGTATAATTGTTATAGTTTTTCATTTAAGTTGTATCAATAATTTGTTGTAAACAGTTGATACATATTAATTTTCAAATTATTTGTATTATTCTACATTCAATTATTGAAGGCTGATTTCAAGAAAGTAATATAATTTATTTGATAAATAATTTCATTTTACATGATTTGTATTTCTATTTTCTTTTCTTATATACATTTTTAATTATGTGAAATAATGATATTGGCTAAGGATCCAGTGCCGCCGTTGAAAAAGAAAGAGAAGTATAAATAATATTACTACAAATAATACATTTTAATTTTAAATCCTGTCATAAAATTATCATTCAATTTATATCTCTGCATTTCACACTTTTAATTTTTATAAAATGTATTTATTTGTTCATAATTTTCATATAATGAAATATATGTTAATGGTATAATCTTGTACAGTGTAAATCAGCATACTGCAACTCAATCGCTAATCTTTGATACGTTCGGCACGTGAAGAAAAAGGATTTTATATGGAATTCATGTTGTAAAAAGTGTATAATATGTAGAGGTTAAATTACAGGAATCTGCCTATGCCGTCAGAAAAGTCGCTTGATATGCCCTAATCTTTAACATGACACATATTAAATAAATAAAAATCCTAATATTACTCGAAATTTTCGGGATTTATCGATATCTTAGGATGCTGCGATTTAGTACATTTAAGTAACAATCAATCAAAAAGTTTTAAAAATTATTTGACTTCTTTAAATACGTAGAACGTTAGGTATTTAGAATTTTCAAACACACATTACATACTTAAGATGCATTCATAAGAGGATTTGCAGAACGACTCAAACTTTTCAAATAAACAAAACGGCGAACGTAACCCATTTTACGAATTAATAAATTCGGAAACTTTTCATTTCGCTTCAACTGATTCGGAGCCCCCGTAATACGTGGCACTATCTTCCCTTCTCGCAAACGACCTACTCCTTCATCCCTTAACTCCTTGCCCTCGTTGAACTATTACAATGTTATTTTGAAAACGTTTAAAAGTTGTTAGTGGGACCATTCTCTCTCGCGAATCCATGTTAAATGAAAAGGAAGTAATCCGCATAAACTATGGTAATCGCATACTGCGAACTGTAAGATATACCGACGAAATAAAGATGCAAATAAGAAGTTATCTTGTACCTACTTACCGATATATATTTCCATTTCCTTGCACACGACTAAGTAACTATATAATATACATACATTATTACATCCACTGAGTGCCTAAATTTTGTTCGAGGGTTACCAGAAAATCTAGCTAAAGGTCCGTACTAATCTGTTAAAAAATAGTATATTCATAAATTTCACAGAATAAAACTTATTTTCCAAGACTTTACTGTTTCTATTATATCTATATGAAGAATTGTACGTTCACTTATATAGAGCGGTAATAAAGAAATCCGAGTTAAGTTTCTAGAACAAACTGAATATATTGTTTTGATTCTTATTTTATTTACTTGAGACGCGATTCCTCTTATAAGGGCATATTTAATCTAAAAATATTATGTCTAGGATCACTAATATATTGATACTTATCAGTGGCGTAACTAAAAAAATTGGGCCCCAATGCAAAATGGAAAAAAGGACCCTCTGCATATGAACTGTACATAAGACATAAGAATATTAGATATTTGTTATTACTACTATGCAGTTCGCAGATTTTAATAATAAAAACTAATTAATTTCATATCTTCTTCAAATTTTCATGAAACAAAAAACTAGTGTTGTTTTAGGTGCACTTACACTTGAAACTGAAAAAAATTCCTTGCTTTCTGACCCCTAATATTGATTATTATATGCTATATATTGATATAGAGGGGTATTACAGTATACATCGATATTATTTTCATGTATTTTAGTAAGAAAATGGTTTTAAAATTTTTATTCCAATTTTCAGTCCATACTACGCCGGGAAAAATATTGATACCAAAAATAATCTAGGGCTCGGAACTTTGGAGACCCTATCTAAAATGGGCCCCAATATGTTGTATTGGCTTAGTTTCGCAACTTATAAAATGAGATCAATAATAGTAGATAGGGAGAGTAGCAAAAGTAACATTAATAGACGAATGATAAGTACTGCGATGAACTTCTACAATATATCTCTAGATTTCTACAATATGATTGAGGTGGCTTGGACACGTCTTGCAAATACCAGAGAAATGTTAAGCAAGACATATATATCTTCTTGGAAACTTCGAAAATAAAGTGGTCGGTGGATTGCTCTATACTAAGTTGTGAAGGAGACTTGAGACTTGATTGGTCATAAAACATTGAAACAAAGCAAGAAGGGGATGAAAATGATAATGAAGATGATAGTGAAGAACGTTTTTTAATCGTCTTATTCTTCTTCTTCACCAATCGTTATGCCTCAAACTTAAACTGTCTCCGTCTTCTGTAGTTCTCATCCATGCAAGGCCAGCATTTCTCTTCAGATTGTCATGTTTCTAGTGTTTTTATAAAACTTGAAACGTGTATTTTTAACTTTTTAACGTATCTTTTTGGGATAGGTAGGTACTGCGATTTAGTACTTAGGTACACCAAAAATATTGAAAAGTTATTTTGACATTTTGCTCATTTTTTTTATGTAACAAATATTTATTTAGAAGTTTATTTAATCTTCCGAGGTAATAATTTTTTTAAATTTACTTGAAAGATTTTCTTTTAAATATTTGTAAAAAAAATGGTTATAAGAAACCTCGTATCAGCCGTTTGGATATTCGAATTCTCTCAGTGAGAAGCCGCTTGATGCTAATCGGCTAACCGCTCTAAAGCGGGCTTGGAAACTGACTTAAACATTACCAGATTATCTAAACTCCCGTTTCTTTACCACCAAATTATGCTAGAGATGCACTTGCCGCATTTTCGCCATCTTGCCGACTGTCATTTTTAAACATTGCTTAGAGATATTAGAATTTCTAAGTCTGCTTCGACTATGTCCCATCAATTTAAATGTTGTACTTGCACGTGGTCACATTTTATATTGTATTGAATGCCGTCAGTTCAAAATGTTGTATATTCCACCGTACTTCCTCTTCCTGGCCACCCCACATCTTTTCCCTGGTATAAATTTGTGTTATATTATATTTAAAAAAAATCAAATTACATATTTATTATTTATGACTTACGAAAATATGGTGACCCCACCCTCTCTCCACAATCACCGGACATCTCAACGTGCGCAAAACTATGACCACTCCTCCCCTTAAACCACTATCTTACATTATAAATAGTGATGGTAAAATCGTTATTTAAACCGTGATTGTGACTGTGATTGTATTCGATAGTGACGATGATTGATAAATGATTTAACCTAATTCATCAAGCAATGACTGGTATACTAAAAAGTGAACCTCCAACAGTTTAATCTCAGTTATCAATTAGTGGCTACCATCACAAATTAAAAATAATTTTGAATCCTGGGTAATACCGAGTTCGGTAAGCTGGTATTTAAATAAAATTAACAAAAAAGTAAAAAATACACATAAACAATTATTATTTAGTGAGTTAATGTAATACGTGTTATGAGAGTATGACTATTATTCGCAAGAGTATATATAAGCTTAGTGGATCCTTTTTTAGAAAATTATATTGATCTCAATATGAATAATAATACTAAATTATATAAAGCATGTTATTACGTGCGGCACTGACTTTTCTATGGTTTACTAAACGAATATTTCAAAGAGTCTATTATTTTCATTAAAGTTTAACCTTGCCGTATCATTCAAATAAATGTATGACATGGAAAGTTTACAAGTTTTTTGAGTTAGTCACCTTACAATGACTTTCAACTAACTAGTTTCGAAAACGATTTAAAATGAATCTGTCTACATATGTTAACTTAATACGATTTTAAGAATAAAAACAACATATTAAAAGATATAATACTACGTAAATTAATATCAACATGAATCTTATCTCTGATGAATTGAAGATGAAATGTCTCTAGTCATCATTATTTATATGCATAGCATTATCAAGAGATGTGGAAGGAATTATTCCTGAACCACAATTGTCCAATTAGTAAGGTACTGGTACTTACATCTAATAGCAGCGTAGCGTTAACTCTTCAAGACCGAATATTATAATATAAGTTAATATACAGAGATCTGATTTATAAAATAATAAATTTAAAATCGAATGTGCATATACAATAGTTTAACATAAACATAAATATAAGTTAAATTGTTAGATTAATTAAGCTCTTTCTAGGCGAAACGCGTCTCAAGTAAATTAAATAAGTAGAATAAAAAAAACAAGTATTTTTTTTTAATATACATGATTATGGAGTTCTACAATTTTACCTCGTAAATAGCAAAAATATAATCGAATAGTGTTTCCGACGAGAATTAGGAAAAAATAAGCTTTGTATCGGTGAACATATATTTTAATAACATATAGACAATTTTATTTTATCTCGCCAGGTGTTGTAAATACATATATGTACATATACACTCAGTAGAGGATTTACTAGGGATACATAAACAGATGAACTGATATTCTAATATACTCCAACGTATTGTTACTACCTAGTATTTTGCATATGTTTGATATATATTTTAAGCGGCAGTAATTATATATTGTATTTTATAATCTTCTATTGAACACAATAAACAGCTAGTCCACAATACTTTATGAGTGGATACCTGACTAAATTACGAGTCGAAAATGTACAAGGGATATATGCCTAATCTCAACCATATCAGATTTATAAGCGTTTCAAAAAAAAATCGTGATTATGCGATTATTTCGATTAATTGAAATATTTTATTGATTCTAAATTACATATTGAATATAAATAATTAAAAGTCTTCAAATCTTGAGCGGCTAGGCTAATTTTTATTAGATGATTTAGGGCCTGAAGCAAAGGTATAGATTAATAATTTAACAATATCGTAAATATTTATTTCGAAGTCCGTAAATTTCAAGCTTAACACGATTTTGTAAAAATTTCAAACAATAATATTTTCCGTAACAGTGCAGACTTTGCACACATTCCTTGAACTCGTAATATAGTATCCACCTAGGTCTGTTACATTTTGTATATAAAAAAATTACTCCCGTTTAAAAATGTATCAAATACGTATGAAATACTAGAAAAAAATGACCTATTTGTTAGTTACGATACTTTACGTAGAAAAAATTGATTTATTATATATACGTATATATATTGATGAAATCAATCAACAAGCAACAGCTTCGCGCGGGGATTTTTCTATATCTCGTAGGGGGTTGAATCAGTTCACCTTTCCGAGATATACAGCCTCCCAGCATCATCTCCCACGCACTGAGCCTCGACAGCCGAGAAACTTTTTCGCTTATGCTGTTTTTATTGCTCTCTCGGAATTGATTTGCTCAGAGCTGAAGCCGATCGCATATTTCCTATGTAAATGTTCTGGGAACGGCGAAGGAGATCATTTGCAGAATATTCACCGTGAAATATGAGATAATGTTGTTATTTCTTTTAATAAAACATTCTTGTCTAGACGTAATCGTCCAATATTGTCTATACTAAATATGTTCTGTAGAGAATTCGGCAAAGGGTTATATCCATTAAAAATACCATTTCAAGTTAGATTTTTTGTAATTATTTTATGTTGGGGTCTAAATCAATAATAATAATAATAATAATTCATTTATTAGGTTCATTTTTTACATGCATTATGTACTTACATTGAAAAATGATGTCTAATGGTCTGACGTATTACTCTTCCAAATTAATATTCATTAAGTATAATTACTATGAGTGTTACGTAATATTTCAAATGTAACGAGGGTATGCATATAAAATTTGGCAAAGTAAATACAACATATCAGTAAGAAAGTAAGACATATATTTGGGTGCCCTGCCTGCTACACAGTAATTTACTGTATTATAGCAGACGGTGTTCCTACGGTATAACAGTAAGCAAAGTGCAATGATCACTGTACAAAGAATATATACAAATTAAATGTAGCAATAAGAAAGATATACAGATAAAATCAATTAATCTAAAAAACGTTTTTGTTGCCACCCGGACACGAACCAGTAACGCTCCATATCCGGTGAAGTGCGCTGACCTATTACACCATGTCAACATTATAATAAAACGACAGGTTTTCGAACTTATATGTTGCACTTTACGTCTGTTGGAATAAGATCCCATGGACTGTATCGAGGATAATGTTAATCAGTTGACACAACCCGAATTGAAAGTCTGAAGGAACACAAGGGTAGATAGATCTGGCCTACCTTGCTTTAAAATCCTGGGTTGAGCGTCGTCTTCACCTCCGGTTGACGAGCACGTTTGTTGTGCGTAACCGAGAGATCACTGTACTTCCGGAACTATTTAGTACACTTCCCACGTCCCAGCATTATGCACGGCGTGGATGTAGGACGGCAGAAAAAAGGCACAAGATCTTGATATCTCGCGGTCTGGGCGCAATCTGTGCCCCCGTCGGCGAAATTGCAAGTAATGAGTTGGCCATAGTGGGACAGGTATAGATTATTGAATGGACGAAAAGGACAGGCAATGAGTACTCGACTTGCGTCGACAACATCTATTATTCCATTATTTGAAAGCAATCTACTTTATATTTACGGAAAATCTCAAACACCTTTGAGTAAAATCCGATAGAAGACGCCAGAATTAAATTAATTCATTCATTTTTATAAATTTTTGGAAACAACACAACTTATATATTTTTGTCCTGGTGGACATAAAAATATTTTTTCGATAAATTGATTTTATCTATATATCTTTCCTATTGATACATTTAATTTGTATTGAAAAAGAAGTAGTAAAATTAAAATGGAATTGTCACTATTAAATAATTTAACAACTTGAAGCAATTAACATACGATATATATTTACCTATATTGTAATATATCTTCTTCCTCATCGGTATCTTGTTGTGAAGATGATGCCTGCCATGGGGTTCTAAGGATTGGATGCACCTTCTATTCCTTTTTTTTTCTCCTTTTTTCGATAATCATGGCAACCTTCTTCCCTTCGTCTCATGTTTCCCCAGTGCAGTGTATTTGCTGACGCCATTGCACTCGATTATGGGTCGCGTTTTTCCAGTGCTCAGAGTTCAGAGTGTATGGCCACTTCTGTTCAGATTCTTCTTATAGTTCAAATATAACTTAGCCATGTATCGTACATACGTATGCAATAATCTGCTGCTTCAGGACCAGTTTCGATAATCGTACATGCACATATACGATTGTCAAGCATATAGCATTGTTTTTTATTATTTCTTTCATATCTCTAGATTATTAATAATAATTTATCTTATAGTTTCTGAATCGTCATTCATACATTTAGAAAACGGCTTTAGATGATACCCTTCTTTTTAAATAAAAAGATTTCTATGTAAAGTTTTATATGAATAATAATAACTCCCATTAATTAAGTTTGATTAAAATCTGATAGATATCTTAGATAAATTCGTTAACCAATCTGATTCGTCATCTTGTTTTAGAATGGGGGCTAGGTAAAATAGTAAAAAATACACTTACATACACACACACCTGTTTTAGTGTCGGAAAATTTAAAAAAAAATTGGGATGACTTAACAACAATGTCAAAATAACGGACTGAAAATAAAAAAGATTACTGAATTATGTTTTATTTTAATAATTGTTCCTGGCCACGATGTCATGTTATAAATTATATCTGTCGTCTTATAAGGATTTAAAATGGGCTCCATAATCTCAAGATGTTCAGGAATTGCGTAGAATTCACACATAAACAGCGATTCTTAAAATGAAACTGTTATCGCAATTATGTGTTGGTTTTACTATAAATTTTAAAACTACATTTGGCGTCAGACTGAAAATTTTTTACTGTCAGTCCACGCGAACCCATGAGGTATATTTATGAGTTATTTTCGTTCAAAAATCTGTGACTGGAATAAATAATCTTATCAGCCATCAAACGCCGAGAAGATTAATCAATAATTACATAATCTTTAAGTATCGCTTACTTACTTACCACTACGCCGTTTCCCCGCGGGGGTAGGCAGAGAGGATAGAGCGCCACACTCTTCTGTCGTGACACAATTTTCGCCTCATTCACATTCATACATCTTCTCATACAAGTTCGACGATTATTGAGGCTTCTGACAGGACCATCTGGTTTACCTGGTCGTGCCAAGTCTTCCGCCGAAGTCCTCTACTTCTGATGCCATCAACACATGCGTCACATATCTTTCTTACTATTCTCTCTTCATTCATCAGTTCCATATGACCAAACCACCTAAGTGATCATTTCTTAATCTTACTCACTATACATCAGCTTTACATTCCTTCTTAATTTCTTCATTTTTTTACTTTGTCATAAGTGGATATTGCGTATATGTATATAATATTGTATTGTATAAACAATTCGTATTGCAGTAAACAATATTATTAATGTAGGCAAAATTCTAGAGTCCGTGACTTGGCTAACTTCATGAATGAATGCTTTACGTCCTCCGGCGTAGTCTCACAATACCCATCATAATTTGCTTACACGGTGTAAATAAATGATTCAATTCAAGTGACGGTCGCGAACGAGGCGTGTGACGCGCGCGCCGTTCGTCTCCCTAGATGCAGGACATAATGCAGTCTGGCTGAAGTTTCCACAAGTGATTGAATTCGCTGGTCCAACTGGGAAACTGGAGATGTACTTCCAAATTGGTATATGTCTTCACGTATGAGCGGGGTGGAATGCAAATGCAAAATATGCTCTTCTAAATAAATATAACCTTTCATTAATTCTTTGAGACAATCTGGCCAGTATATTTATTTTTTAATATTACGTGTATTATTAAAGAGAGCACATTCTTATTGGGAAGTTGTAATTATTCAGAACACAGGTGTGTGATGTTAGTAATGTAATCCCAGTAGCGCAAAAACAATATTTTTCGACGAAATTGTTTTTATATGTATATATTTATAATTAATATATTACATTAGTATTTATCACGTGTATTGTCGATATTTTACTATCGCAAGCTTTTGTTTGTTTCGTATTGAAATAAATGAACATAAATTAAACGTAATGCTCAGAATGCTAAATCATATACAGGAGAGAAATGATATAAATGTATTTACTGCTTACACTAACTGTATATGTTTGTTAGTATATAATAATTACCAAAAAGCAGTGAGCAGAATTAGTATCTGCTACATAGCCATGGTCTGAGTAAGCGGAAGACCTATTTTTCAATGTTGAAAATATAGACGCCGCCATACAACAGATCATATAAACCATCATCGTTGTAGTTGGTATTTTTTCTAGCTGTATACAGTGTACACGGCTAATAGAATTTCTAGCATAATATATAAGTAAAGATAAAAATGTTGTTAACTCATTTTCTTCAATTTTAATCATTAATATTATTAAGCTATTTAACGAAAACATTTTAAATAGAAACAATATTAAAATTTGATAATAATTAATATTTTAAAATGCTTAAAATATATTTACAATTAATTAACAGTTGTGATGCTATTTATTCATGTGTATATTATAAATATCCAGGTTAAGAAAAATATATTTACAAAATTACGTTAGGTTAGGTTAGCGATAATATTACTTAATCTAATATGTGAAATATTACAATTATATTTATTATTAAATAATATTATTATTAATTATTTTTATAGCAAAGGAAATTTAGTTTATAAGTCAGTAAAAATCGTGTTTATTGTTATTTATTTATATATTAATTTTTAGTATTAATTAATTTTATACATATTATTTTTTATCTTGTAAAATCGTAAATTATTACCATTACCATGTGAATTCGTGAGCACTGTAATTAATGGGTTTGGATCTTTCTTGTTATCAGTCCGCTACTATTTTCTGGATTATAGTTAGTGTATAAAATGACACTAGATAGAAATATGTGTCTTTTTATATCGTTTTAATACATTTTAAAACTACAGTTGAATATTATGTTCCAGGCAGATGTTGTTTTTGAATAACTAGAGAATGAAATACAATTATTTAACTGTTCAAAGGTTTTTGGTGAAACTTTGTGGAATTCTACCATACAATGAATTATTATCGTTCAACGTGATAATGGAAAGATGTACCCGAAAACGTTGTATCATTTAATATAATGAAAAGTATAGTAGAATAAAATTTTGAAATTTTGACTCAATTAACAAAACAATTATTTAATTTGTGTTTTTATAAGTTTGATGCAAGTACAATGATACAATACAATAAATAAAAAATCATGCTACACTTCTATGAAAGCATATACTTGTGCAGTATAGCTTGTGACTACTAATCTTAAATAAGTGTATAAATAATGAATCACCCTTATGAGAACAAATACAATAGATAACAATATATTAAGAGTCAATAGATAGTGGTGGGGATATTACTACAACGTGGCGGGTAAATAACGGGAAAGGTTCATGGCTTTTTTATTAATGTTAGATTATGTACATACACCCATTAGTGAAATATAATTTGACAAAGAAAACTTTACGTTTTAAAACTCACACCTGTAAAAAATGGATTCAAGTTCCACCAACCGTGGGCAACGCGTTCAGAACTTGGATACATTAAATACACATGGAGTGTATCTGTCGTTTGGTTCGTTTAACTCGCGCCGCAGCCTTCAGCACCCACATATGGACTAATAGTACGTAATAACCAACATCGAACAAGATTTTGGTTTCTGTCAAAGTTTCCGAGTCCCTACAAGTCCGATCCTGAGGCGATCGCTGCCCGGGGTGAGCGTCGGCGGTGCGCCGCGCGGGGTGAAATTCTCGGAAGGGTGGTTGGCCAAGTAAGGCTTTGTCTAAGCTTATTTACCCGGCGAATATTAAACGTCTTTGTTATTTTTGAGTTACATACATAAATATTATGCAGGTTCTATAACATAATAATATATAATACGAAAATTATTATTATCGACCCCTCCTACGTAAATCATTCTAACTAAAAAGGCTCGTGTCTACGAAAGGAGACAACCTCAGAAATTTAGTTGAGATACATCTCAATATCGTGTATATGTGTTGAGATTTTGTTCTGGAGATAAACTCAGAGATCAGATTGAGATTATAAGAAAGAGACAAAAACTCAAACCATTGTACATGACGTAGGTACCTTCTGACAGCGAGATTTGAGACGTGCACGTAAACCTCACCTAAAACTACCACAGACCCCTTAGATCTATTCTGAAAGTTAGATATAAATTACTGAACATTAACATTTACGTAAAGCGTTAAACTACCAACATTTATTGTGTTTTAACTGCCACTGGGGAGATTCAAAGTCATTAAAATGACGAAAATGATGACAATGACATTTGACATTTAATATACGAATGTGAAGTAAAGCGAATCTCTGAGACACGGTGTGTACACGGTTAATACCATAGTCTCCAAAGCATCTCATGGAAGCAAAATCCGTAGAATCAGAGATTGCCTCGAGTCGAAAGTCTCCTAAAAATCTATTCCGTGGACACGGACGATATTACAATCAAAAGCATACGTTAAAAATGTATCAATTTCAGGCGAATTCTAGAATAACTTAAAATGACATGTCAAATGATGGAACGATTAAATGTATTGATATCAAAAAGGTAACATATAAGGTCGAAAAATTGTCGATAAAAATAGTGCCGCTGTAGCTTAGTTGGATAAAGCACCTCCCCCGGTTAGGGAAGAGATCCAGGTTCGAATCCCGGTAGCGCAACAACAATGTTTTTATTTTTCGATAATATTGATTTTGTATGTATATCTTTATAATTAATACATTTAATTCATATTTAAAATAAATTCTTATAGTTTACAGGTTTTTTTGGCAACATCTTCGATCGCATTCATTGTTGTGATCTCTCTTAAAAACGTGAGGGTTCAATTAAACTGTCATTATAATAATAACATTAATAATAATAATATGTCATATTTTTAAATATAGAGATGCATACAACAAATACATGTCATTCGAATATCCATAATAACATTACGTCTCCTCGTTCATTTTCTATGACTTTATGGACGTCTAGGATGTCTAGAATGTCTAGGATGTAGTGTTATTATCGCTATATAATGCTTGATTAAATTGCCGAGTCTGTAAGAAGAAACGTATTTTTCTCCTTTATATATTTAATAACAGTATACGTAAATATATATCCCGCGAAATCGTATTACGGTTGGCAAATATATTGAGCATCTGTCATCCTGTTATCTCATTATGTCTCATGGTCACATCACGTCGCACTCTATGATCAATTTCTTATTTATGATAGAACTGTCAAATTATGATAATATTCATATTTTGTTCGTATTTTTCAATAATGTTTTAAGTGGATATATAGATATATATATATAAAAACGCCGTTCGTACAATTCCAGGGACAGCATGGATTTGTTTCCTATCAGTGCACAAAGCAGAAATAAAATAGAACAGGGCCTAGTAGCATCTAGACTATATTCAATGACAGATAGAAACAGCAAATTATTCATAGATAACATGCTCGTAAAATACAAGACCATAATACGGCCTATACTTACCTACGCAGCCTCCATATGGAGTCAAGTTACAAATTTACTAATAAAAAGACAGCAAAATCTGCAACATAAGATGATCAGAGTCACTCTGGATTCCAGATGCGATTCCAGCATTCATTAAACAATACAGAACAAAAAAAATAAAAACGAAATCAAAAATGAAAAGGAAAATCAAAAAAGAAAAGCAAAATCCACTTCAATAATGAGAATCGAACGAAAAAGTAAAGCCAAAATTCGTAAAGTTCATAAAATATCGAATATTTTTACCTTCTATTAATCTTTAGAAAATTTCTGCGCTAACAACAATTCAATTAATAAGTTTCAAGTCAAATACTCACTTATTACTGCTTTTAAAAATGCAGTCTTAAATTAGCAGTGCATTGGATATTTTATCCGTGTGAAACCAACTCAATTAATATTTCAGCATTGTAATTCTCCTTGATTGTATAAATAATAGTAAACCATGGAGAAACAGAATGATGATGAACGAATATATAATATTAAAAGGTTATGCAAAGATAGTGCAATGGTTTTGTGGAGCTGCTCTCGAGAGAAAAGTATAAACGTAGACCGGCTACTTTAGACGTAAGTATTCTAAATTCAGGTCGTCTCGCTGTGAAAGTTATACCTCGAGTTCTTGCCTTATATACATGTCTAGAATATTTCTGAAGCACTGAGCATGAGGCCTGAGCATATTGGACATTAGAGTAATTTTGGTACACGATAGGTGGTAGGTGGGTGCTACGCAACAATGAAAAGTCCGGAGCAAGTTCTATCAAAGCAGACCGTAGCTTTGTGACAACTTGATGCCTCCGTCGACAATATAATCTACAGCCCTATAGGAGTTGTTAGCTGCGGACGTGACCAAAATACCATTATCTTAAAAGGAGACTTTTTACATTCATTTTTTACAAGTGTCGAATTGTTATCGTAAAAAAATGTGTCTATTTGAAATGAGATATAAATATTTTTTTTTTTTTTAGGAGAACACATTCTTATTGTGAAGTTCAAGTTAAGATAATTCTGGCGTCTGCTATCAGTTTACTCAAAGGTATTTGAGATTCTGTAAAAATAAGGTAGATGGCTCTGTTAAATAATGGAACGATTAAATGTATTAATATCAAAAAGGTAACATATAGGTTCGAAAATTGTCGCTAAAAATATTGTCGCTGTAGTATAGTTGGATAATGCACCTTCCCCGATTAGGAAAGAGATTCAGATTCAAATCCCGGTGGCGCAATAATTGATTTTATTTGTATATCATTCTAATTAATATATTTAATTCATATTTAAGATATAAATAAAATGTAATAAATCTTGAAATATAAATATAATGAAAAATTCTTGAGCATTCATTTAAAATAAGTATATATATATATATATGGGATAAAGCACGAGAATAAGAATATGTAACGTTTTACCATTTTTTTCTGTGACCAATATAAACTGAGTTACGGATTTTTAAGTTTTTGAACTGCCGCTATTTTGAAATAAGATGACACATTGGCTAGTTAATGAACGCAGCTGAAAATATTAAAATTGAAATCAGATAAGAGTCATCATGTCCACAATATCCGTTATATTTTATACTCGTATATATTAACGAAGAGTGGTTTCAAGATTTCCTGAAAGTGCATTTAAATTTTCCGGAATTTGCGTCACAAAATCTTCTCAGCTTCATCTATTTTGTCACATGATGAAATTGTGACTACACGTGTGAATAATACATGCCAAGAGCAAGACAAAATGTGTAGGAGAAATGGGTATTGATTGAAGGACGAGTATGACTCATTTGGACCATTAAAAATACCACGACGAGAGGGGCTGCTGAAAGAGATAGACGATATCTTATTTATATTTGTGAATCAATTAACGAACTTATTTATACTAATGTGACATACGTAAGATAATAGTAAATAAATAATAAATTTACTTGTATAATCTTAAGTATAGCAATAAAACGTGAATGCAGTAACAGAATAATGAATGCACTGAGAATGCTACTTTTAAGAAGATGTTCGACTTGGCCATGTTCAAATAAATAGAAATAAAGTCAAAAGGCCTATGTGGAAAATGCTTGTGGAATTATGTAGAATAAACAAAATTGCTTAACGTATCCCATTGGGTGTTCTCACACTATATAAAATATATCACACTGTATAAAATATATCACGCTATATCAAATATATCACACTATATCAAATATATCACACTGTATAAAATATAGTGCGAACATATAAATATATTTTTATTTATATCAAATATTACTAAAATTAAAATTAGAGTAACACACGATTCATTATTTTTTCGATTACAATTCTTTTTTGTGGCGTGCTACCGCTCAATATTAGAGCACGGTATTTTTTAATGAACTAGAAATCTGACACGTAATCACTAAAAACACGGTATGGGAAACTGTTGCATATAAGTATAGAAAATAAACAGGGAAAAAATAAGAATAAGAAACATAATGGAGAGAGCAAAATAAAATAAGTAAGTAATGAAAATAAACTAATTCAGCAAAATAAGTAAACAGACAATAAAAATATCAGTTTAACATTATTACACTAGATCTGGAATGGAAGCACTTCAATGATTATTCAATATTATGTATGTTCAGTGGAATTTACGAGTATTCCTGTGAATTGCATTAAATTAATTTTTGTTTAAATAGTTAACCCCAATAGCCCTCCCCTGGGGCAATTTAGATTTCCCGCAGATTTAAAAAGCCTTCCTGAAAACTCCACCAGATTCCGTGACACCGCAACAAACAGAGCAGGGCTAATTAAACTGGATGCAGACAGACAGAATCCAGGTACGAAACGGGAATACAAGAGAAATAATCATAAATATTGTGATCTCAGTGTTTAAGAGGTGTTTATTTATTTATTTGTTTTTAGTATTTTCTTAAAATGAAAAATTATACCTATATAACGCCTTGTAACTTAATGCCGATAGCTGGGCAGCCAGGGCTTCTGCAGAATCTATATTTCATCTAATGCAATACAATAAGGATGCACAATGCACTATTGCCAAAGCAAAATAAAAACAATGAATGATGGAAAATAAAATTAATAAAATATTTGAAATTAAAATGATAAGATTACTAACTAACTCGTGTTACCATAAGAAATTAGAGTTCTATTGGCCTTTAAAATGTGAAAAAATGGTTAATGTCATAAATTTGCTTTAAGTATTGAGCATTTAATATAAAAAAAATATGTAATATTATAATTCGGAGCATTCATCAAGTTTTGTATAGGAGGTTGCATTATATAATACAACCTTCCTTTTTATCTATCTTTATTTAATTAATGACATTTAATTATATTCGTATGTTTGTTATTGTCTTCACTGTGAAATTAAGGTGATTTCTTTCTGTCTTGCCACTAATGGTATTTTTGTCAACGTATTAATTTTATAACGGAATGAAAAAAAAAAATATTTTTGTAGGATTCGCGTTACATAATTGATTTTTCACTAATCATTTCTAAGCGTAAATATTTTCCTTCAAATTAACTAATATATGAAATGTATGTTGCGTATATTTACCAAAATATTACAAATTTAATCACAGCGGTAGACCTGTGTTACTGCATGGTTTAGGATAGGTTAAAAAAAAAGTTCAGTTTTAATATTAAAATTTAAAATTTAATTTAAAATAATGTGCAGTTTAGTCAATTAAGTTTACACCATTAATAAGTAGGTAGGTACTACTTTTTCTCATTTAGATGGAATTTAGTAATTTCTACCTCGAAAAAAAGTATTAACAAAGTCCAAGAACTTCTGCACTATTTTGAAAAGTTTTCAACTTTTTACGTGCCGTAGATGCATTCTTTAAGGTTTGAATTTAATAAATTATGTTTACAAAACAAGTACTGCCACAATCTGATGAATACCCATCTACTTACTTTAGGTAAAATAATTAAATCTATAAAGAGATCCGATCTTTCGGAAGAAATATTAAACCCCATAATCTCTTAATAGTACTTATTTATGAATCACCCCGATAAGTATTATGTTTATGGGGTTCTATAATTTTAGAAGAATTTGACATTTAAAATGATTTAATTGACTTTATTTTTAATATTTAATATAAAAACATTGTAATTAGGTTAGGTATCACTTCATATTTTTTATCATCCTCATAAAGAAATAGATTTTACGAAATCAGTCGGTGTACCTATATATAAAACTCACGTGGTTAAATACAACGTTACTGAATAATTTTATTAATTAACTTTAGAATTTGTACGTATGAATTACTTTAAAAATGATGTGTATTATATAGCCTTATTCGTACAAACAAGATATCATAAGTGTTCTTAATAGTCATCTTCATAGACGGTTAAAATACATATTTCAACTAAATCAAAAATTTTGAAATATTCCAGTACTGACCTGGTTGGTAGCGGTGACTTCGGCGTTCAATGATGGTCCAGTATTATTTTCAGGGCACAAATAATGCGAATCATGTGTACAGAGAGGAGGGAAAAGACTCGGAGAAGATGAAAATTCATGACTGAAGATTATCTATAATAATTATTAACACTGCTGCATTTAATTTTTTATGAAATTAAACAAAGAAAAAAAACTTAAATTAAGATGAGTTTATTTTACTACAGTAATGCAATGTAATAAAAAAATTGGGTGTACTAAAAATTTATTAAGAGTTTATTCGAATTTACTGCTTCTCCATCTAGCCGCTAAGAGCGAGATGCGAACGCCGGCAAAGATTAGTATACACCATATACACGGCAGAGAGCCATTCACATAAACGTTGTATTTGTGTTTGATACGAGATGATTATACCAACTGATATGGCTCGATCCTTATCTCTTATTAGCGGTCCATGCCTGACGTTATCCAGGACTCAAATTTAGTTAAAATTTAAAACAGGTGGTAAGGGGCGGGGGGTGCCTTTTTTTGCGCAGGCCCTCAATGGTAATAATATATGCATAATTTGAAAATTGTAAACAGGGGGAGAGTGAAATGTCCAAACGGGTGGGTAGAGTGGTTATATGTTTCTAAAATTTGCAACTTTTGACATTAAATATAACACACATTTATATCGGGTGTTGGGGGTGGGATGGCCAGGATAAGGGTGTCTATATTTTGCGCATGACCTTGAGGAGTAACTATTCAACATTTTATTTAGGTTGGTTAAAAAATGTTGACATTCAGTTTTATGCATAGATTTTGGCTAATCTTGAGTGCCCATGGATACGCATATTGACTCAAATATACTTTAATAATATTATAATAAAAATATATATTTACTTCCTCTAAAATTTAGAAATACTATATCATTTCAAGCATATTTCAAAGGTATCAAGAACAAGCGGTAAAAACAAAAATGAAATATAATTTTCCAGTCATACAGACGACCTCACAGAATACACAGGTAACATAATTCAGCTGTCTTTCTGAAAAATAACCGAGTCTTACATCCAGGTACTTTGCAAAAAGTCGTTTTGGCTGAGGCATACATATTTACGATAGGCTGAACGTAAATAAAAGTTTTCGGGGGGTTTAAGGGCCCGTTTCTTCTTTCTTTCTGGGATACCCCCACCCCACTCCCCACCCCAACCCGCCACCATCTCGCTAACTACTTGCTGAACTTTTTTATCTTTCCTTGCTCCCCCGGCGCCAGAGCGATTAACTGGGCTGTCCCAATAACTATTTTGAAAATTATTTTTTAAAAAATGTTCTAATTCGAGGAATTAAATTAAATACATATAAACTGCTTGATGAAGCACAGTGTCGCTGAAAAGTATACTAGCAGAAAAATAAACTATTGTCGATCGCTCTGATATAAGACCATAATTCAAATACAGGATGAATATTATGTTCCAGGTCGATTTTGTTTAACCGCTATTTTGGTTTAGCAAATATTTCTTAGTTTGCATTTGATAGTCATATAGAGTAGTGGATTACAATTTATTATGGAGTATCTAATGCCTCAACAAGGTGTTGAAATTATTAAAACATTTTATATAAATAATAATGGTAATGCTGTAACCATTAATGATGATAGTTATCATCACATGTTGGAAAACTTCTTGGTGGTCGAATTGAATCAATTAGGCCCGCAACATATGTAGTTTCAACAGGGTGGTGCCACCTCACACACAGTCCAAACTACGCTTGAAATTTTGGGAGAAATTTTTTCCGACCGCATGCCTGCCCTCCACGATCACCTGATTTGACGGCTCCCGACTATTTTCTGTGGAGATATTTGAAAAGAAAGATCTACGCCAATAAGCTAAAAACAATTCCGATGCTACAGGACAATGTCCGAAATGAAATTTCTGAAATAACACGCGAAGTGTGCAATAATGATATGAAAAGTATGGTTTGGTTATATTAGGTTAGGGCAATATCATATTTTTTATACAATTGTAATAAACCAAATAATTGATAAATATAAATTAAATTAAAAAATTGTGTTTTATTTCGTAGTTATTTAAAAGCAACATCGGCCTGAAACATAATATTCACCCTGTACAATAATACATGGTATCGTTACTTTTGCGATTATCGACAGTTTTCCCAGTATTAGTATGGTTTAATAAATTTTAAATACATCTCAGCAAGAAATGGATTTGTCAAGGTTATAAAATTATTTCTCAGTTGTATTACAGAAATACGTGAAATTATTATCTATTTACATAGTAACAGTAGTGCTCCGCTAATATAGGGTTAGGGACCAAACCAGACTAAAGCGAAGTTGCTTTTCAGTTGCTAATGCTAATTAATAAAGTCCTAAAAACACACATTTGTTTTTTTTCCATGAAAGCTTGAATATTAAAAGAGATACGATATCAATTTGGTATGCCTTAATAACTTCACAAATATTATATATAATATAATGACAGTAAAGATGACATTAAAAAGTATTTTTCAAAAATACGCACGAGTGAGTATTTTATATAAGGAGAAAATATATTATACTCACTAAGAAAATATCGGTAGAGTTTAAATAAAAATTTATGCAGTTCAACATGAGCACGAACATCATATAAGAGGAGAAAATAGAATGAGACTGCCATTCAGGAAGAAGGCTAAATCTCAGAAATCGATGATGTCCAGTGCGATGAAGATATTTAATGAAATGCCAGAAGATATAAGAAAGGAGGAGAAACTACATATATTCTAGGAACATTTTGATCGTGTTTATATTAGAGCATTGTCGTGGATTATTTTTAATGTCCAGTACCTATGCAACAAAGTATCAAATAGGCCTATCGTGTATCTAGCCGCGCTAACTCCACGCGGAGCATACACAAATCTGTTTCTGTCATCGGCTTCCTTCTCGCCAGATTCGCCCCGACTACCGCTGAAGTCAGCACGAGTAATGTTTCCAATCTCGAATTTCAAGAGTTGTGTGGTCATTATTCGGACGTAAAACCATTATTACTGAATATTGTGATAACATCTATGTACCTTCATTACCTTACTATGCGGCTGTGAATCTCTTCAACGGTCCAAGCGTACGCCATCTTGTAACGCAACCACGCGAGGTTTCATCACGCTTCGGCAATCATCCTACCGAATCTCCGCCGCAGGTCATCATCGGATTGTACACAACGCTATATCTGTCTCCTCCCATCTCACAGAGATCATCAATCACAATATTCCATCTGCCAGGTGCGCAACGGAAGCCACGCGTCATTCGTCTTGATCATCGCCATCGCCTTCTGCATCGTCCATCCATCTAGAGATTTGCGGTGTAATATAATAACAATAATGCATTTGCGGAAAAGGTGAGTTTTGATGCTACGTTATTCAGTAATATTATCTATTACAATATCTTTTCCCACAACTCATCATCCTTATCATCGTCTTGACGAAAGGTATGGGAGTAGGAAGCAGATGTAATAGTAAACCCCTACATCTGTATACAGGAAGATCACAATTAAGGAGGTTTGGACACGTTCTGCGAATGACAATAAGTCTTAAGTTCTTAGCAACTCCGAGGAGAAGGCGACCGGTGGGTCACCTTAGATCAAGTTGGGATAAACAGCAAAAAATACTTTATAAAGACAGATTGGATTTTGATTGGTCATCAAGCACTGAAACAGCACAAGACAGGGTATAATTCCATCCGAGAAGGGGAAAGAATTCTGCGATTTTCCTATTGAAAAGAGGGACAAGTGTGTTTAAAATCATGAAATAAAGTCGTCTAATTTTACAAGATTTAAATGTAATACCTAAAATTTCACTTACAAAACAATGTTAAGAGTAATAAAAGTGCAGAAATAACGAAATAGCATTTATGTTACCATGTTTTCTTTCAGTTAGTATTATTTCTACATTAAAGTTACAACTATGTCTTCAGACAGTTTTATGAATTAAAAATAGCTGAGTTTGTTGGATATTATTATTTAATTCCATTAATTTTTATTCCGGATTCATTTAACCGGATTCTGGACCACCATCATTTAGTTTACATGGTAACATTTTATTGGATGACCCGTACTAAATAGTTTTAAGTATTTTCGGAGCCATCCTGAGTGATATGTCATAAAACTGAATTAAAAATAACGAAAGTGAAAGTGCAACATATAAGTTTGAAAAATTGTCGTCAACTTACTATGTTGGTGTAGCATAATCGGATAACACATATCCCCGGATAGAAGAATATCCAGGTTCGAATTTCGGTAGCAACAAAAATATTTTTTCGATATATTGATTTTGTATGTGTATTTTTCTAATTAATACATTTAATTTGTATTAAAAATAACGCGTTAGATAATTTCATTTCATAAGAGAATCACAGGTGTGGATGTAATATAAAAGAAGGGTAGTATCTTTATAGACACCAACGTGGAGGAAATATGTAGATACAACTTTATATTTAGGGGTGGTACGATACACGTGTCAAATATGTAACTCGGTTTTCAACAACTGGCACCTTTCACCTTTCTGTAAACTATACATATTTCTAATCGATGTACAATGACAAAAATTTATGTAAAGCCGGTTAGTCACTTCACACGAAGTACCACGATACGGAGAATAATTTATATTGCCCCAGCCGACTTGCTGAAGAGTGATAATGTTCTTACTTCTATGATGTTTTGCGACATGACACTGCAAGTTTGCCGCAAATTAGAAAGCGACGCCAAAAGATTAAAAATATCGAAAACTTCTAAAATATCGATAATTTTAGCGATATGTCAGTCTTCCAAAATATCGATAATTTTAGCGATGTGCCAGCCTTTCAAAACGGGTAGTCTCGGCATCTCCGCCCGGCGACGCCCAGAAAAGTTTTCGGATATAGACGTGTGTTGGAAGGGTAATATACCAGCACAACCTTCACGGGGTCCTTGGAGTTACACCAGATTACGCAATAAAGGACGAGACCGCTATGAACACGCACCTAGCTCTCTTTTTCTGACACGTAAACTGTCATAATTGTTTAATGAACCCTACGACATACTATCTACATACATCACTACGATCCGCGCGGAAGAGAGGAAAAGTTACTAAAGGTTGTAAGAAAGAAAAGTCTGTTATCCATGTGATCCCAAAAAAAAAATTAAACATTTTTTTAGTGGGAGATTAATTATTTATTCATCACAAATTAAATTAATCAACTAGAAAGATATATAGAAAAAAAACTATCTATCGAAAAAATATTTTGTTGCTACCGAGATTCAAACCTGAATCCCTTCCTATCCGAGGAAGCGCGTTCTCCAATTTTGCTATAGCAATCGAATACATTTTCGACAGATTTTGAACAAATATTCTGTAATTTTTCCAATTGATACATCTACTATTCCATTTTTAAAAGCAATTAACTTTATATTACGGTGAATCTCCAATAGGAGACGCCAGAATTAAATTAGTTTATCCATTTTATTAATTTTGGAAACTTTAATACAACTTACTTGTATATATATGTATAACGAGAACACATTTTGTTGTGAAGTTGCATTTTCAGAACATAGTTTCGGTATCCAAGATATAGCACATTAAATCTTAAAATATCTTAACTTTCGTAGTTATCAAACCTTAACCGGTGCACTGCTGAGTCAACAATTATTTTCAAAATTTCATCACTACAAATTTGAGAAAGACACGGCCGATGCCATCTTACTGTAAAAACTCAACTCCAAAATAGACTGTCCTGATTTACTCAGACACATATCCATTCGAGTGCCATCTAGGTCAACCAGCACTAATCTCACATTCAACCTTCCACATTGTAACACCATTGCCATACAAAATGCAAAACTAATTTTATATATATATATAATATATTTCATATAATATATTTCAACTCACAATTAAACGAATTAGACATTTTCAATACTTCAGTTATCACAATTATATTAAAATTCTAAATAAATATAAACCTTAATGTTCTTCATTTTATTTTTATTACATAAATTTTATCCCATTTTCCTTTTCCCTCACCCTCCCATTCCCCTGGAAAATTTTCTGTCTTTTCTTATGTTTATATTTTTATTTCCTACTTTTTCTCTCATTTTTGGAGATTTTTTTATATTCCTGCAATAGAGGAGAAAGTTCTCATTCTTCAATCTTTTTCTTTGCAGCGTAAAATTCATTCTCTTTCAAAATCTTAAAAAGCTATTTATCAATTTAATAAGTCTTATTCAAATTTTTGTCTTACACTGTATCTAGTATATTGTTATTTCAAAGAAAACATGTACATAATTGATTAAATTTTTGTTACACTTTTATTATGTTTTTTTTTACATCGATTAACTGTTTGTTTTCCAAATAAATATAATTGTTCTGTGGTATTTTTATAAAAATTAAATTATTCAACTAGAAAGATATACAGAAAAACAAAATATAGATAGGAAGATGTCCAGTTTCGAATAACCGGTAGCAACTAAATATTTTTTTGTGTATATCTTTCTAGTTGATTAATTTAATTTGTATTAAAATGCCACAAAACTATGTTCTGAAAATGCAACATCACAACAAAAATGTGTTCTCCTTAATATTGATTTATTTATTAACTCTTTTACTAGAAATATCTTGTTAATTAGATTGTATATAAAAACATTTTATTATTAGGTATGTACATGACAACTCTCAAAATGATATAAACATCATATAAAAATATATTAAAAAATAGATGTTAATGCGAATCCTATTTCATAGCATATGATTCAGAAACGGCGATTTGATCATATATTTTATTACAGTGAAACTTCTATCTATCGTTTTTGAATTGAAATAAACTATGAATGCGGGAATATAGAAAAAAATAACTTTTTTTATACTTAAATGTATAATACATATTCAAAAAAAGATATATATTTCACATGTACATGAATGTGTTTAAAGCTGCACAGAAACAAAAAAGAAATTAACTAAACTTTGTATTGTATAATGTCAAGCGGCAGTCAGTAGCAACATTCTCTCTCTCTCTCTCTCCCTCTAGGTAAATAGGTACATCACATACTGGAATATGTACCAGAGAGAAGAAGAGGAAGATTCATCTGTTGAAAAAAAGTAATAGGCACTTCTCTGGTAACAGCACAGATCTGCAGGATGACAAAAAAATATGGAAGGGGTAGCCAAGAGGGCAGAAGTTCGACCAGGAAGAATATTTTCAAAATAAGTTGTGAAACAGAGAGAAAAAAATAAAATTCGAACAAAGGGAAATTTCAATACATTTTACAAAAGTTTCATTAATATTCAGTGGAAAAATTGTGGTTATTTTAATCATTTATGATGATTTAATTCGTTTTAAACTTCAATTCCTTCATTGTTTGATAATAACAATAGACAAGTGCCGAAATACGTGTCCTGTTATTAATTAGTAGAGTTAACAAAGTTTAATGTTTGTTAAATCGTCATAGGTTAGTTGATGGATAGCAATAACTGAGCAGTTTGAGCGCTGACTATATGTCAGAAGCAATGCGTCACATAGTGCCTTCTGCTTCGATTAATGGCAAGAATTAGACACGTTCCTAGAATCTACAATGCAGAACAAGTTTAGAAGTAACTTCTAGATTTGAGTTTTGATTTAGAAAAAAACTAGAAACCGCAAAATGTCATCGTTTGATGGCAAATTATTTTAATACATAGGTATTACTCGAAGTTTTTGATTCGAACAAGAATCGACAACAAGGTGGGAATATATAAGATGAGTATCAGGCCCAAATCAAAAGTGCAGATACCACCAGAATAAAATCAGAGGGACTGGGGAGCAGACAACCAATATTCATCCAATATTAATACCAATAATTATCCAAAATATGGAATTGACAGCTGGCAGTTAACCTCCGCCGAATGATCTTCCAAGAAAAGATAGACTCTCAGATATATTATAAGAAGTTCAAAATTCAAGAACCGGACGAGCACCAGAAGAAAAAGATGCATACTTAGTATTATTTTGCCCTGAGTAAAGTAGCGTTCATCAGTGGTGTAGTGCTAAACAAAAATATACAGGGGGACTACTAAATTTTATTATATTTACACATCACGCCCTTTTGTGGTATCTTTGGAAGTACTACCAGATTCCCTTGGGGTTCTATCCTCTCTTGTACTCTCGAGTTGCTTTGGAGTGAAAATCAGTAGATTCGTGTAACAATATTCATTTATTACAACAACGTATTTACAGTAATTAACAATTGTATAACTCAGATATCAATTAATAATTATTGTGAAGTGGCGATGGAAAAGAGACCCGTTCCCTCAGTGACAGCCTCTTATAACTATTGTCCGCCACCACTCATCTAACACACACATACACACATGTCCAAAGTGAGAGTTCTCACAAACAGATTAAAAATATAATAATTTTTCAAGGGGAAAAACTGTTAAAAAATCGTTTTTCATTGTTCACGCGTTCGGTTAGTTACTTGTTTCAGAGATCCGTCTCGAAATCGCATAAAGAGCAGTACAAGTTTGAGATCGAAGCGGGCTGTGATTCATTGCCGCATGCATTTTGTACGCAGATTGCCTACCTTTGTATTATACTACCAACTAAGCAAATTAAACAAAGAAGTCCATTTATATTATCAAAAATTAGAAAATTGGAAATAGAAAACAGTAATTTTTCCGATACGAATATTGCGCAGGTAGATCTTTCTGTTCATATCGATTGTTCAACCATTTTTATCAATGTTAAGACGTTGGTTATCAATAAGTGTTTGTGGTGTTTGATTGACATGGAAGAAGATCCAGTTCAAAAAAGCGACGCTTTAGCGGCGAACGGATTTTACACAAGTACCAGTGGCGTAACTACAATTGGGCCCAAATGCAGAATGGAAAAAGGGTCCCCTAAATAAGTATTTTATATATGTATACAAATAGTTGTAGTTACTGCGTAATTTATCCATTAAATAGTAATAATACAAATAACTTCTTTTTTCATGTAATATTTACACTTTGCTAAATAATTTATATGTGCTTGCAATAAAAAAAGACTTGTTTAATTTTAAGGCCATTTTTACTTTACGGTGATGGTACTACTGAATAAATCGATAATATTTTCACGTGTTTTTGTAGTACATGCGAGAAACTTTTATACGTTATAATCCCATTTCTTTCTGTGTTAAAGCTCGAAAAGGTAACGATACTCGGAAAAATATCGATTTCAAATAGACTGCGGGGCTTGATCTTTTCAGGCCCCTGTCTAACGTGGGACCCAACGCACTGCATTGGCATAGTTACGCCACTGACAAGTACATACTTATATATCATTTTCTTCCATTCGATTATTAAAAATACATATTTGAAATAGACAATCCATTTGCTGGATCCCTTCATAAGTACAGAGCTCTTAGCGCAGCGGTGCGGACAACTAAATCCTTCACATGTTATTGTATCAGCGGCTGAAAATCATTCGGAAAGCCATCGAGGCAAGGCGGCGCGGAACATTGTACACCGACAGCCACCTCTCAATTATCTTGACGTGCCAATTATTCGCTTTGCCATTTGCCACCGATCATAATTGGCACCGGTTGACAATGGAACCACACACTGCCACCTGGAAAGGGGGGCGCCGGCATTTTACGCTCTCGGAACTTTGAATTCGCAATCCGCCGGGTTCATGGGAACAATCGCTATTGTGACCCGTGTCTGTGTCGGCCATTGTTAGCGGAAAACTGTTTCGTTGGCAACACTGGTTTGTACTGCGATGCCGGCATTCCACAATACGTGCCCATAATCAAATATGGCAGTCAAATGTAGGCGTGATCAATAATAGTATGTATTATATTATTTATTGAATGTATCTACATATCGTGCGTCCCGTAGAAAAGTGTGAAATTTCAAAATGATTATTTTTTAATATTTAATAACGGAACTGTTATTTGAGTCGCTAAATTTCAATACATACCCGTTATAACACATTTTCATTGTATCGAGAAAATCAGGTAAAATCGCCACACTTTAATGACAGGCATTATAACTTTTTAGAAAATGTATTAATTACTTTCGTCTAAAATAAAATTATTATATATTTACGTTAATTATTGTATTCATTTGAACCCAAATATATATTTCAGTTTGATAAAAAAAAAACATGGCAGGTTTTGTAAGTCATTTTGCGTTGTACTGAGTTTTGCTCACCCTGACATTTTACTTAATACATAGCGTAAAAAATAATTCCGAATCCAATGATATATTTATATAACTCAAATTTGTTTAAAAAGTGTCATAGTGGATTTTGAAATTCAGTGACACGTTTGTCGTAGGGCCAGTCAAACGCGGCGCCGGCCGAGTGGATGCTGTTACGTTATGTCATCTCTCATCTCCACACCGATGGCGGCGGGTGGTGAGATTACGAAACAGTCAGGCTGTTCGGCGTTCACTAACCTCTGCAGATCTAAGAAGCTAGAACCATCTCAATTGTGCTGCAAAAAAACACTGAAATCAACAATACGTCTTCTTTTTTTTTATTACACTCTCAACGAGACTAGTTTTGATCGTGAATCCTAAAGCTGGATTTTGCAGACGTCGGCATGGATGAGTAAGTAATGATAAGAAGCGGTAGATTGTCAATGCTCTCAAAAAATGCTGTCGAGGTCCGGAAGAGGTACAAATTTTCGATATTTCTTTCATAGTCTAGAAGTGAGATCACTATTATAGACTTTACCAGGTGATTTTATAATATTTTTATGTGACCAGGTCAGTGACAGTGGCTTTTCAGGTGATCTGTTTCCTTTTACCTTTCATTGGATCGCCAGCTTTATCATAACTGCTACTTACGTGGATTTTTTACTATTAATTCTAATAAGAAGCTTTAAAATATTATGAATTAGAATTTATTAAAATACATACAATATTAGTTATTATAGTACACTTAATGAGTGCAAATGAGTAGGTAGAGTATATCTAACCATTCTGTATTATTTTTTATCTTTAACGTGAATAAATAAACATGCGTAGGTTACATTATTATTACATTAGTCAGTATTCAATGATCCAAAGTATATTATTGAGCTAAGTGGCGGTTTTTAATCAATATAATTTTAATTCGTGTATAAGTAAATATTTCGCGTTTCAATCGTACATCAAATGATTTTTAACGAGATGTTTAAGATTCTACTTTCAATATTAATTCATATTTTCGCGTTCTTTTATTTACGAAAATTTGGGTTTTTATTATTCATTTATATCAGAAGTAATACCAATACTGGGTTAGATTTTAAAAAATAATAACTTAGATAGAATAATACATACAGGTGATCCAAACTCAACCGTTATTTTAAATATCGCTCTATTTTTTAATCTTTCGGGATTAGAAATGTCGTAAGTGACACCTGTTTAATATTATAAAAACTATACTATTAATAAAAATATTTATGATTAATAAAAAGATATGGAAAGAATTAACATGTACAGAATGTGTTTTCTTATGAGTCCAAAGCCAAGACTACGAAGATAAATCTCTACTAAAGAAATTAACAGTGTTAAAAATAATTGTTTTATATATTATTAAATTTTCAAGACAGTATGTCAGTTTTTGAAGTTTTGTGCTTAGTTTGGTTTACACATACAAACAATTTAAATTAATGTATTGAACCTACTTATTTCAAATACTATTTAAAACCATGTTTCGATCCTAATCGTAATAATTTTTTACTAAATAATATTTTTATTGATCGTATAATTATATACCTAACTGACCATAGATAAGAGAGTACAGTGTTTGGCAAACAAATTTACCAGATGTCATTACCGGTAAATCGATAAAACTTTGAATTTAATACCGGTTTATCGGAAACTTACCAGTAGCTATGAAGGTGTCAAAAAGTGTATATTATTCTGTAAAACAACAAATTAGAAAAAAAAACATTTTAATAAAAACAAATTGTTACATATTGATATTTATTTTACACAAAGATTATTTATTATATTATACATAACGTTATGTATTATACACATGATTATATAAAAGTTTATACATAATATTATATATTATGAATTTACCAATAATTCAGTAATGGAATTTAGCTATATTTACCGGTTCAAATTCAGTCTCTGGGTCACCATTGTCATTGTTAATTTCAGTTTCATTTCATGTTTACACGTCGAAACAAACAAATTCATATTTTTTATAAAAATCATTTGATTTTATAATTTTCTCAGAGGAATTGATACATGATTTTCCACCACAATTACTACGAACTATGGAGCAAACCTACTTTTCTGCAACCACAGTTTGCGCTGCAACCTTTTCGGCAATTGCTAAAGATTGTATTTAGAAATTCGTCTGTTTCGATAGCTGTCTCAATGATTAAAACATCAGCATCATCCCGGGCTATTTTGTTGGAATGTTAACACTATATACCTCGTAAGAAGCAGAAATAGCAGCGGTTCGCTACTGTTGCTCCATTGCCTTTATGTTTTTGCTATGGTCAGAATAGCTGTCGAACACAAAAATAACGTTTGAGCCGAAATGGAATATTAAATGTATCATTTACTTTACATCATCTGAAACAGAATGATAAACAATTATTTATTATTTATAAGTAAATATTTATAAATAATAAACATTTTTGCAATTTATAATTCAATATAACTATTTATATTATATAATCTGTGTCGTAAAGTGCATTACGCGTGTTGCTCTGCAGTTTATGCAGTGTTATCCCGTAAACGAATTCATTGTTATCCCTTCTCTGCGCTATATCTCGAAAAGGGTTACACTTATGGAAAAAATGTATATAACCAATCTTGTAGATAAAAATATTTTCTATAACTTTTATAATTATATTAATCGACGTACGATGCATAGAAGGCGAGCTATTTGAGAAAAACCCATTTTGGTGACCTTTGACATTTAATATTTCGAATTGCCCTGCTGATATTTTTAGGATTTTGTCTTAATATAAGTATGTACTTCTTTGTAACATCGAAGCATACGGGTATACAATCTGTTGTTTCAGAATTATTCCGACAGCCAAGTTTTTTTTCGTCTTAAGTTGACTGGACTATATATTAACTTCGTATGAAGAGCATATTGGGATTTAAGTATCGTCGACCAAATGGTATAGATATTTTTTAAAATTTTTATTTTAGATATATTTCTTTATGTCCCGAGATTTCTCTCAGAGATTCAATTCGAGACGAAATTAAGGATAGTACAGAGTTAAGCGTGAAGAGATATATGAATCATCAGCCATAAATGCGCGGATTAAATTGACGCGTTCAGTATGAGTAAGCATATAAGCTCGTATATTCCTTTAGTGACTCTCAGACATCAAAGTCTCATTGAGAGATTATCGTGGACACGGACCTAACTGACTTACCAACACGTTGTTTCTCCGCTGAGGTAGGCAGATAGGATAGAGCGTCACACTCTTTAGTCCTGATACAATTCTCGCTTCATCCACATTCATAAAGTTCGTCGATTATTGAGGTTTCTAACAGGACAATCTTTCAGTATCTGGTTTACCTGGTCGTGCATGTCATCAACACTTGCATCATATATCTTTCTTATCATTCTCTCTTCGTTCATTTGTTCCATATGACCAAACCACATAAGTGATGCTTTCGTAATCTTTCTTACTATGCTAAAATCAGCTTTCTCTCCTTATTTCTTCAGTCTTGTCATAAATGGATCTGCCATATATACCTACCCCTAAGAGATTTCATTTTTACTGAATTCAGTCTACTTTCATACCTCTTCTGCTAGCCTAGGTCTCACTTCCATACACCAGTGTCGGTACCAGGACTTTATTGTGTACCTTAATAGTTTTAAAAACTATTAATTTTAATATTGTTGCTGGTTTTGTGTTTCTATTAGTAATTTTTTGCTTTTCTTCCTCGAAATTGTAAATAGGTAATAAATAAATAAATATATATGTATATAATTACCTATTCATATACGATGCAACCTTTTCCAATCTTTCTAAAATTTTTTGTACTTTGTGAATAAAAATCAGAAATGGCTGAAAAGTACCTACTCTTCGACCCAATTTTTCTTGTAATAATTTTCAACATTTTTGTCAGCCAAATAATATTGCTTAGTTTTAAACAGGTGGTAATTAGATGGAGCAAGACCACGGGAATATGGAGGGTGAGAAATTATTTTCCATCCTATTTCTTTTTTATCTCTTGCTATTTTGGTCGCAGGTCGCAAAATTATCGTGTTGAAAATTAATTTGTTTTCTATTAATATAGCAGATTTTTATTGCCACATTTGAACAATCCCACTGATTACAATAGACCTTAGCTGTTGTGTCGTCATATTGAAGGACTTCATAGTGGATAATTTGTTTGCAATCCCACCATATAGACAGAAGAGATTCTTTACCATCAGGCTCGGTTTAACAGTTGACTTTACTACCTGCCGCCCCCTTGAAAGTGAATTTGCGTTTGGTTTTTTGCGACCTCGAATAGAGTTATAGAAACAGTGTTCAATCTTAAAATCACTTTTCATCTCCAGTCACAAGACGTTCTATAACGTATATATTTCTATAAATAGTGAATTCGAATTCGCTTCTAATTTAATTAAATCTTGACACATTCGAACCTATACAGATTTGTATTTGTTTTTAATTGTGATATATATCTTAAAAATGTTCTTGTAGGGTTGACCATGAGTATCTGGAATCGACTAGACTTGCTTGGATTTTCCTCGACTTCAATATATAAAATGTCACCGTCCAATTTTGCTTGCAGAATTATTTTCAGAACTAAAATTCTACTTACAAATCTCAAAACCATACAACACCGTTGAACATTCAGTGCACTTCTGTAAAAATCTCACATGTGTTTCACTGCGGATATCACAATTTTTTTAATGATTCGTATAACATGCAATTTTGCAGAAATTGTACTAGCACAAATCACTTCATTTTAACACATTAGCTTACATATGGTCTCAAAAAAAAAAGTAAATTCTTACAAAAACTAAAACAGACGGTCAGAAAAGACTATTATGAATTACTAAGAATAATTTCATCTGGTACCCCTAAAATTACTTTTTTTTATTGTAACAGTATGAAGCAACATGAAATGCTTTTTTTCTCTGCATCCTTATTTTGGATATTGCACTAATGTTACATATGGCTAACGAGAGTAGTCTAAGCATCACAATACAATGTATACCGTACTTAGACTGTCAGTAGCACGACACCCGGAATAAGCCTACTAGATGCTGTCCTTTAAGGTTGTTAATTTTTTAAATGTTTGCACCTCAATATTGTTAGTCTCTTCAAATTACAGATTTATTTCGCATGATTGTTGATGGCATCGAAAATACTATTTTATCTATAATTAGGTTGCGAGCGTATCACTTGGAGAGAAATACGTCGATACTGACAAATGACTTTTGCCCGATCGGTATTCATAAATTTTCTCAAGCACCCTTTTTTATTGCAACTCAATATTTTTTTAATAGTTCGGAATAAGTGTTAGGCACATATACATTTTAGTTTTATCCTGCACAAGGAACACTGGAGTATGTAAGAAAATACTGATTCACAGAGATTGGCTATCATCACATTGTTAACCAGCTCCATAGTAGACTGGCCAAACTATCGCCTTTGGTTCTTCAGTCATGATGTCCTCCTTCTTTCCAACATTATGAGATGTTCGATCTGATACTTCTCCGGATGTCTTATTACACGTCTGAGATATAGAGGATTTACTTTTTTTTCAATACAAATTAAATGTATCCATAAAAAAGATATACAGATAAAATCAATACATATATCAAAAAAATATTTTAGTTGCCACACGGACAAAACATTTCCTCGATATATGTATTGATTTTATCTGTGTATCTTTCTAATGGATACATTTAATTTGTATTAAAATATCACAGAACTATTTTCTGAAAAACTGCAACTTCACAATAATAATATGTTCTCCTTAATAATACTTATTTTTCTTTATTCATCCAAACTATAATATATACATTTGTAACTCTATCGGGATGGTTTAGAGCACTCATGTGCAGATTCATATCTCAAATACATCCGAGATTTTGTTTTCGTTAAAGTTGAGATCGGAGAATAATCAAAGTTATTTTCATTATTAATTGGAGGGCTTGTGCGCTTCCAACTATTACATGTTAATCACATTTAAGGAAAAGGACAAAGGTAGTGGAATGTAAAAAAAATGAAAATACAATTTTACTAATTTAATAGTTATAATCTTATCAATCCACCACGTACACATCGTGAAGTCAATTTTCGAAAATGATAATTTATCAATACATCTAAAATTGCATTTCTCCGACAGAACATGCTCGGATTACGGAAACATCAAGACTGTATTTTTACATATGGGAAATATGTGGGATTTCTTGTAAACATGTATGTAGGTAAGTGCAATATTAAAATTCTTAACTTTATCAGTGCATCTTATTTATTTCATAAATCCGAAAAGATGAGGAAATATTTTGTGCAATATTCATACATTGAATCTTACAGGTAATAAATTATTTTGAACCGAATCGAAACAATCATACCTCTGATAGTTATCGTACAAAACTAAATATTTCATAATTATAAAAACAGTGAACTGAGGTCCTCTGTTTGCCCATTTATTCTTAAACCGTTCACAAATGCAGAGGGGTCAATTACCTTCACAAATCATTGGCGGTGTACAGAATAAAGGTTGAGAATCCTCGATTGCTTTAAAGAAGTGGCAATAAGTATTTAACTATTTGTCACTTTCTAAAGATAAACTGCTTTGAGAATAATGTCACATTTCTATATAAAAAATTACATTACCGATTACAGCTGCTTTATTGGATTCATAATTTAATATTATAAATTCTATGAAATATTTCCGATTTAAAAAAATGACAAAAATCGTCATACACATGATGTCAATAATTATACCTATCAAATTACATCTACATAATTATCAATATTGATCTATGATTACATAATAAAAAAGTTATTACCATTTAATAATATAAGCTCTTAATTTTCAATTTCAAAATACTGATGTGGATTGTTTCATACTCCGATATGGCGAACCCCGGACATTCATTCCTTTTGCTTCTTACGTCTGCATAACGTAAGAATTGCTTCTTACAATGGAAACATATCCAGATTCATAAAATGCAAGCTACGATGTCTTTCTATTACATAACCGAAGTGACGTTCCTCGCATCCCATGAAATGATCAGTCTAAACATTTTCACCTAACAGATATAATTCTTATCCAACAAAATTAAATATTTGTATGTTTATTTATATACCCACTATGAAAATTTTTATTGAAAGAATAACTGTCAAAATAAGTAAAAAAACAGAATGAGTTTACTACCTAAGAAAAAAAAACACTGCCCTTTAAAAATGTTACTAAATGCGATAAAATCTATATATACTAAATAATATATAAATTGATGGTATAAAAATAAAAAAAAATAAAATAATAACACTTCGGCACTAATTCAACATAAATATACTAGTTTTTAAAAATGTTTACTGTATATTGAAATCATTTACGATTCATCTAAACACACATTAATTTTATTCTTCAAAATAACAAAAGCAGATTTTTCAATAAGTCCATTCGTCGCCTGGTCAACATTGGAATCATTTTCAAAAGTGGTATAAATATGTCTAAGTATTGAAGCTTACCATAAATAAACATAATGTTTATGATGAACAAAAATGTTTTATACTATCACAAAATATAACTATGAAAAAGTCAAATAGATTGTTGCGGGTGATTTGGCCTAGAGATCGGTGTCGTACCATGCGGCCACTTGGTTGTTATCGGAAGGGGGCTCCGGGAAGGAGAGCTCTCCTCCTCCTGTTCCTCCATCGTCGGCCCCTACTTCCATGTCCATTCCAAACCCACCACCAATCTCCAACCCTTGCATGGAATCTATGGGTATCTGCTCGTAGCCTGTTATTAAATATTAATTATAATTAGTAATACAGAACAATCAAATTATACAAAACTGTGTTAACTCAAAATTCAAATGACGAAGAAAAAAAATTCATAAAAGATAGCTAAACTTGTGAAAAAATATGCTAATTTGATGAAAAAAACCTAAATATATATTCTACAAACAATTATGCAAGAATATTGCACGCATTGATAACTTTTTATAACTATGTTATTCAAAATATTTATATTATATGAAGTAAAAGTGTATTAATGGCGCGAGTACCTGAAAATTTATTTACATTTTAGGTCTAGTGTTAAATTTTTTTTTTGAATTATGACAAATTTAGAAAAAACGTAAAAGTATAATAATTAATCGGATTTTAAGCTAAATCTTTTGAGCTACCATGTAAGTAAGAATAAGACCAAGGTAAAAAGTGAGCTCTGAATGTGATGGGAGATAATTTTAAAAAGGAAAATTACATTTCAAATTGATAACAGAGTCCGCCAATTTAATTGTGCAATCGCATGGAATTACTAAGAGAGGGTTGTCATGGGTGCAGTAAGTGTAAACATCAATGAAATACTTGAACAGATGTTGGATGTGGACATTTAACAAAGACTGATGTTAATATTATTGCAATCATTTGTAAAAAAATTTGACATCTTGAACTTCTGTTTGCGCAATACTTAAGCCATTCTCAATTTGAGTTCCATTGAGTGAGAGTGTCAAAAACTTAACCCCAGGGTAGTCATAATTAAAATAATCGGAAATACTTTAAAAAAAATTAGGGCTTTGTGTACTAGCTATTAAAGAAATCCTTAAAATTACAAGCCTGAAATTTAAGAGTCAACTGAAAATAAACATTCAGACTAGGATATTTGTAAAGCGAACATGACACCCAGCATCAAAGTCACCAAGTGACAGAAAGAAAGTATTCAAAACTTTGATTGCGTATTGTTAGTGACAGTAATTCCGGGTGGTTCGAAAAATCTAATATGACAACTGACCCAACCTAAGGCAGAATAGCCTAAAAGAAATTAAATTTTCATCAGCTATGAAAATCTTTAATTATTATACTTGAAAATGTGCTTCTTCAGACTTTATCAAGTGATTTAACGCATCCAGCTTCTGTTAAAGAATTTACAAGAGACTTTCACTAACTATACAAAGGTTTCCCTCGCTCCCATCATTTCCATACAACAGGATAAATACAGAACTGTCAGTCCCTGCATAGCAACTTTTCTAATATTTTAAATTAATATAAAGCAAAAAAAAAAGTTTTATAAGAGACTAGAATATTCAAATAAATTTACAATAAGAAAATAAAGGGAGTACTTACGAATCTTTCTAAATTTAGTCATAAATAAAAATAAAACTGATCCCATTAAGTGGCTCCCCCAGTTTTTCAATACATATAAACATGCTTCAGATTATTGTTAGTTAAATACAAGTACAGTAGAACCCGGCTAATTCCAACTTTGAAAATACCAAGTCGCAAAACTGACATCTTTACACGAGTCTATCCTTCTTGGTGGAATTTGTACATATTTATGCAACGAGAAAGAAATGCACAACACCTATATAAGGCTCCTTTTGTCAGAATTTTAATTACAAAAAATATGTAATGTATACACACGTAAAAGGGATAAATTTATTTTGAATAAGTATGCCAACATTTTACTATGAAAAATGTATTCTTGTTCTAAGTAGATGAGTAGAATTCAAATTAATGCAGATTTACTGTATAACATTTAAAGAGATTGATTATAACAAAGTAATTACTTGATAAAATATGAGTCAATGAATAACACTAGAATTAGTTTAAATGAAGAACAAAACTACAGTAAAGCCTAATTTTACACTTTTCTGGAGTCTGAGTCAAAAATAAAAGGATGATTATGGAAAACATTGCGTTTCGACGTTGTGTGAATCTAGTCATCCCCAATCAATGTTAAGTCCTCTTTGGCTGTTTATATTTTGTGAGGAATTCTGATCGCTAGTTTTGAACTAAGATTTTTTTTAAATAATTTTTTGTCCCATCACACTAATTCCTCATTTTAAAAATAAAGTTACATATTGGTGTATGAACATTTAAAAATTTACTTTCATCAACAAAGAGCACAGAAAATAGCCATCTCGCAGAATCGTGTTTAGTTTCATTTTTACAAACATATGTAATAGAAACAGAGAATGTAATTTAAGAATAATATAAAATTACAGTTTTAGTTCTGTTAGATTGACATTTTTTATACAGAAAATGTGTAAATTGGAAAATATAAAATCCTTGTTTCACTATACATATATATCCAATATTGTAGTAGGTTATGAATTAGTAATAAAATAATAATGTACATTGTCAATAGGCAAACATAATATTATCACCTGGCATTTTAATGATACATGGGTCCCTGGTTAAGCTGCATGAAAAGATTAGAATAGAAATATGTTAAGCCTTAATTACCAACCACCCAATATAACACTACATTCATTTAATTATTATTACTAAGTATAATTTAAATACACAACATTCCATTTTTATTAGTAATGTGCAAACTCTATTTATTAACTTACTGATGTCAACTCAAATAATTATATTCACATTTTATTTATGACTATTTACTAAAAATAATAAATTATCTATCATTTCATGACAAACTATTTTTAGTTATTAAAATTTTTAAGAAGTTTTCATTCTCGTCTTGAAATTAAATTATTTAAACTATGAAAAATTAATTATTCTATAAAAATTGTACGTAATTCTATTTTTATGTTTAAAACAACATCAAAAGCACATTGACCAGCGAGGAAGCGAGTAATGTCAATATCAAAATGTTCCCAAGAAGTTGTAGTGTAATAATAGATACGAGGCTCGTAATTTCTTAAAAATGGTAAATAAAAATGATGTGCTAATGAAATTGTCCAAACACTATAAACCACAACTCTAAAAGTGAATGAATAGAACTTCTAACCTAGATGTTAATGACAAATCAGTATGAGTAGTTGATGACAGGTAAAATAGTGTATTAAAAGCATTTAAAAACTGATGCGTGAAGGTGCTAAAAACAATATTATATAATATTTACGGCTAACTATAAATTAATATTGAAAAGAGAAAACTTTTTAATTATTTTTGTAATAATATTACATTTTGAGTTCAACATATTTATTTAAAAGATTGATATAGATTTTTTTTAAATATTACTTGGATAAGAGGATTGATTATATGCATTTTTAAGTACATGTATTAATTATTAGATTAAAAAGAATTACATATCTTATTAATTTTTCATATTTCAATATTATCTTAAATTTGTTCAAAATTTCAACCTTCAGAGCATACAAAGATAAAAGGAGATAAGGTCCAACCACCCCCGTTGAGTCTAAGTGTGAGGAATGGATAAGAAGCGTGTAAATAAGTAAAGTGATGAGGTGTGTGTGGCACTCTCAGCGTGCAATCATGTGACATTACCTTGCTGGTGAAACGGTTGGCGTGATCCATATAGACCTTCGTAACCTTGTTCTGGTCCCAGCATATCCTAGTTTGTAAAACAGGTGAAATAATACTAAACCAACAAAACACAAAAACACACTCCTCTACTGACCAAAATAAAATAATTATGAGAAAAATAATAAATGGCTTTAAGTGTGATTTAATACTTAGGAAACTGATAATTTCAGGACTCAAGTTCAATGAGGTACCTCTCGCTTTTTGATTGAAGTGAAAAAATTGAAAACAAAATTGAGAAATCGGCTTCGATATGTATGTACTCATCAGTATGGTAAATATATTTTTTAAAAACAGTGAGGGTTAAGCATCTATTATTTCGCAGGGTGATCTATGAATAAGTTTAAGCGTGAAACAAATAACTTGTGCGAATCGTGATGAAAGCGTACAAAAATTCATATTTAGCGTGAGTGTTACAATGAAATGTTAAATCACACTTAAACAGGGTTGGTATTTAACTCTATTGATATGTTTTTGTTTTCTCATTAGGTTTTCAATAAAAATGAATACAAGAAAATCTGAGACGTTGTAAAATGCGCCTTCAATGTCAAAGAAATGAAGTAATAATTGAATTAAAAATGTAAACAAAAAATTATCTCGGTGAATTATGAAATGTCACCGTGTGAGAGTGAAATACCGAATTCAAAATTAATAACGAATCAGAGCAAAACAAATAGACAAAGTTTATAATATAAATTTAACAAAAAATTAAAACTCCATGCATTCTTTGTTGATATTTTTGTTAACAACCAAACTTCAACATTTATTTCTGCCATTACGTTCACACGTACACACACTCATAATTATATTCAATGAAATATTTAAAAGAAATGTTTGTTTTACTTGAGGAATGAATAAAATTATTTACAAACAATCAACAAATAGGTAGTGATGAATGATCCGCATCCAATACTGAAGGTTTCAGGTGCCAACAATTTATTCAGTTTGTGGGTCAAAACAGTAGCCAAAAAAACAAGTTGCATTGGATAAGTCAGGGTTGAGTCGGGTTACCTGTAGATCAGGAGCCATGGTCAGGTCATTAGCCCACATGTGCTGGTCCTCCCTGAAGAGGGAGTTTGTCAGCTCCATTGATAGTCGCTTCTTGTAGTCATGGGGTTTGTCCTCAGACATGCGGAACAGCACGGCTGCTGCGTACGTGGCTACACCCTCATTGCGTGAATGCAGGAGCTCTGTCAGGGGGGCGGTAGCTCCCTCTTGTTCAATCAGCTCGGCACCCTCCTTGTCGGCAGCCAGCTCACACAAGACTCCGGCGGCGACGCGCTGTAATGATGACATATTCAGATTACATTAATGCAAAAATATACTTATCTACGATCCAAACCCACATTATATTTATAACATGCATTGGTTTTGTTCTGATTTTTCAGAAAATGTTGCAAATTATTAAATTCTGAACAGGAAGTAATCATTTAAATAAAATAGCTTATTTTTAAGATCACATTATTGTTGTGAAATTGCAGTTTTTCAGAACATAGTTCTGTGCTATTTTAAGTTTCCCAGGATTTAGAGATTCAAACATGAATTCAATTCTGGATAAGGAAAGATGCCACAATGAGTCATAATTTATAATGCGTATGTCATGAATACGCATTCACATGTGCAGAATGTGTGGTCAAAGTCATCAAAATCATCAACATTTACAAAATGCCACAAAAAACCTCTTAAGACACAAAGTATGCTTGACATGTGCTATATGTATATGGAAAATCATTTTGAGATACAAATTGAAAATGTATTTGAATATGTGTTACAAATTGAACTGGGGAAAGTATTAAAATTTTTATGTGCATTGAAATGTGTAATTACCAACATTATGTGTCATTTCCCAAATAATCTTCTTCAAAATTTTCAAACACTTCAATACCCAAATTGTCAGTTTCATACTTAATCATCCACTTTAATGCGAAAACCCCGGTAACTTATAGTATGAAATAAATTTCAGGCCCTCGCGTCAAATCAATACATTTTTACGTCACATATTTCGAAAATTACGAGTAAGTTATACAAAATTAACAATGCGCGCGTCCATGTGAAGTGTTCTTTATATATTTTGCGATACCTACTTACACAACAATCTGAGCCTACTATATGTATGTATATATTATGTCACGATAAAATTGGGGAATTCTGTGTACGCTTTATTCATCAGTTGGCTGTTTTGATTTGTGCACTATAGAATAGATATATTGTTTGTGCTAATTGTTTTTACTTGGATGCGTTTAAGATTGTTCTTCACCTACTCCAAATTCTCCTTATAATTATTTTGACTAATAACTGTGTTGGTGTTATTAAATTTTTTTTTTTTTTGAAAGATTAATTTTTTGTATTATTTCATGTGTTTATGAATGATTGTATTTCTAATAATAATGTTTGTTGTGTTAATAATTTTCCTTGAATGACATTATTGTATTTCACATTAAATTTTTTGAGTGATCTCGACACACTGACGGAAGTATGCACTCATTTGATGCGGTAGTAAAATTTGTATTGTGGAAGTTACAAAAAATGAAACAAGGAAAAATACATAATTTTTTCAAGTCGAAACATGCCTGACAATTAAAAATGTTTAAATTTATTCTTATTATTCTTAATTTAGTGTTACAGAGTCCCTTATTTAACGATTATTTAATTTCCTGAGAACATTTTAAGGTAGGAACTTTACTCATTATGAGAAATAAATCTAGTATTATAAATATTGCATTTTCAAGATGATTTTGCGAAATATGCCAAATTACGTACGTATGTTTTTCACGAAATTAGTATTTTTACTTTGAGTCTTGAATTTATTATTAACGTGGTTCCGTTGTAACGGGGCAGTTTCACCTCTTCAGGAGTAATATTACGAAACAATTAATTCAGTTTAGAAATATTTAAAATTTACCACGCTTCAATTTAAAGGCCATTTATTTGAATAATGAGCCAATGAGCGCATGCTCCGAACTGTGATTGGCTCATTTCCTCTTGTAGCCCGGTAAATATCAAAAATTGCTCGACACGAGTAAATTCCGCCAAATCGCAATGATCATCCCCACTACCCTGCTTTAAAATCTCTGATTCACCACAAGCAGATCCGGTCAGCCTTCCGACCTGACCGGTTGAGTTTTCCTTCGGTTATACCGGACCTGTCTCGACCAAAAGAGTCAGGCCCAGAATATGTAAAATCGATGTAATAATAGTTATTTGGACTTTCATATCAAATGTAAACAGTCTTCATTCGGAGAATCTATCTTGATAGTGCACGTTCATCATATCCAAGTGAAGAAAGTTTCCATGAGACGATCACTTATAAAATTATGTGCCGCATAATCTTCCAGTTACGCGACGCAGAACTCAAATTGCTTTTGGAGTACTACTGTGATTCAACATAATTCACTTTCTCAAGAGCCATCTCGTTTTGCTCAAAGTCTCAGCATTGGATCGGTATTTGTTGTACGTCATCATAGGAAACAATCTCGAAAACCACTTCTCCATCACGAAACCGCAACATCAAATGTGTGACTCTGCCGCCTCCATCCTCGGTCCAATCTGTGGCCACCCTGTCTTCTGCGGTCTGCCAAGGTATCCGCCGCATCATCCCATGGTTTCTTCTGGGCCAGTCTACACCCTGACTTCCTCAGTCAGGCCATCACAACTCCAGGCACCGTGATTTGCAAGTCACGGCAAGGTATTTGTGTCTACCATCTTTCTAGTACATATTAAACATACCTCAGTAAATTCAGTGTTTTTAACCCCAAAATACTCTACAGCAGAACTTATCTACTTGCAGTGATTTCAAGACGTTTCATCTAAACATCCTTTATCTAGTTAATATGATAATCTCATATTCTGTACTGTCTTCTGATTGTCGGGATATCATAAAGTGTTATTAGAAGAACACATTCTTATTGTGAAGTTGTAATTATTCAGAACATAGGTCTGTGATATTTTAAATATTAATTAAATGTATTAATTAGAAATACACCTTCCCTGGTTTGTAAAGATATCCAGGTTCAAATCCTGGTGGCACAACCATAATTTTTTCGATAAAATTGATTTTATATGTATATCTTTCTAATTAATACATTTAATTAATATTTATCATAAAGTGTGCTCACATCTCTCATAAACTAGCATAAGACACAATTTAGAACTCTATTTCACCCTCTGTTGTAAATCTGACTGTAAAATAAATATAATCTATTATACATTACTTAAAATCATCTTTTATTTGATATGACCTGTCCATGTTCACTCACTGATTGGATAACCCAACACCTTTTGAGACTGAGTCCGCTCTGAAAACTGTGCTAACCGCTGGCAAATTAAAAAGGTAAAAATTGAGTATCTATGTTTCTATATGTCCATGTCTAATATTTGAGGTTAACTGGAAATTAGACCTCGACACCGCGTAATATGAATTCAATTTTTTTAGTCCCTTGAACAACAAATTAATGAGGTTTTACTGTATATGAATAAGCATTATGTCAATAACCACTGTTAGTTAAATTTAACTTTCAAATTCTCAAATATCATTTTATATTGACTACTTGCATTGTTCAAAGAACTATACATATCTAAAAAAAACTGAAAATAAAAATAACTTCACATAATCAATACAATACATCATGTGAAAATAAATACATTCATATATATATCCTAAATCTCTATAATCTATGATATCAAAGTGTGGATGGTGTAATACTAATCACATAAAAGGTGATTATTTTTATACTGGTGCTTATTTGTTTTACAAATAGATTTTTGTTAACTTTATTTTTCCACGGAAAATTTGTGAATTATTTATTTGGCATTGACAAGACATATTTTCTCACGAGAATATAGATGAATTCTCATCTGTAAAGAATGATAAGCAGTGGCGAGAAAATTGGCAAAAACAATTTTAAATTTGAAAAATATTTAGAATTTTTATCAACAAATTAACAAAGTCCAATAAACCTGTATATTTTCAATCTCGTTGAACAGCAGCTGTACGAATATGGGCACCACATTCTGCTGTCGAATGAGTGTGCGGTTATGGGATTCCCTGGCAAGAATGTGCAGTGCACCCACGGCACCTTCGACTATTTCCTCCATGCGCACTCCGTCAGCATAAGCACCACCAGCCCCGCCTGTCACAGATCCACCACCACTCGACACAGATGTACGCTAGGACATAAATAAAAATATTTCAATTATTACACATTACATACCTTATTGTCATTCATGGATTTGTTATTGTACAATGTGTCAGTTAACTAATTAACTCGTATTAAAAACATTATTTGATGAACAAGAATTATGAAAAAAAATGAAATGTGAAAATTTTAAATAAAAATCATAAAATGAAATGTATTTTAAAGACACAAAAAAATTTCATCTAAATATTGAAAAATTAGGTTACTGAGGCAAGTTTTATAAACCGGATAAAACATAAAAACCAGATTTCATATTGTAATCATAATATGCAAATGGTTAAATTGTTCGAACATGATGTTGAATAATATGAAATAATGAAATTTCATTCAGAGAATAGCTGTCTAGAAAAGACTCATAACCAAGAACGTTTTCGAAGAAAAGCTTTGTATAATGTTGTTTGAAAATGCTTAATATTTTTATTACGTATCTTCAATTATTTCTTGTCTATCTTAGTTCACTGAGTTTTCTTACAATGTGGCCTAAATTACTTGCGTCAGTTCCCTTCTTTTTTTCTAATACAGTAAAACCCCATTAAAACGAATCCCGCTATATTGAAAAATGACATATATTGAAATTTTTTTCAAAATTAATTCCCTACAATGAATTTTTCATACAAAAAAAAATTTATGTAATGAAATTTTGTTAATACGTATAATACGAAAAAAAATATAACAAATTGGTTTTTGTTATAATGAAAATATTATTTCAAAAGTGATGCTGTCGGTCCGTCGTGTTTGTCAATGCTAATAATTTTGCTAATAGCAAAAAAGTTATTTAGAGAAATTTACTAAATGAAAGTTCATTGAATGGATTTTGTATTATTTTTAACTATAATTACATGAAAAATAACCTGTGGCTATAACAACTACCGCATTCAAATTATGATAATGATTCAGTATAGAGTTTTTTTTTCCAGAATATTTCCGATTTCATGTCACTTAAACACCTCAATAATGCTATATTTAAGTTTCATTCATAGTTGTGGCAGTCATGACATTGTGCAGTGTCCCAAAATTTGTTTTCCATGTTTTATTAATAAAATTGAAATGTTTAAATAATGTATTTTAAAATGCATTTTGCTTGGATTTAAAATGAATGGAATTTTTTTTTTTACAAAGCTAATCTAGATCGTGCCCAGCCATTATGGCTTGTCAGCACCTTTCTTAATGAAAATCAGAATTTTTTGTATGAAAACAACTCATTAGAAAATCACAGGTTAATCGAGATATTACGTAGAATTTCACCTATCTAATTTATTCTAATCATTTAAAGTATTGCTAAAGCTATTTTATGACTTTGACAATGAACATGTTTCTCCTAATCTGCCATTAAGTAATTTTTTCATAATTTAAACCAAATTTTTTAAATAAAGGGACAATATGTACCCTGCCTGTTACCCTTTGCGTGTCTTGGAACGCACGCATCAGCAGTCGCACCAGGTGATGAATGGCACCGTGCTCCCTGAGGGGCGCATGGTTAGCCGGGCACAGTGCCAAGTTACGGATCAAGCCGATCACGGCCTTCACCAGTGGCCAGCGGGAAGGTGGGTGCAGTAGCTTAACGATCACCTGGAAGAAAATGTTAAACATAAATTGAAAGAATTGTTATTAAGTTAATTTTAATTAGAAACAAAGCAAACCACAAATTTTATTTAAAATTAAATAATAAAAAAAATCTATACAATTTAAGATTTGTCTAGTTTCAGATCAGACGCTATCAGATACCTATTGACCAAGAAATCGGGTTTTTAAAATTAATATTACATTTAATGTTAAATATTATTTAATAGATAAATTAATGTGTAATTCATACAAAAAAAAGGTTCATGTTTGAATTTCACCACTTTTTTATTTAATTTCAATTCAAATACAATGTTATGCTCCACAAACAAAAAATGACTTATTAAACAATGCAGATAATATAATACATTATTTAAAAATATTCAAACTATTGTTCGCAGATACAAAACATCTTGATGGTTTGTGAATAAACTCAAACGATAAACCAATCTTTTAACATTTGACTTATTGCAATATCAATATACTGGTCCCTATATTTCATAGATAATATTGAGAAATCAATGTGAGTGGAATAAGCATGAAAAAGGTTGTGGGGTATAACGTTATATCAAATACCGCCAAGTATATAAAAGATGGTGGTCCATTAGTTATCTCGTGGCTTCATATTCTCTTTAACCTTTGTTTGGAATAGAGCCATATCACGAAGGAAAGATCATGGAGAAGGGCCGTGCCTCTCTGCAAAGGCAAAGGGTCTCTGGAGAGATTCAAGCCGACAAATAATCCATGCGACATTAGATCCAACGACATAATGGCCATAAATAAAATTTCAAAATTATTTTTTTAAGAAAGAGCCTTCAAGAAATTGATGAATCGAGGGGTGACTGAAATAAGCATATAACCTTTCGCAGATTAATAAAAGTAAGTAACCAATCAAAACAAATCCGATGTGATAAAGTTTACAGTGAGAAAGTGGAATTCTTTAGATTAACAATGAACATAATAATTATACAAAAAACATATACGACACTAAAACAAAATAAAACTTTATACTTTGTTAAACATGTATCTATAATTTACGTGATTTAATCATACGAAAGAATGATAAGAGAAAGTTAAAGATATCATCTCGGTACAGGATAAATCGTCAATTTATATCCGCAATCGTATTCCTGTATGAAGGAAGTACTGGATATGTAAGAATGAATGGATTATTCGCACCATGATTTGAAATTATGCGTAATGTTACCATGGCTTATCAACTAGTACATGGATAATTGTGAATGAACTGGAATGAATAAATGTAGGATTAAAAATGCATGATTTTATTGTATTCAGATTGATGAGCTATATTAATATGGATAGGCGAGAGTTGTGCGTAAGCTGTAAAGTATGTGGCGCATCTATACTCTCTATCTATCTCCACTGAGGAATGGTGTGACAGTAAGTTGTTAGTTACAAAAATTACCTGCAGTCCGTAATTGATGCGCACACCATTTTGTGCCATTTCTGATTCAACATGGCGTGAAGTGAGGTGCCGCAGAGCACACACGGCCGGCTCAGTGATCTCCTCACGGTCACCGGCATTCACAATGGTGCGTACCAGAGCATCAACACCTCCAACCTAAAGATATTAATATATTTTTAAAACAATTTAGTAAAAATTAATAATAGTTATTACAAACAAATGTTCAAACAGTAAAAGATTGCTCTCAACAATAAACTTCAAAACTAGCAAGAATTGAGTGGAAGAAAATAGCTCTGATGAAGGTTGCGCATTGGCATTGTTGTTTAAATCCAATAATAGCATGACACTGATGGTAGTATATTGAGGACATTTTTTAACCCTTCCCAAACCATGCAGTAACACCGGTCTACCGCTCTAATTAATCCTGTAATATTTCGATAAATACAAGCAACATGACATTCATATTTTAGTTAAATTGAAGGAAAATATTTACACTTAGAAATGACTAGTGAAAAGTCAAGTATGTAAGGCGAATTCTACAAAAATAATTATCTTTCAATTCAATCCGTTGTAAAATTAATACATTGACAAAATTACCATTTGTGTCAAGACAGAAAGAAATCACATATTAATTTCACAGTGAAAAGAATAACAAACATACAAGTATAATGGTGTTTCGTTCTCACTAATTAAAGAAAGATAAAAAGGAAGGTTGTATTACATAATGCAACCTCCTATACAGAATGCTCTGAATTATAATATTAAATATATTTTTTATATTTAATGCTTAATATTTATAGTAAATTTATGACATTAACCATTTTTTTCAAAAGCATTTTTCACATTTCAAAGAACTCTAACTTCTTACGGTAACACGAGTTGACAGCATGGCTACACACGAGTATATTACGGTATTGTAAAGGTTAATGAAATAAATAAAATAAGTGACAAAGTATAAGACATAATTATTGCAAAGAAAATACATATAATGAATGTACATATGAATTTGTATGTTCTGAATAATTGAAAAATAACGGGACTGCAAAAAAAAAAAAATGATGTGAAAATGTGACAATTTTGAAATTTAACATTTTTAAAATTCGTGAATTGAATTAAAATAGTGAAAACATTTACCAACCAATGTTAGAAACTGAAATGGGACTGCAAATTTTTTATTTATTGGTAGTAGAACATTATTTGTGGGTACTCAATTTCAAGGTTTTAACACACAGAATATATTACACAACATTATTTTTAGCTATCTTTTCACTTCTGTACAATCATGTTTAATACACCCATGGCAGTAAAGGCATTGGGATGCATGGGGCGCACTGATATGTCGAGGAAACTGGGCTGTGAAAACTAACCTGGCAAACTGTAACCTTGTTGCGTTGATTGTTACATGTTAGATTGGACAGGATTCCAGCGGCACATGTGACAATGTTCACATCAGTAGAAGCCAACACTTGCACCAGGCTCTGTAATAAACCTTCCAAACCGTCCACCTAATTGGAAGACCAAATATATACATTTTAATACCGTATTGGGCCGACTATAGGGCGACCCTGATTATAGGGTGATCTATTTTTTAATCTGCTTTTTGGAGAAAAAAAACATTTTCCTCACCATTATAATAATATGAAAAAAAAAGTTAAACGAAAAATATTTATTAAAACAATGTACCCAGATCAGTCAGATTCACATATGGCTATAGCATCTTCAGCATCAGTCTCATCTTCAGTGATATTATCGTCTTCGGAATCCTCAATCATATTTTCCCATAAAATATCATCTCCAGTACCGTCCATTTTATTGAATATGTAACATTTCTTGAATCCATTGTTGATAGTCTCATTGGAAATTTGATTCCAGGCCTGCAGAATCCACTCACACAGATTGGTGACAGATGGATTTTTTATTTTTCCAGTAGGTGTAAGGGCATGATCAGTGGATATCATCAACCAGTTCGAGTATTGTTTTTTCGAGTTATCTTTAAATGACTTATTTACAACTACATTCAAAACTTGTAATCGCGAAGTCATTCCACCAGGAATGATCACCAAATCTGTTTAGAGTTTTCTAATTTCATTTTTCACAAGCTCCATCAAGCACAGGCTATGTATAAACAATACCGCATTTGAAAGCTATAAATAATTTTGCTAATTGCAAGTAGTGAATTTATTGTTACCCACTATGTTTGTGCTTTGAATATAAGACGACCCCCTATTTTTATTCTTAATGAGATTATTATATGTATTAGTTTACAAATTAATTGAAAGAATATGACACACATGTCTGAAAAAATGTCATTTACGAACATAAAAATACTCAGGAACTGGGATGTAACAAAGTTAGTAGTTTAATTGAAACTAAGTTATTATATTATGATAATATATAATATTGTAACCAAATCAAAACACTAAATTTATCATTGTTACATATTTAGCTTACAAAAACCACATCCACCCTGTTTGCCCGATTTTGATACTCGTGTAAAAACAGTTAGTAGTCAGCAAGAAAATAATTTTTCTACCACTGCCGTCTGTATGACGCATAAGAAATTTAGATAAATAAGAAAAACATAATTATGTTTATACCTTAGTTCCAGCATCAGACAAGTTACGAAGGGTCCAGAGACAGTTTTGCACCAGACGCCCGCTGGGATTACCGAGGTGCATAGCCAATGCTTGCATACCACCAGCCTCAACGATGGCTGGCTTGTTAGAAGAGCAGACAGAGAGAACCTGTAAAGAGGGAAAAAATTTATGATGAAATTTATTTGGTCCAGGAATTCTATTTCTAAGGAATTCCATTCATGACAGAAATTTAAAGAAATTTATGGATTAGTTTTCAACAATAACTGCATAGAATACACATCATTAAACTTATTTATCAAATATGATAGAAGAATGAATTAATTACAAATTCAATAGAAACACACAAAACAAAATGGGTTGCGCAAAACCCACCAAATGAAAACATTGAAATGGTTACGAAAAAGTGATTCATGATAACATTGCAATATAGTAAAACCTCGTTAATTTAAAATTCAAGGAACCAAATTTTTTTTATGCGAAACTACGTTAACTCGAAATTCAAGAGATCAACAAAAAATTAATTGCACGGAACTCATCGAGTCAATCAAATTTATAGATTCGGAATTCACAAAATTAGTAAAAAATCGTAAACAATGGCGTCAATTTTGTTAAAAATATATATATTTTCACAAATTTCGAGGAAACAACTCGAAAACGTTATATTAATAGTCAATTTTGTTAAAATAAAAAACATATTTTCGCATATTCCGAGGAAACATCTCAAAAACGCTGTATTGGTACGGTTGATTAGTCGGTGCCGGGTTTCATATTCAAGGATTCCCTTGCTGTTCCCACTTAGTTGTAGGTTTTCAGTGTCTCTGCCTCTCATGCACTTTTTAGTGGGAGAATAGTCCAATTTGAGAGGAACACTCCTTCCCACACATCTCAGATACAAAGTGGTCCTAACCGCTGACCGGTTCCGTCGTCACATAAAAATAAATATAGAACCAAAAAATTGTGTTTGATTTATTGTGTTGATTTCGCTACACTCTCCAGACGTACTCCTTCCACTCTGATGTCAGGTGGATCCAGTGTCACGTTATGTTCAACAAGTCCATTTTAATAAAACATAGTTTTGAGATACTTTAAACACCGGAATTATAAGAAATTTTATGCCAGTATACAAGAATCGGTAAAGTTAAGTAGTGAAAATAATCACATTAATCTTACCTAACATTGTATATTACCTCATATAAAATTTTAACTTTACTCACTTTTTATTTATTTACATAAACTACTATACCGGAAAAGCATTGTCTGCTATAATACTAGTATAACAGGTCGGGCAACAAATAAAATTTTATTTTGCTGCCAAGATACTCAGCAACAATGCTTACTATGTATAAAGTAAGCATGACATAAATAAATAATTATTATTATTAAGTAATTGTAAGCACAAAGTACTATTAGTTTAATATGTACCTATGTATAATGGGACAAAATAAAGACGACGACGTGATCTTTCAAATATGATATTACTAAATAATACCATTTTAATTTTTAATAGATACCTATATTTTTATATCGTAATAATAAATTTTAATAAATAAATCTGAGAAATTGGTGAATTTTCCTATCGACGAATTGCATGTCTGTGAAATTTCCAGAAAGGGACTTTTCAAATATCCTAATAACGATCTACATGAGTGGGCTCAAACACGCGGTGTGTTGGCAAGTACCACAGCACACAAAAGAGACAAGCGGGCACGGGAAAAAAGCTGCGCCCACTGTAAATTTTTATAAATTAAAAAATATTTTGAATTATATAACATAAAAATATATTGATTCATAGTGCAAGGGTCCCAAAATTATCTCGCACAATGAATTACCGGGGTTAATCAACTATAAAATTGATATATCGTCAGTGTAAGTCCAATACTGCAGAAGAACCATTTGTCAAAATGTTCAAGAGGGATAAAAAAAGGGCTTAATTCTTTAGTGGGGATAGTTTATTCGCGGTATTGACTTTAGCCGAGTGCAAGCAGTCTATCGGTCAAATTCAAAATTTGAAAGCGCCAATCACCGCGGTGTGTGCTTTTAACTGAAAGCGCCAAAAAAATGTATTTTGAAATTATTGGCTCATACGCGGTATTGAATTGGGATGAATTGAATGTGAAAGAAAAATTTTGAATTATGTCAAATTAAGAATTAGGAACGGGGTTTTACCGTATTGATAAACAAATCATATACTGATCTTGTTATATATGTACCTGGTTATAATAAATAAAAAAAGCAAAACTTTTGCATTCTATAAAAATTAGCACAATGATTTAAAAATAATCGTGAATTTCAAAAGGAAGCACACAAATGACTAATTAATGAAAATTATTATACTTTTAAAATCAGCAATATTAACTTTGTGGTTAAAATTCATATTTTTATTTATTATCTTTGTTTTATTAACCACTTAATTGAGTTTAAATACATCTACCGATTTCGAAAAATACCATTTTCATACCATACTGATCGGTTATGACATCCTGAAGAAAATGGTATTTTTCAAAACCGGTAGATGTATTTAAATTCAATTAAGTGGTTAATAAAACTAATAATAAATAAAAATATGAATTTTAACCACAAATTTAATATTGCTAATTTTAAAAGTATAATAATTAATTCTTTTACAGTATCAAGTAAACATAAAAGTGCATTATTTTTTACGTAAATATTGCTAGAGTGAAAGGTATCAATAGTAAAATGAAAAGGACAAGTATATAATTGTTGGTTCTCTTAAATTCCTAGCTATCAGAAAATAGCCATTTCTTCAACATTCATAATACATATGTGTTGCCATTTGAAGTTATCAAGCGAAAATGAAATAATTTGTTAAAGTTCTCACCTAAGAATTGTTATGTTTATGATAAAAACCATTATTTGTGTCGATAAACATGATTATAAAATATTAAAATTTTGCCCCGATTTATAAGGAAAAATTGATGTAAATTCATACTGATAAATAATTTTGATAACTTTTGAAGCAACTGTATTTGTGAAGAGAAAAAACTATTTATGCTAATATGCATTATATTATATAATATTCATACTCCGGTTGTAATAAAAAAAACTGTTTTTTTTAAAAATATTTATTTATTTTAATATATTACATATATATATTTAATATTAAAATATAAATGAAAATATGACAAAAGTACATATTATTATTCACTGTTAAATAATTAGTTGTTCATAAAGCATATTATCGTTCTTCAGAATTTTGTTGTTTTTTTCTTTACACGTATTCAAAACAAAATTTGATGCACACCCACACACATTACACTTTAAACTGAATTTAGAAATAAAACCTTACATTCTTTCACATATTCAATATTCGTTCCTGTGCACCCAAACATCGATTTGTGGGAGTAAATTTGATTAATTTGAGAAAAGAATTGGTGTATGTCGACCCCTTTTTTGCCATCCAATTTAGGAAGTTCACATGAGTCCACACATTAAATGCTCAGTTCGGGAACATCCTGAAAATAATTTATAATATTATTATTATTGTTATTAGTATTTAGTTATCAGTATTTTTATGTCTAAATGTCAATAACAAATACATTTGTATCAATCAGACAGGTCTGTCATGTATTATTCTTTTGATAAAATTATTTATCTTTAAGGATATGTATTTCCAATAGAAAATAATTTATCTGCACTACATAATATATGCATATTGAACTATGTAATTTATATTGTTAAATCAAATAGATAATTGTTATAGGAATGGTAAAAATTATCAACTTACGTTGCGATTTATTTTCCAAGAAGTTTATGAACATTTAAAATGTTGGAACATTTCCTAGAGCGTACCAATGGATACTTTTTGACCTTAGGCATCTTGAGTCACAGGAGGCAGTAATTTCAGAACAATAATGTATATAATAATATATTATTGACTTTTAATGGGAACAAAAAAATCACAGTTTCGCCAATTTCATGCCAACATTGCAATACAACATTGTCATCTTAAAACATGACAAAGTTACAAATGGTGACATGAAGATTGACATATGTTTAATATTTCAATGTCAAAATTATAATCTGTTTTCGTATAAAAATAGCTAAAAATCATACAATTTACAAAAATAAGCAATTGGTACCGAGAATAAGTATAATATATATGTATGTAGTAAAAATTTGTATTAAAATGTGTTTTATAGGCAAATTTAATTCAAATCTATCAGAGCGCAGATTTCACGACCACCGTAGCCGTGTTAAACGGCATACTAACACTGCGAGAGCTACTTAATAATATTGTATTTCAAAAGACTGGAAATATATTATTTAAAAAATGATTATTGTGTTTCTGATATTAAACTTAGTTTTAAATAGTAGTTGAAGCCTCAAAGCATGTGAGTAAATATAATATATTATTTAAAAACGTTTGTTTTTACTAAAAAAAAGTATTTTAAAAATGTCATTTTTTTTAAATATACTGCAAATTGAATGGTTTATAACTATTAATTTTTAACATTTTGTTAATATGGTTTCCTACAGATTTGTCTCCGTAATCTTGGCTAGAAGATTATAAGAAAATATATTTCATTTATGCATTAATTTAGTGTATTAACTCATTTCGTAGCACGCGGTAAATGCATCTAATGGTCGCGGTCATTCTTATAATGTCTGTATCATCTTAATTATGGCAAATAACATTCTGTTTATAAGTTTTATAATAATGTCAAGGTACAATCTAAGTAATGGTTGAAAAAAAAGTTCAGTTTAGTTTTGATATAAATAAATAATAAAAACCCACATTTTTGTAAAAAACGCTAAAATTTGAATTATTATTGCAAGTCGCGCCCTTAATCAACCCCTTTAATACAAAAAAACCCCGGTAACTCGCAGTAATAATAATTTTCAGGCTCAATCATCAATAAATTTTTACATCACGTAATTCTAAAATTTTATGTTATAAAAAAATAACAATACACATTTTTAAAATTGTTTTTTGCCTATAATAACTGTGTTTGTTGTGTTAATAATCTTCATTTTCCTAATATGACATTATTGTTAACTTATCTTATTATTTCACGTGAAATTTTTCAAGTGATCCCGAAACACCGGCAGTAGTATGCGCTCATTTGATGTGGTGGTAAAATTTGTATTGCGGAAGTCTCAAAAAATGAGACAAAAAAAAAACAAGCCAAAACATGCCTGACAATTAAAAAATGTTAAAATTTTTTCCTATTATCTTTATATATATCTTATAGTTATTGTGTATTTTGTTTAATTTCCCGAGAACATTTTAAAGTAGGATATTTACTTATTATGAGAAATAGATCTAATATCCACCCTAATTAGTTTCAGTAGTACAAATGTATAATAAATTACATCAGAATTTTGTATTAGTATAATAAATACTGCGTTTTTGAGATACTTTCACAAAATTAGCATCTTTTTTCATGACTTTTTACGCAATAGCACCGAAATTTGTAAAATAAAAATTTTTTTTGGTCCTTTGAACTTGGAAATAACATAGTTCTACTGTATTATGTATTGTTTTGAGGAATACTTGCACATTAGCATTCTTAATTATATTGCACTTCCTCATCTTTTAGTTATGACTTTTAACTATTGCTATTGGATCTGTGCATGTACATGATAAGAGAAGAAATATGTAAATGCCATTTGCCAGTAAGAAAAAATTCAACATATTCGCCAAAGTTGCTAATATATCGATCGTGTTTTTAATATCTCTAGGTTAAGATTACTCAAATCCTTTCACTTTCATATATTCAATAACAGTACGTAAATATATATTCAATTTGAAATGAAGTGTACATTGTCTTTACTAAGAGTAAGAAAAAAATACATTTGCGAAATCGTATGAATTTTTACAACTGACAAGTATATTGACCATCTGTCATCTTGTGTCGCACTTTATTTTCTTATCTATGGTCGCACTGTTAAATGGCAGCAAATAACAACAAACAATCATTGATAGCCGATTGCTTTCCTGCTTAGTATTCATAGTTGAACAAGCTGCATTTTTATAAATATTGTTTTAGGGAATAATTAATAATTATGGATCAGCATTTCTGTAAACATTGTTGTCATTTATTGCATTTTAGGGGCATTGGTACAGTAAAACCCCGTTTATTCGAAGAACGTTTATTAAAAATTCGCCGCAAGTCGAAGCTTTAGTTCAGAATGTGGTCCCTCTGGAAAGTTTTCATACTAAATTGTACTTATAAATCGAATATCGTTATTCGAAGCTATTTTTGGACCCTATCAGATGAATTTGTCAATCTATTTTTCACCTAATTCGTTTTTTTTTTGTCAGATGTCAGCAATCTGGAAAATACGCATGTGCTACGCGATGTGCCTGTCCAAAGTACAAGCCATCAAAATGGGTAGTTCCGCCCCTATACCGATTCACAATGCATAAAGTTAATTCTCATTGTTTGTTTTCTCACTCACTCTCAGTATACTAGAAAAGATGACAAATATATCTTGTGCGTCCTCGATTTGAAATATTAATTTTTTACCGCGACGCTTTAACTTAAGGTCACATGCTTTGTTCTCTCACTCGTTTTCTCTACATTAGAAAAAGATAGCAAATATTATCTTTGCGCTCTTATAGGTAACGTAGTTCTCTAGTTCTCCCAGCTGCTAGTTGCGATGTCAGTGCTTGCCGATCTTCTGTTCCGTATTATTATTTTTGTTTACGTAGCGTTTGTATATTATGATGTACAAACGTTAGTACGCGGTGAGTTCCTAAACTTTTTCGTGTTTTATCAATATTTAATTTGTATTAATTTTAATCCAGACACATTTCTTTCTCTTTCTATTTAAGTTTAGTTCAAGCATATTAAAGAATGTGTAGTTAGCGTTCTCAGATTTTCTCGTATCTTGTTAATTATTTTATTGCCATTGTTTTATATGTAAAGAGCATTAATTGTTTTTTCTCTTATATTTATGTGTTAGACATTTTGAAAAAAATTCGCGAATGCGTGGTTTGCATTCCTTAGACTTTTCCGTATTTCATCAAATTTAAATTAAAACATTTTTATAATTTTGACTGATAATTTTATATTCTCGGTAATAGCATTAATGCGAAACCCGTACAAAATGCCGACAGTTGCTAAAAATCAAATTAATACAAGAGATTGACACAAAATATTATCCAAAACAAAGTTAACAGAAAAATACGCGAGGTTGTCGACAATATTAAACATGATGACAGAAAGAACTTGAACGTTGAAAGGCGAGTGCCAAATGTCACAGCGACCACCACAAAACAAATGTTTTAAAAGCGCTGGAAATTTTTGTCGCTAATTTCAGCGGAGAAATGGCGGGTTGACAAGTTCGACTATTATGTCGTTATTAAAAATGGCGCGAAAAGAGAGTCCATTATAATAGTGTTTTTAAAAAATAAAAATATTGTGATTTGTTTACACTGTATTTTGACAACTTGTTTGTTAATTTTAAATGTGTGGATATAGGTGTATATAATTACTTCGAGTTGCTATGAAAAAAGTTGTATGTAAAAACGAATCAAATTTTTGAAATTTTTCTATTCATTATCCTAAATCGTTATTCAAACTTTTTTCTTGATTTTCGGTCCCCTCAACTTCGAATAAACGGGATTTTACTGTATTATTTTGGGGAATATCATACATCGGCATTTTCAAAGGTTTCATTGGCTATTTTCATAGGTGTTGGGAGCATTAAAAGGGCATTTTCATAGGTGTTGGGAGCATTAGAAGGGCTTTTTCATAGGTGTTGGGAGCATTAAAAGGGCATCTTCATAGGTGTTGGGAGCATTAAAAAGGTATTTTCATCAGTATTGTTTGGGGGAACAAACGCAAATACAGGTAATTTTTCTGGTTTAATAACAATGAAATTAAAATACCTTCAACACACGAGATGTAGTCCACAAGAGCTTCTCATAATCGTAGGAACGCATAATGCGGACCAGCTCAATAGGTCCTTGAGAGGCCAAGATAATGAGTTTTGATTCTTGGTTTCCATATGCCAATATTTGTAGACAATCTGTCACAATGGCCAGGAACTTCACATTGTTACGCTGCAGCAGGGCGACCATCTTTTGGAGCCCCCCAGCCAGACGAACAGCCATTTTTGAACCATCTTGATGCAGAAGAAGATTGTGAAGGGTGGTGATGGCATAAAAGAGAACCGATTCCACTGGAGAGCTCAGGAGCTTGACCAGAGCGGGAATTCCTCCACTCTTGAAGATGGCGAGAAGACCTTGACGATGGTGAGAGAGGTTGTGCAGGGTGCCGACAGCCCCCTTTGTTGTCTCCAGGTCGTTACTGTTAGAGATGGCTCGGACGAGAGCTGCAACCATCTGAGGGGAGTTCATGATGGCGTGGCGAGAAGCCTCCTTCTTGGACAACTGATGCACCATCATAGCAGCTTGAGACACAACCACTTGATCTTCATCATTCAACAATTTAATCAACTCTGGAATAGCCCTGAAATAACAAAATACGAACATTAGAAACCATAGATGTATATTTTTATTAATATGAATGATGAGGTGATTTATGGCCTACTAGTAACATGCTTGCCTAATAATTAACACAGGATACTGGCACATTAAGTCAGATTATTTAAATTCTGAATGTGGCATTTTGTCATCCTGTTTGGTTTCGGCATTGCCAGCATCAAATTACAAACATTTTGTCTATGGCAAATGCGTAAATGATGGGAAATTGCGGGAATATTTTTATTTGTTATACACGTAACCACTGCTTACGTGGATTTAATGAATGTGGTTTTGTTATAATGCGGGTCCACAATACTTTTTAAAAATTCATAGGTACTGCACTAAAATACGATACTGTGGGCTTCCCCAGACTAATAATCATATGGATACTTTCCCAAACTTCGCTCTTTGAGGCATGGTTGTTTATGTTAGAATAAATATATGTAATCAGCACGATATTTCATCCCAGTCTAGCTTTTAATAAAAATTATATAATATATTTTAATGTTCAACAAGAGTACTTTGAATTACCGACTGACTCACATGACAGGTGGGGCGAATATTAACATGGCCAAATATTGAGGGTCCACCGTATATTTTTTTAATGAAATTAGTGCCTTTGTTCATGATTTTTTGTATTATTTTCACAAATTCCGAATACATTAATTTGACTGACATTTGAAATCGGTTCAACAGTATATTTTTTTTCAGTCCCTTGAATTTTGAGTTTCGCACAATTTAAATTTAAATTTTTTGGTCCCTCGACTTTCGAATTAACGAAGTCTTACTGTTTTATGGTTAAAGAAAATTAATAACATAAAAGTACTTAAGAGTAGAAAAATCCATACCGTGTAGCAAGATCGGCATCATCTTGATAGTTGATTAAATTGACCACAGCATGCTTAAGCATCTGACTGGGTTCGGCCAGGCGCTGGACAGCCGTGGGCTGGGCAGGGTCGAATTGGGTGGATGGAATCTCGATCCCCTCCTCCAGGGTCTCGGGGAACATGGCAGCTCGCACGCGCTGGGAGCGGGTCTGGGAGAGCTGCTGATTCATGTCTAAAGCGTAAAGAAAAATATAAATAATGCAAATTATAAAAATATTTTAAGAGCTTTCAAATTAATAATGATTATCTGATTGCGTGCAAAAATTAAGCAGACTATGAATGGTTGCTCACCATCAACCTGGTCCTGCGTGAACCCTTGCGGGAAGCCTTGATCCAAGTCGAACATGAGCTGGTCCCCCTCCATCTCGTCGTCTTCCTTCCCGGACAGAGAAGGCACCTGTGTGGCTGCCCCAGAGTTAATCCCCGAGTCAGCCAGGTAGGATCCCTGCTGCCAGAGTAGGGTCTGCTCCTTGCTGGAGGCCATTGGGACCTCAGGCCCCGGGTAGTTATTGTGGGACACTGCAAATAATACATTTGTTCAGATATTTAACTCAAAAGGTATTAGAAGACTTGGCATGACCAGGTAAATCAGATACTGGAGAATGGTCCCGTTAAAAGCCTCATTAATCGTCGAGCTTGTATGAGAAGATATATGAATGTGGATAAGGCGAGAATTGTGTCGGGACAGAAGAGTGGCACTCTATCGAAACGGAAATGGCGTGATGGAAAGTTAGTCAGTTGTCCTATCCAACATCATTATTTGAAAACATCATGTAATTAATCTAGAAATATATTTTAGGGATTTGACAATTTTGCAAATTGTTATTATTTTTAAAATATACTTTGTAATATTATGCATTTTTCGTAACAATTCTTTACAGTTAAAAACTGTTTAGACTGAAATAATAAGATTTAATCTACGTAATATAACAATTTTAACTGGTTGAGATAAAACATTAGTTACATATGGACACACAAATATCGTATGACTGCCTTATCTGATATCTAAGTTAACAAGCTTATCTGAGTAGATATTGGCCCTTTAAACATGTATGTCTGGACTGGGTGTATTAATCCAAAATATAATATTAAAAAATGTTTTTAGAATGTGCACTGAAGCATTGCCTTACTCCTTTGAGTGGATGTATGCACATCTTTGGTAAAGTTATTGCATATTTTTATCAATGATACAAATTATGAAAATAGCTTTAGTTTAGCTTTGAAGTCCTCTAAAATAATATTATAAATAGAATATTGATATTCATTACATATTTTTTTAAATTAAGTGAACTTTTGAATGGAATGTTAATCGCAATTCCAGGAACCAGTTGGTGAGTTTTACCTTAATATGACTCATAATATACAATGAAATGATTTCATTGAAAGAAACATTATACTGACTTGTCCTGTTTTGAGACGGCGGCAGCTGATAACTCATGGCTGCTCAGAAAGCTGAATACAGCACCTGAAAAATAGAAAACAAAAATCTGGATAAAACACAAAAAGTTTACGTATAAAACTGGCAACGCAGCATAGATGCATAGAACAAGTGCATCTAGGAAATCAACGAAACAGGTGCAATACTACTAACGTCGAAATTCTTTAGACTAATTATTAATCTAACACAAACGAATTACTCCACGCACTGCTAACTGTAGTAATCTCGACGGCACAATTGTGTTTTCACAACAAAACAGCTTCCATGACAGTCTCGTATGCGTCCATTGACACCACACCCGTAACAAGTCAGATGAGGTATTCAAACACAAAGACTGAACCAAAATCTTAAGTAAAGCCGATATAGCTCACCTCCAGGTAAATTTTATGTGTCTCCGATCAAACTGAAACAATTAATCGATTTCGAAAACGGTATCCACCCGCAACACACCACAGCAATACAGAATGGCGGCGTCGGAACTGCCACTCTAAAAATGCTACATTAACTCCAAATAAATATTAGGTTCTTACTTAAAAAGTTATTGATTTTTTAGTAATTCCCTTCAAATCATCTTCAGATTGGCAAAAAAGTTTTTATTTTCTTTTATAAATGTTGTCTTACATCCATTCAAATATTTTTTCACTCTTTAGATTGCATTTTTGAATATTATTTTTTATCTCAGTTTTTTATAATTTTAATTTTTTTATCTTATTTTAGAGAGAAGAAACTAATGATTAATTTTTTTGAGACGGAAAAATATTTTTAATCGTTTTTGATAGTATAATATATTTTATATTTGAGACATCTTTCGATTTTTATAAGAAACATTACCATATATCTAAATTTAGTACACATAATGGCAAATTAATTTTTTCTACTTCACCTATTTACTAATAGATGTCACTAATGTGATATAAAATCCAATTATTGAAAACCTGAGTTTTTTTATTCTACGCCTCTTTTTTTTAAAGTATTTAATGTACTTAAGTTCACAGTAGGTCCTCATCTTATAATTATTACGCTACGTTAATCGTATTGTCCGTATTTCAATACATTGGCTATGGTTTCTAAAATTGTTTATTCTAATTGCAAATAGAGCGATTTTCTATTGTTCAGCAAACACGTGAAATATTTTTTTACTATTTAGAATATTGATAGATTCGATGTCAACCGATGGATTATTTATATATTGACTAATTGAAAGTTCAAAGGCAATGAATAATTTATTTACAAGCCTGACAAATAAATTGATTATCGAGGGATTGGAGCAGGTCGATATAATACGAGTTCAAAGTGAATATTTAAGTATTGTTTAACTTGTGTTATAATGTCAGAAAGAAATTTAGAGATCAAAATCAAGGATTCTCAACCTATTATAACATTAACGCCAGAAAATGATTCAGAGATCGATCTCAAGGATCCAAAAACTATTAGAAGGCTAGAAAAATGTATTGAAGAACACTATGAAAAGTATTTGATCTACACTTATGAAAAATCAGTAGCTCAGAGAGCTTATCCTAAAAGATATGGGGCAGTTATAAGCATTGATTGTTCATTGACCGGTTCTTATATTGTGACTTCACATACCACAGGAATTATTCAAGTAAGTTTGGTGAAAGTTCTAATATCGTTCTATTCCACCGCTGATCGGCACCAAAAATGATGTAACTTTGTGTGCGTGAAAAGCGATTTACTACTATAAGATTACAGATATTTAATCACAAATATATTTATTTTTAATGGTATGTTTTATGAGAGATAGAGAGAGAGAGAGAGAGAGAGAGAGAGAGAGAGAGAGAGAGAGAGAGAGAGAGAGAGAGAGAGAGAGAGAGAGAGAGAGAGAGAGAGAGAGAGAGAGAGAGAGAGAGAGAGAGAGAGAGAGATTTTTTCCTGTTGGAATAATACAGATATGTACAATTCAATACAATGCAGAAAATCAAATCGATCATAAACATGTCAAAGAATGACGTCGCAACATTTTAGAACAAAACAAAATATGTACGCTATGAATCAGCAAATCTCTTAAAGCGGTTCGTTTCCCAAGTAGAACTCGCAAAACTGGCGGAACCCAAAAAGGGTCATGCATATTGAACTGCGCATAGATAGACTACTGATAGATTACACATTTCTATTCGTTCAACTGCACGAGAAGAACTAATCAATTTAAATTTTTATAAATTTTGTAAATATGTATTTAAGATATTTATTTCACCGCGTATTTTGCGGCGACAGTGCTCAACGTGTCAATTTTTCAAAATACGGCCGCGTATTATGCGTTCATGTGATTGGCTTCGTCCGTTATACACCGCATAAGAGGTCTCCCGATTTTTTTTTTAAACGGTATCCATATGTATATATATATACCTGTAATGGCCTACGTTGACAAACGAGAAAGCTGAATCTAGACCGTTGTACCTAGACGCTAAAAAGGAACAATCACGGAAAGATAAAATACGAGTAGCCCTGCATTTGAGGGTAAAGGTTTTTTTAAATTTTGAGTTTCATACATTCTAGATATTTTTTTATATTAATATTATAAAATACCATACATTTTAAAATTATCAGTAGGATATATATATATTTCAATTAAAATTTATTTCTTCCCTAAGAGAGTAAGACTCTTGTATAGAGAAGTAGTATATACGAGATAATTCATGTTTCAGTCAGTCTGTGTATATATTTTTTACTTCATAAATAAATTGATAGTAATCTGTAATTGTTCTAATTGTAATGGGAAGATTGTTATAAAATTTAATGCCTTGATAAATGTAATGATTTTGGGTTGCGGTATATTTTAGTTATGGAATATCAATTTGGTTTCTAAATCTTGTAGATCGGAATTCGCTTCCAAAGTTTAATTGATTTTTAATTTTGAAAATTTGGATTACTGATTTTTTTTGTGTATGTCTATTATTTTTGATACTTTGAAATTTATGAAAAGTTGTATGTATACTTGGATAGTCTTTTTTTTAGAATAATTTTAATTACCATTTTTTGAATGATTTATAATTGTGACATTAAAGTTTTATATGCTCCTCCTCATCCAATAATACCGTATTGCAAATGTGACTGTACAAACGCGTAATATATTATTTTCAGATTTGTAAGTAATAAGATGTTCCTGAGTCTTAAAAATATGTAAGCAGATTTCCTTATTTTGTTTGTAAGATTGGTAATATGTTCTTTCAATTTTAGTTTGTTATCTATTATGATTCCTAGGTACTTGATACAGACTTTTTCTTCAATTGATGAACACTGGTTACAAGAGTCTTCTTGAGTACAAGCTTCGGTATGAATTTTAATATTAATTTCAGTGTTATCTCTCTGTTGAATAGCAAATCGTAGAAAGTATATTTTATCTGTATTAATTGATAGTAAGTTATCATCCGTCCACTTTTTTATGGTATTAACATCCTCATTTGCAGATATATTAGCGCCAGTCCAAGTTTATTAGTACTGCATCGTCTGCATAAGATATTATTTTACCATGTAATTTGAGTTTAAATATATCATTAGAGTAAATAACAATGGTCCAAGTACTGTACCTTGTGGTATGCCAAAATCAGTGTTTTCAAATGTGCTATTGTGTCAATTTATTTATATATTTTGTATGTATGTATCGATATTGTTAAAATGTATGGAGTTCACGCGATTTTTTAATTGGATACATAATGATAAATGGCTCTACTTACGATCGTGCAGCAACCACTAAATGTAACTCCCACCATTTTATAAAACTAAGAAACATTTTTCTTTTGTATGAATTTGGATTTAAACAAAAGTATTTGGGTGAAATGGAAATGGGTTTCTGGTGCTTGTGTATATTTGTATGGATGTTTTATACAAATAATAAAATCTTTACGAATCTGTATACAATTACAAATCTAAAGTTGCTACGTTTACATGGTGACAGTAACGGACGTCCAGAGTCTCGGTGAAAAATAAATACTTACTTACTTACTTACCATCACGCCGTTTTCCCGCGGGGGTAGGCAGAGAGAATAGAGCGCCACACTCTACTGTCCTGACACCCAATTATCGCCTCATCCACATTCATACATCTTCTCATACAAGCTCGCCGATTGTTGAGGCTTCTAACAGAACCATCCTCCATTAACTGGTTTACCTGGTCGTGCCAAGTCTTCCGCGGACGTCTTCTATTTCTGGTGCCATTAACACTTGCGTCATATATCTTTCTTACCATTCTCTCCTCATTCATCCGTTCCATATAACCAAGCCATCTAAGTGATCTTTTCTTAATCTTACTCATTATATTAACATCAGCTTTACATTCCTTCATTCTTTACTCTGTCATAAATAGATTTGCCACATATACGCCTAAGTGATCTCATTTCCACTGCATTCGGTCTACTTTCATTTCTTTTCTGCTAGCTCCAGGCCTCACTTCCATACATCAGTGTCGGCACCAGGATTCCATTGTGCACCGCTAGTGTTGCCTCGGTTGACAAAGTCCCGTTAGATATAATCCCATTCAAAGCACCGTTCACTTTATTTCCTGCAGTCACCATCATAATATATTTTTTTACAAAGTTATAAATGTGAACCAAAATATTGGCGTAATTTCAATTGATGTTTCTGTTCAGGTTTTTATTTTTATTTTGGTTTCTATGAGAAGATATCACTATACATGATTTAAAAAAATTATATTATAATAAATATTGGTAGATTAAACTATTCAAATAGTAGTTGATCAACGTGTAACAGAATTTTATTACGAAATAATAATTAATAATGCACAATATTCTAACTTTTTAAAACTGAAAACATATTTTTGTTATGAATTTCAGAACACAGTTCTGTGGTATTTTTTTAACACGAATTAAACGTATCAATTTAAAAGATATATAGAAAAATATATAGGAAACAGTTTGGGTTCGAATCCTGGTAGCAAGTAAATATTTTTTCGATAAATAGATTTTTTCTGTATATCTTTCTAATTGATTAATTTATGTTAAAAATATTTTTCAAGCCAAGCAAAGCACTTGTACCACGAAAAATAAGCATAACATGCTGGTCTCCCGGGTCGACGATGGATTCATTGACACCTTGATTCTCTGAATGGACCGTCTTACAGCATGACTAAATAAACACGAATTTTTTTTAGTACATTTTTCAAAATGCTTCATTCTCCAATATTCAATCTCTTTGTAGTGTAGTCGATACAACTAACCTTTTAAATGCTATGAGCGCGTTAACACGCCAAACTTTGTATGCCACGCTAAGCTATAAGCGTGTTAACGCGCATTTTTGGACCTTGTAAACCTGCAGGGATTAAAGTCATATTTTTAAATCATTTTGCCATCTGTGAACGACAGGTCCCAGCTTTTAATAGATAAGTCAAGACCCTTAAAGCCTAGTCTTACCATATGTGGTGTCTTCAATTTCAAATAAAATCTGCAGTTAAAAGATTAAGGAATGGATAGCTGAGATGATTTGGGGAAACGGAACAGCGAGTGAGCAGAGGATGGAAAAAAATGTATGAAGCAAGTTGTTTACGCACCTTTGTTCCTTCGATAGGCACCCCTGGTATTTCTTCTTGTTGATATTGGTCATTTTTATGTGTGTGAATATTGCCGCTATCGGAGATCGGAAAAGCGCGGTCAAAAGACCAGCGGAGCACAATCGTATTCAGTACATCGTCCGGTAAGGAGCTCTCAATAATCCGAGCGACGGGATTGCGCATTTCGGTCGGTTGAAAATCTATCCATTGAGAAGAAGAACAACAACATCGGACCAGCTACGACGCCAGAAAACCAGCACTGTCAATCAAAGGTTAGTAGTAATGTTTATATTGCACATATTACCTTATTATTAATAGGAAATCCGGGAACAGCAGCTGCCGAAGGCATTCATGGGAACACGTGTGTTGAAGGAATGGTGATGAAAAATTATGAATTGATGTATGTATCGACATTGTGGAGCAGGTATGTTGGTTAATCAAAGGGATAAGCTGATGTGTGAGGGATTAGTGCCCATTCGTTTGAAGATGATCGCGGAGTGTGTGCGGCCAGAAAAGGTTGGAGAACAAAATACATAACAACTTGGGGTTGGCGCAAGTTTATTGTTGAGCACAGTTATAGATTCGAGATATACAATATCTGGAAGGCGGCAGCGAGAAGAGTGGCATTCAAGAGTCGCCTCCAGGACGGCTGCTGATCGCATGTTATTGTCGCATGGTTTTGCGGCTGTTAGGAGCTCTGATTTTACGCACTTGTAAAGGTGCGTTATCGTCGACGGTGATGATAGCTGTAGAGGTGATAGATCTCCACAAAGGCATCAGGAACAGAAGGCGCCTGCAAAAGACCTGGCGTGATAAACCAGATATTGAAGGATGATCCCGTTACAATCTTAAACAATAGGGGAGCGTGCCTGAGAAGATGTTTGACAGCGAGCGACGCCAGAGTGGCCAGAATAGAAGACTGGCGTTCCTGGCATTAATATTAACTCTGTTAAATTACCTAGATATCTCTGTATCTCTGTAATTTAATTAAATCCGACAGAGGTCAAATACATTTTTTTGCTTCACAACTTTCTTACAACTTTCAACTCATTAATATTAAATATCCGACAAATTTAGTGGGAAGACGCTGCGAGAAGCCATAATATTTATTAGCCCTAGTAACCTTCAGTAAAAGCCTAAAACGTGGAAACCTCGAATTTTAGCAAGCAGATGCTTATCGAAAATAATATGTATTTACTTGTATTTGAGAATCATCTTATGACCCGTGACTCCACGGAATGAGACATGACATGACGTACATGGCACTGAGATAAATCTTAGTGCCATGTGCGCGTGTTGAGATTTTGATCTGCAGATAAATTCAGAAGTTGGTAGGAGGAGACAAAACCTTTAACCCGTGCACGGTGTTCGATTTGTCAGCGAGTTTCGACACATGCGCACAGATGTCACTTGCAACCATTGATACTACTACAAGGGTTTATTTTGTAAAAGTTAAATAGACAAAGGCATTTAACACTTGTTCTACTCGTTTAATTTACTTGAGTTGCATTATCAATCTAACAATTTAACTCAACAATTTGTATTTATAACTATGTATAATGAAGGACAGCTATACAATTTTATTTACATGAGATGAAAAGGGATAACACTATTCATTGGAATTCAAGTAAATTAAACGAGTAGAATAAAAAAACAAGTGTTTTATTTTCATATATGTGTTTATGGAATTCTACGAACTTATCTCGAAAACAGGAAAACAGTAAAAAATACACTTTTATTCTGTTTTAACTGCTGAGGGGTAGATTCAAAGTCACCCAATCGACGAACGAAATATCAATAGTCAATAAACTGACTTTTGATGTTTGACGTACAACAAGCGTGAAGTGAGACGGTGAATCTCTGAGATATGTCTACGAAAACTGAGAATTGTCTCCAAATAATCTCATGGGAGCATAATCCTTGGCTAGAGTCGAGTCATACAAATCTCATCCGGACCATTACGGTACATGTTCCCAGATGAGACCTCGATCTCTCATCTCAGAGAATTGTCGAAAAGAGAGATTCTACTCTGCTTGCAAAATATAATACAAGCGTCTCGTTTCGCTAAACTCTATACTGTCCTGTACGCGCTCTCGAAACGAGTTTCCGACACAGCTATCATGCGTATATACGCGCCATCTAAGACAGCAACTGGAATTCTGGTCGTGCATATTATTTAAATTGAATCAGCTGGCGGGCTGCCATTTTGTGACAGACATGTTCGATGTTGCGATATTATAGAAATGATGAGAACTTTTCGAATGAAAGACCTTTTCAGTATTCACATGGTAAATTTATTTGGAAATTTGATGTAATTTTTTCGGAATATCTGTTTTGATTGTGTAATGTTAATTTATACTTCTGCTACACTAAAAACAAACAAACTACTAATCATGAAAATAATCTCTTTTCATTGTTCAACTGCCGATAAAAATAATTATATGCCTACAAGGTAATTAAAATTCATTAATTCAATTATGCAATTAATACAATTATGTAATCTTTTCTTCTCTTTTTGTATTATTTATTTTTTAGAACTTTATTTTTGCTTGTCTATTCAAAAATACTACTGTAGTATCAGTATTTGAACATTAAAAAAAATAGTTTCTTGGTTTTGAAAATGTACAAGTTTAAGAGCAATGTGATGTGCTTATGTGGTTTCACTCACCTAGACCGCCAAGTTAGTAATATTTTCATAACATAAGTTTGCAAATAGTAAGAATATTGATGCAGCATGTGTTTCACGCACATATACATGTTCATTCAATAGAGGACAATAAAATATTAAAAAAAATAATAATCCTCTAAGATTTCTAGAAACTTACAGGACCTTATATACAGGTATTACATGTGGCCAAGATTTCGATTTCGATTACTTGCGCACCAAAAAATTGCATACTTTACATATATGTTCAGGTTTTTATCTGAACTGTATAGGGCCGGTTGTATGGTCAGTGATAAATATTTACTATAGTAAAAAAGTTACTTTAGTAAAAATTGTCATTGACGAACACGACGATGAATCATTCAATATTCCACTATTTTAGTAACGAAAGTTCGTCATATGATAATCTTACAGTTGAATTTATATTAGCGCATAGACCGAAGTATAACATTTTACGTATTGTCAATGGTGAATATTTAAAATATTAATTAAATGTATTAATTATAAAGAAATTTATATAAAATAAATTCTATCGAAAAATATTGTTGTTACCCTAACGGGATTCGAACATGGATCTCTTTTCCAATCCGGGGAAGGTGCATTACCAACTATGCTACGGCGACAGTATTTTTGACGACAAATTATATGTTACACTTTTCAAATTAATACATCTATCGTTCCATTATTTGAAAGCCATCGACATTTTTTTACGGAATCTCAAATACATTTGAGAAATTGAATTAACAATTCATTTTTATTAATTTTTGGACACACTGGTACAATTTATATATTATTAAGGGGAACACATTCTTATTATGAAGTTGTTTTACAACAAAATTCTCAGGTATTTGATGATTATTCACCTTGCCACATTCTTAGGCGGGATTGACTTCAACAGTAGTAGACTCGACATTCGAACAACCCGAAAACGTTTTATCACGGGCGATGGTAAAAAGTTACTATTGTAAAATTTTACCACTGGTCACACAACCGGCTCTAAGAGATTATTCATGTTTGAGTAAGATCACCAGTTTACAATTTATATTTAAGTTACACGATTACATATAACGAAAGTTGAACATTCATTTCACGTCCGAGACAATTCACCTTCATGGACCAATTGCCATTGAATCTATGAAATGTGGAATACGGAATGTAACACGTGTGAACATCTATAACGTAGATGCGGTAATTTGCGGAGGCGTCGTGCCTTGTGATTCCAACGAGAGAGCTGGTACGGATTTAAAAAAAAGATATCATTTTAACGAGGGTCCCTCGGTACTGACAACTGACAATCCACCCCTTAGCCATTAAGTTTAGGGTGACACAGGATAGAGAAGCATTAGTGTCATTTCAGGGCGCACAAATACAAACATACGTACTATAGGTACTGTGTATCCGTAGGTACATGCTACATACGTCTGCTTCTTTTTTCCTTTTTCCGTGTCAGAATGAAATGCTTTCAAGTGGAAATATATTACCCTATCATCCCCTTTTTGACGGAAAAGGGTTTTAAGTTTTCCGTTTGAAATAAGAATTTCCTACGTGAGATAATAATATTTTTTACGTAATATATATTTTATTTTGACAGAAGTATTCAATAATTGGGAAGATTAAGTAAACATACAATGAAACAATAATGACGTTTTTAAAATTATTTTTGTATCACAGAATATTATTAGAGATTCCTGTTAGATATTTTGAGTATTTCCAAATCTTTGTAGGAACCAATTACTAGGATTTATCCTCAGGGATTTTTATCAAGATATAGATATTAGATGGTGAAATAGTATTTTTATCCATGTTTTCTTCATAAAATTTTTAACAGTTTTATGTATAAATCAAAACAAACTAATTCTATCCTCTAATGTACACATATGAGACATAAACTCGTTTAAAACATAGACAGCACAGAGTTGAGTGTGGAGCGAGCTATCATTATTTATTTTATTTGGGCATTAAATTCTTTAATATTCTCTCCCTCACTATCAGAAAAATTACAGACTATTATAAATTTATATCTGAAACCAAAAAATATGTAAACAGACTAATAGACACATATATTTTTTTTATCTATACTATACTCCTTCTCTATACACGAGTCTCCGACTCTCATAGAGAAGAAAAAAATGTAAAAAAAATAATATATATAATTTAAATACTAATTAAACGTATTTATTAGAAAAATATACATATAAAATCAATTTTATCGAAAAAAATTGTTGGTGCTACCCAGATTCGAACCTCGATCCCTTTCCAATCCGGAGAAGGTGCATTAAAAATAAAGTAGATGGCTTTCAAATAATGGAACGACAGATGTATTAATTTGAAAATTGTATCATATAGGTTCAAAAATTTGTCGTCAAAAGTACTGTGTGCTGTTGCATAGTCGGTTAATGGAAATAGATCAAGGTTCGAATACCGGTAGCAATAACAATATTTTTCGATAAAATTGATTTTACATGTATATCTTTCTAATTAATACATTTAATTAGTATTCAAAATATCACAGACCTATGTTCTGAATAATTACAACTTCATAATAAGAATACGTTCTCCTTAATAAAATGTATAATTATCTGTTTATGTTTATATAAAATGTATTAATTCTGATTATCTGATGTACACCGATCTTCAACACCAAACCTACGAGACGAGAGAGCTAAGTCTCATCAATGTACGCATACCATAAGGGACTACGATTATAATAGTTATAATAATTTGTGTGTACATTACAATTACAGTTCCGTAATCGTGCGCATGGGGAGGTTCTTCGTCAGATCGTAGGGGTGCGCGAGCCGACTACCTGCGTCCGCTTCCACCCTACCATCGACGACCTGGCCATGGTTGCCGAGGAGAAGGGCCGCGTGATGTATTTGAGGGTTCACCCTTCGGAGATCGATCCCGACCAGGTGTTCGTCAAAGGTGATTATTCTGTACATTGATCGCAACCGACTCGGTATCCTTATCAACTCTCACATTAGCGCACAGAATCGTAATTATTTATTTTTTAAGGAGTTACACCACCCTGCGAGCATTACATTTAGATAGAAATTGAGTGATTTTTTACAAGGAGGTGATAATATTTTTATTTATTATTTATTGGCACTTATGAATATATCATATTAAATTATTATTTTATTTAAAAAAATTTAAAAAAAAACGCCGCGTCTTGTTCATTCCACGAAGCTCCGTCGCCGTTGTGTGCGTGGACTGGCCCGCAATTTTTCTCAGTGCACATTTATTTAAAACAGAAAAAAACATATTTATTAAAATAGAACATATCAGACTTGAAAAAAAAAGTTTTTTATAAAATTGGAAGCAGTTTGAATGATTGATTAACAAATGGTTTATCAGATTAAAATATACGTATGCCACATTGTAGATAGTATTATTTAAAAACATTGCCGAGCCGTCTTTGATTCTTTAAATAAAAAAATATATGTATTTTTGAAAATTCGATGGCGGTTTTTTTAAATGTTTCTAATTATATCCCTTAATATGATTAGAGATATTAAAAAAAAAATTAAATAAATAAACATAGATATGCAGATAGTAGCAAGTCGATAATTTTGTAAAAATAACGTATTGTTTTTATCGGACGTGGTAAGATCACATTTCTTCTTCTTTTGAACAGGCAATCCACCCCTGAGTGATTTGTGCATTAAACAAGTTAAAACATTATTTCATAGAAAGCAGTACAACAATATTATAAAATAGGGAATATTGCATTACAAGTTAATATCATTAAGGTTCAAGAAATTTGCTATTATATAGCTTAAATGTGGCGAGTTAGGGGAAAGAGGATGACACAAGTTAACCGGGAGTTGAAAATTACCATTGACAAGATTACTGTAAAAAAAACCTGTGACCCGCAATGGACAGGCAAAAAAGACATGGTCAAGGGTTTCCTCCTCGGCACCACACTCACACATTGGGGAGTCTAGATCACATTTATATTTTACCAAAAACAGTTAGGTCACATTCAAGTAATAATTTATAGTAATCGCCTTGTAAAAAAAAATTGGTCGCAAAAACTCAATTTTAAAATGTAAAAAACTTCATAATATGTAAAAATACTCTTAATATTAAATATAATTAAAACCCATAAAAAATTGCTACCTATATATAATATATCATTTTAGAATGCTTGAGTTGATTATTCACTTGTTACTGGCTGCTCCTGCATAACTACGTTCAATTATACATGTCGAAATTGAACAAAAATAATAACCATATTAGGTACCTACTGATATTTTAAATTACACCTGCATTATAAAATTTGACGAAACATTATATATTTTTTTAAACTAGTTATTATGGACATAACATATTACATACCTACCAATTATTTTTAGTTTTTTTTTACGTAATGATATTTCATAACACACTATTTTGTTTCACATCCTAATTTATTGAATTGATTTATTTAATATAATGTCATAATATAAGTGTTACATTGAAAATAAAGACTAAACATGAATAATTTCAATGGTAAAGAATATGCCAATTGACTATACCCAAAAACTAAAACTCAATTGATTAACAAAATTAATTTTAATACATAATATCTATACACAAAAAATAGTGCATTATTGCATATATTACAAGCATAGGTTTAAGGAAATGCAGCAGACAATCCATAAAAAAGATTTTTATAACTAGAAGAAAAACATATTTGTTTTTCATAAAAAGTTACTGAACAGTTTGGAGATCAGAATCGTAACATCATTCCAAATACGGAATCTTCTTTTCACTGAAATGAAAAAGATTTTCTTTCTAAATGATTCGATTTATCAGGATTAAAGGTTATAGGAACATTTAAGCTGTGGAGGTCTATCGCTTTCACAATCTACCTAATATACCTATGTGCAAAATGTGGCTCTTACCAACCTCAAAAACACGCCCGGTACCGACCCCCAACAGACAATAATACAACGCGCCGCAACCGCCCTGGGAGCCGGCTCTAGTGCGTCATTTCACTAAATAAATGCTTCACGTTGTAGAAATTTTACCATCAATTAACATCGATATATTGTAAGTAGTATTTTTTTATTCATCCTGCAATGGCCACATACACACACATGCATACACCCGCACGAACACTCGCGTTATAATTCTAATAAATATGGGTGAAATATAGGGAAGGATTGATCTACTCACATTAAACATCACATCGCATATTTTTCTCCAAAGAACCAATCATAGGTCTGTCACTAAAAACTTAATTTTGAAATCATTCGTAATGGAGACAAAACAGTGTAAATGTGCAAGAATAAAAATCTTATCTCCTATTTTATCTATAGTTGCGATATTTATGTATCATATTCTACACTCGCAACTAAAGATCTAACATGGCCCAGTGTTTAATCTTAATAAGATAGTCAGTTCAGTACGAGAAGTAGGTAGGCTGGTTTATTCACCAACAATGTACAACAGTAAGAAATGTCTGCGGTTAGAAATACTAAATGGTACATTGTTTCATGACCCAATCGTGGCCGTCCTCCGGAACAGCGTTTGGTGACATAGTGTTGCCAGAGATGGCGCCTTTGGGGCGTTAGAACACATCTTTGGGGCGTTAGAAATTATGAGATATGAGCGAGTACGAGTGTGTATATGTCAAAATATGACCGGAGCAGGTTATGAAGTGAAACTAGTTTATTGAGCATAGTTTACAGGAGTGTGAAGAAATTAGACCGTAAAATAAAAATTCGCGCAAGTAGTTAATGGAGACGATTCTCGGAGCTTGTGATCAGGAAGACGAAAGCGAGCAGAGTAAAGCTCACGAGTGGGTCTTCCTTGATTTTGGGCGCATATTATTGGCCTATGGAGGCGTCGGTACCGGGCATGTTTTTGCGTCTATTAGAAGCGCTGTTTTTATGCACCGGTAAATGTGCGGTACGTTCAGGGGTCGTCGGCTATAATGATGGCTGTTGAGGCGATAGACATCGACACATTATTTACATACACGCGAAACTATTTAACTTCCGAATGAAATCGGACGAAATGGTTGGTGGTGCGTACATGGTTTATTTGAAAATAATTAACTATTCATTTCTGGGAAGTTTTTCAATGACAACCTATAAATCTTCCACAAAAAGGAGTTGAATGGAATTGCTATGAGTGCAACTGTGGCTGTGGCGTCGATAGAAGTTCTTCGAAGTAAGACGAGGTGTACGGGGACGGTGTCATATGCGACGACCGACAGTGAGAGATTTATCTTCTTCTATCCTCTACGGTCTTCTTTTGTTTACGTAGATGTCTCCTTAATTTAGTTTATTCAGAAACGTCGATTAACATAATTGTGTGCCATGTTTTGCGATGAATAGAAGTGGAGCAACACCCGGCTAATGTTGAATGCTGACATGAACCCGATTGACCCAGAAGGTGTGGCGGTGCTTGGCCGAATAATGATCGCTAGCATTGCTAGCTGATAACTGCTCTGAACGAGCTGTTGTCTGAACGTAAATGTTTGGACACACTCTATGTCTATGTATTGATGAAAGGGGCGAGTCAACCCTTAAGGAATTAATCCCGCCCGTGATGTTTCTTCTCCAATGGGGGTACCTACTTTAACAGCCTTCACAATATTGGTAATGTTTTTGCCGTCAATAAACGCCTTCCTAGCTTTTAGCTACATAATGATTGCCACCCTTTCTACCGCCTAGCAAATCATCAATGAATTGTCCAAACTACTTTATTCGTAGATTTAACACATATCTACGACGTATAGATGACTAATGAAAACATCTTATTGAAATTCATCAGTGAAGTAAAAAATATTTTTTTTAGTTACCTATTTAAAAAATTATTAACAACCCTCCATCGTCATCGGGTACCTAACTACCTACTATAGTCGAGCAGTACTAACGAATCATGTTGATTCTAAGAAAAAAAAGTAATTAGCAGGATTTAGTTTTAATGTTTTTCATCAAGTAATGGGAGATTATTTTAAATTAAAAACTATCTGCCTAATCTTTTGGAAAAATACGACATTTAAATAGGTTTCCAAAAATGCTTTGTCGTTCGATGATCAACAATTTTTTAGTTTAAATTTTACTACTATTGATTCTCTTTATTTTATTTTATTATACGTTATGTAATGGGGAGAAATTACGTCCAAGAGCCAAATCTGAGAATAAAACTGCTACAACAGTATATTGAATTATCAAATTGCATCTCTTGATTAACTGTTTATATATATATTTTTTGTACATTGATCACTGCACTTTGCTTACTGTTATACCGGAATACACTGTCTGCTATAATACAGTAAATTACTAGTGTAGCAGGCAGGTTACCCAAATATATGTCTTACTTTCTAACTGATATGTTGTATTTACTTTGCTAAAGTTAATATGCATACCCTCGTTACATTTGTCTGATATTTGAAATATTACGCAACACTCATTGTAATGAACTAGGTGAAAATGTATACTTAATGAATATTAATTTGGAAGAGTAATACGTCAGACCATTAGACATTATTTATCAATATAAGTACATAATGCATGTAAAAAGTGAACCTAATAAATGTATTATTATTTTATTATTATTTATTTTAAGAATCATTTTGATATTATAATATTTACTTATCATGTATCAGTGTGTCACGAATTTGTTTATTGACATTTAAATAAAATGCATTTACAATATCTATGCAAAATGAGATATATTTTGAAATGTGTTGTAATTGTAAAATTATAAAATACTTTTTGATGTGACTATTTACATCTAGAAAATATATTTATAAAAAATTTTTACTTACCCAAATATCTATTATATTTTTCTTCTGTTTCTTTGATTAAAATTAAAAATTCAATTATGAAATATAACATTTTAATGAAATGTTTACTTTTATAAAAGAATTCTTCTCAGTTTAAAAGGCGAAGATTTTTCAGCGAAAAATAATATTTGGCGGAAAATTAAAATGATGGCTTTCTTTTAATGAATTTCAGAGATTTACGACGTCGACTCCATCGAATTTTCCCGGGACGGAAATTTGCTCGCCGTGGGCGGCAGATCCAGGAGGATCAGAATCTACGATGTGGAGACGAAGAGGGTAAGTACCCAGAGCCTTGCTGCCTACAATCGCTGATTGAAAGACAAAATGTTAAAGGTTAATTAAAATTTAATCAACGCTGTTCGCTCGCTCGCTGATGAAACGTCAATCACTCCCTCGGCGGAGAAGACGAGGCTTCTCCTGGAGTCAGGCAGATGACGAATAAAATGATTTTCCTTGTAAATATCCAAATTTCAACTCCAACAATTCGTGGCGTCACTGAGGGGTGCGGACCGCACACGGTGACACACCAGAAGGAGTGACACTAAAATGACCAAAATTTATGTGCAGTGTTTCAACAGAAATTTATTACTATTTTTAAAATATTCCTGTAGTTAGTTCATCTTTCTCTGTTCGCTGTCATGAATTTTCGCAGAGTTTGTTGTTTTCTTCAGTTCAACGGGTTTCAGAGTGGCTTTTCGCCCTGTTGATTCCCCACAAATAGTTAATTGTAACTACAAATTTACATGAAATTTTATTATAATAATTAAACTATATAAATGTAAAAATAATAAATATGAATTCAATATATTAATTATAAAGATATACATATAAAATCAATTTTATCGAAAAATATTGTTGTTGCGCCACCGGGATTCGAACCTGGATCTCTTCCCTAACCGGGGGAGGTGCTTTATCCAACTAAGCTACAGCGACATTATTTTTAGCGACAATTTTTCGACCCTATATGTTACCTTTTTGATATTAATACATTTAATCGATCCATCATGATAATTCTGGCGTCTGCTATCAGATTTACTCAAAGGTATTTTGAGATTCTGTAAAAATAAGGTAGATGGCTCTGTAAAATGATGGATATAGGTGCAGGATTCACACCGTGAATCCTGCACTATTTCCCATTTTTCTAGCTTATTAGGATTCCCTGTTTCTGTGTGAATTCTTTCAAGAGTTTTCCAGGTTCCCTGTGGGAGACCTTCCTATTGCAAAAGCTTGGAATTAACAGAAGCAAACTAGAACGCCGTTACGGCGTTCAGCTCCAACTCTTGATATCCTTTCAATTTCAATAAAATTCATTACAAAGTTTAAAGATTTATACGTAGAAATAAGTTAATTTATATAAATTAAATAAATAATTTTTTTACTCTTAATAAATACTTTTTAGCACCAAAAATGAACACAAAACTTGGGCAATGATCTTTCTTATTTTGTGCACCACGAATCTATAATAAACTGTTAAAATAATTAAATCTCCAAGGGTTAAAAGTGATTAAAGAATTTAAACCGAAAATAACAAAGTGGTTGCTTAATATGGGTAGAAAACCAAGTGAAAGTATTTTGTCATTTGTGCTAATCTAGTTACCTATACATGTTTGTCTCCAACCCTATTATAGATAAAAGTCATTTTACATTAACTTCTCTATGCTTTTAATTTAACATTATATAACTTTAAAAAACTGTACAGATATTTGATTTGGAACAAACCTATCTAGTAAAGCAATTACCTTTATTTAAATGTATTCTTTATATGTTAATAAAAAGTATATATAACCATTCTTGAAATTTTAGTTAGAATTTTTTTATAGTCATACCATTTATTGTGGAATTCATTATTTATTTTGTTTATTTCAGATATCGAGTGTTTTCAGCATGGAGTCCAACATCTTCCCTCCCCCTCAGGATCTCGAAAGGTTTCATTTGAGCAAGGTGTGTTCAGTATCTTGGAGCCAACTGGAACCCAATACCTTGGTCAGCGGCAGCTGGGATAATACCATCAGAGTGTGTACATTATTATTATACATATATCTTTATTTTGTCTTTAAAAATAAATATCTCTTAATATTTTATAGAAGTCTGTAGATGAGGTTATACTACCTAAAGTAAGTTAGTCACAGCGATCGGTACTATTATGTATGAAAATGGATTATATATATATGTATATATGTGTGTGTGTATTTTAGTAAAGGGCTTACTAGGTCACTCACTTATCTTTTCATGTTGTTTAATATAGGCTTGTCAGAGGGAGGGATGGGAGTGGGAGAGACGTAACTAGGGAGGCGGTCAATTATAAGATGCTTCTCAAAAGTTCTAAAAGATATTTTTTTATTATTCGTGTAATGGCGGGGTATATCAGCTGGTATTATATATTATATAATATTTTAGTTAAAAAGTTTACGACTGCGTTGAACTAAGATTATTGTGATATTGACTCGAAAAATTTCAATTCAAACAGGATTCCATTATAGTTAACATTTCTCTTTGGACGCAATTTCACGTCAGCCGCAGAAACAATCATAGCGAGCTAACGACGTCGCGTGACCAGTACATACGCAAATGCCTGGAAAGAAATTTATTGTTGTGACGTCAGTGCACAGTACGATTTACGTCTGCGAAGGAATTGTGTGGAAAATAAATGGCAACGTAGCTTTTCCAAACTGGGGCAGCCTACGGAGCTTTTTCAGACGTTATGTCGCCTGTCATCGCCGTCCGCGCCCTGCGCCCGTCAGGCAAGCGACCACCGGCTTAAAAGTATGTCTTTCACACAAAAAATTGACATATTTTACAATAAAATGTTTTGGCTCTTTTGACTTTATGTGTCTAATTTACCGGTGAACACTCGAACGAGGATCGCGCTCGATTTGACCCGGCACTTAGTAGATAGGCGCCTTTGTAATTTATTACTTCAACGCAATACGATGGTAACATTTCAAGTTTTTTTACGCATTGCCGCGACGACGTTGTTTTCATTGTGTTTTGATAATATTTACACTGGTTTGAATGGGAGAAATGAAAATACGTTTATTGCTATTACCTTACATTCGTTTTCGGAAACTATTATATTTAAGATAGATATTTATATAGAATTAATTAATATTTATTAAATAAAATTGAGGAGTTTTTTTTAATTACATTTCCAATTTGGTGAATTTTCTCCTAGAAATTTAAATACGCTATTAGCTGTGGGCGGTTAAGCCTTTTTCAAGGAATATAGAATATAAATATTAGTGTAATTATTAATGAGAACACATTCTTATTGTAAAAGTTGTAATTATTCAGAACATAGGTCTGTGATATTTTAAATACTAATTAAATGTATTAATTATAAACATATATACATGAAATCAATTTTATCGAAAAATATTGTTCGAACCTGGATATCTTTTCCATTCAACTATGCTACAGCGATATTATTTTTGACGACAAATTTTCGAACCTGTGTGTTACACTTTTTCAAATTAATACATCTATCGTTCCATTGCATCTTTCCCGGATTGAAAAAGAGATCCAGGTTCGAATCCCGTCAACAACAATATTTTTCGATAAAATTGATTTTATATGTATATCTTTATAATTAATACATTTAATTAGTATTACTCTTAATTACCTTTTTGCATAAAAATCAGTTTCTTTTTTCGATGCAAGGCATGTAGAAAACTAGGGAGAACAAACAATATTGATTTATTTAGATATGTACATAAAATATAATACGATTGTTAATATATAGGTACAATATTTCAGTTCTCACCATGTACAAGTAGTTATGACGCAGACCAGTGGTTGAATTCTAGTGGACAACAGATGTCGTGTGTATCGACATTGCTAGATCGGCATCATTTGTTGTATCGGAACAGTTTTCAGTTATAACGCAGGAATATAAATATTATTAGTACTAGCGGAAAGTTAGCTAACTTGTTGATAGGGCCTAAGAGTGGCTATTGTGGTCGCATAATGACAAAGGTGGCCACAGTTCGTGTTTACGTAAAATTTATTTGTTGAAGATGACTTATAGGTCCCGAGATGACTTTTAAATGAAACTAGCTGTTATTGACATTCAGAGGGATCAAAAATCAACATATGAATCATCTATAATTCTTATTATTTATTAAATGAATATGAGAAAAGTAATCTAAAATAATCTTACATAGTAAAAAAGAACTTACTACCTCAGAGGCTTCAGACGATACAATGTAGAATGGAAAGAAGTGGGCTGGGATCAGTAGTAGTAGAGATCAAATCATGATCACTGTCATTGCTAAAAAGCGTAAATGGCAATGGACGGGTAGAAAATAAATATGCAAACATTATTTTTGAATAGTATTTACGAGACAGTCTCAAAGACAAGTCAAAATTATCCGAGCATCGGGAGTGATATGGTGAAGGTTAGCGGAGAACCGAAAAGTCATGGGGAGGCTTTTATCAAGTTGTGCTGACGATGCTAATGATAATTAAAAAAAAAACGTTAATGATGTGGTTTTTAGTTTGATTTACATTAGTTTATAATTTGACTGTCATCATTATTACTACACATCACTAAAAAACGACAACATTTTTTTTTTAAATCGCGTTTCATATCTCAGACACGTACAAAATAATACCACTGGATGGGATATGTTAACCCTTCCCAAACTATGCAGTAACACAAGTCTACCATCATAATTAAACCTGTCATATTTCGGTAAATATATGCAACATAAAATTCACATTTTAGATAATTCTGAAGAAAATATTAGCGCTTAGAAAGGACTAATGAAAACTCAATTATGAAAAGGTAATCGTACAAAAACAATTATTTTTTCCATTCAATCCGTTATAAAATGAATACGTTGGTAAACATATAATTTGTGATATGAAAGACAGAGATTACACACTATTTTCACTGGGACAAGAACAACAAACATACACATATAATTGTCTCTTTCTCACTAATTAAATGAAGAGAGATAAGAAGGAAGGACACATTGTATACGACTTAATGAATGCTCTAAATTATGATATTTATCATTTTTTCAAAATTGAATGCTCAATATTTAGAGTAAATTCGTGCCATCAAAGGCATTTAGCCTAATAAAAACATTTTTTATAACAGTTATATACGGTAACACGAGTTGACAGCATGGCTGCGTTCGGGTATTTTATGTCATGGTATGGTAAAGGTTAATATCATAAATTTTGTTAAATAAATAAATGAAAAACCGTACATTACCACATTAGTTCGATATGAATATAGCAAAGTAATACTGGTTTTTTACAAAGTTTAACAATATATGTATCAATAATAAAGTATATCAATAATATAAATCAAAACATTAAATTCTAATACAAAAGACAATTTGATACCACCGTATGTTAGGAGGATAGCGATCGCACTTTATTAGCATTTAAGAGGTACCTGAATCGACACTCGGAGCTTTCAAAGTATTTTTTTATTTTATTTTAGAAGGTTTTGAAAAGTGTGAAATAATGAAAAAAAAATACAAGATAAAAGTGATTTAAAAATGTTACGAAATTTACTATCGCGCTGTTTCCAATGCAGTTTTATATGATATAATTTAACTGGGGTACTCACTGAATAACAATTTAAAAAAATTATTCATTATGTTATTTATGTAGTGATCGAGTTCTCGCCCGGGTCAAGGTTCCAAATTTGGATCCACATACTTTGGGGACTTTTGGGCACACATATACACTCGGGCTGTCATCTGCAAGCTCTTTCAAAACTTTTGGCTAACATTGTATACCTTCGCATCACTAGTTGGATCTGTCGTCTGCATTATATTACAATTTGTGTTGGCCTGTAGCAAAATAAACATACCTCTTAGCAGGTATTGCTATAATAACGTATACAATCAGATCGTAGAAAGATATTGTAATATTGTTACGAAGTTAGTGAGAGACATTATTTCGACATACATTATTCATGATTTGGAGAAAATATAAATACAAATTAATTATTTTTCGAATGATATACTAAATAATAATAATATGTAAGGTGGATGTTATTTAAATAAAGTATTTTTCATGATCGATTCAAATTTTTCCAGCCAAAATTCCGATAGATCAATATGAAAATATATAATTTTTATAATATGTATTAATTTGAAAAAGTGTAACATATAGGTTCGAAAATTTGTCATGAAAAATACTGGCGTTATAACACAATTAGTAGTGTACTTCCCCGGATTGAAAATAGAGATCCAGGTTCGTATCCCGGTAGCGCAAAAACAATATTTTTCGACAAAATTGATTTTATATGTATATATTTATAATTAATACATTAAATTAGTATTTAAAACATCACAGACCTATGTTCTGAATAATTACAACTTCACAATAAGAATGTGTTGAATGATATAAGTGTAATTTATAGAGATATAGATAAACAATAATATTTTTAATATCAATGTAAATATTTAAAAATGTATATTTCTAAAAACTATTAATTTACCGTCATTATTGATAATTTAATAATTAAATAAAGTATGTATAAATTTAAATAAAGCATTAGACGGTATAAAAAACACCTTTAGAAGTATTATCCACTTGACAAGCGGCTAATTATTATCATTTCAGATAGGCTTTAATTTATTATTTTGTTACCGGTATGGTACTGCGTTTATAATCTTTGTATTATATAAGTACGTATAATGTAACGAAAGTTGTGTATAATGTGAGATTGTTTTTATTTTTAAATGAAGATAATTTTAAAAGTTTATGCAGGTTGAATTGGTTGTATGCTAGGGCGATAATACATTTTAATACCCCTTTTTTTGAAGAATAATTCATTCCTCTTTTCTTTGTAGATTTGAATTAGTAATAATAATAATATACGCCATGTCTTGGGCTGCGTTTTCACACGTGTGTTTATTTTTCTCTCTTTTAATAATTATTTGCGTTCGTCTTTCCATACTATGCTATATCGTCTGGGGCTTCTAAATTGGTATTGGTATTCAGAGTTCAGGTTACACTACAAACTGTAAAGATTGGAAGTGTGGAAAAACCACCTTAGCTTAGACAATGTTTATTTCTTCCTGTCTGTCTAGCTTAATTTGGTTCTTCTAGTTATTTACTCCTAAAGTACTTCGTTAGGAATATGACGTGTTCTATGTACTTTTATGAGGAGACCAATTCAAATATTAAACCATTATTAAGGAGAACGCATTCAGAATTCAGAGTTGTAATTATTCAGAACACAGGTCTGTAACATATAGGTTCGAAAATTTGTCGACAAAGGTACTGTCTGCTGTAGCATAGTTGGATAACGCACCTCCCCCGGGTTGGAAAGAGATCCACCAGAGATAGCAACAATAATGTATTTTTCGATAAAATTAATTATATACGTATATCTTTCTAATTAATACATTTAATTAGTATTTAATTAAACCATTAACTATGTTTTTCTAATGTGAGCCTGTTTATGTTATCTGATATGAGCCTTTTACAATTTTGGTTTTCTATATATTTATTTTTACTTAGAAGTTTTTCATACAATAGCAAGTTTATTTGGATAAGATTTAAGTTCATATAGAGTGTAGGAAATAACTTATTGTAGTACTACACAATAATAAATAAAATCCTTAAATAATATTGCATCGTTTATTAATTGTGTAAGTGGGATATAACTAACTGTACTACTTACTATATAACATAAATCCTTTCAATCTTAATAGTGTTGGATAGTGTACTATTTTATGCAATGTTTGGTTCGCGTGTAATTTATCGTTTATCGAACGGATTTAATTATTTTTTTTCACGAAGAGGAACATCATCGTACCATATTGAAAGATTTTTTTCTTGTGGTTTTTTTTTTATGGCGCCGCTAACATCGGCGATAGGAAGAGCAGTTAAGACGCCACACATTATACTTACAAACGCGCAGACGACGCAGACGACGCCGACGCCTAGAAACAATCAACTTTTATTATCGCAAACGATCTGCTATCTTGCCCCAGTTAGTTCACATTCAACTGCGGAAAAGTGTTCAAATACAGGCGAATAATTGGTTTTTACTGCTTTTTAAAACATCCCGAGACGACTGGTTTTACACATAAAGATTTTTCTCATTTTTTCGGAGAGATCGTTTTGGGGATGATTTTTTTATTCCCAAGAGCTTTAGCAATACACCTAATGTCAATTTCATGACAAAAAAAATATCAACGGTTCTCAACATTATTAATAGTGATGAGCTCAAAATCACGAACCATGAGTCAATCTTGAGTCACGCTCACCGTCAGTGATTGAATATCTGGGAATATCGTGATTTGCGATTCATTTTTTTGTTTTATTTATATTTGGTTGTGTACCATGATTTGACGCATGTGCATATGAAAGGAAAATATTCATGAAGGAATAACGTTATAATTCATTTGACCTGAAATGCTGAGAATTTTACCTGAAAAATAAACTCACATTTTTTAAGGGTTTTTGTTCTTTTTGTGGTCATATTAAATTAGATAAATATTTAGTTATATATTCTAGAATAAATTCGCTCAAAATTATGTTTTTTAATTATTCATTTATCTTGTGTATTGTGATATCGTGCTGCGTTTGCGCATTAGTGATAAAACTGATCACAGTCACAGTTTTCAATCACTGATATTATCGAATATTAATCACAATCACACCAGTGAGTCAAAAGTAGCATTTTTTCTCATCACTAATTATTAACCAACCGAGAAATTTTAAAATTTATGGTCCAATACTAGAAAATGGAACTTAAAGAATAAAAATGAATCACGAGGTAGAAAACTTAATTTAGTAAAAATCGTAAGGTTCTGTAGGTCCTAAAGACTGCGATTTGATGTCCATGTTGAAAGAACTCCAGATAACATGCCAACAAAGGTCATGACCAAACGGATACCCCAGTGGAAGCGACCTAGAGGCAGACCAAGGAAGAGGTGGGCTGATTGTGTAGAAGAAGACTGGAGCAGGATAGGACAGTTTGAGAACTGGAGAAGAAGGGCCAGGGATAGGAGTCGGTAGAGAGTACATGTGGAGGTAGCCAAATTCCATTCTGGGATGAATTGCCGTGGAAGATAATGAAGATATTAAAAAATATATTAATAGAAGTTAAACGATTAATAAGGTTTGCATGTATAATGTTGTTAAAGCGTGATTTGAAAATATTTAATCTATTTTTATGTTTGTTAGTATCACTCAAAAGTGTCAGAGACAAGATAGAGATAGATTTCTAAACATCTGATCATCATCATATTTTGGAGCCTCTATATTTATATATTTGGTATATATATAAATATGATACATATATATATTTAATTGAGACCTTGCAGATTGACAGTTCTTCAATGATTCATTTGAAACTTTAACTAAATATTAGACACAAATTAAATGTATTAATTAGAAAGATACACATATAAAATCAATTTTATCGAAAAATATTGTTGTTGCTACCGGGATTCGAATCTGGATCTCTTCCAATCCGGGGAACGTGCATTAACCGATTATGCTACACCAATACAAAGCATTGACAACACATTATAGAATCTATATGTTACACAAATTGATCCATTTATCGTTCCATTATTTGAAAGTCATCTTCTTTATTTTTACGAAATCTCAAATACTCAATCTGATAGGAGACGCCAGAATTAATAATTCATTTTTATTAAATTTTGGACACATTAATACAACTTATATATTATTAAAGAGAACACATTCTTATTGTGAAGTTGTAATTATTCAGAACATATACCTATGTAGCTAATATTAGACACGTAATTTTTCATAAAGTACTAACACCCTTAATTTATAATATATAAAAACTTTTCTGAAAACTTTTCAATTAAGTGACTTTGAAGGGAGTAAAGTTAGGTTTTTAGTCAGAGGCACCCACGTATTTCTAGAGTAAAGTTAAGTGCATGAATACTCAAACTGTAGAAGCGAATGTCCCTTGCCACGTCTAGGAACACGATCTCATACTAATTAGCACGATTATCATAATAAAGTGGTTGCCCACCCAGCATGCCCCAACCGCGATCTTATCACGCTTCAGTTTCACATAACTCTTCTTCGTCTTTTTAATAAGGAGACGGTGTGATAGATAGAACTTCATCACCAGGGTAGCTGCACTTTTTTTATAAAGAAAATAATTGCTTTTTGGAATTATTACGAATCTTATTTTTCTACTATTTTGGCATGAAAGTAAACAGAATAAACGACAGTCGCTACATTTGATAAGTTCTCCCACTATATATATATAATTATATATGTAGTAGACAGGATTCTTTAATTTTTTCAGTCACATTATGTATTAATAATAAAATTATTATTACAAATTAAATGCATCAACTAGAAAAGTGTACAGAAAAAAATCTATTTATTGAAAAAATATTTTTGTTGTTACCGGTATTCGAACCTGGACTTTTTTCTATCCCAGGAAATGCGATAAATATATTTTTTATGTATATCTCTCTTGTTGATTAATTTAATTTGTATTAAAAATACTACAGAACAATGTTTCGAAAAACTACAACTTCACAACAATAATGTGATTTCCGTTAAAAAAATAAATTATTTCATAAGATTTAAATTCTATTTCACATTTTGATTATGGGCCCTCTATCCGCAACAATTGTGTGTCTAATGTAGATTTACTCATAAAAAAAATACGAACGCAGAAAGTTTGTTGAACAATGAAAACAATAATTATTGTTGTTGTTCGGTACTGTTCCGTGGATTTGAAAGAATTTTCAAAAGAAATCCCACAATTCCGTAACTTTTATGATAACTCACCTTGTTTAAGCGAACAATGGAGGAAATTTTCAATAAAACTTGCTCAGTCTTCTGTGAACGCGAAACTCAAATTGCCTGCAATTGAAGTCTCATCCGAGTTCAGCCGGCATCAGCTGCTGAAAACTTTCCACGGTGGTTTTATATGGCGCAGTGAATGCTTGACACAAAATGACGTATTAAATGGTGAAATTAATGCCTCACGCATAAACTCATTTTATACAAAAAAGAAAATGTTTAGCGCACAAAGTCATTTTATACACTGAAGTGGATGTTTTACGTATACTGTAGAGTAAATATTTTATACACAAAGATGTTTTATTAATTTCCATTTAAAAAAAAAATGGTGTGATTTTATTAGGTAAAAGTTTTCTTAAGTAGTCATGGAAACAAGTTATTCAATAACAGCTGTTATGCTTACCCGTTTATCTTTGATCTTAGATATTGCCGTTAAGACCTCTCTTAATATATATTTTATCCATCTTCGTCTCGGTCTTCTTAGTCCAGACCCTATTGACTTGTGCGGGACGCAGATATCTCCGTATAGCTCACCCAAAGTCATATGTAACTAGATGTGCGCACATTTATATTAACATCTCCTTTCTCTTAGGAGAATTGAATTTTGGACTGTGAATCTTCTAAATGAGTTGATTTCAAAAGATCTGTTATCTAATTCCCTTTACATTCAAATAAAGCAATCGCTTGTATCATCGTTGTATGTTTACATTTATTGAAAATAGTTTCTCAAAATTAATACCTCAATCGGCGTAATATCTTAAGTAAATGTTAGGGGAGTTATTTAGGATACAAGTCGTATTTAATTTTTCTTGTAGAACATTGCTTTGTTGTTGTAGCTCTTCTAATTCTGTGTAAGGTCTTTTGTTTCTCTTTAGCTTCTGCGTCTGCTCCAGCAATTGTCTCATGAATCCATCCCCTTTTTCTGCACCTTAATTCTAATAGCAGGTAACTCTTTTTATTTTATTATGATTGATTCGTGCAGTTCATCGTTGAAATACATCCGCCTCACTCTTCAGGGAATGTATCTAACGAGAGCAAGTCTTGCTTACGTTAGATACATTCTTATGGTTAAAAATGTGTTGTTGCGAAGAATATGATCCAAACATTTTCTGTGTCTGTTTGCTGTCGTTTTCTAAACAAATCTATGTTTCTCTATTTTTTCCAAAAATATCGTCATTTCGTTATCTTTCCGTCCAAATAATTTTCACCATTGTCCTGCAGCACCGCATTTCGAGTGCTTCCAGTCTTAATTTATATATTTTTGTTAGGTTTCAACATTTACATTAAAATGGTGTTGTGGACCATATGTATGTCTGTATAATGGCTTGTGTGTACGAATGAGATGTTTAAGAGTTTATCGACTTGAGACAATCTCCGAGATACGAATTTTGCTCCAATGAGATTATATTAAGAAGATTCTCGACTTTCGTTGTCCCTGTGTACACAACATGTCTCAGAGATTCTCCGGCTCGCACCTTACTTCACGTTCATAACGTACTTACGACGTCAAATATCATTCGTCAGTTAAATTATTTTGAATCTCCTTAGCAGTAGTCAAAACTGAATAAATATTTGTAATTTATTATGCCTTACATTAATGGTAATGTCTAGTGACTTATGATAGCTGTACGGATCTATGATGATTATAGGTTAAGATTATTTGCACGTGTCAAATTTGAATATTTGTCTCTTTCTACTAATCTCAAATTGTTTCTCAATCTGAGTTTATCTCCTAATTAAAATTTTAACAAGTGCGTATGGTACCTCACCTAAATATGTGAGATTACATCATTCATCGTGATTTTTAAAAATATTTGCATTTATTTTGCTACTATACAGCTGTTATTTTGTTGTGAAAGTTTGTTATTCTAATGCGATTTTTTTCTTCATTACAAATCTCCTAATACTTACATAGCTATGTCCTGCTTTATTTTATTCGATTTTTTAATTCGCGGAACCTTCTTTACCTGCCACTAAATTTCGTATATGTCTTTCGTATATTTGAAGAGGCAGATGAATGTAACGGAGGATGGTGTGGATAGTACAGTGTCAGTTGAAATGATTGAAATTGAAACTGTCAACATAAGAACTGTTGGTACAGAAGTTTAATTAACATTTTCCGTTTATACTTTTTAAACTTTTCTTCGTGTTTACATCAATGCGGAGACGTAGTAAATCATTGTGTAACCTTTCATGAATTAATGATGTTATATAAATTATATATTTATTATGAAGCGTCTCACCGTGAATGTGATGTCTAGAAACTAAAAATTTTTGCGAAAAAAAATTACACCAGAGTAAGATTACTCGAACCATTAAAAAATGATAAATGGTCAACCTATTTTAAGGCCTCATTACCGTGACACCCCGACCGCGCGGATTCAAAGTTTGAATAATTATCCAAAAAAATATAATCATGCCTAAGCCTCGCGGGTCGGGAGAGGTTTGCGGGGAGGGGGAGGGGGGTGGTGGACTGTGACCGACGCCATTTTGAGGTTGTTGATTACAATATATTTTAGAGATAAAAAAATATGTTTACATTTTAAACAAACAGAGAGTTGTAAATGCGAAGAGAAAAAAGCAGATTACAAAATTCGTTATAATATGTAAATTTTTTTTTTTTACACAGATTATTGTTTGATTCTCTACAGCAGTGGCGTAACTAAAATTTTTTGCCCCAATACGAAATGGAAAATGGCACCCACCGTACCTAAATTCTAAAGCGGTTTCATACGTTAAATTGTAAAAAATAAATTAGTCACATGCCTTCTATAAAATTTATACTATTATGAAAAAAAAGAGAATATTAAGCATCTTGTTGTATATAGCTTGTTGGTGTAGTGGTCAAGATATTGGCCCAGTGATCTAATGGTCGTGGGTTCGCGCCTCGTTCCAGGACACCAGCAAGTTAGTCCGATTTTCATAGCACAAGCGTTTAGCTTAGTTTGAAAATAGTAAGGATATTGATGTGATATGTATTCCGTGTATGCATCTCTCTTTTTTTTTTTAATGTATATGAATTGAACTGCTGATTGTACTCACAACTAAAAAATCATTTCTTCTAGTGGTGGATTAAAAAAAAAATTTATTAGGGCTAGGCAAAGTATCGATACCAAAACTATTGTAGTGCTGAGATTTTGGGCCACTATTTAATGCGGGCCCCAATGCACTGCATTGGCTGCATTGGTTACGCCACTGTTCTACAGTACCACGCGACTTCTCGAAATTCGGCACAGACCTGGTTTTTTCAAAATGATTGTTCTCTTGATTATTTTAACGTTATCTTTTTTGTCAAAGAGATAATGGTGTCTCATTTTTTTCGACCTTAATGGAGAGCTTTTATCTTTCTTTTCTTGTTATTTTTTGAGTACACGTTTAATTTTAGATAATACAAATCTTCCGGATTTATTGTGAGAATGTATATGAAAATTCTGTCTCATCTCATCAATACGGACTTGTTTGAAAAATAAGTTCCGTTATGTTTCTGAATTTATTCATTTTTTTATATATCATAATTGAATTGATTTTAGTACAGTGACGCACTAACTAAAAGTAATTAGATATATTGAAAAATACAAATAAAAAAAAAAAGTAAAATGTACCTCCAGATAATATATTTAAAAAATTAACTTTCATGTATTCGTCCCGTTTTAAATTTGATGAAATTTAGAAAATTAAAATAAAGTTCAATTACTTAAGTAAGTACTTAAGCTATTTTATTAAATACTTAAATTATTTTCATACACAATATCTTTTCATTTTTCTGGGAGATAATTCCTCTTTCGTAGAATTCCTGAGACTCGTTAGTGAAAAAGTGGATATTGATAAAATGGTTTTGGCAAGATTTAAAATTTGTTTAATTTAAATCATTAAGAGAGTTCTAAAAAGATCAAGAAACAAATGATATTCGGAAGGTGCGAGGTTCGGACCAAATAGTGGTGCATCCAGTCTAGTTGTCGGATACAAAAGAATGGAAAAACTTCGAATGAGAAAATAATAAAAATTGAATATTGCATTCAACGGGATACTATTAAAATGAAAAAATCTCTGTAACAATTTTTATACATAATTACATGTATACACAGACCAGTAAATTAATAGACATGAAATAAAAATACATATAGGAGTGGGGTTTGGAACATTAGTTGCGGGACGAAGGGCATTCTACACACATTATTTGTGGAAACATAAAACAGTAATAGTATATACTCTTCGAAAATTAAATGTATGTGTAAACACGACGTATTTTTTACATTAACGAATATTATATTATCAGGGTTTAAATTTTCATTCCAATCGAGTCATATGTTTATAAAAAGTCGCGGAACTATTTGATCACGTGAGTGACACCAAAATGAAAATATTGAAACAAGAAATTTCCGTTAGTTCACGTCTATATATTTGGTGGTCTGCGCATGTATAGCACTTTCGGAAGTAAAAAAACGTTTTGTATCGTGACTAAAAAAACAGGAGAATTTATAAGAAAAATTGAGGCATATCAACATGAGCACGAGTATCATCAAGAGGAAGAGATGTACAGTGCAATGAAGATTTTCAATGAAATGCCAGATGAAAAGATGGAAAAAAGGAGGAAAAATTACGTAAATTCACAATTATACTAAGTATTACCAATGTATGCAAATAAGTTATAGTAAAAAGAGAAATATTTATATAATTTATATTATAGCATATATACATGTAAACTTATGTATGGACTAAAATAATAATATGTTTAAAAAAAGCTTTATATTTTTGATGTTTTCAATTTCACAAAAAAATAAAATATATATATATTTAAAAATTGACAGCTGAAATGTTATCTTTCAAATGATAGATAATATTTGTGTACGTAAAGTTGGTAATGGATCGAACTGTGATCCAAGAAGTTAGAGAAAAAAAATGGGACAAATATAATATATTACAACCCAACTGTACTCATGTAGGATGCAATTAAACTAGGATCACGGTGCTATATGTGTGAGAGAGAATATTTTTCAATAATAATTCATATTTTCGCGTTTTTTACGAAAATGTGGGTTTTCATTATTCGAGATTCATTTTGGAGATATACAACTTGTTCTTCTATATATAATTGTGAAAAGTAAAATTTCAACCGTTTTATATTATCACACTCTGGTACAACGTAAATTAAATTCATTTTCATTAAATCAATCGCCAATAACACATACAGGAATTCAATTTACTATATGAAATACTGAAATAGTGGCCTAAATCAGTGCGCATTCTCTATGCTTGTCGCCAGCAATCCTGTTCTGGGACATCTCTAGTCAATGTTCAATAGTACTCTGCAAGTATAGCAGAGTTCCACTGACCCTGATATCTACGTTCCATTGTTGAAATGTCTCACCATGCTCATCATTCGTAGCACTGCATTTTTCTGGGAAGAAATGTAGATTCGAATGAAGAAAGTGTTGTGGCATAATCATTGATACTTGTATTGATGGTTGTTTACAAGTTCAATATAATTTTCAGCCTTTCGGTTATCCAAGAACTACACTTTTAAATGGTTGAAATTTTTAAGGTCTCGAATTAAATCTCTTAATACATGTTGGGTAAGTCTGTGTGGCTCACCTAGTGACTCAAATGCGAAATCAAGATCCTGCGATATTGAAGCCTCAAGTATGTGTCTGATGTCACATCGGTACTGTTTTCATCTTCATCTGAGTGCAGACTGTACTCCTCTGGAGGGGTAGGTATGGACGGATCGTCCCCGCGTGGCACTGGTCGGACAGCTGACGGGATGCTGGTGTATTTTATGCTCAACTTCATATTTCTTAATATGCCATGTTTAATTAATGGTACAATGCAGGAATAACAGTTATCTACATGATTTGTCGGCTCTCTTCAAATTTTCGGATACATTGATTCATTCATGTAGATTCATAGAACATGTTGCAGCAGATATGAGGTGCCCACGTTTTGTCTCGATCCCCTAATCTCATACCAAAATAATGGTGATAGGCTGTCACGAGTGTAGTAATTGAGCGTTTCTGGGCGACAAATGTCACATCGCCACACAGAGAATAGAAAATGTTAGATCTGTTAATGCATATACGTGGCATCCTGACTTTTTAAATTAAGTATGACTACAAAACAAAACTCCACACAATGAAAGAAACGACATTTTATCCTTTACTCTTATCAAGTAACAACATACAATGAACAAAATAAGGTCCACAGTAACTCCTCATTCCCGCTCTCAGGTTTGCCAAGCCTTATATTTCTTTTACGTACGTAATATCTTACTTCGCCGTTCGGAAGGCCACACGTTTCATTTTATACACATCTTAAATTTCGGAAATGAGAGCTAACTAAGTATTTTAAATGTCATATTCGGTTTTAACATACTGAAATCAATAAAATATTTCTAAGTATTTTCAAGTCAGAAATATTTTCATTGCTGACCGGTATTTTAAATTATATATTGTATTAACTTACATGTTTTGAGGTTTTAGCTACGATTTAAAATTAAGTTTAACATAATAATTTCTCACTAAACAATATTAAAATCTACACTATTAATGTGTTATTTTTTAATCGGTGATATAAAATGAAAAAAAAAAATATCCAGTATTTGATCGTGCCAAGTCTCCTGCAGTCGTTCTCTTTTTCTGATGCCAATCAACACTTGTGTCATATATCTTTCTTACTATTCTCTCCTTATTCATTTGTTTCATATGACCGAACCACCTAAGTGATCCTTTCTTAATCTTACTCACTATAATAACATCAGCTTTACATTCTTTCCTTATTCCTTCATTCTTCACTCTGTCATAAATGGATCTGCAACATGTACGCCTATAAGTTCTCATTTCCACTGCATACAGTTTACTTTCGCTTCTCTTCTGCTAGCTCTAAACCTCACTTCCATACACCAGTAATACTTAAACTGTATTTTATATACAAAAGATTTTTTGTGGAATCCAAATAAGTTATTGGTACATTGCGTCAAGTTGTAGAACATCACTCACAACAGTGATATTAAAATGCACAGATATTAATTAGCTAGGTAGGTATTTCAAGAAACTACTTCAATTCATATTTTGACGATAACGGCAGAGTTGGTTCAAATTTGAATGCCCTTAGCAATAATTATTTGACTTTGCGTCGTCTTTTATTAACGGAACATTGGAGTGAGTTGTAAGGAAAACGATAATTGCCTATTTGCGTATCTTGTTTACATTGTTATCCTTGTTAAATTAATTATTTACTTCTTATTTATTCTCGTGGAGAAATCGAAACACGAACGATTGATCATCAGTAAAATAAATATTTTTTATGGTATTTTTGTTTTTATATTTCAATTCTTTACAGTGATCTCTCCAAGCTCCGTGTGGGCGCTGCTCATGAAACGTTGCCGCGCACTATACGGAAGCTTCTGCGCATCATTTTGAAAATAAAAGTAAAGATTAAAACATATCCCTAAGTTAATTTTAAAAACGTGTATCTTAAACCTGGACCTTAATAATCGCTGTGGTGGCAACTGTATTTGGGACTTTTTTAAGTATTTATATATAAAATACGTTAGGGATTCCATACGCCTAATTAGCTTATAATTTATTTTATTATAAAGTTATAAAACACCCAAAACTTTCAGTTCATTTTATACTACCGAAAACAAATAGGTTTAATATTTTTTCCGCGCAGCAAGTGAAACAAATATAAAGAACATCGTTTGTAATTTTTCTATTAGTATAAAATGTAATAATTATCTAATAAATATTTAAATAACTTTGTTATATATAGTGGATTATTACGAGTATAAATACTCATTAGATAGTTTTTCCGGAACAGCCAGATTACAATATCGGTTAATTCCATCTTCCATCCGGGTCTACATGGATTGCAGGGACCCCGCCCTAACGAGGGGTGGGTCTAGTCAAGTTTGACCGCCATAGAGGGTAATACTGTCGAGGAGAGCGTTGAAGAATCAGCGGGAAGGCTAAAGGGGTCGTACAATAATCTAGCTATCCCATCCAGTCATATTCGTAACAAACCTTCGTAGCGAACCTACTTAGTGTGAGAGCACATAGTTTAGTAATTTCTCTGTGAATGAAATCGGCATTGGTGTTTAAATATTAAATTAATTGTTAAATAAACTTAAGCAATAAGCGATATGAATAATAAATAATCACGATATGCATAATAAATAATCATGAATTCCATGGTGTTTGGTTAAAATTTATTAACCTAAATTTTATCATTTTTATAGATTATTTAACTTTGTTTATTAAAACTCCTTAATGAGTCATCTAAAACATCAACCGGTTTTCGAAAACATCATTTTCCTTATTATTTAAAAAATTACTCTTGTACTTAACATCAATTCTTATGATTATGAAAGATGTGGAAATTGATTTGATACAAAATTACCGAAGAAGGAATGTGTTTTCTGTATCCGTTTGATGTTTTAAATGACTCATTAAGTGGTTTTAATAAACAAAGTTAAAAAATCAATTAAAATTAATATAATAAACCACAAAGTACAAATTGAAAATATTTCTCATTTGGAAAGCTGGTTCCCTGATCAGAGAATGGCAACACCTATAGAATAGCTACATATACAATAATGGCCGTGACTGAAGTAGTTATATATATAATATTTATATTTTGCGTGTATACATGTGTGAACTTTTTCCTTTTTATTAACATTTTTAATTATTAATATTTTCCTTGGTTTTCTTTTTCATAGCATTATATTTATTTCATAATCTTAATGTATAACATGATATGTATTATCTCTATGGCGAATAGGGTTAAAAAAGAAACCTGATCACGCTGGAATAAACACATTATTATTATACTGCGGATGTAGTATGTACTCATATATGCAGTGATGTTCCCTTATGGTACATTTGGTAGATTTAGAGGGGGTATTACACGCAACTACTGCAAATTTTCAATGCAAGACATCAAAAATATCCTTGTTAAAATATATATATATATGTACACGTATATGTACAAATTTAATAGATTTTATGGACACGATAACTCCAGTAGTTGCAATACAACTTTTGAAAAATTTCCGTGGTAAACATCTCGGCCAACCCAGTCCGATAAACTATAAAAATGTTGCTGTTCAAAAACTTAAAATAAAACGCAATCGGTATAACAAGTAAAACGCAATTTCACTTGCAGACCCGTAGACAATAATTTACCTGAGTCACGTGGCTAGTGCCAGTAGAGATATTTTATATTCGGTAAAGACAATTCTTAGGATGATAAATGGTCGTCCTTTTAGATATCAATAAGATCTTCTATTTAAGAAGTGCAGTGTTCTAGACGTATGACAAATTTATATGCTGAGACTCGTACAATATTTCCATTTATACACATGCATATACGAATACACATAACACAGACTTGAAACTGACACAAAACACTAACAAAAAAATTACGCAATGATGGACTCAATACATGATTCAATAGGATAGAGATCAGTCAGAAGAATCGCTGTTCAACATTCTAACTTAATCATAATACAATATACTAATGATTCACTTTAAATTTACAAAACATTCACTACACTTTTGTTGTCTATTTATTTTTTTATATATCTCTGTTAAATTTTACTCTTTCTTTCAAATTTTAATTAAATAACACCGCAACAACACGGAAAAAAAACTGTCTACTTTAACACAGACGGTAGTCGAATAAAATAGCCCAAAGTATTATAAACAACCAACTTAATTTAACCACAAGTCCTATTCTAATTTGTTATCCTAAAAATTATTCTAATAATTTTGTATCATATTATTGATATTTTTCGAAACTGGTCGACGTATTTAATTAATTAAGTGGTTAATAAAATAAAGTTAACAGTCAAAAAGAATTATAAATCAAACCAACCCTTGTGATTTTATTCACTTGTCATAACATTATTATCATCACGTTTTGTGCATTTATTTATTTATTTGACATACATTTTTTATACGTCAAAAATGAACATACAATTAATTAATTTACTGTGTGTAGTAGGTATCCAACTCTGATATATAAAAAATTGTCCTGGCTATTTTACTCGACTACCGTCTGTGTCAGTAGACAGTTTATTTCCGTTTTTATTCTAAAATAATAGATTTTAACCATAAAGTTGATTTTGCTAATCTTAAAAAAGTGATTTATAATTCTTATATAACTTCATATATTCTCCAATAATTATACTAATCAAGTTTTTAGAATTATAATTTTCTGTCTATAAAAATGTTAACCATATTATTATGTCCGATTTTAGATACAACCCCTGCTGTCGCTACGAGTAAAAGTATTATAATTAAAATATTCTGTTGAAGTACATTATTTAATTAAATTATATCAAATGAATAATCGATATCAAGTCTGTGTAATCTTCCAGGGCGACTGATAAATAAAATCTTTAAGGCTTAAGGACGCCTCATAAATGAAGTATTGTCTGCATACTATTCATATTTATAAATAATATTTGAACTATATCAATAGTGCATGAACTGGTCATGCCAAGGGCACGGGGTTGTCTGAAGGGCTGCAAAAAGATCTTGGGCCGTATTTTACGCGAAAAATTTCACGCATTTAGCTACAGTTTACATTTTTCATCTTATCTAGCAATAACAAAGGATAGTTGTACATCGAAACTTTAACAATGACACATTTCATGTTTAAAAACAGAAAATAAATTAAAATATATTTCTAATGTGAAACGAAACATCTAAAATGTTATATTAAATATATATATTTTTTAAATAGTCGCGAATGTGATTTAAGATTTTTGATAAATGTGGGATATATCGGCAAAGCCAATGGTTTTAGCTACGTAGTGCCAAACGTGCGGGCCAAAGCCAATTTTCCCATAAAACCTATTTATCAATGTTCAAATTATAATTTATATCAAAAAATACAAGTGATTTACTACAGTACAACACAACTTTACCAATTAACGCAAACAAATAATCAATCAGACATATTCTTTTAATGATTTATATAAGTAATTTACCATTTCGGCAGTGAGATTTGACAAGTCTAGGATAGGAGTTGGTTTCCATTAGCCTTTGAAAACAAGACTAGATTCGAACGATATTTTAATAATTGATATCTATATACTGACATTATAGATCTACTTGCATGCACTTACGGGTATATATTATAATTTTAATTTTAATTATTCAATGTAATGAGTGGTATATTAAAGAATATAATATTCTAAAGTGTGAGTACATTATACAGAATGCACGATTTGTACATATATATTTTTTATACATTCGTATCTGTGTTATTTAGACATTAGTAGAGAAATTTTGATATCTGGCTTTTAAAGGTTTTTAAGTCCCGAAGTTCTCATTCTGCCGCACCTCGTCATCCGTTGACATTTCCTTGTATTACAAAAATCTTAAGATGTCTCATGACAAATGTTCATTCTTAGATGTGCGGGTGTGCGCGCGCACACGATTTGTCACCATAGCGCAAAAACAAAAAAATATAGCGCGCACGCAATTTTTAACAAGACTTTTTCTTCATGTCCCGTCTTCTATCGGAGGTTGTAGACCGTGTTGCTTTATCCTGTATAAGATCACCAGCGTTTTGAACATTGAACCACTTTTTGAGATGACACAGCCGAGATTATCTCTTTCTGTGTTTTTGAAACGGGTTGTTACACATACAAATGCAATGGTTTTTTTCAATTCAGACTCGAATCAGTGATGATCTTTAAGCAGAGAATATATTTTAATATTTAGTAATGGTATTTATTTATAAAATCCTCATTTAGAAAATATCGGCAGAATTTACACGAAAAAATTGATGCAAATCAACATGAGCGGAAAAGATAGACTGAGACTGCCATTCAAGAAGACGGCTAAAGCTCAGAAATCGATGATGTACAGTGCGATGAACATTTTTAATGAAATGCCAGAAAACATAAGAAAGGAGGAGAAACTACATGGATTCAAAATGAAACTAAACAAATATGTGAAAGATACGTTGTAGTAAAAAGGAACGATTTTGATCTTGTTTATATTAGAACATATATAAAAATACTTATGTGTGCACTATATTAAGAATAAATAAATCGTATTGGAACTCCAGATAAAAGTCAGCTCTATTTTTCTATTCTACCCCTTAGTATCGTTTGAATAGTTGCAGCATCGTACAATGAACAATTCAGATAAGTCATGTATTTCAATCGTTCATTTGTGTCTCACTTCCTGAATTTGTTTATTATATCGCACGCCTAGATCAAAACTAAGACAGCTCAAAGAGTCATTTTTAGTAGACAAAAAAATAAAAACATTTTTCTCAATTTTTTGTTACTAAAGTTATGAAACTAAATAACAATTTAGATCATAAATGTGTTCTAAAATGATACTAATCGAAATCTGGGGCTAAGTTAGTTGCGTATATGACAGAGTATCTGAATACAATAATTATTCAAAATTCTTGTTTTTTTGAGTTTTCTTAGTTTTGATCTAGGTGTGCGATATATTTGGTTGTGTTTATTTTCATGAATTTTGTCTTTTATTATTATTAATTTATTAAATTACCAAATGTACTTCAACTTACAACATATAATATGATTTAATTTTTTTGTTTTATTTCATATCATATGTTATAAGTTGATAAGTACATTTGGTATTTTAAATATCTGTCTCACTGAGCTTCACCCGTGCTGAGGCAATCATTTTACATTTTTAATCAACAATCATATTATACATAATAACTTTATCAACTATAAATATAGAATAAGAAAGAAGAAAAATAAGGAAAAAATAAAAAGTGTAAGTTACAAAATATGATACGATATTTGATCTTGAGAAATTTATTACTTACCTGAAATTTGTAAGGATAATGATAATTATAAGGATTCGTTTTCAACAAGTTTAAATAAGATAGTACAATTTAATTCAACACACACGCACACATGCACAAGCCGCTGACTCATTGTTGTTGGGTCTGAAGTCTTGACTCTATGTGTGTTCATATTGAAGGCGTGCATTTAATTAATGCAATAACGTGATGCATTAAATTGTGTTACAGTTTTAAATTTTCCTTTGTCGGCATTTGTCGTTTGATTCTAAATATTCTCTTAAGGCGGCACTGTTGCAAGTTCGGTGAAGTGATTTCTTTGGTCTACCGATCTGGCTCTTATCTGTCTCCACAAAAAGCGAAAACTTGATGCAACACGTAAAAGGTTTTGTGAAATGTTTAGATATGTAATTTTATAAAAAATCATTTTATTTTAGTTAGTTAAGAGGTCAAATAACTAAGTAAGTTTATATTTTTATTCACTTTTAATTTAATGACTTTCTTGAATTACTTAAAACATTGTGCTGATTAAAGTAATTTAGCTGACAACAAATTTCTTCTGATTCACATCGTACGATAGGAAACTTGCAAATAGTGCCTAATAAGGTTCCAATTAAAAATACGTAATGCTCTATTTTAAATTTTTTATCAATACTCTAGACATATGTGATGTATTGTATTATTATTACCTATTGAAAACATTAAATCTGCTCATGTATTTAAATGGAAAACTAATTTCATTTCAAAATTACCTCACTGACGGAAACGGATACAATCTATTTTCCCATTAAAGTTTTGACCTGGATTCTCTCCAAATCGGCGATCATTTAAACTCTTCGATAGCATACGTTGCAATAAGTGTCATATAATCTTTAATTAATGTATTCAATCGTTATTTTACGGATATATAATATATATACTGCTTGATAGAAATACAATTCCGCCGAGAACATTATGCTATAAATAATTATATACTTATTGATTCATATTTGTATTCTCTATATAAGAGATTTATATTTTTATATAAAGGCAGAAATTACATGTATTAATGTGTAATTTTAAGATCAACAAAACACTTCTATATTGTATGTGAAAAAAAAAATACAAAATAAAAATTAGTATTTGTGTTTAAATTTGTTTAAGCCACTGTGTTGTTTTTACGTCAACCGGTTTCGATACTAACATATCTTCGTCAGGACTAGCATACAACTGAACTATTCCATACAATTTAAACGACATTAATTACGGGGTGTGGGCGGAGTCTTGGTAAGAATGGGGAGGTGATTGACAGGGGGGCAATGAAACAGGGAATATATTAATATATAATAAATACAATTTTAAATTATGTCTAACTACAAAGTTAACGCTACAAACACCAACAAAAATATGTTTGACTGTCTATTATCTATGCAATCCTACATCTTTTGATAGATCTAAACCAAATTTTGCATAGTTACTCTTTAGGATCCTATGCAAAATATAGGCATCTTCCCATTGGCCACTCAATCCACTCCCTCCCGATATAAATGTGCAACAGCTAACATTCACTTACAATATTTATCTTCATCATCATAACAATTTTTAAAATTAAGAAGTGTTTAATTAAAAAAATATATATATACAATTTATCTTCTATATATATTAAAATACCATGTAGGAGAAAAGGAAATTGAGAAAGATCTAGGATGAAGGAAAGCTCTGGTTACCAAATACAGAAATTCCATTGTCAAGCAATATTTATGTATTCTTCTTGTACCGCGTTAAAAAGATATGTATGGTTCATATCTTCACAAATAGCAGCGTAGCGGGAGCTCTTTAAATTGACATTTATCTTCAATAGAGTTAGATGACTACAGGGTAGGCATTCAGTCGAACGTTCAGTGTAACTTTATTATCGCTTAGGGCAACTGAAATTATGGAACACTATAGATATGACAAGATTTTCAAAACAGTTTATTTTCATACAATCGCGCTTTTAATGCATTCCATAGCCAAACCGAGGGTCAGATTTGAATTATCAATAATATTGGTATTTTTCTGTGTGCTGAAAATGTTATATTTTACTTGATAGATAGATGTACCCTTCAATAATGACAGGAGATCAGTAAATATTATAACTTTAATTTAATTAAATCATCATAGAAAATAATTTTCTCAAGTACCTACTCATTTATTCTGTCGATCAACGATATTCCACATTCAAAATTATTATGGCAGATTTGAAGTTTGATTTTAAAAGAATTTATTTATTGAATATTGAAATAGTTTTGTAAAATAATGTCATTATAATTATGTCTGAACGATGTAACAGTGAATGCGGATGTAAGGATGTGGTATAATACATCAGAATATAGAATGTACAGTGTATATTTTAATATTTTAATCAAATTTAAACAAATTGTGGGTTTTCATTAAAATTTTAGAACATAATTCTGTGATAATAAAACAAATTAAATTAATCGATTAGAAAGATATACAGAAAAAAATCTAAAAAAAGGAGAGGGGTTTGGGCATTCTACATACATTCTTGGTGTAAATATAAATCCGATAGTTTATGACACATTTATGCAACAGTAAATGTATTTACTTTTCGAAGATTAAATCTTTGTGTAAACAAGACGTATTTTTTACATTGATGCATATTAGTTATATTGTCAGCGTTTAAATTTTCGTTCTAATCGAGTCATATTTAAAAAAAAAGGATCAGAGCTATTTGATCGCGCGAGTGGTACCAAAGTGATCATGTGGGTGACAATATAATGAAAATATTGAGACAAGGAATTTGCGGTAGTTCATGTCTATATATATTTGGTGGTCGGTGGACGAATTCCAAAAACCTTTGAGTAGTAAAGTGAGTTTGTATCCCGTTGGTAATCAAATATATTTTCGATACATAGATTTTTCTGTATATATATCTTTCTAATTTATTAATTTAATTAATTTTAAAAATAATTTGTTATAGGCGGGGACTAGTGATCTATAATAACAAAACAAAGCTGTAGGTTATTTCATAATATTTAAAAAAACATTTTCATCAGAACATCTAGGTATTAAAATTCATATGATACGTGTCGTCGCGGGCTTAAAATGTTACATTTTCCCCTTAATGAAACTCCTGTAGGGTAATTGAATTGGGACTACAATCGACCGACTTGGGCGACAGCGGGGACAACTGGAACAATACCGGCCTACCGCAAGGCAATTAATTCCCCAGGACGCACCCTACTTGCCCCGAGATCAAAACGTACCATGCGCCCTCGTGCCCCGGTATCCCGTCATCCCAACGGGTGACCCGAAAACCTGCTGATACGAATACATCCGTCTTTTTTCATCCCCTTTGGATAGAACTACGAGAGAGTGAAATGTAGTGATCTCGCAAAATTGGGTTGAATTGATTATCTCGTATTACTTGACACGTTTATTGTCATGCCTGTATGGGAAAGAAATGTATGGCGGATTATATACGATGGCATGAATGGGTTGGAATTATTTAAATGAAGTCCCTTTATTCACGAACAATTGAAGACACATAAATATGTATTAAATTATTATTTAGATTTAATACATATTTATTCAGATTTAGAGGATATAACAATAATCGTAAAATGTTTAAAAAAACGTATTTCTGAGCATTGCTGTCTTAAAAAATCATGTTTGATCGATTTCAGATTTGGGATATAAGAGAACCCAAAGGAGCTGTAATGACGATGAAGGGTCCAAATATTTGCGGGGATTGTGTCGATATTCACGTAAGTTACAATATTATATCGCTGTTTAATTTGACTCATTTAATGCCATTATTCTAAAATATTGATGGTGGTGATATGAAAGATTGAGGATAAGATCATGATATCCAAAAAATTGTCAAAAACTAATCAACTGAACGAAAAAAAAATTTAGTCCGATGCAATCCCCCAATACTGTACTACATAAAATATCTTTTAAAAGTTTTTGATCTTCACCAATAGATGGCAGTAGCATATAATAATGGTATCCCATTAACTCAAAATTAATATACACATACTTAAAAGTTGTTGCCAATTCTAATCACGTATGTCAATTTTTTTTTCACTTGTTCATCTTGTGGTACGTAACTATATTTACAAGTGTTCCAAAATACAAAATATTTATATGGATGATATTCTTGTTGTGCTTGATCATACACAATAAATTGCTATAGAAAAAGGGGAGAAATATGTCCGACTAATGTGATTAGGAATATAATTTGACTTATGTGATTATATATTGGAAATAATTTGAGGGAAACCACGTTTTTACCGTCAGTCCCTTATTTTATCCATTTAAATTCCTTCTATTGAGGCATTGGTAACAAAAGTAATTTATGACATAATCGGGAACAATATTTAAAATAAATTGGGATGATTACAGTAGATCAGAATTTATTTATTTTTGTGTCATGTTTACATAAGTTTTCAGTACATTATTTTATTTTATTTATTTTAGCTCTTTAACATATATACGTATATTATATTGAAATTCATTTGCCATTTCTGTCAGGGGAACCGAGTAATAGTCGGCGCGTGGGAAGTCAGAAATGCCTTGACAATCTGGGACCTAACATCCGGGAGTAAATTACGACACGTGGAAATCCTCGATAGAATATCGAATACCGGTGAAGATTTTTTGTTCACTGCCAAGTTCTGGAGATCAAATGTAATGAATTTTTTATGTGTATTTATTTAATTGTAATATATCTTATTAACGACTACACTGATAATACCTTTTACAAGAATACCGCACTCACAAGTTGCAGATACTGAATTGAATTGTTTTACAGGGTGAATATTATGATCCAGGCCGATATTGTTTTTGAATAACTAGAAAATAAAATATAATTTAAAAAAACGATATTTATTAATCAATTATTAAATTTATTACAATTATGTATAAAATATGATATTGGCCAAGTGACTGCCTTTGGCAGCGGCACAAATGCGTGCTCTATTAACCATATTTTTTATAACATTCTCGCACACTTCGCGTGTTATTTCAGAAATTTTTGTTGGCTTATTGGCCTTTTCTTTTAAATACCTTTACAAAAAATAGTCGGATGCCCTCAAATCAGGTGATCGAGGTCAGTCGATATCACCACTTTTTGACATTATGTGATCGGGAAAACGTTCTCGCAAAATTTCAAGCGTAGCTCGAACTGTGTGTAAGGTGGCACCGTCTTATTGAAACCATACAGTAACTCTGCGTAAGTGTAAAGGTCGTCGGTGTATTAATTTAAAATTTTCAGTGCCTCAATAATGACTGTTTTGTTTAAAAACAAAAGGCGCGAAGTCGAAATGAACTTCGTCGTGATGATTTTTTTCAATATTGAGTTGCAAAACATGTTCTGTTGCTTGTTGCTTTGGCGTTAGGTGCTTTATAATAAATTGTAATCAACTTCTATCTTCGTAGATCGTAGTCATCTACCAAATTCAAACTGACATATGTCTGCCAAACCAAAATCGCGGTCAATCGGCCTGGAACATAATATTCACCCTGTGTATGCTTTGTTGATTTTGTAGTAAAGTATTTGACTGTTGTTTCATTTAGTGATAGTTAAATCGCGATTTATACTTTTTCAAATATTTATTTACACCCAATCAAATTCGGGAGAGACTATTGAATGCTCCGTTAGGTCTCTCTAGCCACTGCTCTTACAGGCATCGCCCATTCCAGGCACCCCAGCGGGAGAACAACACCTTAATAAATACCCGGAAATGTCCGAGATTCCTTTCATTTCTTAATAGGTCATCGTTCCGGGGGATACGATCACTTATTCCTTGTAATCCGGCAATTATGATCTCACGTGCATCATTCATAATCACACAGTCCCAGAGGATGTGCTCCGGCGTCTGCCTCACCTGAGCGCAAACACACAAGTCCTAAGTCGCAGAGTTTACTCATGAAATATCCATGACCCGAGATCATCTGCATCTCGTAGTGGTCCAGCGCCATCTACACTTTTTATTTTCAGCTCCACGATGGGGAAAAAGGTGTAAGTCCATCTGCCCTGCGTGGCAGTGTCCCACCTTTCTTGCCACTTTCTCAATGTGACTATTCGCATTCGAGCAACGAATTTACAGTATTGACTGTGATTGTGTTCGATTGAATTGATTGGTAACCGAGTTCGTAATTCTTCGAGCAATCATATAAGTGCATAAGAAACTAAACCTCCAACAGTTAAATCACAAGTGCATAAGAAACTAAACCTCCAACAGTTAAATCACAAGTGCATAAGAAACTAAACCTCCAACAGTTAAATCTCAGTCAACAAACATCATTCCAATCGAACACGATAACAGTGACAGTTATGATTTAAATAACGGTTTACCATCACTCGTTTCGTTGATATACATGTACATAGTTTATTATGTATTTTCTATTTATATACTCATCGAATGAAACTTGTCTTTAAAATTGAGTAAACAATAGTACATAACTGAATGCGGAGTGTGCTATAATTCGTCATTTTGTACACAGAATTTTTAACTGATGCATACAGACCATTACTACCAAATACGTGATATTCCTGTCCCGATAAACCTTCGCACGACAAGCCGTGAAATAAGTAATATTATTAATTATACTGATTTTAGTTCCATGAATTTTTATTTATCGTGAACTAGTTTTTGGCATTAGTGCCGCTATGAATTAATAATTTATTCAACATATTTTATGATTGGGGTTACGCAAAATAAAATAAAAATCAACTCTTCTTTACTTTTTTTATTAAATAGGCAATCCACTATTCGAGAGTGATCTATGCCATTAATCAAGTTAAAACATTATTTTACAGAAAAAAGTACAATAGTATTATAGAATAGGAAATATTATATTACAAGTCAATACCATTGACGTTCAAAAAATTTGCTATTATATAGATTAAATGTGGCGAGTTAAAGAAGATGATACAAGTTAACCGGGAGTTGAAAATTACCATTGACGAGAGTACTGTAAAAAAAAACCTGTGATCCGCAATGGACAGGCAAAAAAGATATGGTCAAGGGTTTCCTCCTGGGCACCACACTCACGCATTGGGGAATCTATTAAGTTCAATCTGAGTAAATGTGAGGCTACCTGGCAATACCCAGTTCTCTTTCTAGAGATATTTGATATTGTTATTTTGGAGACTTTCCTTTTGAAGAACCAGGTTGTGCGGGGAATAGGTCTTTGAATTATTACACGCCAATTACCCTTATGATTATTTGGATCCATCCATTGTGCAGTCCAAATGGAATTCATACGTTTTTTTACCATATTAAGTCTGTCATACATCGGCATATGGAATTGATGAGGGAAAACTCCGGAAACTTGGCCAGTTTATCAGCACATTAAAAAACAACTCAAAGTTTTACATTTTTTATCTGTTGTCTCATTTGTTCAATAGTTGTACGGTACAACTTTTACCAGCATGGCTTTCCTACTCAGTAGTTGCAAGTAAAAAAATTCTAATTATTAAATAACAAAAAAATTAGATGTATTAAATTGTTGGCATGGTAAACTTATTTTAACGTGATAGTGTACATATATTTTGGTCGAGTCATTAAAAACTTCCGGTTTTTTTCAGACATTTATTTTGCTTTCATAAAATAACGAATTTATACGAATCTATTATGCATTCACCACTATTACGTATGAACTTTTCCTATCTTACTGGCAACTTATTCAGCTTATTTTATGACAGCTCTTTGTTCATAAAATTTTGTAGGTTTGGACTGGAAGTAATTTTCGAAAACCTGATTGACTTGCTCTTTAGTATTGAAGGTTTTTCCATTGAAAAAGTTCTGCAAGAATAGCAACAGAAATGGTGGTAGTCTGTCGGGGCAAGGTCCGGCGAGTAAGGTGGAGGTTATAAAACAGACCATCTAAGCTCAATAATTTTTTCTTCGCCCAGTCACCCGTGCTGTATACGGTCTCGCATTGTCGTGTAAAATAATGATGTTTTTGCGATTGACGAGTGCAGGATGGTTTTTGTGGAGTTTCTCTTGAATTATTTGCAGATGCTGAACGTATGTGACTGCAGCAATCGTTAAATTTAAATTCAACGACTCGTGATGGATTACTCATACTAAATTCTTCTAAATTTCCATGCATACTTGCTTTCGAATCTGGTAAGAGTGCCCGATCGGTTATTAGTCCTTCACCGTATACACTGCATATTTTTTCAGCTGTCGCCGTAGCACTTTTGTCTTATTTGAATTCCAAAAACATCACATTACGAGTACTCTCCATTTTAAGAGTTAGGAATAACACTTCAATGTTACGTGCACCACACAAAACAGTTGTCAAAAGACTAAGAGAACACTTATCTATTTAGTGAAATAGTGAGTAAATACAAACAATAGATTCTATCTATCTGTTTCGAAAGTTATTTATGACTCAACCTGATATGAAAAGTTGTGAAGTGTATTTACCACGTGTTGTGCTGGTGCGTAACTTAGCTAGAATACAGATGAATTCTTATTATTGACGATTATTTGTACTATTAATGTACACAACACTTATTAGTTTACGCAAAATAAGGCCTTGATATCAAAAACTTTGCCACTTCTTTCGAATGTTGGCTTAGCAAACTTTGGACGATAAACGTAAAGGCAAAATTAAACTTTCAAAGGGTAAATATAGAACTTTGCACGGCATACAAGGCGAGTTATTGTTTCAGCGTGAATTGAATATTACGCATTTCACCAATTTAATAAACCAACACAGGAAGGCCGCCATTGGGGAATATCTGTAAAAAAACTTTTCAGCGTCCTGTAAAATAAGACGCGAGTTTTATGGATTTCGAGAGAGCCTGGAAGCTTCCACCCTGCAGAATCCGGGAGTGTATTCAGATTTCTCCTCCGGCAGAGGGCCGAATTTGACACAGAATCCGATGTTTTATTAAATTCGAGGATTTGTAAAGGGAGAAAAATTTCTTTGATGGAGATATTTTCGATGGCGTACTTCCCGGAGGTACCCCCGATTGTTTGATTTGAATAACGTTTCAATTTTGTTGCGATGAATAATACAACTTTGAAAAAGTTATTTATTTCTGGCTCCGTCGTTATTCTGAAGACTTGATCAAATTATTTCTCGAATGGGAAACATTTACGTAAATACAATTCTTATGATAGATATTTGTTTGAATAGATTTGAGAAAACGTATTTTTGTTTACTACATTAAAACGTTATTCCAGAGCTTTGTTGTTTTTCGAGTAATACTTTTAAAATCTGATTCAATGGATGTTTTTGTTAAATTAATGATAATATACGGCAATATTTTATTATAATTAGAATTTTATTAAAATGCGTCGCTTTCAATGGATTTTTGTATGAAAACTATACGATTCTAGTCATGTAAAGTGCAAAATAATTAGATTCACATTTTTGTAACGCTTCTTACTACGTGCATCGAAGTAAGTAAGATGAGGTTTATTCATCGTAAATTTTGTATACATTTTTAGTTTAACTCTAACGGCCGTTATGTCTTGATTGGTGGCTCTGGAACAAAGCAGGTGGAGGTGGTCGACATCATTACAGGCAGACTGATGTGCAGCTGGAGTGAGCCGAAAACGGTGACCAGCATCACGACGATAGGGTCCGTAGTAGCCTGGGGAGGAGACGCTCCCACAGTCTCTATTACTGAATTCAGAAGTCCGGCAGAATTCTTGAGGTAGGTCTAACACAAAATATTATTAACGGATTTATAGAATGAATTATCCGATAAACAATAAGCACCCATTTTTAAATTATTGGAATTTATATTGTCAGTATTTATAAACATTTCTAATCAGTATTTTAGAAAGACGATCAGTATTGTAAAGTAATACAATATCAGTACGCAATTAAATGGTCAGTATTGCACTCATCAGTATAAAAATTTATAAATTTATCAGTATTTTAAATTAAATAGATGGTCAGTATTTATATTAAAATATCGGTACAAAATAACTAACTAACCTAACCTAACGTAATCATATCTAACAGAAACTAACCAAAAAGCTAAATTTTAGTAAACAAAAATTCGAGTTGATACTGATACTTATTTATATTGAATCATATGGCCATAAAAATAAATCGAAGAGATTTTTATGCAATCAGTATGTTCAATTTTTATATATGACCACAGTGCATCTTTCTTAATTATTCCAGTTTCGTAGAAAGATACAAGTTCAAATTTAAAAGAGGTATTGTTATAGGATATAATTGTATCAATACATTTTCTCCACTAAGATAGTTATGTAATGAATGAAACAAGTGGTAGTCGGACCGTGCAAGATCCGGTGAATTACTATTACTATTTCTATAGTTTTTCTTGCTGACTTTAATTTCTTATTGAACCGCAATGTGCTCTATCTACACATTAAAAAATCAAGTAAAACTTATTAGATACCTCGAGCTTCCAATGATTGCTGATATCACAATAATAAAAACAGCTTGTTAATAATTGGTTTAGCGTAATTTTAATCATTCCGTAGTCTTCATTGTTAGTAATAACAGCGTTAGCTGCATTGTTACAAATCAATGTTATAAGATTTTTTAAATGTTTTAGACCGGATTCTGTCGAAGAAGTCGAAGAGGAAGAAGGGGATGATATGGAAGATTTTATATGACTATTCATTTCAAGTCGTTAAGCATCTATAAATAGAAGCATACGTTACAACTTATTTTCGTAAATTTAGAATTAATATTTTTTATTAAAATAATTTAATTTAATCATGTATGTTTTTTACTTCGTAAAAATTAAAACTATGAACAGTTTTAATAATTAAAACTATACAAAGTTTTATTTGGTATCTGGGGTAAGTGTTAACTAATCTAACATATGTCAAGGAATTGAATCCTACACCTAGCAACTAAAGGGTGTTTTTTTAGAGGTTTGTTTTTCAAATTGGTAACATTTTTTTCAGCGACAGCCAATTAGATAGCTGATTTATGCTCAGTTTGGTTTGCCATTTCAACAACGCTTGCAAATTGTGCAAATTTTTTTTCGATTATCGTGGTTCAGTTCGCGAAACTTACCGTGCGCTACGTCCATTTTACGGTCGACATAATCGTCCATCCGAGCAAGTAATTTGAATAACCATGGATCGTTTTTGCACCACGCATACTCTAATTGATAATACACATCCGCAGAGATATCGTACAGTGCACTCTGAAGAAGCTGTTGCTGCAGTGGAGCGTAGTATTGAGGAGGACCCGAATGAGTAGATTCGCTATCTTGGTTTACGAGCTCACAGAATCAAGCATGTTCAAGAATTAAAGGCACTTGACCATCATGTGTGTCGTACGTTCGGTGAATAGGCCGAAAACGAGGTTGCTCTTGATTCTCATTTCAACACGAAATTTTGTTCAGCGATGAGGCTTATTTTTGGTTGAATGGCTACGTCAACAAGCAAATTTCCGCATTTAGAGGGAAGAAAATTTACAAACCATTATTGAGACGCAGTTACATCCACAAAAAGTCACTGTATGGTGTACTTTATGAGCGTGGTCTATATTTCTTCAATAATGATACCGGCCAGAACGTTGCAGTTAATAAGCGCTATAGATCTACGATTACTGACTTTTTCGTTCCACAATTGAATGTCATTAATATGGAAAAGCGGTGGTTTCAACAAAACGGCGCAATATGCTACATAGCTCGCGTCACAACCAATTTATTGAAGGAAATATTCGACGAGCGCATAATTTCGCGTAATGGACTGTGAATTGGCCTCCAAGATTGTGTGATTTAACACCTTTGGATTATTTTCAGTGATGATACGTGAAGTCGCCAGTCTACGCCGATAAACCAAAGATGATAGACTACTCGGAAGTCAGTATGCGTTGCGTTATTGTCGATATACGTCCCAAGCTGCTCTAAAAAGTGGTCGAAAATTGGACTTCCAGATTGCGTTTTATTCGAGCCAGCCGCGGTGCTCAAATACGCGAAATCATATTTAAACAATAATGGCATAAAATTATTTTTCCAATAATGTCAATACCATGGCCATTACCACTATTTTTGTGTTTTATTTAATTTTAAAGTTCTATAATTCTAAAAAACCATTCTGTATAAATTATTTATTTTTTCTTAGCACGCTGCCATTTTTCGATCTTGTTTAAGTATATTTAATATGAAAATATTGAGATTTTACGTATTTGATTTTTTTTTCAGGAAGTAAAATTAATTTATTTGAAGAGTTTAAAAATTGATGAGTCAATTAATCCATTTTTTTTTCTAATTTTCAAGAATTCAGTAGCTTCCTCCCAATCGAAAATTTAAATTCTCTCAATCAATTTGCTTCGCTGAATTAAGAGGAAATAATCTTCAGATTCTAAAATTAGTTTCATTCAATTAATAAGAATATTTAATCGTCAGTTGAAAAAATTCTCGGCGCGTCATAATTTTAATTGGGAGAAATTCGTTACCCTCTTGAACAAATAAAATCACAAATTCATAAGAAATTTGTAAACGCCGAGTGCTATGTTTTAATTGATTGTTCATTATTTTGTTTATTATGATTGATATTGGGTACCTGTATAGTAAATATATAATAATTGATATTTGCCTCGATTATTTATTACACAATGACTAGAGGGTGGGTAATTTTATTCCTCCCTTCTGGTTTTTTTTTTACTAAATTCTTGTTGGAGAGAATATTGAAAAAAATCTTAATTAAGTTTTTTTAAACCTTTTTCCGTTTATTAAAGCGCTTTAAAGGGAAATTTTCTGGTGAAAGCGAATAATGAAAGGAAATTTTCTTTTAATCGCTTTAATAAAAGAGTACAGTTCAAAGGCTTTCAGAAATGCGCAAATAAATGAAGCTTTAAGTTTCATTGATTTTGTATAACAATTTATAAACTATATAACGAGCAAGATGTAGTTCGTCGACGGAGCGACCACTCCCGTTTGAGGGTTGCGCTCACAATGCGACCAGACTTCGCGCGTGTGCCCGTTCGTTGTCTCTCGTCCGGTTTTTTTTCTAGATTTTTTTCACTCATGTAAATGTTTTTTTTTTTTAAATTGCCATTTACCCATGACGGTTTCTCGACGACTATATTAATATTGTAAAACATATGTATTTCTCTCTCCTTTTTGTTTCGATTTTCTTTGACGCGGGGTGCGTGTACAATTTATGGGCGCGACGTACACACGGCACGGGCACGATGAACGAAAATACCCTTTGCTGCGGCGGAGATCGCCATATACTGATTTAATCAGATCATCAGCCTTATTTTTTTTTGCCAATTATTCATTGGTAGGTACTGATGAAATATATGCCTATCGAAAATTTTTGTATTTTTAAAATTTAACATATCGACCCCTTAGAATAAATAACAAGGTTCCAATTGATATTTTTGGCTATTTTGAGTTATTGCGTGAAAAGGATTCCAAATGCATTGTTATTTATTTTTTCCATACATACCAACTCTATTTAACAGATATTAAAGGAAATAGCAAGGGTTGAAAGTTCCAACTCAATCAGTTATTTATTTTAATTTATGTATTCATTATTGTTAATTTACAATGTTTTTATTTTTTTTGAATTTCACAGTGGTCATTGAAAATACTGATAATAAGTTAAGATCTTAAAACTGATCATATTTGCATACTCAAAACAAAACATACATGAATATATGTTGAAATTCAATCAATACTTTTGAGCTCATTATTTCAGAACTGTGTCAGAATCAGATGGAACCTTGTTATTGTGAGGGGTGGATATATTATTTACATTATTAGTGTTATTATTTACTTAATTTCCTTCATAATTGAATATTAGATTGGATCATTTGAGTGTTTAACTCTCTAAAACTTGGAGTCTAAAACTGTCTTAAATTTGTACATTTGGTTTCTCGAGCCTGGGTTCTTATAACCGTGCTGACAGGTTGTAATTGGAGTGAACACAAAGTAACCAAAGCTAGGGGGGGGAGAGAAAAATCTGCAAAACTTTGGCTATGAGACCTTCAGCTCTGAGATCTTCAGCGTGCTTCCTCATGACTTGTACATCGCAATGTTTTTTGATCTGACTTCCGCGACACAATTTTGCAAATTGCAATATTTTGTTTCGATAGTTTTCATTATTTTTTGTACATTCAAAGTAAAAACAAGTAAAAATAAAAATTTGTAATCATTACAATGTTATGTTTATTTCACGTATTATAATATTACACACATTACACAATTTCAATAAAAAAACTTGTTACGTTATGTAGACAAAAAAAAACAATTTTCTCTTACAATTTTTGTCTACTACAATTTTTTGAAAGGATCACGCTATAAACGTTATATTAAATTGATTATATTATGTTTGTGTTTAAAACATCGCATGTAAATAAAAATTAAGCATTATTAAAAAAATCGTTTCTTTTCTGTTGGCTAATTTTAAAGAAAACTGATACATTACATTGGTGAAAAGTGTCAATTTCCTTTGAAATACGAATGAGGTAGATGTAAGATGGTCTTTTGACCGAAAGGTATATTTTTAAAATTCCAGTTCACACAGAAACAAATGACAAATATCCACTGATAGAAATTTTAGAATAGAATTTGATTCTGGATTTTACATCATATTACAGTGAAACCCAGATTGTAAGTTTTTGAAGGGACCAACGAAAAAACAACGTAAACAGAGGGAAAATGTAAATTGGGAGTATTAAAAAAACATTTATATTTGATGTACATATTTTTTTGTTGTTGTTTTTAAATAGTTTTTTCAATATTATAAATTAAATTAAAAGGTTTCGGGTGGTACATTACTAATACTAGTAAAATATGCTATGAAGCCTTCAATATGCCTCATGGCATGGTCCCTAGTAAGAACTAGATTTGTGAGATGAACAGGAAGCCTTTTCTTCTGTCAAGTTTTCGTTTATACGACTGTCCACTATGTCATCAATTTCCACTACATCCATGTTATTACGTTGGAGTCAACGTCTAAGTAAGTCTGCAAGGGTTATTCATAAATTCTTTTACAGCCATCATTGTTATCTATACTATCTTCTAAGCAATTTTTTTTACTGATTCCAGCTTGTAAAAACTAATAATAAAAACGAAACGTAAAAATTACGTAGGTGAAAAATGTGTATAAATGACAAGCAAACGACCAACACACTCTTGGCTCTATAGGGAATAACTAACAGGCTGAAAGAATTTTAATTAATTTTAGACGTAAATTGCGAGAAAGACAAACGTAAAATAGGGTTTTTAATGTACTGAAATATCACGGGACTGTAGAATACCACACAAATGGAGGGAAAACGTGAATTCCGGGCATGTAAAATCGGGGTTCTACTGTGTTATAATAGTTTTGTGCGATACCTATTGTGAACTGAACTGAATTATATTTTTTGTTTTACGAAACTCTATATTTAAATAATTCAATACTTTAATATCGTTATTACAATACAAATTATTATTTATCTACCTACCTTTTCGAATTTATTTATGCCTATGAAAATCATTTCATCATTTAAAGTGGAAGGTTAATCTGTAGCCTTTTACTTATTCTAAGACGGTCGTGCTAGGTTAATGACGTTTTTTTAAATTTTGTTATCGTGCATTCAAAATAATTTTAACATTTTAATCTTTCTCTTCTGTCGATCTGCGTCCAATGTTGTCTAATATAAGTCTCATTTTTTTTAGTTTTTTTTATTTGTTTTTTGTCTCTCCATAGCTCCATTTCATTGCGCTTAGCTTCCAATTTTGTCCAACAGCTTACCTTATTATGTATATCATTATACAAACTTAAAAATATGAACTGTATCTGAATGTCACGTGTTATACTATATAGCTATATCTCCTTAAATAGTAAACAAATATAAAAATATATTACTGTATTTGTGACAGAGCCTAATTGTTACCTGTCTTTTTTAAAAGACTGCCAAATGATAATAATAGTATTTACCTTAAAATGATAATTAACGTGCCTAATATTTTAATTAATCAAAATTAAAAATTTGTCACTGATGAGTTTGAGGCAGAATATAATTTTCATGTCAAAAGTGATACTTTATTCAAGGAAGGCGGAATAATTTATACACACTAACCCCGCAAATAGCGGTCGCTAACACCACGTTATATGTGTAGGATACACGGTCGCAACGAACACATTCGCGTTCCAGAATAACACGAATTTGACTATAAATATGATCATTAATCATTTTGGCCTGTCAAATTTTGCTTTATCTCCAGACACCGCCTGCCAAGATATTATAAAGGACGAACCAGCGTCAAATCTCTTCATAATGATGTTATAATATAATATAATGCACCATGCGTACTCCCCCCCCCCCCACGGGGTATGCACACTCTACCGTGTGTTTTCCGCAACTATGTAATAACAGAAGAAAAAAAAGCTATTTTATAAATTGGTATTCTTTTTATATACCTTGTTACAAAGCGTGCTTGTCTGGTGGATTAAACGCCAGAACGCATTGCCACCGACCAGCTCAGTTTCGGTGCGGATATTTTGTCGGACAGGATGGGACGGACTTGTATAATTCAAAGTCGAGATCTTAAACACAAATTATATTAGGAGAACACATTCTTATTGTGAAGTTGTAATTATTCAGAACAGACGGTCTGTGATATTTTAAATATGAATTAAATATATTAATTAGAAAGATATACATATAAAATCAATTCTGATAGCAAACGCTAGAAAGGAATTCGAGAGTTCGAAAATTGTCGCTAAAAATATTGTCGCTGTAGCATAGTTGGATAATGCACCTTCCCCGGTTAGGAAAGAGATCCAGGTTCGAATCCCGGTGGCGCAACAACAATATTTTTCGATAAAATTGATTTTATAAGTATATCTTTCTAATTAATATATTTAATTAATATTTAACAAATTATATATTTTCATATATCTTTTAACTTAACTTAAACAGCAACATAACAAATTTGAGTCTCTCAAGATCTTATGGTACGGCGCTGGCTCTTGAATTTATTTACGCATAATTTTTGTTCACCGTCACTAAAATTGCTCATCAGTGTTACTGAAAGGAGACCCGGTGTGGCTCCAAAATTGCCGTGCCTCAGACACGGTGCCCCCGGATGCCTCTCAAATGTCGCCCCCCGGCGAAGTCCATGTACACCTAGTTCCTTCAGACGATTTCCGTTGTTGTTGAGGCCATCCTCCCAGCTGCCCTCCATTCATTTCATCATTCCAAGATTTTCATTTTGCCGGCCAGGGTCGAGGCCTGGCGCGGTTACCGCCTCCTCGTATCTCGCCCCTTTCGGAAGTGGCCGATCGCGTGAAACTTCTTCCACTTGCCGCCAGGGGACCGCTCGCTCGCGTTCCATTGGTGCGGAGATTTCATAATGCACAATCTGCATGGCCACCGCGCGCATTTCAATTTTCTTATGTGGCGGCCACAGAGGTGTGTTTTTGTCATGTCACTTCCTCTAAAACTGAGATTTTATATTTAAAAAAAAACATGTTGTACAACATACTCACACTTAGCCGGTTGGGGGATTTTTGAGGATTAATTCAATTAAAAAGTGTGTATTTTGTAGTAAATAGACGCTTATTTTTCCATTTCTTGTCTTAAATTGATTTAAATATAAATGATATGAAAATATTACATTTCTACATATAATATGTTTATTCGACGAGTCTCCTAGTAAAATTTATCATAAAAACTGCGTTAGACAATTTTGTAATATTTTTATATACTTGTGTTTTATTTTCAGCTTTATCGATATCGGGATTCAAACCATCTCTTTGATTTAAAATTTTGGAGACGTTGAGTATCCATCCCTTTATTTTTCATATGCTAAGCCAATGCTTTGTCAGCTTGATGCACTTTATTACTACAGACACATTATTTACCAACAAGTTGGTCCTATTTTCGTTGCACAAGCGTTTAGCTTAGTTTGAAAATAGTAAGAATATTGATGCGATATGTATTTCGTGTACGCGTATCTATTTTTAAAAAAAAAGTTGTTTGTTTCGCTGGCTGGTTTTCGAAAAATCAACTAATATAATTTTTCGTCCCGGATCTCGCGTGTCCTCCGTTTAATACCGTCATTGAATAGCGTTTTTAGGAACTCCAATCTCGATAACGGCAAGTTAAAAGTAGAGTACCCAATAAGATTTGATCTTAGTGAGTACATATTACACGCCTTCAAAAAATCTAGGACTGCCAATCGAAGGATGTATATATAATGCGCAAACAAATACTGATACACTAATAATAGATTTTAATAATAATTTTATATTTTATTTAACAAATAGTTACCCTTGTTGGACTTTGTAGGAAACTAGTATTAATAAAAATCTGAAGTTATTTGTAAATTGCTATTTTCACGTTTTGCTTGATTGGTGTTGTAGTGGTTAGTTTAGTGTTTTTTTTTTGTAGTAGTACTATACTAACGAAGCTATTTTGTTGCGTGGTCACATATCCTATTAATCTTAATAATAGAGTTATAATATATTATAATATGAGAGATTGTATTATCCATGATTTTATCTAGCATCGTTATTTTATGTGCGCTCGAATCATCTCGGCAATTTGGCCTAACGATATCACGAAAAGTCCACCTGAATACAGGCATACGTCCTGTGATCCTTATTGCAGGGACTTCATGCGGAAAACAGGATCGAATTTACAATTTTAAATTATTCTTCGTAGACGATTTGATACCACTCATAGACTACGAGCTTCATACAAAAATGAAAAGAAAGATGGCCGCTTGAAAGCTTTTAGAAGACACAGCTGCTGCAGTACAAATCCGAATAAAAAAAATAAATTCTATGGTGTATAATATCTTGGTTTTAATAAAAATTATATTATTAAAATGATATAACACGATTTAAAATGAATAAATTCACTAATGTAAACTTGCGACTTGAGCATAAAATATCAGAAAAAACATTAGTTCATCTAAATAACGTAAGAAATTGTGCCTAAAAATAATATTGTTTTTAACAGATGTTTGTGAATATGGCAGTGTTTTAGTGCATATTTTATAATGTGTAATAAAAATTGTGTTCAGTTTTCTTTCTGAAATTTCTAAAATTATTTTATTAAATTTTTTAGAAATTAAGCTAACAATTTTTTAAATTATTAAACAAAATTCTTGTTTTAGCATATAAAAATATAATTGTAAAAATGTAGCTCTACCTCCCCCACCTGACTTAGTTTATAAAGATACTACGACTGCGCACTCATCTATTTTTCTTATCTATGGTACAACGCGCAGCACGAGATACGAAATGTTTACAGCAAAAAGTAAAAAATAAACATTTCCAAATTACGAATTCCATTAACTAAAGTTTATAGTGTTTCCACATCCACCTATCAATCACTTAGGTGTATAGGTAAATAATGTCGGGTGACGTTACGTGATAATCTTCATATTTCGTGTTTGCTCGCATATTCAAGTAGCCGGACCAAACGACCAGCGCCGGCCCTGTGTGGGCGATTATGTAAATCTTATTCTTCCCTTCTTTTGTGCCGGTGATGGGCCAATTCCTTTTCCGAATTTTCTCTTTTGAGCCCTTTTTGAAAATCCATGTAAGTTGACGCGCGCTCGCGTCTGTTTACAAATGTACAGAAATCAGCAATCATGAAAATATAGAAAGCTTATGTGTGGTAATAGAAAAATGTTGTATTATTACATTACTTTTGAAAAATAGAAAATAAAATATTCGACCGAAAAAATGGTATGAAATAAAAATATTTAATAACAAATGTTGTAATTTACGTAATTAGTTACTGCAAAACATGTCATCTGGCCACGATATTGTAAATTTTATGTACCATTGCATCATAGGAATAGAGAACACGGGGTGGCTGAAGGACCAACCAGAATCAGAAAACCCGGCCCACCTGTGAAACGCTCCTTCCGGTAAGTGGATCTTCTTCCACTGCATCCACAGATCTTATGGCTCCAGGATATATACACTTAAACATACACTTTCGGTGATCGCACCTCACACAATAAATCAGTTCGCACGGTAGAGAGAAACCGATTACACACAAACAAATAACAGCAGAACGATAACAGCAGTCAATGTATCCAAATGGTAAACGCTATCCTCACAGTTCAAAGATTCAACATCAACTGCAGAACCATAGATAACCACCATATAAAAGATTGTGTTCTGGTTATAGAGTGGGGTAGTGGATAGTTAATAGACAAGAATTATATCGACGAGTTCACGTGCGCGGGAGACGGCGATCGGCGATCGGCGATCCATACATCGTAAATACTGAACACTTAGAAATGTACATTTATTGCAATAGATGAAGTGAAATAAAAACAAGTAATATTTTTAATTTTTGTTGTGAAGTTATAAAATATATGTGTGTTGTAATAAAATTTTATAAAATCGATTGATTTAATTCTAGCGTCTCCCAGCGTACATTACTCAAATATATTTAGGATTCATCGCAATATAAAGTTAATTGCTTTTAAAAATGGTATAATAGATGTATCAATTAGAAAAATATATAGAATATAAGTTACAAATTTGTCGGAAACGTAATCGGTTGATGTGGTGGAATGGTAACATAATTAGATTTTTTCTGTAAACCTTTCTAATTGATTAATTTAATTTGTAATATTTTTAGTAAATATAATATGTTCATAATATAAATATATTTATTCGTAAAGATAATTTTAACATTTTAAATATGAATTAAATATATTAATTAGAAAGATATACATATAAAATCAATTTTATCGAAAAACATTGTTGTTGCGCCACCCGAATTCGAACCTGGATTTCTTTTCTAACCGGGGAAGGTGCATTATCCAAATATGCTACAGCGACAATATTTTTAGCGACAATTTTAGAACCTTTTTGATATTAATACATTTAATCGTTCCATTATTTGAAAGAGCCATCTACCTTATTTTTACAGAATCTCAAATACCTTTGAGTAAACTGATAGCAGATGCCAGAATTATGAATTCATTTTTATTAAATTTTGGACACATTGATACAACTTTATTATTTAGACCTATGTTCTGAATAATTACAACTTCACAATAAGAATGTGTTCTCCTAAATAATTTGAAGACATTTAAAATTAATTATGATATTATATAAATATATTTTTCTTAATTCACTGGTCAGATCATTGAAATATTATATAGTATTGAGTAATTGTAAAAGATTAAAAAACACTTTTATATCCGAAATGAATCTCATTGAAACAACAATTAATTTTCATAATTATTCATTTTTTTCATATTCAGATCACGGCTGAAGTACAGCCACTATTGACCTCAGTCCACTTAACACAGTAAGCTTAATGTAGTCACGAAATGTCTTGTTTATACGCAAGTCATTCAATAAACTTTTCTCTAAAAGTCGTTTTTCCTTAGGTCTCAGAAAATATTCTAACACTAGTCTGTTCAACCTTTAACTAAATAGTACTGAAAATTAAGTACACTTATTACGTGGTAATTTTTTTTTGTCATGTCTAAGGGCGCGCGTAAATGATGGAAATAAGATATCATAAAATTTCAGTTGTGATATATCTCAGTTTTATGTGTGAGATATATCTCTATTCGAATTTTTATATGGATATATTTCCAATCTCACAGCCGTTTTCATTTGGATTCATTTAGATCTGAGTCGACACAGAAGTTTGACCGATATAAATGATGTATAATTCGAATTTAAGAAAATAAAATAAATATGGTGGTTATTTATTAAGTGGTTTAATTTCATTTTAAATATCTTGTAATAGTTATGCAATAAATACTAATTTAATCGAAAAATATTATTTTTGCGCTACCGGGATAATAAATATTTTTCGACAAAATTGATTTTATATGTATATATTTATAATTAATACATTAAAATATTATTTAAAACATCACAGACCTATGTTCTGAATAATTACAACTTTACAATAAGAATATGTTCTCCTTAATAGTTATACAATAGATTTATACTGTTATTTGAAAATAAATAAGCTATTTTTTATTATATTTAATGGAAAATATATGGAAGTATGGGTAATTACAAGGCTTACGACCTGTCTTCGGCTGACTTAAGTGATCACTTTATAAATAACGTTCACCGATTCTCACCCCTCAATCTCCACATTTATCAAATTTTGAAAGTTCTGTATATGTTAGTATAGTATACCACTACATCATCGTCATTTATGGACCAAATTTGATAATTCGTTTTTATACCTTTTTTTAAACAGCATCACTATGACGAGAATCGGATTTTTTAAAAAATTGGCTGAAATCTAAACTGCTCTCGTTATACTATAAAAACTACAAAATGGCGCTCTAGTGAGAGGTGCTCTAGATTACGATTTTCCGTATACAGACGGCTTACGAGAATGTAACAGTAATAATGGTCTCAACCTTTGGTGTTGAGAAAAGTTGGAGATCATCTCTTGACATAAGGTTCATTCCATGAAACCATTCATTTTGCAAAATTATATGGATGTTTCGAATGTTCAAATTCGCAAGGGTTGTGTTGTTAGCAACGATCCGAAAACTATAAAAAACACACAATTTATATTCAGGCTGTATTATCTGTTTTGTAGTTCAGTTGATGAAAAAACAGCGAAACGATTTGATAAGAACAAAGGAAAACGAATAATATTTGCTCACTGTCGTGGTACATTCCCTTCAGCCATACAGCTGGCCCTGAAATACACAAATTGAAATTTATGGGACAGTACATTTCGGGGAAGCTCGAATTTTTTTCATGTGGCGGTTTCCGTTCAGCTACAGAAAACAATATATTGTGGAAAAAATAAACCAAAAGCAACCAGGGATGAAAAACGCTCATTGTTTTCATAAAACATTCGCCCACATATTTTTTATTTTGCCATAACTTTTGGAAATATTGGCCTTGTTCCCTCCGCCGCGTGCTTTTTACGAGATTGTACGTTAATATAATGTTAATACTTCGGCGATATTGGTTTATTAAAAATATTACTATATTTGTAAAAACAACAAAAAAAATAATTTTTAAACGACGTGTAAACGAAATATTTTCATCTCATTTACCGATTCCATGTTGGTGTTCATCATTGTTGAATTTTATTTAATTCATCAATACACCAAAGTTCTAATTATTAAGAGTTTTTATCAATATATTTTTGTCATCATCAACCATACTAATCTTTTTTATTTGTTATTTCTACGTTAATAAAATTACATAATGTTTGTGTTCATTAATTCTAAATATACAAGTTTGTAAAGCAACATTACCTATTTAGCAGGGGCGTGCACTCTGTACAATCAAAAAAGTTGTGCATAACTGTATTTTCTGCGAAATAAATCTAAATTATATATTTATTTGATTTATTATGTAATAAGTATATAAGTCTGCGCACAAATCGATTGTATTTAATATTTTAACTAGAACCATCTTGCAGAAGAATTTAAAAACGATAAATAAAGGTGCGTATGTGTTTTTAAATATCTGACCCAACTAAACACAATATTTACATTTCTCGCTTGAACAGACGTGTTGTAAAATAGCGAAAATGTGTGTTTGCAGCGGATTTAAGCGTATGCGTTCCAATACATTTTAAACATATCATTTTATATTATAAAATATCTTTAACTTTTCAAAATATCTCGAAAAAATTACCAATAACAATAGTGTTTCCGTAATTTCCTTCGACAGCTGGTTCCCAGCTTTCCTATTTACAATAAGAGCAAATATGATGCATGAACACTGCACTAATCTTTTTATTGTACGTGCTTATTTTATCGTCTGATGTTGTTGTTCTTTTGCCTGGGTAGATTTCGACCGACCGAAGTGTGCACTCCGATCGGTTTATTTGGACCTCTGTACTGGTCGAAGCACGGGTTGTAATTGATCCGCTTATTGTTTACCGTTTTCTTACATTCTCCAAAAAAAAGCGGCAATACCCACATACACACATGAACAATATTATTAACCAGGAAACTCAGTGGTGCCAATCGGAGTAACAACGCGCGTAAACAAATAGTAATAATATTAATATTTTTCAAGAAAGGAAATTAACTCCCAAAAATGTGCTTCTGAAAGAGTGTTTTCTAGAAAAGCGTCCCCTCTAAGTTTGAATCACGGTGTGGACATAAAAAATCTTTTGTGCAATTATAAGGACCCGTGCTATTACTTACGCGCTGGGGGAGAAAATATGAAAAAGATTACTGCCCAGGGCCTGGGTGGTAACTTAAATAAGTCAACATAACTAATACTTATATTTTATAACTCATGAAGTGGTTCGATGTCCAAAGTGTTTGTGATCTTATACAGGATAAATTAACATACTGCAACATGGTCGTCAACCTTTGATAGAAGGCGGCACATTAAGAATAACTTGAAGAAGAAAACTTGTTAAAAATTGTATGCGCGCTATATTTTTTTGTGTGCACTATGCTTTAGAATTTTGTGTGCGTATGAACCCGCATACCTAGAGAATATTGCTTAAGAGTGTTCGATAAAACTTTCAGTGACAATGCAGTCTATGGTACTTTACAGCACCGATATTAGCAGCATTACCTAAATCCATGCTTTGTGCACGCCACTGCTGTTTTGTTTAATTTTTAAATAAATCACAATATTCACATTTTTCAGAGACAATCACAACACATTTATTTTTTACAGCAGATATTTTTATTTATTTGTACCAGTCGGAAATCGGACCCTTGATCGCTGGATCAATTGTCCATACTTTAGATCGCAGGACTTGTTTGCATTGGATTTAACTACAATTACCTGAAGCCATTAGCGTCGGGAATTTCCGTTTAGAAAATGCTCATTAGGCTTATAATTTAAACGCCCTAAAACCTTAATTGGTGGCGAGGTATTTAATGCTCGGCGCTTAATGACCTCTAGCACAAAATACAAGCTGAATAAATTCTGTAACTTATTGATTAAGTAATTTAAAAAATCGGAAAATTTACAAATATTAAAAATTTTCTTCAGTAAAAATGACGTGTTACTTGAATTAAAAGCAGTGAAACTATGTTAGGCACTTGTTAGACACATATGTATATATATTTTATCTGTAGAATCATAGAATGTAGGAGATCATACGCGGACGAGCTCGCTATGTATCAAAATATAACCCAACCAACGACATATTTTAGCAGTTTTTCAAACATTACAATAAACACAGTATAATGAATATTACACGATGTTAATTAATTTAATAGGAAAATAAATAACCGCCCTCTTAGCACTCTGAAAGTCGTTACATTTTTCCGGACGACCTAAATAATACCGGCGAACGATTTCAAGCTTCACGTTCATTTGTCTACCACGAAATATTTGAAAGCCGAGTATTTAGCATAATGAAAATTTAGTATTGGCAGAGAACCAAATTTGCAAGCCATGCATCTCCCTTACAGTCTGATGCATGATTTATAAATTTAATTAAATTACTGCACTATATCGGATTGAACTTGATCAAACTATATATGGATTTGGCGTCTCTTCCATGTTAAATACCATTTTTTGTAGACGATTTACTTGGGGAAATCTAGGCCGACGTTTCGGTACGGTAACACGTGCCATTGTCGAGGCGCTGCTTAAAAAAAATTACGGTACTATATACTATGGAGATATAAAATTTCTACTCGACTGTGGGAGATTTAAATTATTAATCCAAAAAATAGTACATTTATTCTCGTATATTTATTTATAAATTTTATTTAATGTAAGAATTCCCTGAGTGATCAGCATTCAAATGAAAATATAAGAATTCTGTTAATTTGTTTATATATTGTAAGGGGTGAGGTAGGGTCTTGTCGCTCCACCGGCAGCTGCAGCCGAAAGAATGAGATTAGTAGGTCATCTTCATCGGAACCACTTATTTACACTTAGTAAAAAAAAAATTACCTCCATCACTTGTGGAAAATAAAATAAAAACAATTTTTGGATATTAGTACAAATATGATTTATAAATCTCAAAGTAATTGCTAATCAATGTAACTTTCTTAATGAATAAACAGATTTAATAAAATATTCTAAAAACATCAGTGTTTAGGCTGATGGAAAATATGATATTATTTTATCAATTCTGCAAAATAAATTAGGTATGATGAGAAGTTGCACTAAATTGATGAAACATGTAAATGCAGATATTAAACACAAACTCAAATAATTATTTACAGTGCATCCTTTAAAAATATTAAAAAAATATATTTATTTAAACTTGTTCCATATTCACATTGAATAAAAGTTATGCATTCGAATACAATAAAATAATACACGAAATAATGGCCGTATCATTCAAATGTTTCATCTTCAATAATCTTAAATAAAATAACTATATTTAAAATGCAAAATTATGCAGTAACATATACTAATATCAGTTCTGATGTTTATATTATGGAAACATCGACGCTAGCTGCTGCACAAGGCTCGATAATATACAAGGAAAGATGAAATATTTCTAGGTTAAGGTAAAAAAATCACTCATAAACTCTACCGATGTAAACATCATCTGTCTGCATTTCGCAGAACTTCAGCTGAAGATAATTTTACTTTCCTGAGTTTTAGAAGATCCTGAGATGCAGCATTTCGTTTTACGTTCTACAAGTCAATTTTGAGATTGCATTGCTGCCATTTTGACCGAGTCGAAAAGGAAATTCAAATTACGCCAAGTAATAATATGCTGTCCATAAAAGGATGCTATATAATAATACGACCTACATAGACGAACGCCATATGCCTCTGGTAAGACGACGCCATGTGCAAAATGGAAACTTTACGTTTTTAGAACATAATAAATTCACAATACAAATTAGCGACGCACACATCATACACAGGTACACGAGTATTTATATTTCAATTATATTTACCCTTTTTACAAGGCCGGATGATCATAGATTTACATTTTAACACTTGAAATGGAGCGGTCACCAACAGACTGCCCGACTGTCAAGAGAAACGGAACTGTCTCACTGCTCAGGCTCAGTAATAGTATCTGCGTAACGTTACATACCCCTTCGCCCCGGGAAAATGTGTGTCAGAATGAAAACATATCGCTTCATTTCGCGCCGTATATTTAAGTTAGAAATTAAATTATCTTAAAAATTTAGTGAATAGAATGAACAACTGAGAAGTTTTACTCGTGCACCCTTATTGCCCAAATGCCGTCCTAACCTACAAATACCCACTACTCGTGAAAATCTAAAATAAAAAAAAAAAAGAATAAATGGTTGTAACACTACAGCCAGGCCGCTGTTAATAAATCTCTATGCAAAACTAGAACACCCTATTCATTTTTATTTACGGATACCGGGCAGTGCTGTCAGAATGCTCGCGAACGTGGCGGGTCGGTATTGTGAAAACTTAATAAGTAATAATGTAATGTTTTCAATTTGAGCTTCGGTTGAGGTATTCCATCAATGTCATTATTTTTAATTGGAATGAAACGGACGACGATGGCCACGTGACGGAACGAGAGGCATTTTGAGGTTAAAATGCCGAAGTGCCTTTGGGAGATGCAATTCGTGCTGAGATGGACGTTCGGCGGGGATGCCTGACAGATGGATGACCGCGATGCAGCCTGTTAGATGAGCCCATGGTAACACGGGAGGTGCGATCAATGTCGCATTCCATGGATGGTCAATGAAGTGGGATCGCCTGTTCGATTATCCTAAAAAAAATTTTTTTACGACAAAGGCGTATCGACTTTTGGTACATATAGACGAAAAAACTAGCTGTTATCTATTATGGTGTATATACTCAATGGTCAGGATAATAAGAATCTAAAATACCACTAGGGTTCAGTAAGTAATTTTACAATTATTTTCTCATTTGTAATAGAACATGCCCTTATAAAATGAATAATAAAACCATCATTATACTTATAAAAATATGTATTTTTATATTCAATACCAATAGGAAAAATGTTTGTTTTTGTACAACATGTTAATAAATATTTCAAAGGGTATTTGCACATTTTAGTACCGTCGATTTTTATTCTTAACGTGTAGTCAAGTAATTAATCTTCTACTGAAGCGCTTCAGAAATTTGATAATGGCTCCATAATTAACAAAACTTTAGTCAAATCTTGATAAGCTTTAGGAGATATAATCTAATTTCTGTACAAATATTTCCATTGTTGAATGGAAAAGCAAATAATTATTGAACAATTCCTGTGAAGTTCAATGTTTCTCGTTTTGTATGTGTGTGTGTATATTATATTTCTATTATTCGTGAAATGGTATGTTTATAACTTTCTTACATTATCAGTCATGCATACATATTACCCCAAAATACACAAAGTGGTAGGCAGATAAGCATGGAGGTAGAATATGATGAGTGTGAATACATGGGAAGGGTATGCAATAATAACCCGCCTTCATAATTCAGACCATCAGTCATGTTCAGATATTTCAGTATTAAAGTTGGCTTACAATTAAGAATAGAAGGATAAGTTAGTGATGGGGCGTGATGAAAATTAGCACTTACATGAAAACATTTGGTTTATTCCATAAAAGATTACTATATTACACGGCTATATATTAAGAATAAGGTGGAGTGCTATGGATGAAAGTTGTCGTCTAACTGGAGCTCGATGAAGATGTGTAGTCGCTGCGAATCCGCGATTCTTCATGATGCGCATAATGCGGGCGCCGCTATGTCGGCGTTGGACTCATGCGGTGCTAGTTTTTTTTTTATTGACAGATGCTGAGCTTTGTTTACCATAGAGGCTTCTATATTATACGACTTTTTAAAAAACGTATCCGTGGGATTAAATTTGTACCCCGAAAAAAATTCCGACACAATCAATCATAACAGACGTTGAACTAATGTCTGTTAAGCGGATAAAGTCCGAGAAGAAGAAAAATAATATTTTTTCTGTATACTTTACTGAAATTGTCAAAATTTGCAAGTGATGTGTAAACTTTTGTTCACCGTTAATCGAATTAGTTGGCAGAGCCAGCCGGCCCACCAAATGACCCATTTTGATCTAATTTTCAGTACTCCCGTACCTTCCGTGTCGAATATCGAACCTGAACTAGCAATTTTGCGAAATTTTGTAAATTCGTCGATTAAATTTTTGTAATTATTGAATGCTGATACTTACTTGTAAAAATATGGTCAGAGGTTCATCGAATTAATAATATTAGCATTTTCAAAAAAAACTTTGTTATTTACTTGGTTAACTTAGTAAACTTAGTTAAATCAGTTAAAAAGTCTATAAAAATGAAAATATTATAATTTACTACCAAAAAATATTTAAACAATGGAAGATAAATATTTAAACAATAGGTTAACTAAGTACATAACTAGACTTTCAAAAGTTTGTAAATTTTGAGAATATTGTTTGTGGATTTAATTTTAAAAAACTAGCAGATAAACAATCGGCTGTTGCCGATTGCTTGCTGCTAGGCCCTGCGGGCGATTATTGTGATGAATGGTTTTCTCACTCACATAAATTATTTTGGTAGGTAATGAATTATTCCCGTTCAGTTTTTGACAAATATTAGGTTGCAAATATAACCAAAAAATATATTATCATAACCGACAATTATTCGCAGCAGTTTTAAAAAGAGAAATCATTTAACATCTTGCGTCGCTTTGATATTACGATTGATCCTAGAGAAGACAATTGACAGTTGAAGGATTCGGTCCGCCTACTAAGTGAGGCTGGACTCTCCTCACCGGTTAGACAGGGTAGAGCATAAAATTAACGTAAGTTCTATTCGAGATAAGACCACCTACTCACTTCTTAGTTTATCTGCTGGTTGTCATCGGAGGCATGTGTAATTATGATATCTGCAATTTAAAGTGTGGTGTGTAGGTAAGTGTGGTGTGTGTTTCCAGAATGAAATCGGACTTTAACTTAAAAAAATATTTATTTATTTATAGATAGTATAAACTGGTTAAATCGTGAGGTATTTCGTATGGAACTTATCTAATAACTAATAATTACAGCCTAAAGTTACACCCATGCCATGCCACAATAAACTGTCCAATATCAAAATAAAATTAGATCGTAGAAAAAATCACTTCAAAATCAAAAAACCACAAAAATCGTCACATAGCTTGCGTTTTCCGGTTATCCTACTCCATCTGAGTCCATGACAACTCCTGGGATCCGAGGTGCAAAACTTAGTATCACAATCCTTCCATATTTTCCATTCTCATAATCTGTCAAGACGTCCAATATCTCGGTAGATGGGTCCATTCAACCTCCAGTGTAATATACAATGTTGCCCAAGCCAATAGTACAATTTGGCAAAAGATAATTTTGCCTCGCTGACTCGACGTTGTTATAACATTGGTAAAATACTGCTCGGCATTGCCATTCCATCCTCGCGGCGGCCCGCGCGCGTCTCTCGAGTAAGAGCCGAAGAGTAGCTTGTTGGTGTAGTGGTCAAGACGCTGGCCTAGTGAGCTAGTGGTCGATGGTTCGCGCCTCGTTCCAGGACTCTAGCAACTTAGTCCTATTTTCGTAGCACAAGCGGTTAGCTTAGTTTGAAAATAGTAAGAATATATTCCAAATTTCAATGATAATGATGCCCTGACTAAAATGTATTTTTTCCAATACGTGGCGTTACTTTGTAATGTCACACAGTATAGATAAGAAAAGAAGATGACAGATAGTCAATATACTTACCAATCGTCAAAATTGTACATTTTTACTTAATCGTAATAAAGACAATGTACAGTTCATTTCAAATTGAATATATATTTACGTGCAGTTATTGAATAAAAGAGAAAAAATTGAAGTAATCTTAACCTGGATATATTAAAAACACGTCATTTTAGCTACTTTGGCGAATAATTTTTTGACTGGCAAATGACACTACACTGAAATTCTCACTCAAAAACTCACATTAAATTTGGCAATATGTGTTTTAAAAATACGCATGCATTGTTCCAATCTCGTAGAGTGAATTTAATCGGAAGGAAGGAAGCTCTTGATGAATATAGCTGCAATAGTAAGTCAGTGGTGCAATACACGGTGTTCGATTTTAATAATGACAGGGTTTGGGATTAAGGCAGGCAAATAAACTAAAAAAATGCAAAGGCACTTATGTTAGTCTTCAATTGTTTATTGACTAAAATGTACAAAAATGGGCGTAACTGCAGGCTGTCTTGGTTGCAGGGGCTGCTGCTGGAAAGCGCGTCTGTCTGTATCGGCTGTGAACAAAGGTTTGGTCCCGAGGTGTCACGGTCGCGTTTCGGATGAAATTCTCCCCTCCACGTCATTTAGCGTCGCTTGGCGTCCATCATTTTAGAACAGCGTTTGGTACCGAGTGATGTTGCAAATCAGTACCGTCCAGTAATACTGTAATATTCTATTGCAAAACACACATTTATTGATAAATCTTTACTTTAAAATTTTTTTAACAGTAATATAACAACAGAAGATGTAATCTAAATAATAAGAATATTACAAGCCGGAGCTATATTTACGAGAATCCCACAAACCGAAGAAATATTTAAGAAAATTCCATGAACGGCGTTCTGGTTTTTTCTGAGCGCTATGTAAGAAATGTTGTCAAATGAATTATCATTACTAGGTATGTATTTGAAAATAATTATTTTCCATTTTGAAACTCGTCGTTTTGGAGGATCAGTACTCATTGCCTTAACAGGGAACATGTGTGTCTGTCTTTTGCAATTTTGGTGATTGCAGCCCGTTGCATACCAATTCTCTCTGAAGTAGCCTTTCCAATACCATTCAGATAACATATCCATCTAGGTCAATGAAAATAAGCATTTATGGAAGGAACCAAGAGTTCCATGCTGAGGTTCTCTTTAGTTATCGAGCTTGTAACTTAGTCTCACAATGTCACCCACCTATCTCCCTCAATAACCTCTTCTTGGACCCTTAAACGAAGTCTCCTGGTGTTAGTCAATTTTTGGCGCCCATAGATTCAAGTAGGTCTAGGCTTAAACGCTATAATTATTTTATAATCGTGTTTTATGAAACGAATGAATGAGGAGGAATGAGGAGGAATGACACTGTAAGAAAATTCTGTTAAAAGCCTCAAAATTTTGACCACAATTTTTTTTGCTCACGTCCGTCCTATTCTTTAGGCATTTACACTTGTTATAGAATCTAGAATTCATTATTCCCTAATGAAATTGGCTAAGATTAAATGAAAATTCTGTAATTAACTTAATTACATCCAACCGGTTTCTTTAGTTCTTGCCATTGGCCTTGAAGCCTCCAATTTCACCCCGAGCGGAAAACGGGAGGGGGAATGGGGAACGACACGTGTCACTGTAGATGATCCGTAAAATTTCTAAAAGGATCCTCAATAACCAAATAATCAAAGCCTACCGTAAAAGTTGAATTTTCTCCGAATAATTTATGAAATATGTAGGTAACAAGATAATAAAAAATATTAAATATTTCCACTTGCAGAATTTTCAATATTGCGAAATATATTTTGGCGCGTTGTTTGATTTAAATCTCATAAGAATTATGTTTTATAAAATATATTTTTGGATAAATGTACCTTAAGGGCTAGTAATATACATCAGAACTATTTTTTATAAATAACAACTCTATTATAATAAACAGTTAACGTAAGTTAAGTAACGAACACCATTATTGTTCTTTGATGTTTACAATAAACATGACACTCAATCTAGTTCAGACCATTAAGGTCAGTTTCCCATATACTTGTACTAATGATACTTGAAAACTAATGTATTTTTAAGGACAAGTAGTAGAAACTTGAACATTGCATAGTTTTTAAAAGTATCTCATGATAATCAGCAAAGTTAAATGTTTAGATTTTATACAAATTAAATTAATCAACTAGAAAGATATACTGAAAAAATCTATTTATCGAAAAATAATCTAAATAAATATCTCCTGGCGTGTTTTACTCAACGGCATTCACCGGTATAAAGTTGATTGCTTTTTAAAAATAGAATAATAGATGTATTAAATGGAAAGATTACAGATTATTAGTTCAAAATTTGTCGAAAACATATTCGATTGCTATAGCGAAAATGGTAACGCGCTTTCCTTGGATATTAATTGGATTTGTATTAATAATACCACAAAACTATGTTCTGAAAATGTAACTTTATAATAAAAATATGTTCTCCTTTAAGAAAATGTTTATATTTAGTTTTATGATATGTCTTCCCTTCATGCGCTGAACGGACCCAGGGCCTTCCTTATTCTCTCAGTGGCTCCTGCGTCTTCAGCAGCTCACACGATGCACTTGTAACTTGACTCTCATAATTTTAAATAGTGAGTACTAATTTTATTATATATTTACTTGATGCCTTACTGTCTAATGATAATTATTATTATGCTTAATTTTTATAGCGCCATTTTCATAAAAAGTCGTATAAAAATAAAAATTGAATATAAAAATTATTGTTTCTACAAAATTAAGCATATCACTTTTTATCCATAGATTTAACATTTCGAGATGATATTTGCCACAGAATCAATTCATTCACTCTGTCATACTTGAAGTATTGCGAGAAGTGTATCGGAATCTGCTTAATCTTCCAGTTGTGTGAAAGATTTTTGTATTTGGCCTTTTCTAACAGGGGGAGGAATGTTTCATAACACGGAGCCATTGAGTTCATGTCAGCAAGTGTAAACACATATCTTTTTTTAGAGCAATTATTATCTTTTTATGTGGACGAGTATTCAACAACTTTTCCAGGATGTTAATAAATTACAGAAATAATAAAGTACCTACCGCATATAATATCAAATTATAAAGTTCATTGTTTTTATCTAAATATTTTTAAGGATATGATCTGATATCAATGTTCCTTCTAAGGTGTGTGGTTCTGAGCGCGCACACAAAAAAAGATAGTATGCATACAATTTTTATCAAGACTTCTTCTTCATGTTACACCTCCTATGTTGATTTATCTTGTATAAGATCACCAAAATATAGAATATTAAACCACATTCTACGATTAGATAATCAAGATAATTTATTTCTACTTACATAACAATAAATTGTAAAAAATTTCACTTCAAGAGCGCTTTACACATAAACTGTTTATAGTCCTATATTATATTTGTATTTAAACTCAGGTACATATCCACGGACACACATACCTACACATCGAACACCGAATAGAAACCCGAAGTTAGAGGCGGGTCCTTTTTGCACCTATACCTTCTGATACACCAATACATCTTCATTGGGAGACCCCTCCTAATATATCCTCTACAGTTTTATACTGCCCTGACAGAGACAAACGTTATTCCGAAACCAGTCGGAGTTAAACAATAAAACTCAAATTATTTTATATTAATTAAAAAAACATCGAAACTACGTTAAGATGCTTTCATATTTCGCCCTATAATAATTCGTAGAAAAATAATATTTTAACACTTTTAATACAAGACAATTGTCAATAAACATTATATATTATCATATTGAGTAGGGAATTTTTATTGACTATACTTAATCTTTAATGATTACTAGTTGGCAAGGAAAAAGCTACTGTGATTACAATATAATATAGTATGAGATAATGCACTGTTAGAATCCTATAAATCACTTTTAAGAAATATTTATAAATAATATCAGAACTTAATTAAATATACGTAACTAATCAGTACACAATAGGATAATTTACGAGTATCATTATTTTAAATAGATGGTCGGTATTTACAATAAAACATATAACATCAATAACAACCCAACCTAACCTAACCTGAATCAACTAATATAATAAAATACAATTACTAATAAAATGTTTTAAAATGTAGGTACTTAATAAACCATAATTCGATTTTATATTGATAGATATGTACTTAATTATTTATGTTCCTCAAAATATTATTTGTTTTGGTAGCAACTAAATATTTTTTCGATAGATAGAATTTTCTGTATATATTTCTAGTTGATTCATTTAATTTGTATTAAATACCACAGAACGATGTGTTGAAAATGCAACTTCACAACAATAATGTGTTTTCCTTAATATAATTTATTATTGAAAATAATGACTAAATAAATACAACTGGGTGAAATGTACCACAAAATTTCGATGTTTTCTTTCCACAAGATAATTAAATTCATAATTAATTCAAAAATGGGTTTTTTTGTATTAGTTTTGCGTTTATAGATATATATTTAAATTATTATGTTTGCATAAGTAAATACATAGGTATTTTTATATATATTTTGATTTTTTTACAATTTTATATATGATTTACATACTTGATTCTATTACAAACTAGAGTTACACGTTTTTTTGTATTTCGCTGTACCTCTCCAAGCACAAGAGCTAGTCTCTTTTATCTTTGTATTATTTTCAGTTTATATTTATATCAGAAATACAGGACGTCCGCGGAAGACTTGGCACGACCAGTTAAACAAGATGCCGGAATATGGTTCTGTTAGAAGCCTTAATAATCAAATAGCTTGTATGAGAAGATGTATGAATGTGGATGAACCTGCCTACCCCCGTAAGGTAAGTTAGTTACTTAGTTGTATTTGTTGGTGTCCAATTATTTTTACGTTTAAACATCATCTTTTTATAGCTTCCTCATCGAACTCGAATGTCCTTGACCGCAGTCACTACAAAGCTCTATCAGTCTATCGCATTTGTGATCCAGTCTAATGGGTAGTCTCAAATCTGTCTTAATATTATCTGCGTATCGATGTCTTGATCTACCCTTCGACATTGGTACTGCTGGCTTCCTGTGAAAGCTTTTGGGACTTACCTGCTTTCTCTGCATGTCGCGCCCACTGCAATGTCCTTGATTTTACTTTCTACAGAATATCTGGCACGATTCACGGTTTCTGTAGTTCTAATTTATTTATCTTTTCCGTTCTCCGGTTAATTTATCATGTATATTGGGCCTATCGGTTATCAAATCTTGCGCAAAACTGTATTTTCGAAGACCTGCAACGTGTTTTTGTGCGCTTTATTTAAATATAATTTAATTAAAAGATTTTTACAGTTAATCAAACAATTTGTACTGTAATTTTATTAAATATGAATTAAATGTATTAATTATAAAGATATACATACAAAATCAATATTATCGAAAAATAAAAACATTGTTGTTGCGCTACCGGGATTCGAACCTGGATCTCTTCCCCAACCGGGGGAGGTGCTTTATCCAACTAAGCTACAGCGGCACTATTTTTATCGACAATTTTTCGACCTTATATGTTACCTTTTTGATATCAATACATTTAATCGTTCCATCATTTGACAGAGCCATCTACCTTATTTTTACAGAATCTCAAATACCTTTGAGTGAATCTGATAGCAGACGCTAGAGTTATTAATTCATTTTTATTAAATTTTTGGACACATTGATACAACTTTATTATTTTTAGGAGAACGGTTAGGGAAGAGATCCAGGTTCGAATCCCGGTAGCGCAACAACAATGTTTTTATTTTTCGATAATATTGATTTTGTATGTATATCTTTATAATTAATACATTTAATTCATATTTAAAATATCACAGAACTATGTTCTGAATAATTACAACTTCACAATAAGAATGTGTTCTCCTAAAAATGTAATTTTATTATTTTTCAATACAAATAATCACCACCGAATTAATAGTAGGTATTGGAAACTAACACTTATTAAATTTTTGAATATATTATTCTGTACAATGGCCCTCTTGATATCCCCTGTGGCTCTACCTACTGTAGGCAAATAAATTTATTGGAAAAGACTTACGCAAAATGTTAAAGTTCAAATAGGTTTTAAATCAAAATCAGAACAGGGGGAAAGATCTAAAAGTGTCCGCTCACGATTTACGTATACTATTTTAGTGTGCCACCATCACTGGGTTGAATTGGGATTTCCACAGGTTTGAGTTTCAATACATAGGGGTCGTGTTAAAAAATACATAGAATACAAAATGTTCCAAATCAATTTGTAAATAATGTAAATGTACGATGAATTAATGTTTTTATGTATCATGTAAATAGGGTAGTTACACTTACGATGAATTTAATTAAAAATGTTTATCTTGCTACAATTTTTTTTATTTTTTTAAATTAATTTAATAAAAATATCTAATAATGATTTTGATTGTACAACCAGATTAGTAGATATTTTTTCCCTACAAATGTCATCTGTACGGATTTTTTTTATTTTTAAATAGATGCATACATGGAATACGTGTCACATTAATATTCTTACTATTTTTAAGCTGAGCTAAATGGTTGTGCTATGAAAAAATAACTAACTTGATGACCGACCACGAACGAGGCTCGAACCCCCGACCATTAGATCACTAGACGAGTGTCTTAACCACTAGATATACATTTTTTACGTTGTTATCTGTACATCTGTGTCCTTGTTTAATAATAATAATTTTTGCATTACAGCAAGACAGCACTGCAACATAGCAAGACTGCCATGTACCATTAAAAAATGCCAACCTGGCGGCGAATGAGTAGGACTAATACTCGTATGAGAGCTTTTGGTCATAGAAAGGTCTTGGATAAGAGGCGGGTCACCATTCATAGACCTTTCTTAAGTGTCAAAATTATTACTCCAGTTATTACATTAACACAGACCAGTAAATGAATAGACATGAAATAAAATGTACGTATAGGAGAGGGGTTCGGAATATTAGAACGAGGGGCATTCCATACACGTTATTTGTGAAAACAAAAATCCAATAGTTTATGGCACATTTAGGCAACAGTTAAAGTATTTGCTCTTCGAAAATTAAATCATTGTGTAAACAAAACGTATTTTTTACATTAATGCATATTATATTGTCAGCGAGTCATATATTAAAAAGAAGTCGCGGATCTATTTGATTGCATAAATAGTATCAAAGTGATCACGTGAGTGATACCAAAATGAAACAAGAAATTTCCGTTAGTTCATGTCTGTATATTTAGCCGCTTGTGATATTTAATTAATTTTAAGATTGTAAAATTAAACGCGATACTACCACAATACAAATTGTGAACAAAATATTTGAATTTTTTATTAATATGTACATTGATCGAGACATATGATAAGGGATGTCCCGTGGGCGTAGGCAGCAGGCGCGGTCGTTTTATACATGCTTTGGATGCTCCGCATCCCTTGTGTTCTAGAGTAAAAAAGCTTTAGACTTTTTGTTTCTAGCGGAAAACAGCACTGCTGCAAATAAATTTGTCCTGTTCTTTAGAGATCAGTCATAATACACATTAGGACACGGCGCGCGCATGTAACAACGTCTAAATGCATATACATTCTCCACAGCATACATACACACACCGGCAATAGTGGATTCTATCATTCGTTCCGTATCCACAAAGTTTGAAAGTATTCGACTTTCGCGCATGCGCATTCAGTTCCGCCTGTCAACCTCTTCGAATACTGTATACGCATTCGTTAACAGCATTCAAAGTACAAAAAACTATATTAATGCTTATGGGTATAATACACAAAATATCATACATATTACGAAGCGAGCTTATTGTTTTGAGAAATTGAATTGAATTGAAAAAAACATTGAATATTTCACAATTATATGTTGTATTTGATAGTAGGCATAAACTTGTTTTCGAGCACACCCTCTACAAAAAGTCACCGACCGCTACTGTAGTTAGGTAAGACGGTACCGGCGGTAAATTGGCGGCCAAATGTAAATATCATATCTAATATAAATATTTACATATTGTAAAATTCGATTAGTGTATCCAACATAAGTTAAATATGTTTAGAAAATATCATTGGGCCAATTGCCGCAGTATTATTTGAGTAGCTTGTTAGTCTAATGGTTAAGATGCTGGCCTGATGATTTAGTGGTCAGAGGTTCGCGCCTCGTTCTGGGAGACCAGCAAGTTAGTCCTATATTTATAGAACAAGCGTTTAGCTTAGTTTGAAAATAGTAAGAATATTGATGTGACGTGTATTCCGTGTACGCGTCTCTATTTTTTTTAATAAAAAATGTATATATTGTCATTTTACCCCGAAAGGAAATTAATTACCCGGGTCAAAGAATAATACAATTTCAAAAATCAACAAACATTTAAAAAGTACATGATAAGTATTTATGTGTTCTCGATTTTATTATATGGAATGGGATCTTGGACACTTACCGATGAAACGATAAGACTACTTGAAGCATTTTAGAAGTGGAATGAAGATGTCATGATTCGGATGAATAAAGAAAACATAGTAATTAAAATTCGGATATGTAATGAGACATCCAGAGAAGTTTGAGATCTTGCACCTCATAGTGTATGGAAAGATTGTTGGAAGTCAAAGCTTGGAAAAAGCAGAATATCATGGTTGAAGATCCTTAGACAACGGTTTGGCCAGTCTACTGTAGAGCTTTTCCGGGCCGCAGTAAATGAGATCATGATAGCTAACATGCTAACCAACGTCCGTTGAACGGATAGGATACAAGAAGAAGAATATATTTTTTAAATTTTTCTAATCATAAAATTAAATAGGATCGATATTACATTTTTAATAATAGTAGGGGTGACATTCTGAAATTTGCTTAAGGACGGAACTTTACCCAAGGACGTCACTGCATATGATATAACGTGCATTCACACCATAGACAGATAATTCTCATTCTCTATCGGAGCAATATCCATGTTCTGTACAAGTGTTATTTCTATTACCCCACAGATGGTGCTATAACAGTGTTCGTGTTTTGCTCGAACTGCCGGAGGGATGATGGTGGGGGTGTAGCCGCCGTTTACATGTAAATCCCGCTGTGGAGGAAATATAAATATGAAAAGCAGAGGCTTTCGCGCGTGTTATTATTTCGCGGGGTGCTCGCCCGACTGCCACTGGGTCACGCGAAACTTCTACCCCTTTATTTCCCGCCATAGCCATCGTGTGAATTTTAACACGATATGCAAGGGGCAATATTTTACGCATCGCCTTTAAATAGACAGTCATTGATTTTTGTTTGCCGGAGGCCTCTTTGAAAAGCGCTCGGTCGTCTGGCTAATTGTGTAAAAAATAAAATAAATATAAATATATACCTATCTCGAAATTTTCTATCTCTATTTATTACTTTATGATTCACCGTTGAACACAATTTTAGGCCCGGCGAACCTAAACACATTAGTAAATTAGTTATTGAATTTGAAAATACAAATTAAATGTATTAATCAGAAAGATATACATATAAAATTATTTTTATCAAGAAATATTATTGTTGCTACCGGTTAACCAGGATCTTTTCCAATCCGGAAACGTGCATCCGATTATGCTATACCAACACAGTGCTTTAACGACAAATTTTCGAACCTATATGTTACGCTTTTCAAATTAATACGTATATTGTTCCATTATTTGAAAGCCATCTTCTTTTTACGAAATTTCAAATACTTTTGAGTAATCCGATAGGAGACACCAGAATTAATAATGAATTTTTATTAAATTTTGGACACATTGATACAACTTATATATTATTAAAGAGAACACATTCTTATTGTGAAGTTGTAATTATTCAGAACATAGGTCTGTGATATAGGCATATTGTATGTCAGGACAGAGGGGTGTGGCGCTCTATCCGCTTTGCCTACCTCTGCGGGGAAACAGCGTGATGGTAAGTAAGTAAGTTGATACGTTCAGATATTTGCATACTTTGATATTAATGATTAATATTATATATTACAGTATACAAAAAGGTAATCACGATTCACAATATTACACATATTTAAAAAAATAATCCAAGAATCGACTTTTATGAAAGAATTTCAAAGAAAGAGATTTATCTACGCTCTCTTCGAGTCTCTCTCTAACATTCAGGAACGTGACACGAATATGTTACGGTGTGAGAGCTTTACACAGTTTCTTTCAGTATCTTTCAATTCATTTTATTCACAACTACCGAAAAATACTTGTATAAAAAAATCAAGACAATTTGATGACGTGTAATTAAGGAAATTGTTGACCCTCTCGCAATAGAAAGTGTGAACAGTGCTATTTAAAAAAAAATTAACCCCTTTGCCTACCGTAGGCTTCCCTTCGACTGAACCGATCGGTTAATTAACCCTTTGTCAATTGAATTATTGAAGATTCCGTGACAATTGCACGCAAGACAAGTGCACACATATACAACTACACACATTCACTTTATTATTCTGCTGCCTTGACTTTTTGTTGTGAGCGGGATGTGACCTAACTTAACCTAAAACTATATTTAATATATATGTATTTCTATTGCATTGTATACAGTTGTATACCTATCTTATGTGTAGTTGTCGTGTGAGCAGTTATCTGATCGCCATGACTGAAAACATAAAACATGAAAGTGTTTTTAAAAATAATTAAATGATTATGTATTACGATAACTTTCTTATTCACAAGTTTTAATCTGATCAATTTCCTAACATTTAAATAAATACTTATTATCTCACATTGTATTATAGATTTTGATTTTGTATTATATAAATTTTGATGCCACTTCATATTTCATAATCTTTCTTATTTGGGGGTGCACATCTTTATTGTTGTAATTATGTTATGAAATGTATATATATTAAAACTCATACATTATATTTGTATTGAAATCAACAGTTGTTTTAAAAATAAATAAATATATAAAAATCCTATTTTACAACAAATATTTTCTTTTAGTCTTATAGTCCCATGAAGATAGATGTTTATGATAATATAAAAACGCTGAAATGTTTACCACAGTATGTAAAGGCATAAATAATATTTGTTAAATGCGAATAAAAAATAAACATTTATTACGCGACAACCACCAATATGGGAAAAAATCTTTTTCAAGATATTCTTAAGTCCCCGTACAATTACTGAATCATTGATTAAATTATATTTTTGTTACCGTGGCTTAATAGACCCGACAGACAGTAAATGAATGTTAACTAGCAGTAAGCAATCGGCTGTCCATTGCTTACTGCTAGGCCATTGATGACCACTAGAGTCTCATTGGCTATCGCCGATTGCTTTTTGCTAGCCCCTGTGCTAGTCAGCGTCTCAATAGAATCTACATATATCAATGATAGAGCTTTCTCCAAAATAAACCACACGTAAATAAAATGTCAATGTAATTCCATCTTTGTAAGTTAATCAAAACAAACAAAAATGACACATAAGAATCGTGGATTGACAATTTCTACGGTAAGATGACAGATGTCAATATACAATTTCGCTAAAATATTAACTTAGAGATATTAAAAATCACGTTCGTTTTTTTACTAAACAGCCATAATGACACTGACAATACCGAATCCGGCATTCAGAAAGTCACAGACGTAGATTGATTGAAGAAATATATACAGGATGGCCCAAAAAAAGGAAGAACATTATGTTTTGAAATAACTCATGTGTTACGAGATGTTCTAACTTTTTTTGGGCCACCCTGTACATAATTTAGACAGAGATGCTCGTTATTTGAGCATACTTTTGAACTTTATAATATACTGGTTGTTACGTTTGTTTTGATGTGAAAATTTTCCTGGCGTCATCTCCAATTTATTTTGGATGAACTAAAACCGTTTTAAAATGAAAATTCAAGACGGAAATACTTATGTCAGGTATTGAATTCTGACCTTCAGTTGACTTATCCGCTAAAGTTAATTCATTATAAAAATTTAATTTAGATATTTTTTCATTGTCTTCTACAATTTTAATATATCATTATTAATTTGGTTATTTTGATTCGTGAGTGATAAGACACTAGTCTAGTAACCTGTTGGGGGTACGAGCCTTATCCCGGTCGACCGCCAAGCTAACCTTATTTTCTATCGCACGTATTTTTGTAGTATACTCGTGTAGTAAGCAAGAATATAATATTGTTTGAAAACTAGTAAAAATATTAATATGACACGCATTCCATATTTTTTTCTTACTAGCTGGTCATTTATTATCTTGAATGGCTTTCCGATATGCCTGTATATTTTTAAGGTTTTTTGTTTAATTTTCGGTTTTGAATCCAATTCTCCCATAACCTCTTGGTGATCAACCAGTTCCACTATGAGTAAAGCAACCTATAAAAACGAACAATAGACACAATTTATTTGCTACTTGCGCACAAGACAAGCGATTTCAATGATTGATTTTAATCTTTATCGTTAATTTCTTCTGTTCTCCGTGCAGACGTACTACTCAAAGTCCTTACGCCAACACGTAAAGATATTATTGTAAATATATATATATATTGTCAGGACAAAATACCACATCCTCTCAATATATTATATTTATACTAAGGCTGTATAGGTTGGGTAATGAATGCAATGAGTTTGTCGACATATTTTATCAAAACTAGTCGACTTTAAAAACACATTATAACCTCATATAAAAATAGCATTAATTATTTATATGTTTAGGACACATGTACCATATTTCATTTTAAATTTATCATTTATTTTATTGTTTTCAATATATTTATAATAAATTTAAACATTTTTTTATAAGGATTTAACAATTTAACATATGCTTGTAAGGTTGTATTTTTCTTTATCGTTAATTGTCCCGTATACCTACCGTATATTCTTTACATATAGATATATAATTTAATCATATAATAAATAAATATTGAAAAACGTTTGTTTATTTTGCAGAAAAAATTGTTTGCATAATTTATTACTATTATTAAATAAGTATGATAATATAAATGGATGAAGTAATAAAATAAAATTGTTGGTAATTTGAACAAACGTGGGAAGATGATATGATCCTGTGGAATAGTATAACTATTTAGATATTTAAATGGAGCATTTAACTTGAAGTTAGGAATTAGATAGAAACATTAGACGACGTTATTAGAGAAACTAATATTTAATTGAATATAATATTTTGTAATTAATAAGCGGTTTTATTAAACAGTCACGTGATACATTATTTATCATTATAATACCTACATTGGTTATTTTTCAATACATTGCTTTTTAACTAGTCAACAAACACAATAATAATTTTAAACACTAATTTAATGTATTAATTATAAATATAATACATATAATATCAATTTTGTAGAAAAATATTGTTTTTGCGCTACCGGGATTCGAACGTGGATCTCTATTTCCAATCCGGGGAAGTACACTACCAATTGTGTTATAGCGCCAGTATTTTTCATGACAAATTTTCGAACCTATATGTTACACTTTTTCAAATTAATACATCTGTCGTTTCATTATTTGAAAGCCGTCTACATTGTTTTTACGGTATCATAAATACCTTTGAGTAAACCGACTGCAGACGCCGGAATTATCAATTCATTTTTATTAAATTTTGGACACATTGATACAACTTATATTATTAAGGAAAACACATTCTTATTGTGAAGTTGTTGAAGAATAATTACAACTTCACAATAATAATGTGTTCTCCTTAACAATAATAATTAATTAGCGGCCCGATACACGCTCTTTAGCAACTATTTGTTAATCAATAAAAATTGTGGCGAAATATCAAACTAAATTAATCTGGTATATAAACTTTGAATATTTTGTCGTTGATGTGTGGTTTGGGTCACGGTTAACGTACGAGTTTTACTCATATGCTCTAAAAGTATATTTTTCCCTTTTACATGTATATATAACTGGCGAGCTTGTATGAGAAGATGTATGAATGTGGATGAGGCGAGAATTGTCAGGACAGAAGAGTGTGGCACTCTATCCTCTTTGCCCACCCCCGCGGGTAAACGGCGTGATATAAGTAAGTTAGTAGGTAAGTAAGGCAACTAACAACCTGGTTAACATGCAAAATGCATTCAGAAAAAAATAGCGAACATTTAGTTTTTCGCTATTTCGACAGTTTAAAATATGCTAGTAATTTAAGATAATTATAATTAATTCAATAAATTAGCAATAGGTAATTATAACAAACTTGATAACAATTTTCACGTGATTTTTTCGCTTAATCGTCTGTTTTATATTTATTTCAGAGTAAAAAAATATAATGCCACCTCGTAGTGTTGAAATTCTACAATAAAATAATTGTTTTCAAAGTTCTTTATAATATCTGACAAAGTAATACCAGGCTACCCCAGCCGTAGCGTGGAAAATTCCAAAAATCACCCTTATTATTAGTATTGCCATCATAATGAAATCCCCGTTCTACAGCCCCGTAACTGGCAGTAACCACGTATAGAAAACCGTATTCGGACATCTTAATTCCTCCAGGTATATTCGGTCGCCGCGAATCAAGGGACTGACTATTTAATATTCTGGGCTCAAGGTTTCATTTATTTCATTCGATTTTATGCGCCAAAACTTTGACCTTTCTATTAAATACCAAAATTACTTAAAGCGTTGTTCGTTGTGCTTGAAAATATTACGTAAAGGTTATTTCACACAGTACCTATAGTAATATCTATCTATGGCACGTGTTTGTATAAAGCATAGTTTACACGAGCGGAACTGAGATGGATAGTAGTTTATTTCGGGAGTATTAAGCGATACATACATTATTGCCGATACGAGCATTGATTTTATATTTATAATATTCTTATAAAGGAGAACAAATATTTATTGTGAAGTTGTAATTATTCAGAACATAGGTCTGTTATTTTTTTAATACAAATTAAATGTATTAATTAGAAAGATATACAAACAAAATAAATTTTATCAAAAAATATTGATGTTGCTACTCTTCCTATCGGATTGAGTATTTGAGATTCCGTAAAAATAAAGAAGATGGCTTTCAAATAATGAAACGATAGATGTATCATTTTGAAAAGAGTAACACATAGGTTCGAAAATTTGTCGTCAATGCACTGTGTTGGTGTAGCATAATCGATCAATGGATTTTACTCGGATTAGCAACAACAATATTTTTCGATAAAATTGTTTTTATATGTGTCTATCTTTCTAATTAATACATTTAATTTGTATTTATAATATTATTGTTTTGAATTTATAATTCTTCTAGTTACAAGAAAATTTCAAATCATCACATGTCAATTGAAAATAGTTAACTAAACAAATTATATAACGACCCTACAGACGAAGATTGTGTTTGCGAGGTTTTTTTATCATATACGAATGTTATTAAGTGAACACGTGTATTTTGTTCTTACAATTGTAGCGCCAGAATATCCAGTAAATTGAATTAACAGAAACAGTTTTCTAAATGATTGGTATTTTCTGCATATCTATGAAAGGGATATATCTAATTTCTATATTATGACAATAACTATATTCTATATAATCATACATTCATAAATAAAATGTGATTTAATTAAAAATATTAAATACGAAATTTAATTTATGCTTGCGTTCTTCTGAGATACGAATCCAACGTTAATTGGAATATATAAATAGAAAGATTCTCCTAATTCCATACGTACATGATTTAAAAAAAATATATAATTGGTATAATTTTTGCTCTTATTAATTAATATACCCACTAAAGCAAGTAAAGCAGTTATATTTATGATTATTTTTCAGTTAATATGTTATGTAATGTTACAAAACTTTTTTTAAGTAGCATGGTTGATGATAGTAATAAGTATAAGTCTATAAAACTCATATAAAATGTCTGCGGCAGATAGTGTTTTTCTGTATTGTGGTAGGTATTCGTAACTGTACTACGGTAATCGAAAATAAATTATAGTACCGTCCACGGAACGTCAGGGCAATTTATATTTTTTGGTGAATTGTGTCTTCGTTTTGGATATTTGTGAGTTTTTAAGATGTTTTATTGTTTTGTCGTACTAAATTATTCATTCGTTAAGACTGAGAAAAAAATTCTTCAATAAGATTCATATTCAGATAAAATAATTCATTCACAAGATTGAGAAAAAAATTCTACAATGTCAAAATGTCTGTGTGTCAATAGTTTTATCATCATATTAAACATAATATAGAACAGGTACTTTATATGCACCTAGCGAGGCAGAAAGCGGCTGATAGGCTTGCATATAAATAATACGAGTATATAATATTTAATACTTATTGCATTTGCTGGTGTATTAATTATGTAAACAATATTAATATTGATGCAAGTGGTAAAAGTTTGCTGATAAACGCCGATTTATCGGCACTGAAATCAAAATCAATAATATGTTGCTCGCGATAATCGATAATTAAAATAATTCTCACGTAAGACAGACTTTGTGACAATAAAGTAAATCTTTTTAAAAGATAATTAGATATTACTAAAATATTTAAAAGATTTATCGAGAATATTGAACAATAAATTTTAAAAATATTAAACGCGATGTAATAACGTTGAAATCTAGCATTCAATTTTAAACCCAGTCGTTATTTGAGCTACTCAGATATAAAATTCTACCTCACCGATACCAGAAACACTGTAGAGTTACGCCGACCCTGAATTACCGAAGAAGCCTAGTTCTCTCTGTTCGCCGGGGGTAGTAAAGTCGGAACGGGGTAGGGGACTCCAACTGTGGGCCGCACGCTACATCGATCCGTGCGAGCCGTGACCCTGACCTAGCCTGGCTGGTGCTCCCACCCCCCATCCGCGGGGGTGCGCGCCGGCCTGGAGAGCGATGGCTGTTGGGCAGGTGGAGGGGGGAGGGTGGAGGCGCTGCATTGTCGGGGCGGGCTGCAGGTAGCGCAGCGGGGCTCAATGCATCCGGCCCCGGGATAGAGACGATTAGGGGCTGAAATGTCAAAGATCAATTTGTTACATAGGGCAAGGTGCAACTACATATGTTATAAATAATAACGCATCCTATTTATTTTATTTAAACTCAATTTCATTAGGCTGACAAATTAGAATATACTATGTATCTTGTAATATATACCGTAAGGAAAAATTTATGTATGGTTAATAAAGGTGGATATTTTCTGAGAGCATCTCAATCTAATATCAAGAAATCAAAAATTAATTGAAAAATATTTAAATGTTCAATTTACAATAAAAGTTTTAAAGATAATAATCATTATCAGATTCATCATTTAAATATCTACTCATATAACATTAATTGAGTTAGCCTTTGTAAAAATACCTACGTAAAATAATTTATTGAAATAAATTGACTTAGTACTTACTCCGTAAAAAATATTTCTTTCGGCTCTGGTAAGATTGTAGAAAACGATTATTTTAGAATTCAGGGTTGGTACAGTGAGTTTCAACCATAAACTAAAAGATACAACTTGGTTGTGCGTCAATTATGTATAGTATCTTTTTTTGTGGCAAATATCATATTTAAGAACTTTATATTAATGTATATTTATTTATTAATATACTATCCCGATAATTAAAATTATACTCACATAATTTTAGTGAGACAAATATTGTACACCTATATGTAATATTTTCATGTATTGATGTCATGAGCAAATTTTCGTTAAAAAATCATTTTCTCCGTGATACATATAAGGAAAATTAAAGAAGATTTGCGTAACATGTCAAGCTGGCCATAGTATACTCATTATATATTTTATGTCCGCTGCGAAAATTCAACACTATACTTTACAATCGTTATCCAAAAAAAAAAATTTTGGCTCCGGTTCTTTTTCTACCACGCTCCGCAAACTGACAAACGAATGAAACTTTTCATGCTTTCCATTTATTCTGTACACCGCGTAGGCGTGGGATGTAAACTCAAGATTTTTGTGAATTGGCACTATCATATATATATATATATATATATATATATAATATATAAGGGATCGAAATCTAAAAGCACTGTAGGGAAAAGTTATCTTAAGTGCAGTATCTAATCAAATTAAGTCTCCAAAAATTATTAAATTAATAATATAATAGATAACTGTTAACGGACTAAAAATGGATCGAAGATAATATTATATTTTAAGTATTATTATGGATTTTCATTAGTACCTACATAATAATTATAATTAATTATATATTCTAGATAATATGCAGGGAGTGTGCATTGCCATATAATTTAGTGTTAAATATTTTTGATTTATCTTCTTAAATATTTTTTCAAACTTTAAAACTTACAATTTGACTCATGTTTGAGGTATTTTATATAATCTTATTCTAAAATATATAATTCTAATAACTTATTTATTTATCAAGAGTCTGTTAATAAAAAAACCTTAAACCAAATCAAAATAACTAATAACCATAACATTATATAAAATACTTAAAAATAAATAACAAAACAAAAGTCACAATTAATAATAAAATATAACGATGTTCATAAAATGAATGATATGTAAACTAGCGAAAGCTTTAACATTCCTGGCGGTATCTTCTTTATGAAATGGTTTTATGTACATTTTTAAGATGGAGGCTTTAAATTTTCTTCCTCGTTATTTAAAATATCTTCCCACAGCACACTTTTGAGGGCTTTTAAGTAAATTACGGCCTTAAACTATTCCCTCAAAAGACACGAAAATACTTAATTTTAGTCGTAAAGATAAAACATGAAGGAATTCTTACGCCCGAGGGCTTCGTGTATAATCGTATTTTTATATTTCACAACAATCGAGAGTTTTATATCGTAACAGAAAATGTTTATATATTTCTTTAAAAATCTAAAACGTAATAAATTTATTTTGGTTCTAGAGTTTAATTAATGTCAGTCATTTTTTTTTCCAAGATTTTGACGACTTCATAGCCAATTTTTTCACAGCCGATGTATTATATTACAGAAAGCATGTTTTTGTCGAACAGCTTCATAGTTTTATTACGTAGGCACCTACTCATTCAAGTAATGTGTAATGTAGTGTGTGTAACTTTATTATTTGAAATGGTATTACTTATTCGTAAAAAATACAAGAAGTTAATGCTTAACCTTTTAACAAAGAATATGTTTTGTCAGAGGCTCCCTCTGTAAAAATTGTCACGAACATTGCGATGGAAATACTATTTTTTCTCCCATCCCAAGATAGGATTTGATCTCCTCCACAAATGCTCTTCATCGACTCATATCCCCGGTCATTTTTATCCAATTCTCGGACTCTTCCATACTGCTCTAGTCTTCCTCCACACGGTCAGCATACCTGTAACATGGCTAGCTAGTTTTACTTGTACTCTCATTTATACGTTATTATATTTTCATCCTTATTTCAATAAGATTTTGGAGATACCGGGTACCGATCCTGGTATTTCCAAAATCTGTACTTACTATAACATATGTTTTTCTATAACATACGTAACATATATACTGTTTAGGATATGTTATTATTGTAGGCTTCCAATAAACCTAAAAAATTGCGAGTTTGAAATAGAATTAGAAAATATTGATACCATTTATTAGAGGTTCGCTGGTAGATTGTAATACATAAGAACGTTGTTACATATATTTAGTATCTTTGTAGATACTAAGGAGGAAAAAATCACTGTCTTTGCATTATGGTGTTATGATGATTACAGGTATGTGTCAAAGATGTGGAACATTAGATTTTTTTTATTGAATTATATACTTGATGTTTCACACCACGACCTTGTTCGTTAAATAATTTGATCTAACATAGAATCTCTGATATTTTGTTAAAATAATCTCAGTACTGTTATAATAATAATAATAATGTGTTTATTCCAGCGTGATCAGGTTTTTTTTTAACCCGACTCGCCATAAATATAATAAATATTATGTTATACATTAAAGGTTATGAAATCAATATAATGCTATGAAAAAGAAAACCAAGGAAAATATTAATAAATAAAAATAATAAAAAAATTTAATAAAAAGTAAAAAGTTCACACATATATACACACAAAATATAAATATTAAATATATAACTACTTCAGTCACGGCCATTGTTGCATATGTAGCTATTTTGTAGGCGCTGCCATTCTCTGGTCAGGGAGCCAGCTTTCCATGAGAGCACCGCTTGCACCAGAGAGTTGGTGCTGAGCTCCAGCCGCTGCTTTACGCCAGCAACTCGATGTCTCAGAAGCGGAACGAATCCATGTAGACGGGCCTTCGGTAAACATTGTAGATGCGCTGCAATAACGCGCCAATCCGAACAGTATTCTGTATGAGTTGTTGTACTGAATTCAAAGACGGTTATATGTCACTTGCTTGTATTTCGACCAGAGCTCGCTGGTATACATGCTGGTGAAGAACGATTTAAACTATTGAAATTCTGATTTGTACCGCTTACCTGTTTCTATTTCGTTTTTATCTCAGCTTGTTCGTTCAGTTAGTTCAAATATGAAAAGAATTGAATGACAATTCTAATAAAATCTATAGTGTTTCAACGACAACAGACAACTGATTTAGGAGTAACCGATTGTTACTTTTTCATCAATCGTTTGCAACTGACATGTGCTTAGTCGAGCGCGAGTTAGAATGGGAATATAAGGAATTTTTCAATATATTCGAGGATATTTTCAAAATATATGTTATTCATGTTGACAGAGTAAGAGTTTAGCAAAAAAACACCTGCGAATATTAAATATACCTACCTACCTACTAGTACACGGTGAGAAAACAGAATCTTCGTCTTAAAAATTCTCTCTAAACAATTTTTTTTTATTCATACGCAACTTTAGTCGGTAATTTGGATGTATCATTTTCTGTATTGGTACATATTTATAAAGCCTTTTTTTTCTCATACAAGTTATCAACAGGTCGTTAATGACTGTGATATATAATTTTAGTATGACGTTAAGGTACATTCATTGGCGTGCATTATTAATAGACTTAAGTTATGCTGTTACCATGATATTATATATTTCTATATAATTACTATATGCTACGTTGTAGATAGGTTTATGAACTTTCGTTTCACCGACGTTTTTAAGCAAAATGAATCCATCATAATAAAAATACATTATCCTCAAACTCTAAGAACAATCGTGAAAATAACACGTTTAGTATGGTAGTAACATTTTCGAATTAGTAAATGAAGAAGTAGGTGCTTCGATCAGCTCTAAGCCAAGTTCAAAACCTTTCAGATGTTATTCTATTAGGAGACTACATAAGTAAGGACTTCGTACAACATGGATCAGCTGATCGGTTTCCGACTCTGCCGAGTGCAATTTTCATTTCAGTGGGTGGCAATTGTATGGCTTTAATAGAGCGATAGATAAAAATAATAATTTCAGAAATTAAAAAAAAAAAAGTATATAAATAAAAGTTATAAAGGTTAACATCTGATAATTGATAAATGAATGAACAATATATTTGAGACAGCGTTACGTCTTACTGTAATATGTGACAGTCTTTCGCGTTCAAAGCGTTGGCTTGTTGTAGGCGTTTAGGTATTATAATTTCAAACGTGTTATTATTCATGAATAATATAATAATGTACTTTTAACGTGTTTAACTATGTCTCAAATCTAATTATTTATTTCGTACGTTTTGTAGTTAGGTAGGTGTGTATACATTGAAACATAAATGAACAATTTCTACAGTTTAGATTTTAAACGAAGCAAACCCACAAGTTGATTTCTGTCTGTCTGTGTGGTAATCGAATTTCGAGGTGCAATCACGAACAAAAAAGACCGTGGGTAGTGTTCTCTCATGAGTGTGACGCGTAGTGCCATGTTGGTACGAGTGGTTATCGAGAGGGTGGCAGAGAGGAGATAGAGCATACAATGAGATAGGTCAGCATATTCCCTTTGATACCGACATCTGTTGGCTCCATTTTTAATAACAATGTTGCGTGAGAGGTTTAGAATGCGGGATGTTGGGTTATTTATTTAACTGGTGGATGGTGGACACCTCGCAATATTAGAACAAATGTATCCCAGATTAGTCAATCGCGTACCGCATAGTTTCTTTTAGAGTTTCCAAACTTACGAAATACGTTGTTATGTTGGTATGTTTGTAAACCAGGTATGTATGTCTCCATGAGTAATCTTAAACGGCAAATGTACGCATTTGAGTGTTATATAAAAAAATATTGTTAAATTATGAATTTTTAAATAATATATTAGGTTATTCGCCGTTTAAAAAAAAATCATATTGTTACATAAATTATATTGTAAAATTCAGACTGGATCGGCCTTGTTGTCTGAGATCTTGTGCGGGATCCATCCAGTCAATTTCCAAACCTTGCCGAGTTTCTGAGATGACGAATAACTATGGACTGATCGATGTTGAAGTTCTCAGTCAGTGTCCAAGTGGTGCAACTTTCGTCCTCTTCAGCCGCCAGAAGGGTCTGGTCATCATCAAACCTTTCTTGTCTGGGCTGGTGTTACCGTCTTTGAAGCGAACAAACTACTCTCGGTATGCCCTTTCGCTAATCGTTGATTCGATGAAAAATTTGCTGAGATCGCAAAATGACTCGTCAGTTTTCAACCCATTCTCGAAGTGGTACCGTATAATGTGACGTATGTGTATGATTTTCGATGCGCAATTTTTTTTCCTAATCCTAACCTTATTAAAGAATTATATTATGACAAATGTAAATTAAACGTCAAATTAAAAACACAAAATGTTGTGAAAAAAACGGCGTATAATTTTGCATCAACTTAATATTAGCTTCTATTTAGAGAAAGTTATTTATATTTACTCTGATACAAACTTAATATTTTTATTTGTTAACTTTGTTTTATTAACCACTTATTGAGTTTAAATACATCTTCCGGTTTCTAAAAATACCATTTTCTTCTTCAGAATGTCAATACTAATCAAAATATGTTATTGTTTATTTATCAGAATCTATTTTTATAAAACGACAATTATTTAAAAAATAAATTTAGTACCTAACTCAAATTGTTACTTAATACAAATTTACTCGAATAATTTTTAGGAAAAAATTTTAGAATGGGTCTTGTAGTTAAATTTAGTTGGTTGTTTATAATTTTTTGATAAGTTTTTTTACACGCTTTATTTATCTCCAACGATTCCAAATGGTTTAATTTATGACCAACATCGTTGGCATGCAAAATTGACAATCCCAATTTTTTATCAAAACCATGACCATTTTCTATCAAATGATTAGAAAATTCTGGAAACCCACTGTTGTTCAAACAACTCAAATGCTCATTTACTCTTATGTTAAAATTTCTATCCGTTTTACCAATAAAAAATGGAGCACAATCCTTGCAACTGAGTTTATAGACCCTAGAATTGTTAAATTTATCATCTTTGTCTTTAGAATTTATGAGAAAATTTCCTATCCTATATTATTATTTGTTTAAAATCCCGGTTTAATGTTTCGTGGTAGGTGTTTAGATATTTGATTCGAAAAGTTATTTACGTATAAAATCCTACGCCAATAATCATTAATATCATTATGTTTTATCTGTGATTTATATAAAAAATGATTATTATATTCTTTTAATTTATTTTTAAAAATAGTGTTTATTATATCTGTTTTATACCCATTATTAACTGCAATTTTTCAATTGTATTCAATTCAATATTGAAATTGTAGATGTATTTAAACTCAATAAGTGGTTAATAAAACAAAGTTAACAAATAAAAATAATGAATTTTAACCACAAAATTAATTTTGCTAATTTCAAAAGTATGATACAAGTTTATTATTCTTCTTCGTCTCGTGCGTTATCTGTTAAACTGATATTAGCTACCATCACTTCACATCACAAGCTTTATAGTAAACTGGCCAAACCATTGACTCAGGTTCGTTAGCCATGATATTCTTCTTATTCCAGGGCTCCGACTTCTACTAACCGTGCTCTGTATTATGAGATGCAAGATCTGATACTTTTCGGGATGTCCCATCACATTTCCGAGATATTGAAGTTTTCGGATTTTTATTGTTTTAAATAAGTATTTATTTTTCTTTATTCATCCGAACCATAACATATTTATCCATCCAGTTTATTTTGAGTATTCTTCTGTAGATTCACATTTTAAATGCTTCAAGTTGCCTTATAATTTCTTCGGTAAGTGTTCATGTTTTAATTCCATAAAATAGTACCGAGAACACATAGCATCTGACTATTCGAATTTGTAATCTGAGGTTGAGATCATGACTACAGAATATATTTTCATGTGGATTCATGAGCTTGCTCAATGCGGCTCAGTGACACATATTTATAATGGTTTAAAACGATTCGCGAAAGATTTTTCTTTTTTGTGCAGAACAATTATGGGAAAATATAACAAAAACACATTAAAGCAAATTTATGACATCACTCTTAATTAAAGATCTGAGAGATACGAAAAAATAACTGATGAGCATACCTAATATATCTATTTAATATTTATTTCAATTACTTAAAAATGCCGTGTAACACTGTTTTTACGTAGGTACTTAAACGATCCTGTGATTTAAATCTAATTTCAGATTGTTATTTAAAAAATCTTGAGCCTCATTTTTGTAGCCTTAAGAAAGCAGTGAAAATTATTGAATTAATGAAAATTAATGTCCTTAAGTTTACGTTTTTCAGCTTTTATCGTTTGGCTTTACTGCTCCACGAGGCCTCCGTTTTTTCTTCTTAATTTCAATTAAAAGATAATATCCAAGAAAATTAAAATGGTTCGAAATGATTCTATAGAATTTAAAAATGATTATTTTTGATATATAATAAGTGCGGTGAATAATGTAATGTTATTAAATAAGAAATGGTTTATATTAATGGGTATACTTACGTAGGTACTAATATTATTTTAGATATAGGTAGATACCTATGTGTTGCATTATTATGTGGTATGTCATGTGATGATCCTAAATGTGGTTAGTATTGTTTTACCGTATCATACTGTTGTCAAAAATATTAAATGTGCCCATTATTACGAAAGTGGTCAAAGTCATGTTTCTTTCGTTTCGAGATATTTAAAGGTTTGCGTTTGAATTGATAAAAAAATATTTTTATATTACACAACAAAATGTTTCAAAATTTATTTAGTCTTTATAATTTGTTTTAGATTTATATTTTTTTTAACATATAATGTTGCTTATAGCTTATATGGAAATGAAAAAATTATGGCTGAAATGACTTATATATATTCTATTATCAAAATAAACACCACTTTCATAATAGGTAATGGGCACAAATATTATTTACGAATACCTTAACATATATGGTGTCACATCTTTCAATATGATCAAACTTATGATCGCAATAAAGGCGGGACCCGTATTGTTATATTATTAAACATTGCATTTAGAAGATTAAAAGTTTTATAATTTTTAATAATTTTGCTTTAATCCCGTGTTATTCTGTTAGAGAAATCTACATTATTTTTATAAAAATAACGATTTATTTTTAACGAGTTGATTCGAAAATATAGTAAAATTATTATTTTATAGACAGAATTTATCTAAATTGCCGATATTAATAGAATAGATTCAGGAAACGATTGATTTTCAGAGTTTTCCGTAGATTTTCATTCATCACTAATCTAAATTCGTTATTTTGTCAAAATTTACTATACCATCCGAGAATATTTTTCCAAATGAGTCCACTGTTTCACATACCTATATTAATTGATTCGTTTCAATTCATTGAACCATCCGAATTCAGTCTCAGGTCAAAATGATCTAATATCTCGACTCAATGCTCTCGAAAAATAACTTAATTGATATAAATTTGAAATACAAATTAAATGTATTAATTAGAAAGATGTACATATAAAATCTATTTTATCGAAAAATATTATTATTGCTACCAGGATTCAAAAACCTGGTTCTCTTCCAATCAAGGGAATGTGTATTATCCGATTATGCTATACCAACGCAGTGGATAAACGACAAATTTTCGAACCAATATGTTACACTTTTCAAATTAATACATCTATCGTTCCATTATTTGAAAGCCATCTACTTTGTTTTTACGTAATCTCAAATACCTCTGAGTAAACTGATAGGAGACGCTAGAATTAACAATGAATTTTTATTAAATTTTGGACACATTGATACAACTTATATATTATTAAGGAGAACACATTCTTATTGTGAATTATTCAGAAAATAGGTGTGTGATATTTTCAATATTAATTAAATATATTAATTAGAAAGATATACATATAAAATCAATTGTATTGAAAAATATTGTTAATTGTGGCGTCTCCTATCAGTTTACTCAAAGGTCGAAAATTTGTCGTTAATTTACTGTGTTGGTATAGCATAATCGGATAATGTGCGTTCCTGGAATTGGAAGAGATCCAGGTTCGAATCCCGGTACCAACCATAATATTTTTAGATAAAATTGATTTTATGTGTATATCTTTCTAAATAATACATTTAATTAGTATTTAAATTATCACAGACCTATGTTCTGAATAATTACAATTTCACAATAAGAATGTGTTCCCGTAATGATATAAATCTGTTGAAATTTTGTACCGATGTATTTAATTATTAAGGTTTTTTTACACTTATACTCTAAACACATTCTCTCTTGTATCATAAAATAAAACATGATACCACAGAAGTTATACATTAGTACGAAGTAGACGGTCAATGTACGTAGAAACGTCCCATGTTTATTGCTTTTTTTACACAACAGTAATAATAATTTAACTCTTGAAAATTCCATACAAAAATGTGTTGGGGAAGTAGATTGGGTTAAGCGAAGATATTACATTTTGTATGTCAACCTCGATTGAATTAATATTCCATTGCACAGCTTCAGACTATTAAGAATATGTGCCAGAAATCCAAAAACTCAACTTTATTGTCTTAAGAACTACGACTATCACACCAACGAACTATTTGTTATATTTGTATTTTCCTCAAGTATTAATTATTATATTTTTATCTGACTAGGCTCCGTAGATACATAAATATAATATATTCATTCATGTTAAATTCATAATGTAATGGACCAAGTTCACAATATTTTATGGGTGTATAACGGATTAAATTACGAATTGAACAAATATTTGATATGAATAATCTCAATCATATCATAGTTATAAGGATTTAAAAAAAAATCGTAATTATTTCGATTAATTACATTTTTTTATTGATTCTAGATTATATAATATATTGAATACAAAAAATTAAAGATCATCGAATTTCGAGCTACTGGGCTATTTTTTGTTATATAATTTAGAGCCTGATGCAAATATATAGATTAATAATAAATATAATTTGCTAATAACATATGTATTTCGAAGTACATAGACATGTTAACGTGATTTTGTAAAAAAATCAAACAATAATATTTTTCGTAACGGTTAAGATTTTGCACATATTGCTTGAACATTTTCGACTCATAATGTGGTCAGGTATCCACCCATAAAATATTGTGGACTAGGCCTGTTACACCCTGTATACGTACATACATATATAGAAAAAGTATTTCCGTCAAAACTATAAATAATCATTTGTTTACAAAAATAAAGTTGCCATTGCCTACTACTCTCTGTAGTAGGTTCTCGACCGACCCGAAGGCATCCGAAGGGCCATCGGCTCCGCGGGTCGGAGGTGGGTCGCCCCCCGGCGCCTCCCGAAACAGCTTTATACCACTTCTATATTCGAACGTTACTCCGCCCCCACCCCCACCCTAGTCCGATCGGGAAACTACCCTCGCACTGGCAGGCTGTTGTCGATCGATGCAGCGCCTCCCACGCGCATCGAGATACATCCGACTCTCTCTTTCGCGCGTCGGTAGAGTTCGGCCGTCTCGTTCTGTCTTTGTGAATAGCACAGCGCTGTTTCCGCAGTACTAAAGTGTTGAATTTTTCCCCTTCTATTTCTGTGCTCCTGCTAATTTGTCTTCTTTCGCTTGTCGCGCGATTGCCCGGTGACCTTTGCACACATTTTGTTTCAAACAGGGACACAGAGTATATATTTTTTACTAGTTGCAGGAATAGATTATTTATGGAGTGACATATTGAGAATTATATATTATGTCGTTAGATTTGTCAATCAAGCATAATAAATAATAATATTAAATTAATGAAACTCGACATTAGTCGGTTCCAGATTACTGGACTTAAAAATGTATATATACAGCAGTTGGCTGCCAGGGATATGTATCCATAATAATTGCGTTTTCCCATCTATGACTTTCTGGATGTATTAGATTCGTGTTATTTGTGGCTGTAAAGTGCTTATTTAAACGACCAGGTCTGTAAGACGCGAGCAGGGAAAAAACTGACGTGTTTTGAATATCTCTAGGTTAAAATTACTTAAATGTTTTAACTTTTATAAACTCAATAACATTACGTAAATATATATTTATTTTAAAACGAAGTGTACATTGTCTTTATTACGAGTAAGAAAAAATATACGTTAGCGAAATCGTACGAGACGACTGGCAAATGTCTTGACATCTGTCATCTTTTCTTATATATGCTGTCTATGGTAAGGAAAATCTCTTAAGTCACAATGTCAAAGCAACGATTTTTGGTTATGTTTGCGAACAAGTATTTGTTAAAATCTGCTGAAAAAACCATTCATTCGATTCCGTCTTTACTTAAATGCACATTATACTGATAAAATAGCATTTTTGTTTTTATTTATCATCATCTAGATGTCATTTTTATTTATTTTGACAGTTAACAATATGTTAAAAGCAATCGGCGACAGTCGATGAGATCTTGACCACACAGCGGTTATCATTGGCCGCGTAACGGCCACAATAGCCGTCCACATGGCCTAGCAGCAAGCACTTGGCGACAGCCGATTGCTTATCTGCTAGTACTTTATTTATTGCGGGTGCATATATTGAAGAGAGCCCCAACTAATTATTAGTATAACTTATAAGGAAAACATATTCTTATTGTGAAGTTGTAATTATTCAGAACATAAGTCTGTGGTATTTTAAATACTAATTAAATGTATTCATTAGAAAGATATACATATAAAATCAATTTTATCGAAAAATAATGTTGTTACGCCACCGGGATTCGAACCTAAATATCTTTCTAAACCGGGGAAGGTGCATTACCAACTATACTACAGCGACGTTATTTTTGACAACAAATTTTCGAACCTATATGTTACACTTTTTCAAATTAATACATCAAATAATGAAACGATAGATTAATAGATAGTATTAATTAGAAAAAGTGTAACATGTTGGTTCGAAAATTAGTCGTCAAAAATAATGTCGCTGTAGCATAGTTGGATAATGCACCTTCTCCGGTTTGGAAAGAGATTCAGGTTCGAATCCCGGTGGCGCAACAACAATATTTTTCGATAAAATTGATTTTATATGTATATCTTTCTAATCAATACATTTAATTAGTATTTAAAATAATTATTAGTTATCATTTATAGGAATGCTCAAAAGGACCAATGTTTGATATATATTACTTCCAAATATTAGCGAAGTTATACAAAATAACCCCCCCTCCTTCCATTTCCAATAGCCCTGTGATGACTCGAGCCCTTTTAAATATATTGGCAACCCGCCCTTGAATACATACCTGAAAGTAATACATACACGTATATAAAATAATATACTCAACACAATATTACATTAAATTCGATGAATGGTTTAAGCAACCTCAGAATAGATATGGTTGTCTAAGGAAAGGGCGTAGCAAGAAAACATATTACGCTAGTTTAGAAGAAAATGAGTAGCATAGTAAAAGTTTACTAAAAAAAGGAATATTAATATTATGATATAAGCGTGCCCACACAAGCATAAACAATATTGCATTAACATATTTTTATATACATATTCAGGAAATTAGTATTAGGAAAATGGAAATATGATTATAGATTTACTTAAATGTAATACACCGATAAATACAAGGCCATAATGTATACGGCCCAAGCACATAAAGTCGGCCCGGTGTGTAGGGAATGTGAAACGTGCTTCGTTTCTTAATTAGGCAAAACCTGGTTGGCTATTTCGAGATGGAAGTTCTTTCGGGGTTTGTACATATATAGTTACATATTATGTGTATGTGTATATTAGCGCTTGTGGTCAATCTAGTAACCCATGTTACGCATTACGTGGTCAATCTCATTTTGTTTATTAATATGTTTTTTAAATCTGATACAACACAGCGCGCGCATGCATAATTTGGTTAAGTTTACATTTACGCATCATGCACTGATAATATGTACTACATAACATCAGTATTTGTGGTGTAAAGAGTGTATTAATGCTGGGCTGCCAGTAACCTAGTTGGTTTTGTACATTGACGCCGTTTTCCTGAAAAAGTACATTTTCAATCGTGTTGGCTGATGACTTCTGTATCTTCAAGAATATTGCATTCCAGATAACCTAAATTCTTAGGTCGACCTCTACTTCAGTCGCAGAACCTAATAATTACGTTCATATTGAAAAATCAAATTTTCAATTTATTTTGTTTTACTTGTTCACTACCATATAATTCTTTCTTATTTTAATTTTATCAGTATGTAATATCACAAAAAATAACAATTTTTTATTAATTCATAACAAAAATTTAGTATCTACATAACTATCAAGTAATTAACTTTACTAATTTAATGCATTAATTATAAATATATATATTAAATTAATATTTAAAACATCACAGACCTATGTTCTGAATAATTACAACTTCACAATAAGAATGTGTTCCCTTAATAATTAACTTTACGTTTAGCACTGCTGTGAAAAATTTCCTGTGATCGACAGAACACGTGACGTCAGATCCGCACAAGAATGTGCAACATGTATCGCTGGCACTTAATTATGTTGGGGGTAGCGCAGTGAAGTTCCCTTATGGGCTGGCACCAATTTGCAAGAGCCGGTTGTTGAAATTAGCAACCTGATATCTCGATCAACTGTAACAAAATTAAACGAACAAAAACACTATAAGATATAAAATGTTAATTTAAAAAAAATATAATTTTTATTTTAAGTTTGTACTATTCACAAACAATTTTTTGAGTTAATATAACTACTAGTTTTGGGAAGAGCAGTCCATTAATATTTTCTCGATTAATTAATACCCAATAATTATTCATTAATGTTTTCACGGAATTAATATTTTTCACTATTTCTATCATTTCATTGGATGTGAATAATATCACATTTTCTAATACTTTACCGCTATTATCGATGTTTTCAATAAATAATAAAACCACTCCCACACTTACGTACCCCACCGTTTCATAGCCAACTTTATTTAATTTAGTTCAATTCACACCTATAGATGCGAAGGACTATTCTTCCCGAAACTAGTAGTAATATTAACTTAAAAAATTGTGTCAAAACAAAATTTCTATATTTTAAAAATTAAAATGTTATACCGCGAAGTAACTGCCAAATCAATCAATGAGATATATGTTATTTTAGATTATTAACTTTGTTTTATTTACCACTTAATGAATTAAATACATTTACCGGTTTCGATAAATATTATATTCTTCTTCAGGATGTCATTAACTAATCAAAAACATATGTTATATTGTTTCTTTAACAGTCTATTTAAAAAAAAATTATAATTAATTAAAAAATAAATTTAGTACCTAACTTAAATTATTACTTGATGATTCAAAATTATTAGAATAATTTTTAAGAACAAATTTTAGAATGGGACTTGTTAAATTTTGTTGGTTGTTCATAATATATTCAAAATAGATTATGTTAAAGAAACAGTATAACATATATTTTTGATTAATTAATGACATCCTGAAAAAGAAAATTATATTTTTCGAAACCGGTAGACGTTGGTTAATAAAACAAAGTTAACAATCTAAAATAATAGATTTTGTCTACAAATTTGATTTTGCTAATCTTAAAAAAATATTGATATAATTGATATACGAAACGTACTGTTAATTTTAATACCTACATTCAATATCACACTTCAACATCTTAGAGATTATGTGTGACTGCGGTCATGGACTTTAAAGTCCCACGAGGCCACTGAAAAATAAGAAATCATTATTCTAAGTCTCTCTCAAGATAACTAAAAATGTTGAGAATAATATCTAAAAATAATTTTTATTTTGGTAGTCAAGGTTTGTAAACGAGAAATTTGAAAACGCTTTGGCGAATCGATTAATTATTTTATTGTAGTTGTTCTTCGGGAAATAAAATAAAATAAAAAGTGACTACAAATCCATGAAGAGAAAATACGAACGACAATTATATATTATATTTGATGAATGGAGATCGATGTGTATTTAGGAGAAAAGCAATATCAGACATAACTAGAACCCTCAATATATTGGATATTGCTGTAAGGAATTGTGCAGATTTTGGAACTTCGACCCGAATAGGGAAAGGGGACAGAATTGAATGAATGAATGAATGAATGAATATTTGATATATAAATATGACCCTGTATCACCAATAAATTTAACGTTTTGCAAAGGTCCAATAGAAGGGTATCCTTATCGATGAATAACACATTAATTCCACAGAAAGTTGACCTATACTCTTTACTTTTCTGGCAAGAAGTACGATTTATATGACTACATAAATTTTAAAGAAATATGAGTTTTTTCCTCTTAATAATAAATATTTCATATTGTCCTTTGATCCTTTGAATCGCCGATAGGAATAAGTATGTTAAAAAGAAGTACTCGAATATCTTTATTTTCTCATATTTTTTTAGTATTACATCTTCATGTTAAACGAAAAAAAATTTTTGCTAAAGGTACTTATCATTTTTTCACAGAACGAGTATTTTATTTCCTTTAAAAAAAATTATATTTATATGTCGTGAGGAAAAACCTGAATGTCAAACGGTCCATGGATCTTTCAAAAAAACTCATCATTTAAGAATTAAGTTGCTTTTGGGGATACCTGCAAGGGATTCCTTGAGTTGATTAGATTGAAATTTTAATAAGGTCCCTCAAAAAGTAAGGCTCATATGTAATAAATAAAATATTTTTCACAATCCTGTTATGAATAAAAATTAACTTATGTCGGTCACGTGATTAATGTAATAGGGTTTATCGGTGATACAATAATAAGAAAATAAATGCGATTTTTTTGAAATTATTTTTTTGCGAATACTGATTTGAAGAAACTAATTATCAATTACATTTTGAAAAAAGCAAGAATAATAATATAATTTTTATTACGTTTTTAAGCACTGCTTTATATACTAATTAAACCCATATCGTATGGCAAAAATAGATGAGACATTTTACATTTTCAGTCGTTAATGTAAATTCAACCATACACAGCATAAATAATTTACAAGAAATATATTCTAGGGCATACTTTCTGATCGAACCGTGTTACTTCAGTTTCGGGGAAATAAAACAAAATGTTCTGCTTAAGGTTATATTTTTAAAATGCAAATCGAAAAATAAAACGCTTTTACCTATAAATCGATTATTTCGTATTTTCATTTCACCTATAAATTGAAATATGTGACAAATTGCAAAATGATCGAAAAAATGCTTTTAAAAACTTATTTTTTGAAAAATAAAGGTTTACCTTAAATGTTTATTTTACAGGTTTAACTGATAAATTATTATTACTTACCAAAGTTTTTAATTCTCAAGAGCGTGCCACGCGTCTCACGTGAGACTTATCGTGTGACGCCAGAGTGGCTTTGACGAAAGTTTTTGTTGAATCTCTGACTTGGCTATATTAATTTATCGTCATTCAATTATTGAATGTGTGTCTGTTTTTCTCTGCACAATCCTCTACCCTTAGACTGATATACATCAAATATTGCCCTTACTCTTTATGATCCTGCGCAAAGCCTTTGCCCCCCCCTGACATAAATGTGTACCATATTAAATGCCATACGTTCCAAATTTTGCTCAATTGTTTTCTGGAATCCCGAGTATAATATGGTCAACTCACTCCATCCCCGGGTATCCACTATCGCCCTTTTGGATACTCATTGGGGAATTGCTCCTATTTTAGATTATAATTAAAGCTGAATTCCGGAAAATACCGGGCGCTAGTTGTCTGTACACCTAAAACTGAACGTTTGGCTGTTCTCTATATATTCTTATTTCCAAATATTTGACAAATCTTTCCTCACCCTGGCTACCTTACACCTTCGCTTCGTTAAAAATGTGAATTATTTTGTCCCAAATTTTACTCAATTGCACTTGAAAAATACATGATCTATAGTATAAATAAGTAAAATAAATAGTGTTTCCATCCCACGCCCCCGGGTCACCCATTACCATCATCCCACGCTCCTTCTGCTGGACCGAATTTGAGGCCTTTAGAGTTTACGCAAAACAATAGCACCACTCTCCCCCAAATTTATTTTACATTTTAATTAAATCTGAATTCAAGGCAATGCCGGGACTGGACTGCTAGTGTTGGAATAAAAATATAGTGCCTGAACAAGGAGATTAATAAAATACGAGATGTAGGAAAGATGGAAGGAATTTAGTATAGGGTTAGGAATAGGGAACAGGGGAGCTGAAGAACCAACCAGACCAGGAAACACGATCCACCTGTGAAATGCTTCTTTAGATATCTGGATTTTATTCACTGGAATCGCACGTTTTCTGGCTTCAGAGCACGTACTCCATTATTCCGCACGAAGTATTCTTAAACATAAACTTCGGTGATAGCGCAAAGTGTCATGCAACAGCACTAGTTTCGGCACGCACGGTAGCGAGAAACTGAATACGCACAGTACACTCTCCATCAATTTATCATTCCCACATGGTAGGACGATAATTCACAATTTCACAATCTACCGTACCATTGGTAAACGATAACTGTCAGTCCAAAGTATCAACTCCAACTGATCAAAAAAACTATACAGAACACCATAGAAAAAAGGTCGTGTTATGGGTATAGAAGAGGGGGTAGTGGATAGGTAATAGACAGAAATTATTCTATATGTCGCGTTCATATTACGCGCATACGGCGATCGGCGATCGTTGGAGAGTCACAAAGATCGAACATATAGTATATAACACGATCATTGTCACACATACGTAATTATATGAATAGCGAAAATTAGTGAAAACTTCTTTAAAGAGATGAAAAATAAATAAATTTCAGTACAGTATTTTTGCTGGTGTTCATAAGTTTATTAGGTAACATTATTTCTAAAAATAAATATTAAATTACTAACAATAGATGTTTTGTTATCAACATGTGTCATTTTACATATAGGCAACAATGTATTCGTACAAATTATATAAATACTAGCAGATAACCAATAATTACTGCTAGGCCCTGCGGGAGGTTATTGTGGCCATTGGTGATCGCTGTGCGGTCATGTTCTTAGTAGAATCTATATGTCAATGCTAACATTTCTTATTATATTGCTTTAACAATACTGAATTGTGCATTCTTAGTATATTGCTTTAGATGAAATATAAATCCTACGAAAGTTCTGGCAGCAAAAAACTTGTTTTTAATCGTTTTGGGCATTCTATATTCTAAATATGAATTAAATATATTAATTAGAAAGATATACATATAAAATCAATTTTATCGAAAAATATTGTTGTTGCGCCACCGGGATTCGATCCTGGATCTCTTTCCTAACCGGGGAAGGTGCATTATCCAACTATGCTACAGCGACAATTTTCGAACCTATATGTTACCTTTTTGATATTAATACATTTAATCGTTCCATTATTTGAAAGAGCTATCTACCTTATTTTTACAGAATCTCAAATACCTTTGAGTAAAATGATAGCAGACGCCTGAATTATCGATTCATTTTTATTAAATTTTTTATTTTACTTTTATTTATTTAACTTTATTATTAGGAGAACACATTCTTATTGTGAATAAGAATGTGTAATAAATAAATAAACACAAGAATGTGTTCTCTTAATTCTATTTTCTCCCTGGAATTGTACAAAAGTGAAAAATTCGAACAAAACAAATATAAAATTTGACAGCAATATAAATAAGGAAAGAAACCATATAATGCGACATGATATGACCACGAGACATATGTGAGATGACAGGATGCTTTTCTTATTTATTACAGGAGTTTAAGCAAGTACTATACAGCCTACCGAAGCAAATGACACTAACAATGTCGCCACGGTCACATAAAGTCATAGATATAGATGGGGAGGAAGCGTAATACTATTATGGATAATTAAAACATTTCTTCCGCTTAAATCAGTTATTTACTGAAAAAATTTGTATCAGCACCATCATTTTTACGTACCAAGAATTTAACATTATCGTGTTTAAAAAAAAGGGGTATATAATAGTAAGTAAGGGGTAAATAATATCAGTAAAGTAAGGGGTAAATAATATCATAAATAAATAAAAGATCTTTCAATATTGCAATGTCTGAACGTAAGACGAAACGTGCCAACCGCACGGATGTGTTGAAGATATTATTGATTGGAGAAAATTGAGATGCCTCTAACCGTTGAAATTGTATAAAACTGCTGAACAACTGAATTTACTCGGCCTTGAAAAATTATTCAGTTGGCCTTTTCATAAAAGTTTTTTGGGAGTAGGTACTCAATTATGGTGAAAACAGTAAATAATGTTATTAGTGGAATGATGTTTTTATTTCATTTAGTAGTCTTCATTTTTTACTAACGAAATAAATAAAACTGAGATACAGTAATAAAAATAATCTAAATATTTTTGTGTGAATTTATGATAATTTTCATTCAAATTATTAAGAAGTCTTCATCAGGTAGATATTTTTATATACTTACTTACATCACGCCGTTTCCTGCGTGGGTAAGCAGAGAGGATAGAGCGCCACACTTATCTGTCCTGATACACTATTCTCGCCTTATCTAAATTCATACATATTCTCATAAAAGATCGCCGATTGTTTAGGCTTCTAACAAAACCATCCTCCATTATCTGGTTTACCTGGTCGTGGCAAGTCTTCCGCGGACGTCCACTATTTCTGGTGCCATCAACACTTGCGTCATATATCTTTCTTACTATTCTCTCCTCACCAAACCACCTAAGTGATCTTTTCTTAATCTTACTCACTATACTAAGATCAGGTTTACATTCTTTACTTATTTCTTCATACTTTACTCTATCATAAATAGATTTACCACACATACGCCTAAGCGATCTCATTTCCAATGCATCCAGTCTACTTTCGTTCCTCTTCTGCCAGCTCCAGGCCTCACTTCCATACATCAGTGTCGGTACCGGGACTCCATTGTGTACCGCTAGTCTTGCCTCGGTTGACAAATTCCAGTAAGATATAATCCCATTCAAAGCGCCGTTCACTTTATTTTCTGCAGTGGCACTCCTTTCGATATCATTCTCGGCCTTTTCGTTTCAAATACACAAACTTATCTACTTGTTACAAACATTCATTACCTCCAAGTATTTAGCACGGTATCTCACCTTCCTCCTTCTCGAATACCATCACTTTCCACTTGTTAACATTCATCATGAGGTCGCTTTCCTTGCATACATCGTACATTCTACTCACTAGATTCTGCAGTTTCTGCTCATTATTCGCCATTAGTATCAATTAAAGAAAGTTTTGATATATGGTGGTCCCGTTATATGAAATTTTAAGTCAAGCTTAAAATTTAAATACCAGTTTTCAAATGACATTTCAATTGGATGCTTCTTCGTTTTTTTTTTCTCCTCGCTTTTATCCCAGTCGTTTAGCGTCAGAGGTTCAGACACTCCTTCTCTATCTCTCCCGGATGTGACAATAGGTGGTTCAGGGGACGAGTTGGGATCCGTCCTCTTTTAGTATATGGTCCAGTGTCTTCTTCCTACTGCTTTTCATGTGAAATGGAAGTATTGTATTATTTTTGTTTTATAATATTGTAAATGGTTTAGTACTTTTTATTTATTCTTAATATAGAGCATACATAAGTATTTTTAAATAAGCTGTGGGAAATGGTCCTACCCCCAAGTGAGGCTGTACGTTCTTCACTGGCTAGACAGGGGAGAGCATGAAATACAGTGTGTTCGTTTTGAGATTTAGATCACCCACTCACCTCTTACTTCATCAACTGGCCATCTTCGGAGGAATGCATTTTTATGTTATCTTAAAAATAGTGGTCTTCATGTGTTTGTATGAAGAAAGGTTATTACGGAATGAAGGCGGACTTTATATTAACTTAACATATTATTTATTGTACATAAAAAATTACCATCATTTAAATCTCTACAAGATTTATGTAAACTCAATGTTCAGCAGTTATATATACAATTTAAAACAATCCACTATTAAATTCTTTGTACCAATAAAAAATTAATCGCGAATTTGCGGGTAGAAAAACCTTGATCACTGTCTTTATGAGAAGCTAAAGAACTCACCATCCTATACATCAGGGTAGTATGGAAATTGTCATCCATCATGTGGGTCCATCTATTTGCAAGGTTATCTATTTTGACGGATCTATACCATTAGTAAGTCATCCTTCTTGGCTGCATTTGCCTCCAGTGGGTACGTCGAAAATATATCGGGCGAACAGGACCAGTTTCTATGCCCATCATGTGAATCCTCAAATAACAGCGGAGACTTCGAAATTCTACATTTATAGTTCAAATTTGATGCCGGCTCGTGACAACAATTTATTTCCCGAGTATCGAACACTTTTACGCGTTTTAATTGTTACGTTTGCTTGCTCGCTACGGCCAGAGCAGTTGCCGTCAAAGGCAACCGATCGGCTGAACCTCCCATGAACGTCTGTGCGGTAGCAGCGATCCCCTCCTCGCGGCCGCCTGCCGCTGCACCGGCATAGATTCAAATTTTAAATAAATAGTGATGTCTTACTAAAAAATAAATTAAACGATACCATGATCAGACTAAATGAATTAATATTACAACACGCATGACGTTACTTAGTAATGTCATAATGCACTAATATAAACAAGATCAAAATCGCTTCTTTTTACTACATCTTATCTTTCACATATTGTTAGGAGAACACATTCTTAGTGTGAAGTTGTAATTATTCAGAACATAGATCTGTGATATTTTAAATATGAATTAAATATATTAATTAGAAAGATATACATATAAAATCAGGTTCGAATCCCTGTGGCGCAATATTTTTCAACAATATTTTTCGATAAAATTGATTTTATATGTATATCTTTCTAATTAATATATTTAATTCATATTTTTCACATATTTGCTTAGTTTCATTTTGAATCTATGTAGTCTCTCCTCCTTTTTTATGTTTTCTGGTATTTCATTAAAAATCTACATCGCACTGCACATAATCGATTTATGAGATTAAGGCTTCTTCCTGAATGCCAGTCTCAGTTTAGCTTTTCCTCTTGTATGATGTTCGTGCTCGTGTTGATTTGCATATATTTTCTTAATGAGGATTTTATAAATAAATACACTTATATTGAAATATATTTTCTGCTTAGGTGCCTATTTTATGCCCTCCTTAGTTTCTTTAGATCCTGTCGTACTAAAAACACATTTTGTATACGAAAAGATTGGAACTACGTATGTACGCCGTATAAATTTATTCTGTACTTCGTGCACGCAAGTATATATTATAGTAAAAATAATTGATATAAAATTAATAAATAACATGTCTAACCTAAAATTGGTTTAAATACAAATTAAATGAATCAGTTAGTCCTTATTCAAATACTACGTGATTACCTGGTTCCAGTATGATATCAGACGCTTCTTACTTCTGGTAGTAGGTACCTCTTTAAGGCTTGTTTTCAAGGATTCCAAACAAAACACCAGCCAAGTCGACATCAAGCATTCATCACTCAGGCTCCATTCAGTTCACGAGCAGCCCCTGCCCTTTTGTGAGCAATTGTAAGAAAGTATTATAATTTATACTCCCTTGTTAGTTAACCTACTTATATTCACACAATACTGAAATTGCGTTAGTGAAAGACAAATAAGAGGAAGAGCCTTCAAAAAGGTTTTTGGGGGTATTATGTACAATCCTCGGTTGTACCTACTAAGGCCATTTTACATTAATAAATTATGTTTCTTTTATATATTATATGATACATTTTTTATGCAAAATAATTTGTTGACAATACATACAATGTTACAAAAGTAATATGGTCATCTAATCTTCTATTATATAAACGTGCACAAAATGCATCAATTATAACTAATTTGACGGCTCACCAACACACTTCTGCAGTAGGTAAACTATGACCATCGTAAGAATGAGGCTGGGATTTATGCCACGCGCATCGGGCCAATTAAGTTGACTATACAAAAAATAGATAGACTCGCTTACTATCCAAGCGGTGAATAATTTAAATGAATGCTGATTGGCGACACACTGAACTAGGCAAAACCCCTTCTTCAAATGTATGTAGCCGCATTACAAGAAAAATGTTTGTACGTAGATATAATTTAATATATGTATAAAATGTTACGATTAAAGAATTTAAAAACAAAATTAAATGATCAATAAGATTATGCATATTACTTAAGAAACATTGATATAATTATCTAAAATTATATTTGGCACCAATATATGTTTGTGAAAGAAATATCATGTAAAAGGGTTTTTTTTTATCTAAATAATGTATCAAATAATATGTTTACTCATTTTCAGGCATGACAATATGCAACCTACACATTCGTAAAATGGGATTATAGTGTTCAATATCTGAGGATTTTATGGTATATCATGTGTTAAGGGGTGAGAAGATAATTTTTTTTTACATTTATAAATGATTAGTTAAATCAATTCACTCATCATAAAATAGCAATATTTGAGTATGTCCAAGAACACACAATTAGTGGATTTTCACCTACAAAGGCACTGTTATTAAACAAATAATATATATCGCATATAGACGAAGCTATTTTTTATTATATCTTAATGGAAAATATATTAAAGTATGGGTAATTATTACAGGGCTTACTACCTGTCTTCGGCTGGCTTAAGTGATCACTTTATATAAATATAACGTTCACCATTCTCACCCATCAATCTCCACGTCAATAATTTTTTTTAAAGTTGTATATATGTTAATATGTGGACTCACTTCGAGTACCATAAGCCCTGTAATTACCCATACTTCCATATATTTTCCATTAATTCATCATAAATTAAGTTGTTCAGGCATGAATGCAAAGTTGATTATAGAGACGCATGTGTGATTTTATTACGGGGAACTAATGACCGACGAGAGGCAAGAAAAATAAATTTTAAAAAATGTATAAGAAAAAAAAAATTAAACAAAAATTATTGTTTTTAGGAATAATAATAAATAATAAAGTTGTATCAATGTGTCCAAAATTTAATAAAAATGAATTAATAACTCTAGCGTCTGCTATCAGATTCACTCAAAGGTATTTGAGATTCTGTAAAAATAAGGTAGATGGCTCTGTCAAATGATGGAACGATTAAATGTATTGATATCAAAAAGGTAACATATAAGGTCGAAAAATTGTCGATAAAAATAGTGCCGCTGTAGCTTAGTTGGATAAAGCACCTCCCCTTTTAGGGAAGAGATCCAGGTTCGAATCCCGGTAGCGCAACAACAATGTTTTTATTTTTCGATAATATTGATTTTGTATGTATATCTTTATAATTAATACATTTAATTCATATTTAAAAATTATTGCGCTATAAACAAAGGAAGTTGATGAAATACTCGACATGATTATGTAAACCTCCTACCGGAAGAAGTTCCTTTTACAATCCTCAATAAATAATAAGAAAATGGATAAATATGGGCAAGGCGACAGCTGCATCAGGAATCAGATCGGAAGAGTGTGGTTATTACTGATTTTGAAGTATCGTTGCTATTATTATTATAATCCTTTTGTAATAGTTTTACTGTTATACTAATTTTGGATCACGCGCATAAATAATCTTTTGTGAAATTTTAAGCGCTGATGCTATTATAGTAAGTAAGAAAAACATAACCATACCAGTATACCACATTATTAATAAGTCAAGAGAACTAATAATAACCATCAAGGAAAGCTGCCTACGGGGTGTGCTTCTTTTCTTCCCCGCGTCGCTGTTAAATCGAAGGATGTATGGGTACTTTCGGATCTGAATCTGAGTCTGAATGGCAAATGATTACGGGGCACGGCCGATTTCCAAGTAAACTGTTTAATTTTAGACTCGTGGATGCCCCGTGGTGTGTATGTGAGCGAGTGAATCAAACTCCGGAACACATCTTGTGGCATTGTGGAGGCTCGTTATTGGAGGCTTCACTGGGTTCAACGGTCGGCTGCCTGAAAACGCGGACCTGGTCAGAAATGCTAGGAATCTCAAGCTGTACAGGGATTTCATCAAAACGCGGACTACGAAATGGGGTATAATAGAGAGATGATGATAAGATCGTGTCAGCGACAACGCAGACAATTCACTTTTAGCAATATTTGAATATATCTAAAAACACACAATTACTGGAGTTTTATCTACAAAGGCACTGTTATTAAATAAATATCAGATATCAGATATTGCTAAAATAATATACTGGTCAAAATAAGAAAAACATATAAAAATTGAAAATTATTAATTTTTTAGGCGTATTCTAGTGTAATGTGTTAAAACGTTTTACAGATAAAGAATATTGTTTTAAATAATTTTCAAAAACATCAGATTCTCATTGAGTTGAGCTATTTTAAGATAAATGAATTATCAAATTTGGTCCATAGATGGCGATGGTGTAGTGGTACTCGAAGCAAGTCCACGTACTAACATATATACAACTTTCAAAAATTGGATAAATATGGAGATTGAGGTGTGAGAATTCATATATTTTCCATTAAATATAATAAATAATAGCTTCGTCTCTATGATATATCTGATATTTATTTAATTCACCTTTAAATCAAATAAAATCGTGCGTAACTCCGTTGGCCTATACCCCGTGTATGTCGTGACTCATATATCATTGTGTTCCGTCCAAGTCCCTTCATGGGAGAGTGTACTTGATAGTTATCCCTTTAATAGGTATCTTGCACCTACTGGCTTCTTTCCTTCCGTACATGACACTCGATTATCTGTCTGTTTGAAATGTTGTTATATACCTGTATCTAAGAATAAATAAAGATATCACTTAAAAGGGTGCAGGAAGGTCTAAATTAAAATCTCTGTTCGTTTTGCTTATCAAACTAAAATATAAATTTCTTACATTAGCTTTTGTTTTTTTTCTTTTGTGTTCATTAATTGTAGATTTAGCGTTTCTGTAATATTGTGTGTGGAACTGATAAAAGAAGTTGCAAACTTCTACACCGGTTTCGGGAAAGAGTGGGTGCCCCTTTATTATTAGGGTCTGCTCCAGGAGCGAACAATCCGGACATTTGTGGCACATTTTGGCTGTGAATGTGACAAAATATTGAAAAGTTCAATACTCAATTAATTAAAATTCACGTTCAGTGTAGTAGCCACTCTCTCAATTTATGTAGTTTCGGCATTTACATTTCGATAGGCAATACTTTAAAAATATGTCAATAATTTGTATTTTTGTCCGGAGCGACATTTAAGTATGTAAAAGTTAGAGCGGGTCCTGCTGTTAACTTTGGACATATTCTCCTTGATTAAAATATGATATTTTACAACTCACTATGCAGGGGAAGATAGAAGGCACCAGAGGCGTAGGTAGAAATAAATTATATTGGCTGTGTTACCCCAGAAAGTGGCTCAATGTTCAAAATGTTGGTGATCTTATACAGGCTAAATCAACATACTGCATCATGGTCGCTAACCTTCGATAGAAGGCGGCACGTGAATAAGAAGTCTTGTTAAAAATTGTGTGCGCACTATATTTATTTATGTGCGCTATGATGCCAAATCATCTGTGCGCGCACACCCGCACACCTTAGAAGGAACATTGGTTATAGCCCGTGTCCACTGACAAGATTTTTGTCTTAAAACAATCTCTGAGACAAGAATTATGCTCTTTCTTTTGTAGTCCACTATGTACACAAGCCTCTGAGAATCGAGCACCATCACCTGTCTCGCGCCTCAGTTTGTTATATGTCAAACATCAAATATCATTGTCCATTTGTTGATGTTCCGTTTGTTTGTTGGGTGAATCTCCCCAGCGGCAGTTAAAACAGAATAAATATTAAGTAAAACACATTTAAACAAATAAATATTTTATCGATAGATAGATTTTGATGTTTGTTTTTCTATTATAGTTGATTTGATTTGTATTAGAAATCGATGATGTACAGTGCGATGAATATCTTTAATGAAATGCCAGATGATATAAGAAAGAAAGAAAGAAAGAGAAACTACATAGATTCAAAATAAAACTAATCCAATATGTGCAAGATAAGTTTTAGTAAAAACGAACATTTTGATCCTATTTATATTAGAGCATATATATATATTTACATATGTGTGCACTATATTAGAAATAAATAAATAAAGACTGTATATCGCCGGGGTCCGCATCTCAATCGATCCACGATCATCAACAATCTCAGCAAGTATACAAGGTACTCATATTTATTATTTCAACTAAATCTATTCTCTCATCGTGAGCATTCCGTGGACACGGGTCATTATATTAATAAAATATTCATTACGTAGACACGTCAAAATAATACAAAATTAATAATTATGTTTGAAAACTATTTAAACTATTTATTATTCAAAAATTCTTCGTGTTCGATCACCTTTACGAAATTATAGAAATATTTTATTATCAAAATTTGAATAATGGTCTATTTGTGTAAATAAAAAGAGAATCGAAAAACTCTTTATACAAGTCGTTTCTGACTGAAAGAATTGAAATTGTGTGTGTTTTTTTAAAAAATATTTAACTAAGTAGTTCTTTTGTTTCGTTAATTTTAGATTTATTTTTCGTTTGTTTACTTGGTTTTGCCCTAAGGCCGTTTGAGTAAATTGTTTTTTTTTTGCACCGACAATATTTCATGACCCGAATGTTAAGCTTTAAATATACAAAAGAACTCGTATTTCTTTTTCGGAAAATAGGATTCCTGGAAGAGATTTTAACGAAAACGTGCGAACGTTTACTAACGTGCCCAAACAAACGATTCTTAAATTTATAATTAAAAGTATGTAATGAATTGTTGATAAATAATACATTTTATGTCTCAACTTTTGCGTATACATTTATCTACATTATTTATTTGTTATATCTAATTGTTATGTACTTTAGTATACGCCTCGTCCTGGGAAGGTCTAAGGAATATAGGTTTATTACAGTATTATACAAATATTATAAAGTATAGACGGAGAAAGAGAGCCGCGCCCTGCCGCGCGACGCCCTTTAAGCCTCACATACACGCGCCGGCGGTGCGGCATTCACACTCTCACACACACACACACACACATACAATTCCAAGGACATCACACTAATTATAAAAATTGCGGAGCTGCGATTAACAGAATAAATTAATTTCCTGATAATTAAAATAAATCATATTTAATGTTTTGAAAAATCACAACTTCACGTATAAATGTGATTACATTCAAAATTTATAATATTTGTATGGATATTTTTTGTTTTAAAAAAATTACTGGAAATCCTGATACTACTATGTATAAGGAACATTTCTATTAAAATATTGGTTGCTTCCAAAAAGATCAAGTAGATATTTCACTTGATATTAAAAGAAAAATATATATTATTTAGATCAAAATCAAAAGATAATCTACGGGTTACAATGACGTAATTGATCAAGCATTTACTTAAAGTATCCCCGCGGGGGTAAGCAAAGAGGATAGAGCGCCACACTCTTCTGCCAGACACACATTTCTCGCCTCATCCACATTCATACAAGTTCGACGATTATTGAGGCTTCTAACCGGACCATCCTCCAATATCTGGTTTACCTGATCGTTCGAAGTCTTCCGCGGACGTCCTCTATTTCTGGTGCCATCGACACATGCGTCATATATCTTCCTTACCATTCTCTCTTCATTCCTGCATTCCATATGACCAAACCACCTTAGTGATTCTTTCTTAATTTTACTTACTATACTAAGTTTAGCTTTACATTCTTTCCTTTTTTCTTTACTCTGTCATAAATGGATCTGCCACACATACGCCTAATCGATCTCATTTCCAATACATCCAGTTTACTTTCGTTCCTCTTCTGTCAGCTCCAGACCTAACTTCCGTATATCAATGTCGGTACCAGGACTTCATTGTGAACCGCTAGTTTTGCTTCGCTTGACAAGTTTCTATTAGCTATAATTCCATTCAAAGTGCCGTTCACTTTGTTTCCTGCAGTCATCCTCCTTTCGATATCTTTCTCAGCCTTTCCGTTTCTATCAAACATACTTCCCAAATACACAAACTCATCTACTTGTTCCAGACATTCATTACCTACAAGTATTTTGCACGTTGTCTTGCTTTCATTTTTTCTGTACCAGTGTAAAGGTGATTTGTTTGTTTTTTATAAGTATTTATCAAATTACATTAAATCTAAACTAGTAAGGTTACTCATCAATAATTTAGATCTACTAATAATAGTTATCTTTCAGTAGCACAAAACACTTAGACTTAGTTGAAAAATATTTTCATTTTAAATAGAGATGCGCATTTGTACTGATACACCCACAATATTCTGACTATTTTTTTGATTATTTAATAAAAAATAGGCATAGCTTGGTGGTTTCTCAAGGCGAGAACAAAGACCTCAATCACTTGATCACTAGACGAATGTCTTTCAACAAGACCAAAAAAGCAAAAAGCAAGTCACTTAAAAAGCTTATTTTCTATCATAAAAATGAACTGGTGACGCAATGTCATAAATAAATAATTTTCGTTGCTACTCTCTACAAGTACTGTATGAAATGTCACTCAAAAATTGATCCTTTGAAATGAATCGATGACTGAACGTAAAATGAAGCCAAAATAACAAAGGTTATCAATCAAATAACGAATTGATCAAAACCAACCGTTTGGTACCCTTTTTGTGAGTCAGAAACCACAATGGTGGTTCGTTAAAGGGACAATTTTCAACCCTTATATTGCCACATGGATAATTCACCATGGCGTGATTGCAATCAGCTTTGAGTAGCAATAAAACGGTGAATTTAAAAAAGAGTATTATAGGAGAAATTAATAAATATTATAATAAATAAAGCAAATATTTGTCAACCCAAAAATTTTCGGTTGAGAGATTAATGTACCATGAATTTGGAAATTAAACAGATAACTTCTTAAAAGTATAATAGTACAATTTTAAGATAAGATGAATCGGAAATGAGAAAGAAGTTTAAAGTGTGTAAATTGGTTATTGGTTCTGAAAATATTCTTCTCGAACTAAAATTTAATTTAATTTTAGCCAAAATAAACACAAATTACTTCCAGCTTTTGGAAAACTTTGATCGTAAATCTTACTATATACTTTTTACTTATAATAAATAATTTAATACATAGGTATATATTTTTTTTAATTATTAAACATTTTGAATTTTTTTAAACTTTGAAACTTTTTTTTTAAATGTAACGTAACGTAATGCTTTTCTAAATAAAACGTACGTATTTATTATATTTTAAAAATTAAAACACATTTAATTGTGGATTTACAAATTTTTTAATGTAATTCTATGATATTAAAACAAATTAGATGAATCAATTAGAAGGGTATGCAGAAAAATCTATCTACTGAAAAATATTTGGTTACCATCATTTATTTTTCGGGATCATAAATGGTTAATCTAGTAAAATTGATAAATCATAACACGATGTTCTAAAATTGCAACTTCACAGAAAAATGTGTTTTCACCTTGCACCATCAAACTATTTTCAGTTTCATTTAAAAAAATATATACGTACATATTATGTCGTATCGAATATATTCCATATTGAATTAAATTGATTTATTTATCCTGGTGCGTTATGTGTATTACTCAAAGGTTTTTTAGGAGTGTTAAAGAAATTGTATTCCAAATACCGATATAGATCCCTTCCAACCTCCCGACACATACTTGGTTCTACCTGCTTGTCCATCAATGCGGGAATCAGTGTTATTTTAGTAGCCGTCCTGTACATTACAACCTGTACCTTTTTTGATGACGTGCCGGTCATCTATTTATATCGCGAGATACTTTGCAAAGTGGCCGATGGAACCTTCTACAACTACTTCAAGTATCTTAAAAGTGTCTTACAGCATCCGTCGAGCGATCCTTCAATTGCTGAGCATGGAGAGAAAAGCGGGACTACAAAGGTCAGTGGTAGTTTTCAAAGTATTGTGTCATCTTGTTTCTTCCTCCATATTTTCTTTCATACAATCCATTAAAATAATCCCTAACAAGGAGTCATTGCACAATATAAAGTGAATAGCTATTTAAAAATGGAACAATAGTCGTGTGGTGGTCCAGCTATACCAGCGATATCCCACAGATATGGCCGCATAATGAAATCACCTGGCAGTCATACAGTCCAGCTGGTACTCCCAGAAAACCAGACAACAATACGTCGCACCGCAACCAGTCCGGGAAGCCTAGAGCCGATCACTTTTCGCCTGGCCAGTTTCTTGGATACATCTACTCGTACCTTGGCACCGCCTCCAGTGCACTATGTTTATCTTATACTTTTTATAATATAACAAAAAGGTGTAATACGTACGGGAGAAGCGAGGAGATATAAGGCCACCGATTCTCACCATACAAATCCTTCTGACACAAATAATCCCTATTGGTGACCTTAACGAGTCTACACGAACATTAACCACCAAAGTCACTAAAGTCGTATTATTTACATAAGGGTAGTACTAGTTTATGTAACTGGTGTCCCTTCTAGGTTATATCGTATTTTTTGTAGATTGTTTCCTTGGAGAAGCCTAGGCCGATCTTTGATAATCCAGTTCCCCGGTAAACGAAATTTTCGGGTTCGTAAACCGGTGATTACCAAATATTGTTTTCAGTATAATTATAATGGATTTCATGTAATTTGTTTTGAATTTAAAACTATTCAAACAATATTTAGTAATTACATGTTCAGAATGATGTCAAATAGAACAATTTATTATATACGGCACAAGATAGCCTTGTTTTGAATTTTCTACCTTTTCGCGCAACTTCAGCAAAATGTATTAGTGAGGTAACGCTCGCAAGCATCTGACCTACATGGCAAACTTTTTTGTGAAAAGCATTTCTTAAAGCTTGTAGAGTAAGCTTTATTGGACTTGCTAGGAGGCTTCGATAACTCGAGGATTTCTCGAGATCATCGAGATGAAAATCGCTACGTATGTGTCTGTATTTTTCTACTGACTCATCATTCTTCATTTAACTTTCCAAATGATTACTAGGCGATTGTGGAGTGATTGAAAATGAGGAACTCAATATTTTTATGATTCTACATAGATAGGAAATTCATTCTGATTATAAAGTATTTTGTTTTGTAATATTATATTAATCGTGTTTGTAAAATTATTGAGAAAATTGCACAGCAAAACCCTTGAATAGATTTCGCCATAAAATCAAAATTTCACTTTTGAAATGAAATATGTTACCCAATTAAAGATTCATAATACAACTACTTAACATAAAAGATGTTATTTAGATTCGTTCGCCTGAGATGTTTGCGCCATCGTAAGAATATTTTCTATTTCACTTGACATAAACAAGCTTCCTAAGTGGTGTTTGATCCCGAATTTTAAATCAGGAAGCAATCCGACCCTCTTCATCCCGGAAACACTTTAGTATGAAAACGATTTAGTATTTTATTATACAATATATTATTGATATAAGTATCAATAGTAAGTGAATATTAAATAAGTAGTATTTTAATTCAATTTGTAGTGTTAGTGAACTAAACATTCATTATCATACGACCTGTAGTTTTTTTTATTATTAAATTTGAAAAAAACTTATGAAAAACGCTGTCGCCCGCGTGCCTCTCCATTGCGCGCTTCTCGCGCAGAAGCGATTTAAAAAAGTGCAAAAGCTTATGGCCCACCCTGTATAATAAGTAAATAAATTACTTGGTGGAAACTTATGTACTTAGTACATGTTGCCGTAAATTGCTGAAATCTGTTAGAACGCGAATTTTCTAGTAAATACACGAAGTCTACTACGAAATGAAAGATAATATCCAAATCTGACATTTTTTTTTCATTCTTATCTAACGGCAACGACAAAAGGACAGATATCCAATAAAGCAATTTTTTGGTTTTGAATTGTGCATTTTATTAACAAAATTCATAATCATTTCTGATACTATTACAAGTGTAGCAAGAACATTGCAGTGAATAGCCGAAATTATCTTTTCAGTCGGCATTGTACCAACCACCTTGGTAAATTCGCGTTTTAACGAATTTCGAGAATTTAGGGTAGCATATACGTACTTTTTTTTTTGGTTTTGTATGTACGAGGTGCGTTCTTTAAGCAAGTACTGTTGCCGGATATTTCCGGTGTATCGCTGCGGTTGCGATGTTGAGCATGCGCAATGGGTTCCTTTATCTGTTGACTCACCACATGCAACATTAGAGACATTCACATAGTGTGGCCATCTTGTAGTGAGTGGTTGAAATGTTCAAGACAATAGATCAGCCCGCCGACTGTGAGATACGGTCTGTGATTCGTTTTTTGAATACACGAAACATGAAATCAGCTGACATATCGCCATGTGTGTGAGGTGACGGATGAAATGGAATCTGAAGCGTTTTTATCATATTTTAGACATAGTTTTTATCCCAAGCGGCTTCGTTTTATGACAAAGGTATACAAAAATTGGTGCCCCCTTATGACAAATACTTTAATAATGGTGTCGACTATGTTGATAAGTAGTTCAAGGTGTGTAGCTTTCGAAGCGAGTAAAGTGTTGTAAAAATGATGTGTTTCTTTAAAAAAATTCCGGTACTTATTTAAAAAACGCGCCTCGTACATGAACATCGTGGGGATTATTGATTATTCGGATAATGAAAAACGATTCTTCAATACATTAAAAATAAATTTGAAAACCTCGTACAGACGTTAACTATAGCAACTAAATGGCCAATTTGATTCTAATCGCGGAGAAAATAATATTTATGTGAATTAAACCGCTCATATATTTTTTCAAATGAGATCCGATAACTATTTTGAAAGATGAAGTATTCTTGTAGTTTATTCTATTAATAAGTTATATAACCTGTTTTTGTACTCTTAAACCATTAACTGGCTAGTATATATTAAAATACGCAGTACCAACAAATTATATGATTAAATAATATTAAAAATAATTTATTGTTACATCTAGGTGTATATTAAATTCAGAATTTATTCCCCTTTTAGAATGACAACGTTATATCAATTATATAAAATTGAATTGTCTGTCTAATCTCTGTACATCCTTAAACCCTTAAACCTTAACATAAATCTAAACCAAATTTTTCTTAGTAACTCTTTAGAACCCTGCAAAACAGCACCTTGCCCCTCCATCAACCCACCTTACTATCATACTACCATATAAACAGTGGCGTGCAGTAGGTATAGATTTAGGTTATGGTGTTACCAATGATATTATATAATCATATATAATATATGTAATTTCGTTTAACCAACGTTTTCGAATAAAAATAAATACATTTGGATCATTTATAATTTTAGAGAACTGTTAATAGTGTTTTTAAAGTTTAAGTTTTAACGTAATATATAACTTTCTTACCCATATAAAAAATGTATGGACGTTTTTTAAGAACACTTTCTATGACTGAACAAATAAACAAACTTTCGATAACTGATTAATTTATTGTTAAAAAATACTTCATGTAATAACTAAAGAGAATAATTATTTTTATTAAAGGTTAACATAGGAAATAGTTATACACCAAATTTAAAGAACAATCATGAAATCAATACGTTAAAAACAGTAAGATAGTAAAATTCGCGAATTAGTAAAAGAAAAAGTAGACACTTCTAATTTGCACGCAGTTGTAACTCTTTCTAATGTCATTATGTTAATAAACAGCATAGATAACGACTCCATACAAAACGGATCAACCGAAAGGAATTTTCTATTCAGTAAATAACCATTTATATGACTTGAGTAATTCACTAGCTTAAAGACAGAATTGAGTAATGTAAATAGCACGATGCGGCGAATAAAAAAAGAGCGCTATGAGTAAAGCGGTGAGTTGTGGTTAGTTTTTAGAACTAATCAATTAAAGTCTCTACTAGTACACAGATAGCACTAATTGCAAAATAATGTTTTCGTTAATATTAATCCAATTTTTAAATTTATATTCGTTTCCCAGAATTTTTAGTTATGCACAGCTTTTTAGCTTGTATGCACTGCACGCCCCTGCATATAAAAGTTTGTCGAATTAAATGCCACCCTTTCTAAATTTATATACCTATTAATTATAATATACGTAATATATATGCATCCAACCGCTATAGTACGTCACATATTCTAGACAAAATTTTGCTTACATCATTTCTGTTTTAATAGTGTAATAATTTAATTTCAGAAACGGCTATAAGATTTTTACTGATCCAGGAAAAAGATTCAAATGGAATCCTGAGAGTCAATCTACATTTTATGTTTGGTTATTCATCCCTTTTCTCTTTACTAACATTTCTACCGCTATACAATTGTATATTTAAAGTTAACAAGCCAATATGGATACAGATTTAAAAAAACTAATGAATAAAATGAATATTGAACGAAATGTTTCATGAATGTATAAAATGCTAATATCTTGAAAATTGATTTTACCAAAATATTTATTCAGCACACTTCATATAAAATTGTTTTTACCAAAACTTCTGGGAATACGATCGGTTCGGGTGAGTCGCACACGCGGAAATATTTGATTTTCCCTTAAAGGGGTTGCTTATAAAGAGAGGGTTGTTGTAATGAAGTGGCCCCTTGGAACCTCAGTAACGACCATTATTAAGCAGTTGCCTTTTCCGTATCCGGCTACTGCACATCTGCGCAGTGTCAATGGCGTAAAATTACCTTACTTTTTGAATTTTTATCTAGTTGTTTCCGAGTCAGATTGCTTCTCCCAAAGTTTTATTTGAGTAAAAAAGGATCTTCGAATGTAACAATGTTTGTATGTAATTATTGCATATTTTTATTTCAGTGAAAAATTGTATTTTAAAAAGGCATATAATGTTTATTGTCACTAATATAAGTATATTATTATGATGAATAATAACAAAGCAAGGTTGCTAAATTATTGTAAATTTATACATGTACCTATGTAGATTCGATGTTTTTGAAATGTTTTAATTTTAGTATAAAGATAATACAGTTACAAAGAGATTGAATGAATACTTTAAGAGAGTATTAAAGATTTTATGTGTGCTATAAACCTTCAGATCTGTAATTTAAATCTAAAATATTAAAGAGACTGCGTAAATTTTCATTGTGATCGTATACACAGTATGATAAAATAATATATTAAATTTTATACTACCCCTAGTACATATCACATTATGAATTCCGCTAGCCATCGGACAACCGACTTTAATCCAATATCTAAAGCTGCCCCTTTACAAAAACACTAATATATATATAGAGTTATAATCGATGCAAATAAGTCGGTTCAACATTATTTACTTATAAAATAATCATATATTATATACTAGACCACATTCATGCGAAAGACTGAATATACAGTAGATTGCTAGGTGCTTTCGAAAGAAAAACTTGGAGAGACCGGTATAGTTCAAGAAGAGCGAGTTATATGTATATATCCCTGAATAAAATGTTCCTGAAACTATAAAACAATCGTAATAAAGCATTTTTCAGAATGAAGAAATATTTTTTAAATCGAAGAATTTTTTTTTGTAATTCAGGAATAATTTTCCCATTTTATTGATTTTAATGGCACGTATTTTACCTTCATATTCGGTACAAATGTGGAACACGATTTTATTAATATCAAAAAAGGTTCAATATTTGATGGTCTTCTGCTTAATAATTCTTATTTAATTGCTGTACAGGTTACATTATTACACAAGTAAGGGTTTATCCGTGTAGGGGTTCTGTTAACCGCTGGATAAAGGGAATCAAATGGAAAATGGGGCGAGAAACGTATGTTGGGGGTCGAAGGTGGCAGCTTGGATCCCGGCGAGCTAATATTTGTACATCATTTGAATGGGGAATCTAGCCAGAAATGTAGCGGTAATTATTATTATTCTCAAAAGCAAGGGATGATTAACCCTCTTGTACCAGTAGTAATTTACAGTATATTTATTGAGCTTTGTTGTAGTTTCATGTATCTATAAAAATAATATTAATAAGGGATAATAAAAATGAACTCTTGAATGTTAAAAAGTCGATAACTTAAATATTATGCATAACAATATTAAGACAAATTAATTGATATACACGGTAATATAGCTCTTATGGTTGTATACAAAATAATAGTGCTTGTAATTTAGCTAATTATATTTTTATTATACAAGACTATAGCTTAGTTTGAAAAGTATTGATGTGATACCACAGATCATCAAAATATATGATCTGTGTATGACACGTATTCCGTGAACGCATCTCTATTTAAAAAAAATCAATAATGACACTAGAGCTTCGTAATATTTTATATGAAAAAGTGACAGATTTACCTAAATATTACAAAATATGTTATTAAGGAGAACACATTCTTATTGTGAAGTTGTAATTATTCAGAACATAGGTCTGCGATATTTTAAATATGAATTAAATGTATTAATTATAAAGATATACATATAAAATCAATAACCGTGAAAACAAAGTAGATGGCTTTCAAATAATGGAACGATAGATGTATTAATTTGAAAAGTTTAACATATGGGTTCGAAAATTTTTCGTCAAAAGTATTGTCTGCTGTAGCATAGTTGGTTAATGCACCTTCCCCGGATTGGAAAGAGATCCAGGTTCGAATTCCGGTAGCAACAGCAATTTTTTTGGATAAAATTGATTTTATATGTATATCTTTCTAATTAATACATTTAATTAGTATTTACAAAATAAGTCTTTAAAATGTGTATAAAAATAATTAGTTAAATTACAACACTTCTACACAACACAATATCTCTGATATGTAAATGAATGAAAAGTCAATTTAAATTAGTATTTAGAATATTATTAAAGATAGAAATATAGTGAGCCAGAGATTATTGAAATTTATCGAAAAATATTATGTTAAGGTAATTCTTTTTTATGTTACTTTAGGTATACTAGCTTTGCCCATCCCTTAGATGAAGTAGAATAATAAGGGATTTATTATGTACATACTTTGTCCGTATTAAAGACAATTACTTTATCTAGGAAAAGTGTTCTTCATGACTGCGCTCCAAAGTTTTTGCATAATATAGAAGTAGGTACATTAAATCGAAATTTGCATTGAAAGTGCTCTCACAGATAATTAAATTAAATTCAAACGTTTATTTATTTTGTGAGCCACAATCAAGATAAATAGATAATTTAGCCACTGAATAATAAAACCAGGGTTAGCGACAACCAAAGATGACGGGTTTCAATAATATAATATTATATATTATACATAATACTACAGACCTATTACTGCCTACTATTCTGACCCTTGAGAAGTATACGCGAGTGAGAACAAGACGGCCCTGAAAGATTTGGTATGACCAGTTAAACCAAATACTGAATGATAGTCACGTAAAAAAGCTTAATATTAGATGCAAAATGTGGCGAACTATCATATCTGCAGTGGAAAAACAGCGTAATGGTAAGTAATTAAAAAAGTTATAATTGAAAAGTATGTGAACTGAAAATGAGTACATATATAATATATATAAAAGTATTTAAATATTATTTTAAAAATATCAGATATCTCATAGAGACAAAGCTATTTTTCATTATATTTAATGGAAAATATATGGAAGTATAGGGGGTAATTACATGGCTTACGACCTATCTTCGGCTGGCTTAAGTGATCACTTTATGCCTTTATCACTTATGCCTGATGATGGATGCTGATTCAATTATTATTCTCCTCTTCCACAAATAGCACAAGCGACGCAGAATATGTAACGAGCACTGTTGACGCTCGTGTATAGAATTCTAGGCACACACTGAACTCATTGCAGTTCGAGAGTGCTGATTGCAGCGACCTTTTTCCTTCTTTCTCGTGCTTAAGGACATGTTAGGGAAAAGAAAGGAAGGAGATACTAGGCTTCATTTAGATAATCGCGCATACACGATATGCGTGTATGAGTGCGTTAAACGGCACTAACATATAAATATATATATTCACCAATTCTCACCCCTCACTATTCACATTTATCAATTTTTTTGAAAGTTGTATATATGTTAGTATGTGGACTCGCTTCGATTACCACTACACCATCGTCATTTATGAACCAAATTTTAAAATTAATTTTTCCCTTTTTTTACAGAATATATGGTATGTATGTATTGTATTGTATTGTATGTATTGTATGTATGTATTGGTATGTTTTGAGAACCTGATTTTTTGAAATTATTTACTTCCATATATTTTCCGTTAAATATAATAAACAATAGCTTTGTCTCTATGAGATATCTGATATTTGTTTGATAACAGTGCCTTTGTAGGTAAAAATCCAGTAATTGTGTATTCTTGAACATATTCAAATATTGCTAAGAAATATATTTATTATAATATGTATATATTATTTAACTTTTTGTTTATTAATACCACTTAATGAGCAATATAAAATAATTTAAATTTACACATCTTTCATCATCATAACAATTTAAGTAAAGTACTAGATTTTTTTTTTATATAATGTGACGTATATGTTTTTTTGGTTAGTTAATCTGACATCCTAAAGAAAGAAATGATATTTTCCGAAACCGGTTGATGTTTTTAATTACTAATTTAGTGGTTATAATAAATAAAGTTAAATAATTTATTAAAAATTAACATAATAAACTACGGAGTACAATTTGGAAATTTAAAAAATATTTTTTTCTTTTTTTATACATTTCTAAAAGATATGTATTATTTATAGTTTATTAGAAAAATATATACATATATAAAATAATTATCAAAAAACTCGTAATTATGTGAGCATACTCTTGCACAAAGTCCCACACATATTTAATTAACCATGTGATTCTAATGACAATGGAATACCACTACAACACAGATTAATTAATTTTTGATATGTGACAATCATACAAATCAACTTATCAGTATAACTAATTAAATTTAAATTAATTAGTTATACTGATAGAAAATACAAGCAATGACAGAACTAGGAATGTTGGGGTGTGATTTTAACTAAATTAATGGGCTAACCAAAGTTGATTATTTTCAGTCGTTTTTATTTAGATTTTTTTTTTACTTTACTGTTGAATTTACCACCTTCTCCAAACAGTGGCGTAGCAGGAAATTGAAATAAAATTTAAAAAAAATTTCACTGGTTTTAATCACTTATACAAGTGTAAATACGTGAAAACATTATCGATGTATACAGCGCCATCCTGAAAATATGTCGGTTATGTGATGCGAACAAGATACCATTAAATTTATTATCATTTTATAAGAAACTGTAGTATTTTGAATTGACAAGCGTCCGGCAGTCGGGAGCTACGCGAGCAGAATGACGCAGCCGGACTTGTCGCGTTCGCGAACACACCGCGCACGTGCATGTCCTACGCAAGTGCAAGTTCCGAAATTTACGGTCCAGTATTATAATATTTACTTCATAAATGCATACAACTAGATGTGGGATGGAATTATTGGGATTATTTTTAAATACATACAAGTAGAAATGGGTTAAAATTTTAATATTTTACATTCATCACAAAGTAAAATGATGTGTAAAACTAACTAACCTGCCATCACGCCGTTTCCTTGCGGGGGTAGGCAGAGAGGATAGAGCGCCACATTCTTCTGTCCTGACTCAATTCTTACCGCGTCCACGATCATGCATCTTTTCATAGAAGCTCGTCGATTGTTGAGGTTTCTAATAGGACCATCTCCAGTATCTCGTTCACCTGATCGTGCTAAGTCTTCCGCCGATGTCCTCTATTTCTGGTGCCATCAACACTTGCGTCAAATATCCTTCTTACCATTCTTTCCTCATTCATCCGTTCCATATGACCAAACTACCTAAGTGATCCTTTCTTAATTTTTCTCATTATACTAATATCAGCTTTACATTCTTTCCTTATTTATTCATTCTTTACTCTGTCATAAATAGATCTGCTACATATACGCCTAAGTGATCTCATTTCCACTGCATTCAATCTACTTTTGTTCCTCTTCTGCCTGCTCCAGGTCTCACTTCCATACATTAGTGTCGGTACCAGGACTCTATTATACACCGCTAGTCTTGCCTCGGTTGACAAGTTCCCTTTAGATATAATTCTATTCAATGCGCCATTCAATAAAAATAAACATAAAAATAAATTGATAATTCTGGCGTCGTAATTGAGATTCCGTAAAATAAGTTAGATGGCTCTTTCAAATAATGGAACGATTAAATGTATTTATATGAAAAAGGTAACACATGGGTTCGAAAATTCTTCGCTAAAAATATCGTCGCTGTAGCATAGTTGGCTAATGCACCTTCCCCGGTTTGGAAAGAAATCCAGGTTCGAATCCCGGTGACGCAACAACAATATTTTTCGATAAAATTGATTTTATATGTATAGCTTCCTAATTAATATATTTAATTCATATTTAAAATATCACAGACCTATGTTCTGAATAATTACAACTTTTCAATAAGAATGTGTTTACCTAATAATATTTAATTCGTTTTTGCACTCGATAAACAATTTGCTTTTCACCCATATTTTATAAATCATATATATATCAATGCATCTTTACATGTCGTCTAGATATTATATCAGCAATGAATTATGAAGTCTATTAACCGTGAGCGACGCATGGTGGGCGACATTGTGGCCTGTGAATTTTACAGATAGTCCTCGATTTAGTTTTCGCGAAGACAATCACATATGAGTAAGAAAATCATTTTTTTCCCTTAGATAGGTAAATTTTATAAAATATTGCCCAGCGTTTAAGCATCGCTCGCCCTGGCATCGACCGAATTTAGGTTGGTAGGGGTGGGGTACCTACGTCAGCAAATCGATATTAAAAAATATGCTTATAGCAGAAAGATTTATTTTTTCATCGGAAGAGATAAAGCCTCCTGTCATAAAATTATTTGAACATTTTCAAGTGGCTACATTTAGTAACTTTTTTTATTATCCAGGTGTTTTTACCTTGGTTTACGCTCTGATTAGAGTTATTTGATTATTGCGTCTTCTTTGCGTCTTTTCTTCCTGTTTGCAGTTCCTGTTTACGAAAAGAAGACGCAAAGATAGGGAAGACAAGGCATGGAAGTCAGCCTGCAGCCGCTATTTTTCCATGCCTAAAATGCCCCAGAACATGTGGATTTAGAATTAAGCTCTACAGACACCTGAGGATTCATACCAGTGAAGAACTTCTCGGATATAAGGGATAGTCGATGATGATTATAACTTGACGAATTGATCAATCATTTTATCATTTTTATACTGACTTTGTACTACACACACACACATTTTTTTTTTAGTTAATGTTACTACTAGTTTTGGGAAGAGCAGTCCTTTTCATCTACAGGTGGGTATAATTATAATTGTGATATTATTTATTAATGTTTTTTCCGAAATCAAATTTTTCCGAATTTCTATCATTTCAAGATTATTCATTATTATTCCTCTATATGGTACTGAGTGGAGTAATTTTAGATAGTGGCTATCGAGAGAATGGTTGGTTTCAATAATATGGTTAGAGAATTCAGAAAAAAATTTTCGGTGTTCTTTAATTCGCGTTTTTAAATTTCTCGCGGTTTGACCAATATATTTTTTATTACAATCTCCGAAAGATATTTGATAAATCCCGCTTTTTAATTTAGTTCAATTTACACCTGTAGATGGGAAGAACTGCTCTTCCCAAAACAGGTATTGATATTAACTCAAAAATTTCGTGTGTGTAGTACAAAGTCAATATAAAAATTATATATATTTTTTAATTTAAATGTTACACCACGAAGCAACTGCCAAATAATAATTAATAATAAATTTATTAGGTTCATTTTTTACATGTATTATGTACTGATATTGATAAATAATGTCTAACTGTCTGACGTATTACACTTACAAATGAATATTCATTCAGTATACATTTTCACCTAGTTAATTACTATGAGTGTTGCGTAATATTTCAAATATCAGACATATGTACCGAGGGTATGCATATAAAATTTAAAAAAGTAAGACATATATTTGGGTACCCTGCCTGCTACACTAGTAATTTACTGAATTATAGCAGACAGTGTTCCTCCGGTATAACAGTAAGCAAAGTGCAATGATCTATGTACAAAATATATATGTAAACAGTTAATTCAATATACTGTTGTAGCAGTTTTATTCTCAGGTTTGGACCTTTAAAAGTTCTTGGGCGTAATTTCTCCCCATTTCGTGGAGCCAGAACTGCACTTTTCATGAAAAATATGCGAGACTATGGTTGCAATCAATCAAATCAGTCATTGACCTGTGGATAGTGACATCCCGTGAATTCTTGTTACCTTTTTTCCTACTTAATACACGCTTCCAGCACCACATTCAATATACTTGTTTATCACTTAAGTAAAATGCTTGACGAAAAATAACATTTGAAATATATTATACATGTAATTAAAGAAAATGATACTTACAGTTTATGGTGGATAAAGGAAAGCGATGGACATCTAGCGGCGAACAACATACAGCATGTACCGGTTGTAGAAACGGACACCAGAGGGAATGGAGAGTTAAAAAACGAAACAGCAGATCAATTTTTAGATCCGACCAGAGAGTAGTAACCAAAAAGCAGTAGTATTTTTTGACCTTACCAGATCGCGTGTAGTATTATTCTACCTTAATATATAATTAAACCTTTGGTCTTAATTCAACTCTAACGTTACTCTGTAATTTGAACTATAAGTGACCTTTTTGATTTAATCTACCTGTTCGGATACCTCCAAACGATTACAGCTATGGCATCCGTATTGGAGTTGGACATGAAGCCTTATGTAAATGGCGTAGTGAGATATTAAATACTACGCTACCCCAACAAGGCGATCTCTAAAGATTTACCTTCTCAGGTTTATCAGGTTCTCCCTACATAGTGACCACCCTATCCTGCGCTGGATGAAGAAACGAGTACTCCACCCTTTGAATGAATGTTTATCAGCCTAGATGTCAGACAGTCTGTCCTCTACCGATTCCCCTCAAGTGTGATTTTCCCTCCCTTCTCCCTTTTGATCTTTTTCTTTATTATAATATGTAGAAGTTGGTACTCCGGTCCTCTCAATACATGGCCGAGATAACCAATATTTATAGCTACTTGACCATTGACATTAACCGCCGAATTGGTTAACAAATTTGAAGAATTATTCTGTGCTATCACACTGTAAATACTTACAGGAAGTTCATGATCAGCAAGATTGATCTTACGTCGTAGCATTTAATCATTGTATTGCCTTCCCTGGAACTGTACAAACGTTCTTATGTATCAACTTTGAAATAAGTATATCTAATTAATTATTTTTCATTATTCCACTTAAAGAAATTCTTGAAAAACTGAGATCATGTAATACATAAATAATTATTTAACAAACGTAAACATTACGAACACAATATATTTGAAAGTGCGATGCGAGATGACGGATGGTTAAAATACTCGCCAGTCTGAAAAATTTATACGATTTCACTACTATATGTTTTATTTTACTCGTTATAAAGACAATGTATACTTCATTTTAAATTGAATATATATTTGCGTACTGTTATTGAATGTATATAAAAGAAAAGATTCAAGAAATCTTAACCTAGAGATATTAAAAACACATTTGACATGTTCGCTACTTTGATAAATATATCGAATTTTTTCATATTGGAAATGACACTTACATATCCAAAAACAGATCATGTGCTGTGGTACAGATCTAATAGCAATAGTGACGAAGTGCAAGCATACGATTGGATTCTCATGCGTGCTTATTGAGGCTTTTATCAGGACCATCTTCCAATATCAGGTTTACCTGACTATGCTAAGTCTTCCGTGAACGTTCTTTATTTTCAGTACCATCAACACTCACTTCTTACCATTCTTTCCTCATTCATTACTTCCAATTGACCACACCACTTAAGCGATACTTTTTAATTCTATTCACTATGCTACGATTGGCTTTACATTCATTCCTAATTTGTTCATAATTTTCAAGATTTCACAAGATCGAGAAAGACAATATTTGTCATTCACTTAAACTTTAATAACAAAGAATTTAATAATAGAATATACTGTGCAAGTAGATAGAAGTGTACCCGTGTATAAGTTAATAATAAATCAGTTGCCATCATTTTCACGTTTACATCACAAGTTATCTGCTAACATCTTTGGTTGAATAGTGATTGGATAATCAGCCATAAATTTACCAATTTTCAGCCCAATTACTCCTTCGCCCCTGGCGGTGGAATCAGATTGAAACCATTTCATATTTTGTACCACCAAGCGCATGTCAGTAGTATATCGATTGGGCTACCTGAAAATACAAGACCGTAATGTGTTCCCCAATCCCAGTTCAGCGAAGATACAGGAATAGTTCGGGAAGATTCTACATCAGCATGAGGGATATTGGAAGTTCAGTGGAACTTACTGTTAGTTCGGAGTTCATCAAAAGTTTTGCGCAGATTCTGATATCGTTAACAGTTTGTGCCTGTTAAAGCTTTCATCAAACTTACACAATTCGCAAATTGCTTAACCAAGGTAAAATTAATACATATCATTTCTATCAGTTGACAGAAAAATATTTTAGGCGTTTGATTTAGAATTCATCTGTCTTTACCATTATTCTAAAATAAATATAGAAGCAGTGACGTAACATTTTAGGGGCTCGCAGCTAATGTTTCCTTTAATTTTGGATCACAGTGTGAAATTAAGTAATATTTTATGAAATCGTAAGGAGCAATGCTATTTGTTGTGCGCGTGAGAGAGAAAATAAGAAACACATTACCATACCAGTATAAGGCTACGATGAGTTGACCACATTACTAATGAAGACATGTTAAGACGTATAAGAGTACTAATAAGAACTATCAGGGAAAAGAAAGGGATCATATTTTTCAGGGGAAGATAGAGGGTAGCAGAGGCCTAGGTTAAAGATTATCTTGGCTGCGTAACCTCAGAAAGTGGTTCAATATCAAAAAGGTTGGTGATTCTACACAGAATTAATTAACATTTTCGCCAATCTTCGATAGAAGGCAGCACATGAAGAAGTCTTGTTAAATATTGCGTGCGTATTTTTTGCTGATACCAAATTGTATGCGCGCACACATTCGCACATTGCTCGCAGCCAATCTTCCCTCCCCTTGAATTTTTTTGTTAAATTTTAAAATAATAAAAACTCGTATAAAAACAATTAAGTTATTCATATTGTAAGAATGCGTATCAACGAAGTTCCAATTTTTTAAAAATAAATAAATTTTTATAACAAGACAATACATTTTTAACGTAAGCAAAACGTTTTTAATAAATAAATTTATTTATACTAGCGCCACTTACGTGTATTACTCGAAGATTTTAAGATTTATTGCGTAATCAAGTTGATAGCTATTTGAAAATGAAATAACAGATGTATAACGTTATGGGTTCCAAGGTTTTCGGAATCTTATACGATTATTGTAGCGAAATTGGTATTGCAGTTCCCCGAAAAGGAAATGTTTTTGGTTTGTATCCCGGTAATTACCAAATATTTTTTCGATAGATATATCTTTCTAATTGATTCATCAAATTTGTTTGAAATATCATAGAACTATGCTTTAATATTATTTTCTTTTTTATAATTTATTTTATACATTTTTAATGTATGTTACGCCCCTGTGCAGATAGATATTCATCGATTCATTATACTTTTATCTTTCGTATTATCATTGATCTGAAGAGAATGTACTCTGAACTTATCAATCCTGCCTATCCTTGATAACACGTGGTGCGCGTTCGTCTGTAGTAGTTGCTTGTCGGATATCCTCTTTTAAAACAACCCCAGGTATTTTATTACCCTCTGGCTTCCCTCGCCATATCTCACAGTTTATCTTTAAGTTTTTCTATACTTTTTTATTCTGAGTGGCAACATAACAACCTTCATCTTGACCTTTATTTGCCTTTACAAATGTTAAAATACCACAAGTATTGAGGTGAAATAAAATAACTAGCATTATACCTTTCGTATATTTTGTTAATTTTTTTGCCTAATTCTAAAGAATTCAATCACATTATGATGTTGTTTTCATGAAATAAATATTATTTTTATTATATTTTAATTTAAGAAAAATTTAATATATTTTTTACGACAATTTTTTCGATAGTTCAAAAAAGAAATTTATCTTTATTATTTTTTCGCCTGAACAAGTCAACCTCATATATTATTTCATTCACATAAAATTTCACTTCACAAACACATTCACAAATATCTACACTAAAACTTAATAATAATTTATGATACGTTACATTTACATTATTAGTTATGCTGTGTTTTGAGATGTAACTTGGACATTGTGTGGTGCATGTCATTGGTATATGATATTTTAATTTTATTTTTGTAATACAAATGAAATTGATCAACTAGAAAGATATTTAAAAAAAATCTATTTATTATTAAGTTGTGGTTGTTGGATATGATTTATTGTGTGTGTATGAATATTTATTGTGTCAGAAGGATTTGTGGATGTGAGACGGAAGCCCCTAATATCTTATAGTCTAACGCGTGTTAGTGCATGTCGCAGTATATACGATGTGCGTGTGTGAGTATTTATATTTTGTCTAGAGCAAGGCATAAAAATGAAACAGCACTTAGAAAGGTTGGCGTTTATTGATAGATTAATTATACAGAGGTGATATACAGTTAAATGCGCATAAGTGGTTGAACGCTGGAGTGGCTCGCTCAATGTGGATAAAAGGAAGGCCTGCGGAAAAGTGGCCGCTAAATCCTTGGGCAGTGTTCGTCACTCTGTATGGTGTCTGCTGATTGGTTAGTTGGATTTTGGCCCTATATGGTTGTTAAGTGAATTCCTACACGGCCATGTATGTGGGGCGCGTGCAGGGTCACCACGTTTCTTCAAATCGATTTATATGTTATTCTATTTTCAAAAGCAATAAACTTTATATTGAATCTACGAATTTACGAATCTCAAATACCATTAAGTAATACACACTAGGAGACACCAGAATTAAATCAATTTTCAATATTCTAAAAAACTGCAACTTCACAACAATAATGTGTTTGTTCTCAGTAAAAATATAATTTTGTAAAATTAAACAATTTTGTATGCATGTACTATGTTGCACTAATATTAAAAAAATAGTATTAAAGACGTACTTTACACATCTACACAAATTTTTAACGTTTTCAACATATTACATATATGTTCAATAAATAATAAGACAAAACACTTTGTTTAAACCACTATTTATTGATAAATCGACTTGTTTCGATACCTATGGTATGTTTTTCAGGAAACAATGTATACTATAATTAATAATACAAGCATAGACAAAAAAAAAACTATAAAGTATACGTGGTGAGTAACTAAGTAAGAACTGCTATGAAAACAAATTTAAAGGGTAACTATTTACAAAAAGGATTTGGTTATTTATAATATTTGCTATTAACATTTTTTCTTATTTCTAAAATTTAAAGTTTATGTAAATTGTATGTATAATTTATAAACCCTTGTTAATGTCAAAAGAATGGTTTGTTTCCAAAAGGTGATTGGCGAATTCAAAATAGTTGTTGCTATTTAGGTATCTCAAGTGTGCTTCTTAATTTAATATCAAAATTTCTGCAAGTTTTACCTATATAAAAATTATTGAATTCATTGAAAATTAATTTGTAATAGAATTTGGGATATTATATGTTTTTTCACCGCTCATTTAAAAAATAATGTTTCTGGCTTGAAGCTGTCTTATGTAGTCATTCTTTCAACAATTACGCCTTCCAAAATGCTTAATAAAACCTTTCATCTTTATACCCGATTATAATTTTTTTCCTTGCATTTTCTTTTTATAGTCGGTCATACATCATTTTAATACGGAAAAATAAATATTTTCTCTCATTTATTTGTAATTTTCTCCGTAATGTAAACTACGTTAGAATAATACGAAACGATTTAGTACCGGAACACGTGTTCCCCCCATGTCCTCGAGGGTTAAAATAGTCTCCTATTTTTATTAAAATAACTCTCGCTCTTGGGCGACTAAAAATGGGGTAAATTGGGGAAGCGTCGCGTCCATCGGTAATTTAAATGTCGACGGCAGTGGAGTTCAAGGAGACGAGCGCCCGGCCGGGACCGCTGCTGCCTCCGGGATCCCGGGACATCCCGGCGACCTTGTTACGACTGCGCTTATTGGTTCTGCACGCCGCCTCCGTGAGGTGGCGACATTTTTGAAAATAGATTCTTTTTTTGGCTGTAATAGTCTTGAAATATGTGTAAACCAGCATTAAAATAACATTTCTCGCCGTTTGTGCGTCGATCACACCTTTAATAGCGAATGCCATATGCAGGCATGAATTAAAAAAACTCTCGTCGTTTGTATGTTGGTCATACGTTTATTAACGAAATTCACATGCAGACAAAAATGAAATAATTCTCGTTATTTTACGTCGGTCATACTTTTAATAATGAAGCCATGTGCAGCCATAAATGAAAAATTTCTCATCATTTGTACGCCGGTCACACATTTATTAACGAAATTTATTTGCAGGCAAAAATGAAAAAATTCTCGTCGTTTGTACGTCAGCCACACTTTAAATATTTTATTTTATATGTATTGCTACAGTCAATGTCCCCTCTAATTTTAGATCACGGTGTATGCATAAAAAATATTTGTGAAATTTTAAGGAAGAATGCTATTTGTACGCTGGGAGATATAATAAGAAAAACATTACCATACCAGTATAAAGCTACAACCAAAGCTACTACCACATTACCAATGAGGATATATTAAGACACACCAATAAGTCAAGAGAACTAATGACAACTATCAAACGAAGGAAAACTGCGTACTTCACACACATTCACTGCAATGAAAAATATGATCTCTTATAACTCATCATGCAAAGGAAGACAGAAGACAACAGAAACGTACGTAGAAAAATAATATTTCGGCCTTTCAAAGATGTTCAATGTCCAAAATGTTGATGATTTTATACAGGATATATTATATTATGAAGAAGTCATGTTAAAAATTGTGCGCGCACTATATTTTTTTGTGTGCGCTATGTTGCCAAATAGCGTGCGCGTGCGCATCTGCACACCTTGCAGCACCATTGGCTACAGCCCCTATGTCATCGGTCCAATGGGTCTTTGGCTTGCCCACATTGCCAGATCCGAGGTCTCTATTCAGTTTCTGTCTAATATACAATACAATATATTTTTTATATAAATAATAAAAAAAACACTTTATTTAAACTACTATATATTGACATATAAACATGTTTCGATACCTATGGTATCTTCTTCAGGAAACAATGTATACTACAATTAAAAATGCAAGCATAGATAAAAATAAAACTATTTAAGTATAAGTGATGGGTAACTATTGTAATTTGGAACTACTGTGAAAATAAATTTAAAAGGTGACTATTTGCAAAAAGAATTTGGTTATTTATACTATTTAATTTGCTAAGCCCCTAGTATTTGTATGTAGAATATCTAAACCCTTGTTAATCTCAAAATAATGATTCGTTTCCAAAAAATGATTGGCGAATTAAGAATAATTGTTGCTATTTAACGAAGAAACATATTTTTAAATCGATGGTCTTTCACACCCCTGAAATATCCAACATGTACGCCAGTATAACTACACCGAAGCCAATGTTCTACATATTGTAGGTGCCTAGTCCAAGTGCAGCCCAGGCCGTTATTTGCGCACACTCAGTGAGCTCGAACTGTTCATATACCAACTAGTGAATGTATTATATTCGTGTAATGTTATAAAACTATACTTACATAAAATTATTACTTCTCTGTGATGATTTCACACATGCATTGCCGATAATGTTACAAGTGCAGCATGCATAGAAATTCAATTGAATGATTCGTTGTTACAATTTTCACATTACATTAATCCATCGCTTGCACTTACAATATATTATTTTAGTAGTGACATATATAACTCAATAGTGACTTGTCATGAACATATAAGTGAGAATGTTTCAATTCAATATTGTTGCCACAGTTAAATTAATACATTTTTATTTAATATGTTTAAATTTGGGCATTTGAATATTGATTTTTTTATAAGTGTTTTAAACCCGCCATGATAAACGGACGCTTGGACGTTGACACAATTTTTATAGAATTTGAATATTAATTCATAAAATAATAAAAAATCTATCATCAATAAAAATTGTATTGCTAATTTCAATGATTTGTCACGGTTGGCAACTACTACAGCACTATGCTGACTGCTTTCAAGTCACAAGTTTCGGAGAGAATTAAAATGTTCACCAAGTAGAAATTCCATAAAAATTATGTTAATTAATGGGCCAACAATAATACAGTATTAGAAATTTCTGGAATTTACGTGCCACAATTTTTTTCTTTAATACGTAACAAACACCCGCGTCTGTCTGGAACGCTCTGAGCTTCGTCTGAAATGATAACAAATATTGCAAAATCTTGAAAAGCTAATGTCACCCCAATAGAGCATTATTTCGATAATATTTTAGATAGTTCTGATTTATAATAAATACAGAACTCAATCTATGTACGAAAAACGAGTCATGCTTTTACTTTATTTATCTGCTATCTCATATTTCTTTTTTATTCTATTTATTTTAATTTTTCTTTTTTAAAAAAAAATATAATCTGGTGTTTATATGATAAATATCAAATAAATAAATATATCTGAAATACTGTTTTATTTTTCACCATAAATATATTTACTGATCATCATAGACTTCATATCATTAGCGGAGCAAGTAACAGAATGCAAACGAATCAATCTATTTTTTTAAATTGACTGTTAACAATTTCCAGTAACATTTCATACACATGCAAATTGTTTATATTGCTATTCCTTACTTTTAAGTGTCATAACGTTGTTTCTCAGAACCGTATCGAATAACGAAATTGGAGAAGTCTTCAAATTTATCCAAAGCTCTCCGCAACAGAGGGGTTGAAGTCGGCTTGTTCCACGTAGCTGATCCGCCACACAAAAAGCTAAAGTTCGAACTTGTAGCAAAAGTGTGCAACTGGCAGAGTACTGGCTCTTGCAACTTTTATGCATGGGAAGGCATAATTTACCAGAAGTGAAACTGCTTAGCAATCAGTTCTTGGACCCAATTTTGCAACAACATCCTGCCAGGAAAAGGATACTATAATATATTATTTATGACCGAAATTATTGTTTGCCTTGATATCATTTATTCGCAGTTCATATTACACACAGCTTGATTTTAAATCGAGATAAACTTTTACTTTAATCTCGATTGTGAGCGATTGCGAGATTTGTGTTCAATTTTAACAATGATCGGTAACTAATCACTGGTACATTAGATACTAAACATTCAACAGTTAAATGTACTGGTAAGTTACCAATCATTATTACAATCAAATACCAATAATACAATCACAGTCACAATAACACTATGTTATTATCACTATGATAATTACACTCGTAGCATCAGGGATGTCCCATGGGCATATAAGCAAGTAAGGCGTAATTAAGGCGTCAAATTGACGGTGCTATACAAATATGTACAAGATCAAAGAAAAGTAATAGAATTATCATCCCGCATATAAAAAAGCAGAAAACAAATATTAAAGGGTACTGTAAGGGTCCAGTTATTAGAAATTTGTGATAATTATCCGACAAAAAAAGGTGATGGGAAAATATCAAAGGGCAAGAAGGCCCATAAAACTATGCTGTAAAAATTTTTCAAAAAGCGGCAGCATCGCATTTTCTACCTAGGAAGGTAATACAATAAACCCGGTCATAAAACTACAATTGTATAAGGCAACATGAATTTAAACAATACACATTTATTAGGATAGGCTTAGTTAGATTAAAAATAGTAGGGAAGCCATCGTAAAATCCGGCATTTTACCTCGGAACGTCACTGCGTAGCAAACATCTTTCACACATCAAGCATACTAACTTTTATTCTTCTACCCGTGTCTTTCAATTTACACATTTACTGACTATTTCTTCTTCTTCTTTTTAATGGGATTCGCAAGTTCAAGAGCGCAGTGACTACAGATGGCCATCCGTTTCTTGACATTGTCCATTGGGCACTCGCTCTGAATCAACCTTCCTAGGTGAACACCAGGCTCAAGATAGACTAGACCCTTAAAATTAATAATATTATAAAAATTATATAGCGCCATTGTACAGGCCTATAAATCGTGATGATAGTTAACCCTGTCCAGCAGAACCTGAGTTGTTGTGCAATGACAGCAATACCTTGGTGGCTTGTCCATGTAAGAATATCCGTTTTATTCCCTGATGGCTTTCTAGGCCCTTCGAAAATTTTAAATCCTTTACTGCGAAGTTGTTTGATTGAATTTAACTCATAACTAACGTGCCAGGTTTCTGTTACCGTTAAACAGATGCCGTCTATTTTATTTCTAATGGACCGTGTCGTCAGTGAAAGAATCTTTGATTTTATATTCATATGCCTTTGAACGTTTACTCTGATAATATTTTGTGTATAATGTATGAGTTGATATCGAGATGTGACTTGGGTACAGGCATCTGATTCTGCGGTTTGAGATATAAGTCGGGGAGGAACATCTCTAACCAATAAACTACTAATATATATACTACTAATAATTATTACTCAAAAGATAATAATAAAAGTAATTCTTAAAAAGGCTAGAGAATACCTAACCAAACAAGTTTCTAGAGATTGTACTATTATAAATATATTTTCCTTATATAAAAAATATACATTTTATTTTATATTTTTGAAGAGGACAATACAAAAATTCATCACAACTATCAGACTCGAAGTAAACGTAATGAGCATGTTATTCTAAAAATGTCAAAATTAGGAATTGGAAAGAGACATGAAACGTATGTTGCTATTAGACTGTATAACCAACTGCCAAATTCAATTAAATTAGCAGCTAATATAAATGTGTACAAAAAAAGGTCCCTTAAGTGGCTTAAAGGTCTTCAAAATAAATAAATAATTATTATAGTTGGATAATGCACCTTCCCCGGTTAGGAAAGAGATGCAGGTTCGAATCCCGGTGGCGCACAACAATATTTTTCGATAAAATTGATTTTATATGTATATCTTTCTAATTAATATATTTAATTCATATTTTCAATTATTATGTATTTGACACCTTTCTTATTTCCAAGTTTTAATTTGATCAATTTCTCTAAATTTTTTATAAAAAATATTATGTTATTAAATTTCACATTGCATTATTATAGATCTTGATCATGTTTTTATATAAATGTCGATAGCCACTCCCACAATTCAAGATTTTTCTTATTTGGGAGTGCATAACTCTATTGTTGTTGAATGTTTATATACATATATATTATATTTGTATTCAAATAAACAGTTGTTGTTCTAAATAAATAAATAAATATACTTATTAGTTTATACTTATTATACTAATATAAATATAGAACTACATATATATATAGTTTATAAATATTTTTTCAAAATTTATTATGTAATAATTCTGACTTCTCAGTCTTAGATTTATTAGCCATCAAGCCATCGTCAACTGAATAGTTTTCGGTCGACGACGCAGAACCTTAAAAACCAGCTTCCTTACAAGCCAAAACTTTCAAAACAAAACACTGACCCTATATTAACCACAATAGCTGCAACACCTTTTCAAATGTTAAAATATTACATTTTCAAAGATAGCAAATACGTTGTGGCTTGACATTATAATTAAATATAATAGAATGTTTAGTTTTAAACCACTTTATTATGCACATATACTAGAGTCAACTAGTTTTAGTTGGACCCAACCTTCTTCAGGACAATACTGTATATAGACTAACCTAAGTACAGATATTTAAATAGAAGGTTAAGAAGACAGAGAGAAAGCATATCAGAGTGGGACAGAGTATCAGGTAGGGGGTGGGAGAGAAGGGTAGGGATTACATTATTATTGTAATAATGAATGGTGTTCTATACAATAAGCACACAATCAAATAATATGTATTTATACGAATTATGTATTAACATATATATATATATATATATACATACATTAGCTTATCGGGATGCTGTTCTGTCAGTATTTCGAACTGGATTAAACCCCTCGGGAACACATCGGACATATTTATTAAACTGTATGGGCGATAATTTTCACATTATATTACCGTACTTTTTCATATTAAAAAATGTATATTATTTCGCTCAATTTGTTTAGAATTCAAGTTAAAATAAATACAGCAACTCAGATAATCAATTTTTAGAGTTATATTTAAAACACTGTTTACTTTCACTAATTTGTTATTTTCATAATACTAAACTTAAGACTAAAGGATTACATGCAACTTAGGGTTGGGGAGTGAAGGGGGAGGAATTCGATTCGGGTGGGTGTAGTGGCGTAGTCAACAAGCACGGGAGAGGGGACGTAATATAAGGTGTTTGAATATTGGTGACATTTTTGTTACAATCACATTAATCGCTAAGTTATAATAATAATACGTTATAATAAATAGAAAGTAAACAATGTTTTATTTTAAATATAATTTAAAATGGTCTTTAACAAAGTTTCACACAAAAAAAATTAAGAGATTCAACACCCATATATTTTATTATGTACTTGTACAGATGTACGTCTAGCAAACTAACTGCATCCCAAGCAAAAAAATTATAATTTAAAATGGCAGTTTATTTCTAAAATAAGTATTATATATTATTATTATTGAAGGTCACTTCTCATGTAAAACATTGTAAAAATTGTCAATAAAGTTTCTTATTATACATATTAGCTTATGAATACAAATAAGTGAATAATTGTAACCGAATTAATACAATTGTCGTCATTTGTCTAAAACATTGGCATTTTCGGCTTTCTAATAGTTCTTAAATCTAGTTGTACCTTTTACAATATTTCACAAATGACCCTCATATACGTCAGCGTTCTTACTCTATCAGAATAAGTAGGGTGGTTCCTGCATTCCAGCTTTGAACCGTTTCCTTTATACGTAAGAATTATAGTGGCTTTCTTCATTCGCTTGAAGACGGTCCATCTTTTCACAGTCGATTGAACTGTGGGAGAAAATATTCGGAAATCATCTCGCCGCCACCACTCTATACATCATAACTACCAAGCTACCGAGCAGTTTTTCATTCATCGTATTTAAAACAACCCTTCTCATATTTAAATCGTTACCCGTATATATTGTGACATTTCGAATAAATGCGCGAAGACACAGAGCGCCACCTACCGAGCCCAGTAGGTGCGGCCGCTGGAGGAGGAGGTTTGAGGAAGAAGGGGGGACTTCGGGGCGAGCGCGTGGGCTGGGAGGTGCGTTGCCGAGGTGAGCGAGCGCCGGGTGGCGCTCCGCCGAAAAATAGAGAAATGACGACGGATAGCGACAAAGTTGAAGTATTATTTTCACGACAGAACAATAAATAATTGGGCCTTGTTCTGTCCGTGAAAGTCAAGAATGGAAGGACTCTCCGCGGGAACGAGCAGTAGGCTGCGAGCGTGCAATGGAAGCTGGGTGAGCACTGTCCGCGCGTAACGTCAAGCTAGAGCCTTTTGGAAGCCTCCAAAAGTCGAAAAATACTCTGGTCCGGCCTCGTAGCGATCCGGGACTTCGGCTGCCTCATCACACCATGGCAGCCAAGTGTGATTCGAGCAACATTTCAACCTCGAACCTAACGATAAACGTAGTGTCAGTTTCGTAACCAATAGCGTCCACACTCAGTTGATGGAACTAAGGCGTGTAAAGAAGATGAAAAACTCTGCTCGCGCTCACTATGTCGGGTTTTGTTTATACTATGTGATTAAATTGTTCTTAGTGTTTTCCATTGTTCAGACCACCCCCATCCATCTGAGACAGGCATTCCGACACCACACTTTATCAACCCACAGACTGAGTCTAGCTGGTGGCGTGGTGCGCTGGCATTCTATCCACCGGTGTCAGCGCGCTATAATAATAATATATTACTAACATAATAATAATATACTACTAACATAATAATAATATACTACTAACATTATCGATTACCAGCGTTGTATTTATGTTATTCAGAAAACATTCCTTCGCTACATTCCTATATTCCATATAAATAAAATATTTTTTAATAATGTATAATACATTTCATAAAACTTTAAAATCATAAATTACGGTAAATTAATAATTTTTGTAACATAAATTAATTTAAAAAATACAACAAAATAATTTACTTTGGCGCAATAACCGTACATGTGATAAAAAAATAGCAGATTTTTTTTGTTTTACTACGTTTATTTGTTACTAAGAAATTATTTAAAAAAAAAATGCTTTTACTCCAATCGTGTCTTAATAAAAAACAAATGTGTTAAAAAATATACAATATGATGTAATTATAAATAAATTAATGTTTAAAATTATTTATTAAATTGTTTTGGAGATAAATTACACAATTGCAGCAGATCTAAAAATACGTTAAAATAGGAACGATCAAAATATAATAAAACTTTAATTATTATTATTAAAACTACAGTTTAATAATATTTTTGCCATTCATGCACTTATGATTTAACAATTTATCGATAAATAACATCTTTTGTCATTCGTCTATGAATTTTGATAAATAAATTGTATGCAAATTGTTCCGCAAAAAAACATTTCGAAGGCATTATATTAATTTTGTTGTATGCATATTTATCTTCTTCTTCAACGATCTCATATAACTCGGATGTCTATATCCGTCATAACGGAGTGCTGTATATTCTGCCTTGACAATATCTTCCACTCGAACTACAAGGTGAATATTATGTTCCATGCCGATGTTATTTTAAAATAATTAGAAAATGAAACAAAAAATAATAATTTTGTTATTATTTATATATTTTTTGGTTTATTACAATTATGTATCAAATATGACATTGGCCAAGTGGCAGCCTCTAGCAGCGGTACAAATGCATGTTCTTTTAAACACATTTTTCATAACATTCTCGAACACTTCGCGTGTTATTTCAGCAATTTCATTTCGAATGTTGCCCTGTAGCATCGAAATTGTTATTTGCGTAGATTTTTCTTTTTAAGTACCTTTACGAAAATAGTCTGGAGCCATGAAATCAGGTGATCGATATTGCCACTTTTTGACATTATGCAGCCGGGAAAAAATTTAATAATAATATGTTCTCCTTAAAAATGTATAATTTGTATCAAAGATTATCAAAATTTAATAAAAATGGATTGATTTAATTTCTGGCGTCGCCTAGCGTATATTACTCAAAGGTATTTGAGATTTGTCACAAAATAAAGGTGACAGCTTTTTAAAAAAAATGTTATAACAGATTTTTTTTTCTGTATATATTTCTAGTTGATTTGTATTAATAAATATTCGTTTAGCATATGCGGATGAGTGATTATCACAATTAGCTTAGCGAAATAGCTAACTTTGTTGAGATCAATCACCGTACATTCAATTTTTAAATACCTTTCCATGTTAAAAAAAAATAACAATAGTCAGCGACTTCAGCATCATCAGATCACCTCAACAGACTACTGCTTGCATCCATTTCACTCTGATATCCGGGATATAAATAGCGGCGACCCCGGGCGACCCGCCACCGCTACTGTGGAGCACAGCTTGCTGGGTCAAGTACTTACACAACCTCGCCGATCGCGGCACTCGGTTCATTTCGGTGAAACTTCATACATGTATGAAAAAACGTAAAAATGATTAGAATTAGAAAATAATTTTTCAGAGGCTTTCCCAAATTTGTCACGAAAACTGTGTTAGAAAATTTCGCAACATTTTTACTTTCACTTTTATCATGTGTCTTATTTTCACCTTTTGAAATTATATTTTCCATCACCTAGAGTCGGATCGGCACTACTACTGAGAATACTACGTCACCACTACTAATGGCAGCCAGTTATCCTCTACATTTTTTTTGTATGGAGCGAGGAACATCGAATCCCGTCAGAAAAAAATAGTTTAAGTGCTAAGACTTCCCGAGTTACGAAACTGCGTTACAAATATTATAATATTTTAGAGGTCTAGTCTAGTTTAGCGAGAGCAAAACATTGGTTCAATGGCAGCAACTTCACGGCGAATATTTTCTTGTAGGGCCTGAATTGTTCAAGGATTGTTGCTGTAAACTTTCGACTTAAGGTATCCTCACAATAAAAAGTCGCACGGTGTAAAGCCCGGTGACCGAAGTGCCCAGGGTATGTTTCCGTACTTGGTGATTAATTTATTGGGAAAAATTCCCTTCAGTTTCTCCATTGAAACTCTAGATGTGTGTGGAGTGGCCCTGTCTTACTGAAGTTGTGTTTTGTTATTGAACCCGGGAAACAGCTGTAGTTGCTGTACCAAAAACTCGTCGATCATTCGGCAATACACGTTAGCAGTGACTGTCTCTCGCTGGTTAAAAAAATAAGGGGCAATTATCCCTCGGGCAGAATTTGCACACCACATTGTCGTTTTTAATGGCGTTCCCTTGGGTTATTGGAGCACCAGTATTCCATGTTATGTTTATTAACATAGCCATCGATATAAAAATGTGCTTTGTGCTGTTCCAAAATGTTCTATCATCGTTCTCGCTAAGGTTTCACGTGCTCGGCCCATCACTTACTCGTCGAATATTAAAATGGGTACAAAAAGCGCGACGCGCATGAACTAATGAATCACCGCACTTTAAATATTGCTCAACCGCGAACGCGCAGTGCGCTCCTGACCAGTGACTCATTGCGACTGTCAAATCAGCAAATAACGCGCGTCGAATAATACCCCTCCCACTTATCTCACCCTGATGGTTTACGAGCAATTACAATTTAATTTTGAAATTTTTCCGCTGTACATCCTATATATGCACTAAAAAATTAGTTTTTTAAAATATTTAGCTATGTTAAGGTATTTGGCTATTATTTTTACACGAACTTGGATTAACTTTCAGCGCTCTTCTAATAATATTAAGTTTACTGCAATTTTAAATTTTTTCAGACTGTGGACCACATGTCGAAAAATAATATATTTAAAAAATAACAGTGCATTAGAGAGGTAGCTGGAATATAATAAAATAGAACAAAGCTATAGAAATATTGCCTTATAGTAAATCCATCTGTCTGAATGTAAAGTCTGACATATGTAATGGATTTTTAATGATACTTGTAAGAAAACGTTTTTACAGTACCTACGTGTTACGTGATTTAGGTTTAACATTCGTCGCGACTAACGCTATATTATTTAAAATAAAGGGAGATGAATAAATATGGCATTAGACACTGCTCACTATACTATTATTGTATGTACGAGTAGTGTCTTAAATTATAACTAAACTGTATCTAACCTAAAAACTAAACGTTTTGAAGTGAGGATTTTTTTTCAATAAAAAACATGAGATTGCGACAATTATAAAAATGCAGTTAGTATCTTAACTGAAGAGGGTTGTGAAATACGTCAGGTCATCCAGGAAACTTCCACTCCCGGGGAATCAGGTCAAGGTCACCAGAGCCAAAGCACCCAGGCCGCTGCATCACCACCTACTCACCCCATCAGCTCCATCCAGCCGCCAGCGCATAGAACCCTCCCCAGCCAGGCCCTGCCTACCAGCAAATCTCAGTGTCCATAAAAAAAAAAATGATACATCAAATATTTATCATAAATTTTAATTCACCATTCTCTTAATTGACTACTCAAAAAAAAAGTATTAAACATAAGGAAATCAACCAAGCACACTGCATACCTAAGTTTAATGTTTTTTACGTAAAACCCAATAATAATAATAATAATAATAAAAATGTTGAAAATTTATCTAAGAAATTAAATGATATAGTTTAGTATACATAGTTAAGAAGTACATATAGTTTTGGATGAATAATGACCAGGTCTAGGATCTCTGTTGAGTATAAGTCTTATATTGAACAAAGAATTTACAATTTACAATTTACAATTTCAAAAACACTCGTAATTCAAGTAATTTACACATATTGTTATGTATCATAACTATCATTTTTCAAAATAAAGCTAAATGAAATATTAAGTATGTTGTAGTCAATTCAAATGTATTATTTTAATTAATGTGTGAGCTAAAACCGCAGAAACAACAAACAACTGTGCACGTGTTTTACATAATTTTCGTAAAATCTAACCCAGACGTAAACGAACTAAATGCAATATTTATCTCGGTCGCGTCGCACGATGCTTTAACAAATATACGTAATCGTTTGAACTGACACATTGCATAATAATACACTGCATAGCGAAAATGTGTATTTAAATGTACTTATGTATTCCATTAATTAATAATTTTCCATTAATAAAATTTAAGATTAGTATTTATAGATATATATTTCAAGAACAGAAAATAAATTCCACGGATATATTTTTTTCAGCAAAATATTTCTGGAAGATTCAATTCATTCTCAGGCAAAACGCCTCCAGTTCGGATGAATTCAACCTTTTGTGAGAAAAGAGCCCATTGTTATTAGCAGCATAACCTAAATCCATGTCTAGTGAACACCACTGCTAAGTACCTTTAGTGATATATTAAGAACTATAAATCAGAATTTTTTTTCTTTTGTTGTCCAGACTTTATTGATTTAATGTACAACAGTTTTAATCATTTTACCTCAAAATACTAGATTTACATGCATATAATACGTAATATTTTATATCCAATAGATGCATGTAGCAGAATTGTTTTAAATTATAAAATAAACGATGTTAGGAAATTATGCTTGTCATAAAATACAGTACATGTAGGGAAATTTTTTTTTTTTTAATGAAAACTCAAATTTGTCAATTTGATAATCGAATGATTTAGTTTAGAATTGTAGAGACTGTAATTCTTTTGAAAAAAATGATTTTCGATTTTGACAGACGAATGAAAACATCGATTAGGAAATTGTATTTTATAGATATTACAGAGCAAGGAACTGGCAATAGCTGTTTTTTTTTTACATTTTGTCATTATGATCTACGCGTAAAATTCTATGGTTATATTTATTATTATACACATACAAAATTAATACATTTGTGATTTATTTGTCGGTGTTAGACGTTAAGAATAGTACAACCATAATATTATTATATTTACTAAAATATAATAAATAATGATAATAATAAATAATAGCGACATTATGGAGGTCAATCGCCTCCACAACTACCGATGATTCCTGAACGCACCTAGTAGATACCTGGGTGTAAAACTAGGTTCTTATCAGCCCCAAAAACATTCCGGTACCGACCGGATAATGCAATAATATGCACCAGCAGCCGCCGAGAAGACGGGTCTTGAGCGCCATTCCTCTTGCGGCTGCCTTCCCATCAAGATCTCTAGCAAATGCTCCTCGGTGTAGACTTTTTATCGTTCATTTTTTAACTGTAATTTTGCTCAAGCAACTAAACTTATGTCAACTGTAAGTTGTTTCTCTTGCCCTGCTCTGGCCACACACACACAAGCTCCACGATCATATTCAAAAGAACACGTGAGCCTGGGTGGAATATATGGAACACAACCATTTGATTCTTATAACATATGTACAGATCCGTAACTTTATTTTATAATGTCGGTAATTCCCAAAAAATATTAACGGATAAACGTGTGTAAAAAAATGCATAAATATATACAGTTTGGGTTCATGGAAAACAAAAGTACATAAGACGCAATAGGTAGACTATCTAATATCATCCAAGAATCTCTAGACAAATCTCTTAAATGTATTGGAATTTTCATGGCCTTGAGAAAAGCCTTCGACAGTATCTCCCACAACTAACTAATATTAAAATTAAAATACGTCGATATAGACGATAAAGTACTAAGCTGGATTCAAAGCTATCTTCACGAAAGACCGCAAAACGTAAAAATTAACGAAACATTAAGCTAACCCCTAATCATTGAATTTGGTATACCACAAGGCACAGTTTTGGGCCCACTTCTTTTTATAATTTATGCCAATGAAATTTTGAAACTAAAATTAACCGGAAAAATTATATCATACGCCGACGACACTGCTATCATTGTTGACGGACAAGACTGGAACACTACAAACGAACATGCAAATAACACACTCAAATTCTGGTTCGATAGTAATTTAATTTCTTTAAACTCCGAAAAACCTATTACACTCCCTTTTCAATCAAAAGTCTTAAAACACTGCCTCATATAAAAATTACTATCCATAACGACAACTGTAACAAAATTATCTGTAGCGACTCATGTACAAACTTAAGCCCAAAAAAAGAAATCAAATACTTTGGTGTAATTATTGATCAACATTTAAAATGGCACAGTCATATTAGCGAATTAGTAAAAAGAATAAGAAAATGTATTTATATATTCATAAGATTAAGGAACATTTTAAGTATAAATAATTTAAAAAATGTATATTTTGCTATTGTTCACTCACTACTCCAGTATGGAATAATTGGGTGGGGACGAGCATATAATAATATTAAAAAATAATACAGAGAACAATCATCAAAGTAATATTTAAAAAAAGATCAACTTTTTCAACACAAACACTTTTTGCAAAATTCTCAGTTCCCAAAATAGAAAACATTTACAAAAAAATTTCAATTAATCAATTAATTAAAGAAAATAACACATTAAAATTTGAAACAAGCATTACGGTTTAAAAATAACTTAACTTTAAAATCTCTAAATGTAACACCAAACACTATCAGTAAAATTCTATATACGAGTATTTAGGGATAAAAAATTTCAATGTCTCCCTACACAAATTAAAGAAATAAAGATACAAAAGAGTTTAAAAAGAAACTTCAAAAACACATAATTGGAAAATAAACAATATCACAGAACACTTCAGAAGCACACAAATGGAAAATGAATAGAATATGTAAGGTATTATATAAAATTATTGTATTGTAAATCCCTCTCCTTCACAAGAGCTGATCTCTTTTTTAGAGAGGCGAAAGAAAAATTACGTAATTTAAAAAATGTAAAATTCTTAATTTATGTTATAAAAAACTGTAATAATGTCAAATAAAAAAAATATATAAATAACAAAATATGGTGTTTAATCCCCTATATAAAAACCGTGTGATGGATTGCGAGCACTGTGTTGTAATATAATAATATTCAAATAAAAACATCTAGGGATTCATTACAAATGAATATTAAATCCATCTCAGAAATAGCTTTTGTGGACTTAAGTGGATTTCGTGTGCGACAGAAAAAATATTTTTATGGCACAAAAATATATTGAAATGTGTTATGGAAGAATCTTCACATAAAAACGGGCCAAAATATTATATGGTTTAAAAATATTTGACCAGAATTGGAGAAATGTTTCCGACCTTTATAAAACTTTCAAATATTGGTCGAATAAAAGAAGCCTTATCACGGGTTCTGCTTCCGGATGGAAGAGTATGAATAAAACATTATACCTATATCTAAGTTAACATTTATATTCGTTTCTTTCAAAGGTTTCTTTTCATTTTTCTGGCGCAGAACTTCTTGAAAAGGGTAAAAGGCATTCAAAGTTTCAAAATGATTTTTTTAAATAACTTTAGATATTTAAAAACAAGTACCCAGATATATGTTTCAACATTTTTCACCTAACAAATATTCTTATCGTGAAAATATTCTCAGATTGTCTCGGGCATTAAGATTTTTCAGTGAAGTTTTCTGACTTATCTGGCCGTCGTTGCGGATCCGTCATCAGGACTTGTGCCTTTATATTACAGTCGTCGACATGACAAAAGTCGGAGACATACGGCGAAATAGCTCAGAAAATTCTAATTGTACTTGTTTAAAAATAAATAAATAAATAGGTAAGTACATCGTAAATGTTTTTTAATAATTAAAATTTTCTTTCTATTTACATGGTTATAGTTTTTGTAAGTAAATTTAAAAAAAAAACTCAATTATCTTCACATTAAATTATCAAACCAAAAAAAAAACTTTTTATTTTCTTTTATGACACTTTAACATCATTATATTTATCTTCTAGCTAATTTTCCTCATTTTTGTTTTCCTTCAGCACCAAATTTCTAAAACACTATCTTCGTATTATTCGTTAATGGTGTATGGATGGTAAGGAAACGGAATGACGGCATTTCGGAAGAAATACATTTATTATGAGGACGCGAACGTTAGCAATCAGACTTAGAAAATATTTGGCTCATATCCTATGGCACAACACATTTATAACCAAAGCAATATAAAGAATAAGATGGCTTAAGAACTATGGAGAGCTACAGAGAAAGGAATACCCTTGTAGAGGTCTATCGCCTCCATAATCAGCAACACCGCCAACGACCCTTGAACGCACCAAAAACACGCCGGTAGCGATCTCAACATGTGCTAATATAATGCGCCATCCTTGCACGCCACTACTCTTGTAGCTGCCTTCCAGTCAAGATCTCTAGCAAACGCTTTTCGGTATAGACTCTTTATAGGATATTTTATAACTGTACCCGTGCAAGTAATGATAAACTTCTATTAGTTTAACTTGCTTTGGATTCATACACTCCGCGATCATATCCAAAAGAACACGTAATCACTGGGTGTAATGTATGGGAGTAACAGGCCCTCACATTCTGATTCTTACAACATATATACTGATCCATAACTTATCATTACATTCAATCAAATTAAATTCACCATACCCATTAAAAAACAAAGAAGATGACATGTTCAGAGAATTAAACACATATTTCACCTGTTCATAAAATATGGAAATTAATTTTTCGCACGTGCAAAATAGCGACTAATACAAGAACTTATTATTATTCTGAGTATATTTAAACACAAAAAACGATATTAAAATAATATATATTGATATGTGCGGTGTTACGGTTTCACATCATATCTCGCATAAATAATGTAAACCAAAATAAACAGGTTACTTCACTAATAAATATGTCCACACATGTACATGTAGAATCTTGTATGTTATATTCTTTTATATGTCCTTACCTGTTCTCTGAAACTGAAACAAATTCTCTCCGAATGGTGATAAAATTTCACGACGTCTTACAACGATTTGGTTATCTTCACATGGCTTCAAAACAACCTCGTTACGTCTACCAAATTAGCATACATTACCTGTAGTATTTTGTGTATTTTTGCGTAAATTTACCAGAGAATTTTTATATTTCTCAGTCCTACGTGGGTAATCAAATTTGTATCGTGGATTGGTGCTGATTGTGGGAAATTGCAGGAAAATTTCGAATATCGGATATTTCCTTTGGACCAACTTGTCTGCGGAGAACTTTGCATTTTATTTTTTCAATTTCTAAGAAATTCAGAAAATTGTTTGCATTTATTTTCTAAATATTTTTTCATAAGTATTCGTAGTTGTTTTAATACCAGACACATTTGGCATTATTCGCCTACTATGAAATTCATTATAGCTTATTGATATGCCTATGTAGATAATTTTAAAAGAGGAGATTCACATGGCTTGGACGTGAATATCGGCGCCAAGCTTAAACTGACCGTGTTTTTTGTACTCACCAGTAGAAGCTCGAGAGATGGTTCTAGCGAATAGACAAGTCACCATCGGTGGCGCGGCGTCTTCTTTGAACATCAGTCATGGTTCAGTTCATCAAATCATCCACGACGATCTTGGTTTCCGTAAAATTTGTGTAAATAATTTGTAGAATGAAAAATGTAGATAATTTTTTACTTTTCCTCATATTATATAAGTACACGTTGCTCAAATTATATGAAAACAATTATTTTTCATATTGTTTAATTTTTGACTTTACTTATATATCATATTGTCACTTTATTTAGCAATAATATTATTTAATAGACTTTTTAAATATAAATGTACAACATTAAAATAATCTTGAATCTAGATAACTGAAAATTTGTTTTTCCCAGTACAGAGAGATATCGTTAATAGAAGCCATTAGAATGAGTTTTTTGTTTTAATAAATAATTATTTTGTTTTCTTTTCTAGTAAATTTTATAAGTGTGCTTACCTATAGTAAATATAACACAAACTAACTAGAATACCTGTTAAATGATTTCGAACATCGTCTGGCAATTCATAAATAAATTACTAATTATTTCACTTTATGAAATAATGGGATCCAACCAGCTGCGCTCTATTCTAACTAGCTGACAAAATGTCTCAACGTGCTCACAGAAAAATGAGGAAATTGTGTTGTGTCGCAGCGACACATGTGTTTATACCTTGATTATATTATGACACTTAACTTTGAGAGCTCGCTAAAATATTTCAAGGTAACTTTTATTATCACACACTTTTACGACACGGCGATAAACGTGACAACCATTAATATCCCGTCAAGTGTTAATGTGAAGGTAAACAGAGCGTGAAGCCCGCACTCGTATCAACTCAGTAAAAAGGGTTAAAATTATATTTTTGATGCGAGAGCATCCTTGGCGGTATCTGCACAATTTTAAAAATGAAGAAAAACAGATTGATAAGGAAATTGCATTACACAAACACTTGTACAAGTAGTCTCTGATCTCGAACTGACTTACGTAATGGGGAAATATGTAATGTTAATTAGTGACCGTAAAACCGTTATTTTAACCGTGATTATGTGATTGTAACGATGATTGATAATTGATTATTAATAATTTAACAAAATACTTTGTTTAAACCACTATTTATTAATTATTCTACATGTTTCGACACCTATGGAATCATTCTCAGGAAACAATGTATACTGAAATTAAAAAATACAAGCATTGATAAAAATAAACATATAAAATGATGAAAATTAAGAACTAATATGAAAACAAATTTTAAATGTGACTATTTGCAAAGAGGATTTGATTATTTATAATATTAAGCTTGCTATTAACACTTTTTCTTATTTCTAATATTTGTAAACCCCTAGTATGTATAATTTCTAAACCCTTATTAATATCAAAGGAATGGTTTGTTTCCAAAAAGTGAATGGAAAATTCTGAATAGTTATTGTTATTTAGGCATCTCAAATGCTCCTTAATTCTAATATCAAAATTTCTGCAAGGTTTACCTATATAAAAATAATTGCAATCTTTGCAAATTAATTTCTAGACCCCCGATTTTTTAAAAAATTTGGTCATTATTCTTGTTATTTAATATTAAATTATATAAAACATGTTCATTTATAATACGTGTTTGTTTGAATTATTATATATATTAATTTATATTAAATATACGCTCTGAGGATATCAATTGCGATTATCTCCTTAGCCATCTGAAATTGTTAAAATTATCAATAAGACACATTATGATCGACCTTATATTTGTATACAGGATCATCAATGGTATGATAGACTGCCCGCAGATTGTTGGTCTGCTTGACTTTCATACACCGTTGAGGTCATCGAGACACAATTCATTGTTTTATTACAGTGTGAATGTCAGAACTCATGCACTAGCTAACTCTGCAGTCCTCAGAATTGGGGAATGAATGTACAGAGGTAGTCAACATCTTTGCTGTTAATTTAACTCTTTATATAGGACTACATTATTACGACTGTTTGCGTCTTAATTCAATGGTGACAGATAAATTGTTTTACTTGACATTTTATGTTTATTTTTAATTTTGATTATGTAAAAACATGCTAACACCATGTAATTTTTTTCTTTATGTATAGCATTTCTGATGATTTTTTTGTTATTTTACAAATTATGTTAATGCCTGAATAGGGCGTGTACAATAATAAAAAATAAATAAATTATAATGCGGAGTATGTATGCGTGTGTGTGTGGCATGCTTGAAATACAGTTACAGATACAAGAATAAGCAGAAGTATAAGGAAAAGCCGTGAGAAAAGTGACGCGCTAAGGCCAGCTCACTGAGAGGCTACGGCGTATTGTATTGGAATCGATTTTTTGATCGGTACCGGCGTGATTTTAAGGTTGATGAGAGCCCAGTTTTGCACCCAGGCATTTGCAAGTTTCGTACAGATTGTGGAGGCGATAGACTTCTACAATCTCTACCATTCCATATTGATCCCTCTACATCAGCTACCAGTGTTGATTTGGCAAAGTAAGCGGTATGGGTGAGCGTTTAAATTTTAAATGCTTTTTATTTTATTTCGTCACGTGCTACAAATCGTGAAATATTAAATCTTATTTATTTACTAAGGTATTGAAAAAAGTTAATCATCAACAAGATTATTAATCTATATAAAGAAGAGTGTCTGTGGGTATGTTTTTTATACAAATCTACAGTTTTTTTTCGAGCTTGATGAAATTTTGCACACTTTCCCACCCCTTAAAGCAAAATTTTGGTACTTCTTGATGAAATTTTGCACACTCGATGATCAAAATAAGTCTGTCTGATTTTGAAAAAAAAACTACCCGTATCCCCCTAAATGAAGCCTCTTCACTCTGCGTAAAGCCCGGGAAACGCCGGGTACTTCTGCTATTTTATGAATAAAAGGCACACAGAAGAATTCAGAGAATATTCGAAAAATTCAGAATTTAACCATTCTTCACACAATCTTCGTCTACTTCTAAATATTTTGATCAACTTAAATCTTATATATTGACTTTTTATGGAGTAGCTGTTCCGTCAACATCTCAAAATAGTTTTAGAGCCAACTTCCAAAAGTAGTAGGCTCGTTCTTAAGATTTAAGTAATTAAGGCAACGCCCAAGGGCGGCAATTCCAGGGGATGGAAAATTTTATATAAAAGTAAATGAATAAATTGTCCAACTTTTTTCCATTTCATTTAAACCCTGGCTTAAAAAACAAAGTATTATGACAACATTATTATTCGAAAAGACTATCTAAAGCTTATGATCACATTTGCAAAATGGGTGTTAACAGTTCTATCATAAAAGCGTTAATGTTTTATACAATAGATAAATTAATAAATAAATATATCTAGAAGATAATATTTCGTAAAATGTGTATGATTTTTTAAATCTGGTCATAAATATGTATACGATTCCCAAAAATGTCATCTTCGTTGAAATGATTTAAGAAATATATTATAATTGTTAAAAATTCCGTTGGGCGATTCAGATTCCTTTATTACTTCATGCTACTCATGCTAATCAATAATTATATATTTTTTTTATTTCAATAATTGCGTTCGTATTTTTTTTTGTTGATTACGGTATTGTGCTGAAATGCAATAAGGGTAGTGATGACTCGCTACATATGAACGGGGTTGTTTTCCAGGCTTACAATAATAGTATAAATAGTAAAAACATATTTAAATTTATTACGTAATATTAATAATGGACATGTTTATGCGTACCATAATAAATAAATAATTTCTAGGTAGATATTATAAAAAAGAAGAGCTGGTTTTAATTAGACGTTTCAAGACCAATGGTCCCTTCTTTAGGATACAACGTACACTAAAATTAAAAATGCAAGCATAGACAAAAACAAAAATATAAAGTGGTGGGTATTTAATAATTATTAATAACAAAAAACATTTTGCAAATAGTCACCTTTTAAATTTCTTTTCACATTAGTTCCTTATTAGTTATCCATCACATATATTTATAGCTTTTTTTGTCTATGCTTGCATTTTTAATTTTAGTATACTATTACGCAACGCACTAGCTCCGGTGAATCGTACGACAGCGCATTACGCCACTGGCATGGCTACGTCTGTGGGTGTCCGTGTGTAAGGTATCAGAGTGGCTGGCTCGGATGGATGTAAATGGTCTCAAACAATAAAAACACTTGATTTACACATTAATTACATCGAACAATTTATTTGAGTTCCACAACGAAACCTGACATAACGATTTACACGAGTAGAGTCTTTCATCTTCTTTACACGCCTTAGATCTATCCACCGAGTGTGGATACTATTGGTTACGAAACTGACACTATTTTTACGAATAGATTGAAATGTTACTTGAATGACACATGGCTACCATGGTGTGATGTGGCAGCCGGGGTCCCGGATCGCTACCAGGCCGGAACAAAGTTTCTCTCGCCATCTACAAGCTTCCAAAAGGTACTATCTTGACGCTACGGCGTGGGTTGTATTCGCCCCGGACTCCCATTGATCGCTCGCAGCCTCCCACTCGTTTTCGTGGTGAGTATCCTTGATTTTTACGGGTAGTTCAAGGCCCAACTATTTTTTGATCTGCCGTGAAAATAATACTTAAATTCTGTTGCAGGCATTTTTCTTCACGCACCTCGCCAGCCCTCGCGGAAGTCCTTCCCTGTCCTTCGTCCAGCCTCCTCTCCTACCGACAGCGTCCACTCGGGTCGGTGTAGTAGCGCTCGGTACCGCCGCTCATATTTAAAATGTCACAATACACTGTATTCTGAAGAAGGAACCACTGGTCTTGAAACATGTTGAAAGTGTTTTTATTATTATTAAGTTAATATTTTGTTTGTAAACCTATCTAAACTTGATGGATATATACATACTCGTATATGTAGATATATACAATAACTTTGCTTAGTAAAATTTTCAATTTTGATTTGAAATTCATAAAATTTATCCCTATCATTAAATTTTTACGGGGGACATTAAAGAATTTAACTCCTTGGTTAAAGAAATGGTAGTTTCGACCGACCTCTGTCTATTGCTAAAAGCTTTTTAAGGATACGATATTTATAATACCATTTCAAATATCTTTAATTTTCTGATAGCGGTTTGAGCTAAATTTAAAATTCCCAGTTGGAACAAGTATTAGATATGACTAAAAATGGCCGTTATTAATGTTTTATTATTGTTAAAGTGCGCAAAAACTCACGGTTATCTTATTATTTATATTAGCCTTACTAGTCTACTTTATTATTACTAGCCCCTTACCCGCAACTTTACATTAGACGTAACGGTCACATAACGTTAGGCAAGTTGTTGGATAATACTGATAGCAGAGCGCGAGAGAAAGGGAGAAAAGAAATATTGCAAGAAAGCTACAATAAAAAAGGAAGGTGTGTATTCAACACTGGACACAGATCGGCAGAAAAAGAAGATTAAAAATAACTTTATTAATAAAATAAAAAACACAATTTTTTTTTTTTAAATTTCTTTTATCTATGACTTTCTGGATGTATTGGATTAGGACGTTTCCATTTACATTTGTGACTGTAAAGTGCTTGTTTAAATGGCCAGGTCTGTGAGACATGAACAGGGCACAAAATAACTTGTTTTTAATATCTCTATGTTTGGATTACTTAAGTGTTTTCTCTTTTATATACTCAATAACAGTATGTACATATATATATATTTAATTTGAAATGAAGTGTACGATGTCTTTATTATAAATAAGAAAAAACATACATTAGCGAAATCATATTACGCATCTGTGATCCCTGTCATCTCATCTATGTTTCATAGTCATCTCGTTTTTATCTATGGTACCACTATCAAATGCGACCATAAAGGAGATGACAAATTAATGTTTTGTTTGTAAAGTTGATACACCGTTTGTACAATTTCAGATGATTAATTCAAGACGTCTGTCCGTATGATGGATAATTCTTATTTAAAAATTTCTGATAGTAATAATTAAGTTATTCATTTATTATAATATTATATCATACATACAGAACAAAAATATCAAATATCCATTTAATTCGTATTTCTGATCAAATTGACTTTTTACCATAGTAATGTATAAGTTAATGTATAATTGTGTTTAAAATCCGCCCTAGGTTTTTTGAAGTGGATCATTTTTCATATTAATTGAACAGCCTGACACCACACAGTTTAATAATCAATGTTTTCAAACGTTATGAAATTATAAACACCTACCTGCTTAAAATTTGTATCAGAAATATTACTATTAATTTTAAAAATTATCTGCCTACAGTATAAGAGCATAAGGTGGTTCCAATTTTCAAATTTCTTTGACTTCTTTGTTAACTGTTTTGGAAAATATACATTCATAACAAAAATCAACATTTGAAATGTAATTGATATTTCACTCCAATGAGATGCATTTATTATACAAACTTGACGTCCCCAGGTCAACTGGTGATACAATCTACATACCATACATCATCGCACGACGCGGCCCCAGGTCAAGTTAGAAAGATGCTGGTATTTTTTTTTTCTACACAGAATATATGTATATTATTTTATGCAGTTAATATTGCACGAGCATGGATAGTGTGAACAATGTTCTAACCTGAAAAATAACTTATATAATTTACCATCATACCGTTTCTTCGCGAGACCATGTAGGGAATATACAATGCTAGACTCTTCTGTCCTAACATAGGTACCTCACCTTCACTCATTTTCTCGATTGTCGAATATGCTTAAATATTTTTAATTAAACATTAACGATATAAAAAAGATTATCAGTACGTCAAACGTCAATGTAAGAACAAAGTAATTCATCGAGGGTGGACCGACCCCGAGAGGTTATCACAAGTGGTAGAATCACCCGAGAGGCTGGAGCAAATGGGTCAAGTTGCTGCACGGGCTGGGCCAAGACAACGGAGAGGAGGGGGGGGTAAACTAAGTGAGGATGGGGAAATTGTCCAGTGGGGTGGCAAATTAGGGTAAGATCAGTAATGCAATTTAGGAGTAGAAGGCTTAAAATTAAAATTTCGCAAACTGCTGAAAAATGAATCGTTTTTTGGTTTACCTTGTTTCAAGAAGGCAGGGAATAAATATAAAAGTGATATGATATTATGTTTAATACTGAACAAAAACCCGTTATAAATGACGGGAAAAAATCATATTTTTTTTAATTTACGCAGAATAATAGATAAGTACTTGCTATCGGTGACTATCGGTGACTTTTGTAGAAGGGATGCTGATCATTGGATAATAAGTTTATACTTACCAATGATTCAATTATTCACTCACACAATTCACTATTTTCGTTTACAGCATTAGAACACGATATTTTCTGTATTATTATTTAAATGATGAATAAAATAGATAATCGAAGGATATTCAATGTTTCAATAATTCGATTTCAAGTATTAAAAAATGCGTCACACAAATAAATTTCTCAAAACGATCCGCTCGATTCATAATACGAGTATACATGCTATCCTATGCATTATATCCATTAGCATTAAAGTCGTTTTTTGTACGTCGGATGCTGTAAACGCATGCATATACAGTATTCGAAGATCTTGACAGTAGTTTCAAACTTTGTGGATACGGAACGAATGATAGAATCCACTGTTGCTGGTATCTGTATATTTACACGATTCATAGATGTACGAAATATGAGAATGCATACGTATTTCGTGCGCGCGCCGTGTCGCAGTATGTATTATGACTGGTATCTAAAGGACAGGACAAATTTGTTTGCAGCAGTGCTGTTTTCGGCTGGAAACAAAAAGTACAATGCTTTTTGACTCTAGAACACGAGGGATGCGGAGCATTCAAAACATGTATGAAGCGATCGCACTCGGTACTTACCTAGATTGAATAAATATATATGAAGGTTGGAAAGGCAAAGCGCAGTAGATACATTTAAAAAATGAAACGTCAAGAGATAAATATTTTTACATACCCACCCGAGAGATAAAGTTATTAGAAGTGTGACTGACATAATAAGGTTGAGAATTATTTTAATATAGATTATATAAGCTTTTTTTATGATTATTTTCAAAACATTAATATTTAAAATAAAATCGAAAATATTTTTTGGATGTCGGCATTGCGTAGTTACAAAAATGATTCCTTCACATGATTTGTATTAATATGTAATTAATTATTAGCTAAAATGTTTCTATTTATTGAGCGATTTGCGTATTAATAAATCACTCTTAACCCTCTGAATCTAATTCCGAGTTTTAATTGCAATCAAACACAATTTATGTAAAATTATATTATATTTAAATAAGTTATAAAAGACATAATTGAACAAAAAAAAAAACATAAATAATTATTAAAATAAATAACAGTTTTAATGTGAAGCAATTTATTATTACGAATAATATGCCTGAAGTAATTACATTTGTTTCATCATTGATCTTATTTTGGTATCCCGAAATTAATCAATAATATCAATCCTGAAAGTTTCAAGATTATATGTTGATATAATATGGCCCGTGCAAGAATGCGGCTGGGATTTCTTCCACGTGCATTCGGCTGATTGGGTTGACTACGTTAAAAAGCGATCTGATTCAACAAAATAGTCAGACTCGCTTGCAAACCAATCGGTGAATAATTTTAATGAATGCCAATTGGTGTCATATTGGACAAAGTAATACAAATAGGCCTTCTTTAAATGCGTTTCTGCGCAGATAATTTCAACCGAATTCTTACACTGGCCATACTCTATTTCATAAATACTGTAAAATGGGACGGGATCCTGTATTAGAATCCTTACTCTTAACTCTTCTATTTTTTAGAGGTACTAACAATTGATTACTTAACATTATAATTTATATGCTTATTACTAAATAAAAACTATTCTCATTGATCAATTTCATAATAAAAAGAGTTTCTTATTTAGTGAGTCTTTAAATATTCTAAATGTTTGTGGATTATCATTTGTTTTTAATTATTAGATTTTATTACCTGACATGATATTATTTAAAATCTAAAAGGATACATACAAATCTTTAATTATAAAACCATATAAATCACATCAATATTCAATATGAAGCGCAATAACGTCATCCCCAGTTTACCTATATCTTATTGGGGTTGGGCACCCTCGGGGCTGGGTCACCAGGACGCCCCCCTTCCACCTCGCCATGCTCCGGGCGGCCCGGCCCTGCGGAGCCCACTTCGCTCAACTCGGCTGGTGCACCCTACACATTTGCTGACGTCAACGAACGAAACGAAATATCGTTCAGTGTTTTTAAGCTAGTGGTTTTTATAGGAATATTTATTAATTAATTAAAAATATTAAATAATTAATCTTTTTGTCTATCTATATGAATAAATACAATATTCTTAAGTTTCATATAAACTTAAGGTTTTCGATTATGTTGTTGTGAGATAAAAAGGTAGGTAGGTATTGAGGGTGCGTTTTTTATCCAAGACTTGTATTACAAAGTCAAGCTAGCATGAAATTTCTCAGTAAATGGTTTTATTATATAATATTATATTCATAAGCTCATTGAATGACCTAAATTTATTTCAAATCAACCAAAATTTATGATTATTAATGAGAACACATTCTTATTGTGAAGTTTTATTTATTCAGAATATAGGTCTGTGATGTTTTAAATTCTAATCAAATGTATAAAGATATACATATAAAATCAATTTTATCGAAAAATATTATTGTCGCGCTACCGGAATTCGAACCTGGATCTCTTTTCCAATACGGAAAAGGTGCATTACTAACTATATTACAGCGACAGTATTTTTGACGACAAATTTTCGAACCTATATGTTACACTTTTTCTAATTAATACGTCTATCGTTCCATTATTTGAATAATTACAACTTCACAATAAGAATGTGTTCTCCTTAGTAAAATATAAGTTGTATCAACGTGTCCAAAATTTAATAAAAGTGAATTGTTCATTTATTGTAATTGTTAGTGTATTTGAGATTCCGTAAAAACAATGTAGATGGCTTTCAAATAATGGAGCGATAGATGTAATAATTTGAAAAAGTGTAACATGTAGTCTCAAAAATTTGTCGTCAAAAATACTGTCGCTTTAGCGTAGTTGGTAATGCACCTTCCCTGGATTGGAAAAGAGATCCAGGTTCGAATCCCGATAGTATAACAACAATATTATTTGATGAAATTGATTTTATATGTATATCTTTATAATAAATACATTTAAATAGAATTTTAAAAATTTCTGAAATATAAATACATATTTTCAAAGAGTATTCAACAGTTGTCAAAAAATAATTCCCGAAATATAATAGTAGATTCGAGTAAATGTACAAAAAAAGTTTTTCCGAATTGACAGTGATATTGAAGGCACAATAAATTGGCAAAGGTAATTCGCGAGGATTGTATTTTTGTAAGATTTGTTAGCATATCGTGATATTTCTAAAAAATTCTTTCATCTCTATGAAATCTTAAATCTGAATCATTTAGGTGGCCTGGGAGTTGAGTTACCTCTAGACAGCACATTCGTAGGTATTATTAATTACCAAGCCAATCTGATGAAAAATAAATAAATTAATGCTATTAATTCGTGGCTTAGAATATAGTTAACATATTTCTTTAAATTTCTGTCACACAAATAAATATTTACACTGTTTTCGAAAGTAATCTAAGCTCTCGGTTGTAAAAAATAGAAATTGCGCCCTGATTTCCCAGAATAAGGTTTCCAGGTGTAGGTAGTTTCAGTACCGTGCGTATTTTTTGATGTATTATCAATTTTTTTATTTAGACTTCTACATTGCGAAATTAAATTATAAGATTTTTAAACTAAATTAGAATGATGAGTGAGTTAATTTATTTTCCGGAAATTCCAAATCTAAAGGAGCCAAAATATTATTGTATTCTGAATCGGAACACTAATTCTACACAATATGGAGGAGACTAGCAATGTCGGTGGTTATTGATACGGAATGTCGCGAAATATATTTTTCTTTGTGTTGTCAAAAACTTATCAAGGTACGGCAGACCTATTATTTTCGACGTTGTTCGGGTCAGTAGAGCCTGCGCGTTCCGTGTACGAAATAGGGCGCGGGGCGGAAAGTGGTGGGGGGAATGACGTCAAAAGCGTCGAACGTGACGTCACCGCGGCGCGATGCCCGGGACAAAATATCCGAGGGGTTCCGCACACGCGCGGCTAGTAGCACAAAAGGTCTCGACAAAAAGGTAATATTTCTATTCAAAAACTTAAAAAAATAAATAATGTAATTTAAAGCTATATCGAATGTCAGATAATATTACAATAAGTCGTGAAATAATAAAGCACTTAAAAAAACAAAACTTCAAAAATAACCATTAGTTAGACCGTCAGTATAGTGACCATTAGTCTCCCAGCAGCCAACTGTCTTTTTTCTTCTTTTAAATAGGCAATCCACCCTTCAAGAGTGATTTGTGCCATTAATCAAGTTAAAACTTTATTTTATAGAAAAAAGTACAATAATATTATAGAATAGCATTATATTAATAGTTAAGTTAATACGTTTGTCGTTCTAAAAATTTGCTATTATATATATTAAATGTGGCGAGTTAAGGAAAAGACGATGATACAAGTTAACCGGGAGTTGAAAATTTCCATTGACGAGATAGTAATGCACAGCTTTTTTTCTTGTATGCACTGCACGTTTAAGGTGTGTAGCGTCCGAATAAAGTAAAGTGTTGTAAAAATGATGTGTTTTTTTTTTTTTAATTTATTACGCGAATAATTTGATTAATTTAGGTGATCGTGTGCCATAACAGAGACACGATACGCCCCTTTGGTGAATCTAGCCGCTGCGTCCTGCGCAACTCGCACGTCCAATATCATCCGCAATATATTACATACATATACAATATGAACCATTGATACTAATGCGGCTGAAACAAAGGAAGTACATCAATCGAGCATGTTTATGGGGAGACCGTTGTTTCGAAACAGAAAATAAATTGAAACAATTTCGCGATCACGAATGGCAAAACGTACATTATTTATGAAGGAACAAAATGGGAGATATAAATATTTATGCGAAATTTTATCTGCATTATGAACTTTCATTGAGGTAAATATATGATATTTGACAGATAAAATGTAATGAGAATCTCCTTTTTTGTCTTGAAAAAATATTTGATATACGATCGCTAGCCTAAACCAGATACATTTGGGTCACATTGATTTACCTACGATGTGATATAGTTTTATATTAACGATTAATTTATTATTATTGTTTATCTTTAAAGTAAAAAGAATTTTAATAAATTTGTTATTTCGTACGCGAATTGAATTTAAATACTTGACTGAATTTCAATAGATAAAATATTAAATTAAATTTGAGTTAAGGACCTAAATTTTTCTATAGGTTACAGTATTTTTTAAGTTTAAAACCCATTTTCAAAAGACTAATAAAATATATTATATTTTCGTCTCGTATGAAGTACATTAAAATGAGATTTATATATTTAAAAATCACTTTTTTATTGCAAATACCTTTGAGAAATATTCGCTAGGAGACACCAAGAATTTTCCAATTTAATTTAATACAACTTATATATATATTAAAGATAACACATTATTATTTGTGAAGTTGTAATTTTTTCAGAACATAGTTCGGTGAAATAATAGTTATAATTATTTTATTTGTATTAAATATTACAGAATAATAATAATAAGTTGTTTGATCAAGATAGTTGCATAATAACAGGTAAATAGACACAGTAAGGATGTGAAACGTTTGCTGGTTGGTGGTTTGGTCAAGAATCCGGCCTAGAAAGAAGTCGCTTGTTATGGCCATATGTTATCTCCTGCCGCGGTGTATTATCGTCGGTTTGCGGGTCGGTATCAGGCGTACCTTTAAAATTGATGCGATCCTGGTTTGTCAACCAAATAATTGTGAGGTGCGTTTAGGGCCTCCACAATATATTTGAATAATAAAAACATGTTTTAATTGTAATGTTGTATTTTAGAATATTTAAAAGAAATTAAATGAATCATCGAGAAAGATATGCATAAAACTGCATTTATAAATTTCAATTTTTTAGATCTAATATGGTTAACATAGCGAAATCGGTATCGCAGTTCTCCGGCAAGAAAAAGTTCCGCGTCCGTTTCCCGTTGGTAACCAAATTTTTTTTACAGATATTCTCGTATCTTTCTAACTTGATTTATGTACTAGAATACTTAGGTAATTACTCAATGTATACCAGCCCCGACTTAATAGCTATTCATTAGTAAGATTGGAGTAAATATTTTATTTGAACAATTGGCATTTGAATAAGATATTCCGCAGAATCAAGTATACCGTACACACTTCACTTCAGTTATTGTGGGAGGAATCTATAAATGTTTTGGATCCAATTTAATATTTCCATCCCTGGCAGCAGACCTTGAAGGGCCTCGGAAGCGGTAATATCAGCGTGCCATATCCGAAGTGAATAATGTAAGGGATTGGAGGCATAACATAATCAATCTATTTGTTGAAATGGGTGAGTACCGTTTGTTATTCCGCTTTTTTGAGTAATGGTATTTGCGGATTTGTACGGCCTTAAATTTGTATAAATCGATGTTCCTTATTTTTTATGGTAATCCACACGGGAGACGCCATCTTAAATCAATATTATAATTCAAGTTGTGATCGATATTATGAGATGCTATTTTATATCAAGTTGCGATCGATATTATGAGACGCCATCTTATATCAAGTTGCGATCGATATTATGGGTCGCCATCTTATATCAAGTTGCGATCGATATTTCACCTGTGACGATGCTGTGTGCAAAAACAGGATATGATATTATTCAGAAGTGCGAGAAAGATACTATAATCCTGGCTATTTGGACCTGGTCTAGTGGTTAAATACTCGGGTTAAGGTTCGGTTAGGTTGAGGTAAACTATTTGCGGAAAAACTATTAGACTATCTTATTATTCACAGTATAAGCCCAAGCATATAAAAAAAATAAAATTAACGTTGTTGAATATTGATGCATTCCGCGAAAATATCACTATTTAAAAAAATAATTAAAAAATGAAGCAAAGTTCTTATTAAACGATATTCAAAATCCATAATTCTATTTAAAGGCTATTTAGGCATCTACGCCTAATATTACTTGATTAGTGAATGTACTATAATAATAATAAAAAAAAAAACTAACATGGGACAAAAATAAATTTGCTTTACCTTAGATGAGCCGGCCATGGTCAGAAAAGATTTGCAACCCAATAATTAATCCAAAAAGGTTTATATAATATATTAAGCTGGCTAGTGGGCAGCCAGGGTTACCGTAGAATCTAGTTTTAAATGCGGAAAACATAATTTTGTAAAATAATTTTTCCTCACAAAGTATACTGTACCACGACCGGTTCTTATAGATGTAACATACGCTAGCATGATATATAATATATATTTATTTAAAAAAAAATAGTCAAAAATGCGCAGCATCTGATAAATTGTTTGTTAATAATTTCTGTAAGTAATCAAATCTAAAACAAATATAAAATTTTAATTTGTATAAATTTAATGCCGGAATAAATATTTTTTCAGACTAAGTCACACGTAACGTAAAAGAGTGTTAAATTAAGATAATCAACCGTGAAACTTCACAAACACTTCTTCGTCAAATATGACCGATAATAATCGGTAAAATAAAATTTCTCAAAGCAATAAATTTCTCATTCAAATAAACCTCTTAAATAGCACAGGACACGGTGAAATAAGTAAGATTGATCCGTTCTTCGCTACAAAAAAAACTCTAATACTGAATGAACCGATCCGCCAACGCCTCTGCTCCGCAAGAATAACATGATTGATGTGGCGAACGATTAAATCGAACTCTATCTTCACTTATTCATCAGCTAGGCAAAGTGTCGGACTCTCGGCCCAATAGAGTCCCCGCTACAAGATTCTGTATATTGTGTGAAGGGTAACCCATCTTGCCACCCGTATAAGTAAAGGGTGTTCCGACAAAAGGTGCATTATGCGTTGGCATCAATTGAGGATTTTACACATTAAAAAATCAAGATCTTTCGATAAAGTTTGATATAATGTGGTGTTCTAATGGTTCAGTTTGAGATATATAGTCGTGTTTGTATGAAATGTAGGTATCTGTACATCACATACAGAGGTTATTTCTCACAATTTTGCAACTCAATTATTCGCTTTGCGAGTCCTAAATACCGATCAAAAATTGCACGCAATCTTCTCTCAGTAAACGCAATTGATTCGTTAATTTCAAAATTTGTTAGCACAACAAGATACCATTGCTGAACTGTGTAGCGATCTGTTTTGTAATGGTATACTATTTACATGATAACTGTCAAGTATCAACTTTACCATCAGACAAATGGTGGTATTTATAAATCGGCTGTTTTTTGTTAGAACACCTTATGTTTACCCTATACACATCGCTCTTACGCACATATGCTAAAGCAGTAAGCAATATTGGGATAAACAAAGGTACTGGATTGTAAATTTTAAGTTCATTATATAATATTTTACTAGGATAATAATAATTACAGAAGAAATCAAATTTTAAAATTTACAACGAATAGTTAGTATATCTTTGTATTTTAAGAACAAAGAATTCGAATTCCTACATACTTAGATTGATGTTTCACATCATTCAAAATTATTGTCACACATTATTTGTTTTCTGCTATTGTTTAAAAAATAATTAAATGTATTAATTAGAAAGATATACATATGAAATCAATTTTATCGAAAAATATTGTTGTTGCGCCACCGGGATTCGAACCGGGATCTCTTTCCAAACCGGGGAAGGTGCATTATCAAACTATGCTACAGGATATTATTTTTGACGACAATTAAAATATCACAGTTGTAATTATTCAAAACATAGGTCTGTGATGTTTTAAATACTAATTTAATATATTAATTATAAATATATACATATAAAATATTGTTTTTGCGCTACCGGGATTCGAACCTGGATCTCTATTTCCAATCCGGGGAAGTACACTACGAATTGTGTTATAGCGCCAGTATTTTTCATGACAAATTTTCGAACCTATATGTTACACTTTTTCAAATTAATACATCTGTCGTTCCATTATTTTTGAAAGCCATCTACATTATTTTTACGGAATCACAAATACCTTTGCTTAAACCGACTGCAGACGCCAGAATTATCAATTCATTTTTATTAAATTTTGTATAATGTATAATGTAAGAATATTACTTAAGAATGTTTTACTATTAAATGTTGCATGAATTATTTTACTACTTGCTTTACAATATACTGAAAACTCTATAATAAAATAAATATGAATATATGTCACTTGCCAAATTGGGTACCTATAATAAGTAAGTACTTGAATTAGTTGTTTTTACTCGTGGATAATTTATTAACAATTGTCTGAAATGTATCCTTGAAAAACATGTTTTTTTAACAATATCTCGACTAGTAAAAGGTTTCACTGAAAAGCTGAAAACAAACGGTCGATATTTTATTGCCCGTCTGACAGTTGGCTAGGCTTTGTTTTTCTGAAAACTTTTTGGCAGATATGAATCATTAAATTTGATATTTTATTACACAGGTATAATATATCTCATTGTTGACGATCTTTGGTTATTGAAACATCTTCTTCATTTGAGTTTTTCTAGTCCGTTCTGTAAATGGCAATATTGTCATCTAGACGCTACAGATTGGTCAACCCTTGACCTATGCGCTCCGTACAGAAATTAAAAGAAAGAAAGGTTTTATAAAACACCGCTGTTATAGCACTGTTTCGAAAAATAATTATAATTATAATAATTTTGGTTTCCATGGTGCGTAATATTTTGGTTTCCATGGTGATGAATTATTAATTTTGCTTTGCAATTGATTAAAAATATTATATTGAGATATTACGATTTAAAATTAATAAATTCAATAAAATATAAACTTACGGTAGTCAAAAAAACATAATTCAAATACTATAAGAAATTGTGCTTAAAATGATATTATTTTTAACAGATATAAATTGATTGTGAAGATGATAATTTTTTGGAGCAGATTTTAGAATGTTTTCAAGATATTCTGTTATCATTTTTCTTTCAGACATATTAGATAGATTTAGTTAAATAAACCATATTTTTAATAAGCTAACAATTTCTTTATAGTTAAAAATAATTCTCATTTTAAGCATACAAAAATAATAAAATACGATTAAACGATAAAGTGAAAATGGCGCTTATCCCCCTCCACCTGACTTGTTCACGAATATATCACAACTGGGCTATTTTTTTTTGATTTTCAAGCCGTAGTTAAAATATTTCAAGCTTCTCGTCTATTTCTATATGTATTATTTATCTTATCTATGTGACCAATCAAACTGTCTGACCTTTAGGTCCGTGTAATGTTTCTATTTGAATACTTCGAATGTTTGTAAAATGTCAATAATTCTGTTGATATGTTGGCAAGATTAATACAAAGTATTTTCTTATTTGTATTTTTCATTTACGGCTTCAAGGTATTCGAAGGTCCACTACCGCGGTCAATACAAATCCACCATACATCCCTTGACATCGCTATTGTGATCCAATATGCACACCCAGTGACCTCTTCTAGATCAGTCTTAACATTATCTGCCTATCTACTCGCATATCTTAGTGTTCCTGGTAGCTTAAGCATGAAGGCTTTATACGTTGCGAGACTCATATACCGTCCGTTACAACCTCTTTATTTTCACATTTCTCTGAATATCTCTGGCATAATACTGTGTCCAAATTTACAAGTTCTCTAAACTTCTTTATTCTCTGATTAGTTTTTTTTAAAAATAAAGATGCGTAAACGTAATGTGTGTCGCATTAATATTAAAATATATTATATTAAAACGAAAGTAGAACTTACACACTTGCCGGAATGAGGCTCGAACCCCCGACCATTGGATCATTAAGCGAGTGTCTTAACCACTAAATTTTGCTCAATACATTTTTTTTTCAATACCTGTAGTTTGCTTTCCTGCGCCAACATGAGAGAGAAATCAAGCTCTATACCCATATATGTACAATCCAATATAACAAATTAAATTATTACGATTGTCAACTGTGATTAGTGATTAGTACGTAACAGCTTCCTAGTATCATTAATTATTGTACGTGATTAATAAATTGATGAATAATTTGAATATTCACAGCGTGTATGTAGGTTATACGATGTACACACGTGATGTAGCAGTGAGCTGGAATTTTCAAACTCGTATTAAATCAACACTAGCAACCGAAGACCGACAAAAATAATATTAACCGCGTCATTTAAATTGCTCGTTATACTGATTTTAGTAACACACGAACTAACTACAACATCGTTCGAAATGTATCTATAAAAATGTATCGTATCAATCAAATACCCACTGTGTGTTTTAAGTATCATAAAATAAAATGGCTCAACAATTGACGAGAGCTAATTTTCTAAGCTTGTGACTTTTAAATATTTTTTACATTGTTGAAAATATGTCGATTTACTCAAATTCGAGAGTGTTAAACTTCCACCATTTAAATGTGCGTATTCACTGTTCCATCCATCCAAAATTCCATTTAAAAATGTTATTACGTTTTCACGGCCGTTCAGAATCATCTGTGTATAGTTTTATGGGCTAATCTGCCATGTATATCTAATCTTTCTGGCCGACGTTTCGGATTCCATTGCAGGGTCGGATGTGATGTATGATTATTTTTTTTTTCCAATTCCTTAGAGTCTACGATACTCTGAGTACTCTACATGCGGCTAGACCGCCAAATCTACTACTACAAGTGCATCAGCGCTAATCACTTTGACACTTTTTCTAACTACCTTATTATAATAAACATCATATGTGTTTTATATTAATACATGAATTGGAAGGGTAAAAAATTCTGATAAAAAACCTTCTAAACAATTTACTGGAAGTATGTGATGTATGACTGTTAGTGTTGTGGTTAAGCACTAGCCTGCAGTACCGTGTCAAAAGCAGGGTCTGTCGTTTATTAGGTACTGGCTTGCGCTACCGTGTCGAAAACAAGTGTTGCATGAAGTGAGTAGTGTTGTGTTATGTTAAGTTATATCTACTGTCGGATCACCATCTATGAGAGCTCTTCGACTCCAATGGTTTTGAAGCGCCGGATACCAAGAGGTTTTTAATTTTTGGCCGAAACGTTGGCCAAAAATACACGGCAGTTTAGCCCAAAAAACTATACACAGAAAATTACATTTACATCAGTTAATTAAAAAATTCTTCCGTACAAAATACGAGAAAACGTATATGAGTGCCTCGGTACTAACTCTGTACTGTTTTTTATCGCCGTTCTCCTTTGAATATATAATATAAGTCTCAAGTGCTGTGGTGTGGTTAAGTTGGGACGAAACCCGAGAATGCCGGACGAAAATATTCTAAAGGTAGCTCCTATCCAAAATTGATATCCTGATTACATGAGGTAAAGACGTACGAAGTCAAAATTGGGCAGAGTTGAGGACCAGTGGACAGTGAACTCGAAAGAGACGAAGTAAAAAATTAAAGATGAATTTAATTAGACATTTTTTGAATAGTATATATTTATACTATTATTATTGATCAAATTATTAACTAGTAATTTTATAAGCATTAAAAATATTTGACTACATGGGTAGTGGTAAAAAAATATTTACTTCTCGAAAGTAGATCCCTTAGTAAACTGATTTTACTCTCTTATATCCGATAGTAAAAACGAGAATTATAATTTAATATTATAGTATACACGATTAATCATTCAATATCCCTCTATTTTAGTGATGAGAGTTCGTCCGATGATGATATTGTTGTTTAATATACATTGGCACATACCCGAATAACCCGAAAAAAATTGTGAAAGGTCTCGAACGCAGGGGCAAATAAAGACACAGATAAAGCAGAAAATAGAGCACATTTTATGATTATTCACCTTGTCACACTGATAGGCGAAATTGTCTATGGCCATATTTGACGGTAGTAAATTTAATGTATTTTTACCCGCAAATGATTTTTACTACAGACGTTGGTAAAAAATTACCATGATAAAAATTTACTACTGATCACAGAACCGGCCCTAACAGTGATAAACAAACATGAAATATGAGTACTCAAGGAAAGGACTAGATCATGAATACAAATAGCAGAGAGATAAGATATCTTACAGGAATGGAAGATATTACAAGGAGAAACCGAATAAGTGATATGGGAATCTGAGAATCCTTGAAAATTGATTTCCGTCTGCTCTTCGTATGAACATCTCAATTAATCTGTCTTGGCAGTTATTACGGTTGTCATCAGAATATCTGCTAAAATAATTATTCTTAAAGAAACCTTCGTTTAGACACGCACTTATTAATGGCATAGCAACAAATTACCGGATCCCGGAAAAATACGTATAACTCCCCGCACACACTGCAATAACACATTGTTACACTATTTAAAAAAAATGTGTACTTAAATCTTTGAATCAAAGTGAACCTTTAAAAATGGTTAATGTAATGTACTACATAGCTTTCATTACCCACCTCGATACGGACTCTAATCTAGTGATGCGGGTAAGGAACACAAAAGTAAAAATAATGTATTAAATAAAATAAATAAATAAACAACTTCTGGGTGTCCTTACCGTTTATGTAATCGAACGTTCAAAGGTTAATTACTTTGTTAATATTATTATAAAATTATTTAAATTTAAGATATACATAATCGTATTCAGTCATTATTGTTGAAATTGTTTAGCGGTTCGGGTCCCCGATTATTTATGTATTTATATTTGTATCTGTAAAATGAAGAGGTTTTGCGAATAAATCCTGTGCCTACAGTAGAAGTAAGAAAATACCAGTAACAGCCTTGAGAGTAGATGGAGAAGCCTTGTGATAACAATAAAATTCCAACCCCTTAAGGAGAAGAAGATGAAATATTTAATAGATGAATGTATCTCAGTCAACATATATACAGAAAGTACGTATTATATAAGTAAATATGAAAAAGTATGACGTACATATGTATGTATATATTTAGACAAATCTTTGTTGAAATAAGAGGTGACGAGCCGTGATAATAACTGGCAATAAATGGACGTATAGACGGACAAACTTATCACTTGATAAAAACAGAAAAATAAATATTGCGGCGCAGTGACACGGTCGGCTGTCGGCAGGTGATTAGGTAATCTAAAGGTTTTTGAGTATGTGTACAACGATTCGGCCCGCTTCAGATATCGACCTAACGAATACAGACTTTATTACGTAGGCTAAATTATAGATCGTACTCAAACAATCCGAGAAACGAAATAGCATCTCAAGTAAGCGGACCCTAACAAAAAGTTCAAAATCAAATCAAACCTCGTTGCTCAATGTCGGTATCGCTACTAGATCTTTCTACTTTGTTGCCATAATTTTGCGTGCCACTTTTATGACGGCTGTTCCCAGTGGGCAGTAGGCTTTATTGCGTGCTTCCTTTCCCCTCTACCTCCCGTTGCCTAATTTTCACGCCTTCTCCTTGAAAGCATCTGTGACGTCACGCGATGTTCTGGCGTCATCAGTTTTCATGGCGTCTTTCAAATATTCTGCCCGCGAAGCCTACGGGTACTACCTATTCAGAAATTTGTTATTTTTGTTGGAACGTTAAGATGAGATTTTACTGGATCGTGTAACGGGCGGGCGGCATACACATTTAATACGTTTTTCAATTACGTTAATGGTATTTTCAAACGTATTTACGTAGCGTTGAAAAATATGTCTAAAAAATATTGATCATACTCATGTATCAAACTATGTCATCTTGATTTGCTTATGTATGAAAACAAATTGTTTGTATATGTCTATTTATTTTTTCGAAGGCATCCCGGATAAAATATGTCACTAAACCACAAACGTATAAATATACATCAAATATATAGATATGAAGTAACGCAAATTCCTTGTTTCAATATTTGCATTTTGGTATCACTCGCATGATCAATTTGGTACCACTTACGCAATCAAATAGCTCCGTGACTTTTTAAAAATATATGACTCGATTGGAACGAAAATTAAATTTTTGAACATTAAATACTTTTACTGTTGCATAAATGTGTCATAAACTATCGGATTTATGTTTCCACAAATAATGTTTCTAGAATGCTCTTCGTCCCGCAACTAATGTGCCAAACCCCTCTCCTTTATGTACATTTTATTTCATGTCTATTCATTTACTGGTCTGTGCATTAAACTGATTAAAAAAGCGTGTTAAAATTGCACAACTTTTTATAGGAGGTTTGCGGGTGGGGGTTGTCATATACGTATGGGAAGGATTTGTATACGAGGTGGAGCAGGGCGAATCTTATGTAGTGCATTTTTATTTCATATGGATTTCTTGTAACTAAGATACTAAAGAATCTTTTGAATTTTTTTGTAAATATTTAATTATTTTTCTCCAGTTGAAGAATTTATCTGATTGTTGGAGTTAAATAATAAGTAGGTATAGTAGTTTCATAAATAATTCTAATAAATATTTGCGTATTAGCCACTCTGCTGATTGTCTATTCGAACCATATAAACACATGAGAGTACCGATCGCGAACAATGTCAACGGTGAGAGAATGCGTTGTGCCAAGAATAATTAACAAAATCAATAAAGATCTATTAAACATTTAAAAAAATGATGACACCCCAGTGACCACATTAAAATATAAAATAGACGAACATATTCTTATCTATTTTTTTATTTCCTTGTTATATTATATTATATTCAGGTATCCATCAATAAAATATTGTGGACTAGGTCTGTTACACGGAAATTGTATATTTTTTCGAAAGATTGATTTTTTCTTTCTAACTTTCTAAGTAATTCATCTAATTTTTTAAACTTTACTACGACATGATTTATAAGCGTGTCCCACTAGTCTAAATGGAAATTACTGTATATTATATTAATATACTAATTCGGTGTAGGATAATACATACTTTTAGTTATTGACATCTTACTTATTTTTCCCTTATTATATTTCATTTATAAAATAAAAGGGTTTATAAAACCTCAATAATAACCATGTAAAAAACAATCCTTGCGTAAAACTGTCATGCAGTTTGGTAAAAATTAAATTATAATATAAATTTGAAATTAAAAAAAATCATACAAATAATAAATATCGCATTAAATTTCACTGAGAAATTTCTGAATATTTATCACTTTAAATTGTTCTATGTACGTAATATACGACAGCATGCGTATATATGAAAAACTACTGTAATTCTGTAATTGCGTTTCTGTTTCGTCTTCGGATTATCTCGATTTTCCTTGTTGGAGCATGGCTAGATGAAAGGAATCCAAAATGACTCTTTGATGCGTATACATTCGTAATTCTTACCACTAGTACTCGTGACTAGGGAATTAACTGGGGAATCCTATCTCGGGATCGGTCCGATTTACGATTGTCAAACATTCCGGGATTAGTACTTACGAATCCGGAAATATTATCTCGGTGTAAATATATTCTAAACTTGAAATTTTATCCCGGTGTAAATATATTCCAAACTTGAAATTTTATCCCAGAACAAGGGGTATACACTGTTATGTTGCGTGACGTCCGAACATACATTTTTCGGTGCTGATTAGATTATCAAGGCGATCTGTTTTGTATAGCAGAACAGCTGAACCTATAATTAAACTCTCTCTACTACGATTTGTATTCGGAGATCGAAAAGTATGAAGTTAGTGAAACCGATAGTTCTAAATAGCTAGTGACACATTTTGTATAATATAATGAAATAAAAAGAATAGTTATTTTACAGTAGAAGCATACGTGTATGTGACTTCAAACTGATATACCGGTATTTTATAACGATACCTTTAACACGTACGGAGGACCTTTTTTAGCTGCGAAGAGTTATTGGAAATATTAGGACAATTTATATTGGGAAACTTACATTATTCATTATGTAATTTTAAAGCATTAGAAACATGTTATTATTTATTGTGTAATTCTACTCATATTATTAGTTCTTGTCAATTATTAATTGTGTAATTTTAGAGCATTAGAAACATGTTAATATTTGATGCCACCCCTGCAACAACACTGTATATTATGTTTTTGGGCAGATCTGAGTTATGAATGCAAATGCGTTATATACTTTTTTAGGCATCGGATAGTATATTAAATAAACATATAAAATAAATAAAAATACTATTACACACGACTTCTAAGCGATCTTAGCACATATAACACTATATATCGTCCAATATGGCCTACGCTCCATCTGTTTATCAACCTTTTCAAAAAACGATGTATAGTGTTATTGCAAGGGGAGTCTCATTTCTTGCCATTATTTATTGTGTAATTTTTCACGTCTTACTATTTATTGTGTAATTTTAAAATATTGTATACATATTACTATTTCTCGCCAATGCCAGACACTGGGGCATGTTAAATAGTTTTTGAGTGGAACTATTTTCACTCACTCACATTAATCCTGTGTTTGTTCCTTCCTAAATATCCTTTGTTGTACCAAAATAACACTCCAGAGGTCAAACACAAAGAGGTTCCATAATGGCTGCCAGTCTGCTCTTAACCAGCAACTTACATTTAACTCTAAACCCATAGAATTTATGGGTTATTTTACCAATTAAAAGTACATAAATATACATATAATTCTTTTTTTTTTAAATAACATAACATATCAATTATAAACCACAGCAGCTTACAGAACAAATGATAAAACTTACTATATCCTATATTCATTTTGTCATAATTATAAAAGAACACGTTTATAATATAGATAGAGTATAGCACGGTGTAAAGGTAAATAAGTATTTATGTCTTTGTGTTTCGTTGTACTAACTTGAAAAATTATTCAATTTTTCTTATATTCAATTTCTCCAATGTTTTCTCAAATACTTTAAAAAAATGAATATTGCTAACATTTTATGTCCTCAATCCATCAGCGCAATGGATAAAATCCATCAGCCTCTGTAATAGATATAAAACACCAGTGGCGTGCAGTACCTACATACCTACATTCGTTAAAAAAATTGGAATTTATTTGAAATAAATAAATATTTATCTCATATTCTAAGAAAAATCTATTTAATTATTGATGGAATCGGCGTTAACTTTATAGAGTTTCATCATAATGGATGGATATAAATGAAACAATGTTATAACTCTACTTGAGTTTATTAGCACTACTCGAGTTACCAGAGAAAAAGTAACTCTCATCGGCAGGTGAAGTATTAAACTAACTACACACAAATATAGGAGGCAAGGCTTAGGTGGTAGACATACAGGTAATTAGGTACTGACAGATGGAGGAGGAGGGGGCGGAGTTACTGATGGAAGGTGGGGGGGTGGTTGTAACGGGAATATTGAGAAGAGAGAAGATGCGTTAGAGAGAGTTAGTTACTGTTTCTCTCGAAACTCGAGCAGTACTAATAAACTCAAGTTATGACATTGTTTCATTTATATCCATCCAAAAATATTTTTATTTAAAACTTTCCGTTCAAAATTAATGTCGTTTTCGTTTACCTTTCTTCGATCATCTTCTGTCCAATGACGATGTTTTTTTGCCCATAGAATTTATTTTTCTTTCATTTCTAAAGTTAATTAGGTTTCTTAGCTGAATGGCACGTTTTTAAATCCTCTTCAGATATAAAACCCTCAGCTTCTTATATTATGGATAACATTATTTAGGATTTTGTTGTATTATCTAAACATTAATAATACTCATATTTTTATGTTTATACCTAGGTGTTGTGTCTTTTATCACTATCTCCAATATTGTTTAGTGTTAATTACGCAGTGCTCTTAATATGTTTTGTAATTATTATTACATCTTAAATAGAGCGCTCCGGAGGGATATTGCGGAAGATGGCGTAGATTTAGAGTAAAATCACCGCGGTGGACCCAGAGATGGATGGTCCTGGTCCACCCGTGGGTTGAGGAGAAACCCCGCTGCAACGAGCGAGAATGCGGTATGTGAGTGATGGGCGTTATGGACAAGGCTGAGACGAGATGGTGTCCGATCTATCTCCTGGAGCAAGAGATGAATCTTGGCGCGGGCGTATGTCGGCCCATGTGTCTGGTAAATAGAAGAAATAAAAAAAATACCTCCCTCAGAGGAAAATTGAAAAGAAAAAAGAAGATCTAAAGAACATTTTACGTGCATCCAATGTCGGAATTAATTGTGTTTTGTGAATATAATGTGATAATCAGAATGCTTTTGAATCAATTATCATCACATCCGAGGTAGCAGGTGACATCAGAGCACACACACGCACACTTGAAGACCCAGACTGAGCTAGAACGGTGGCGGCCCTTATGGTTTCCTATTCTCTAGGGCCCAAAGGCACCGTAACAACATACACTGAAGTCAACTAGTTTCAGTTGGACCAAACCTTCTTCAGAATAATATAGTATATAGTACCTAACCTAACCTAAATACAGATATTAAAATAAGATGTTAAGAAAACAATGCAACAGCATATTAGAATGGGACAGAGTATCAGGTAGAGGGTGGGAAAGAAGGGTAAGAATTACATGTACTTTAATAACTTTAATATCCGACTATTGGATGAATTTAGTTTGATATTTAATATCTGGCTATTATTATTGTTTAATTTAACAATCTTTAATGCTTCTGAATTGTTAGAAATAGTTGACATTAGTGTATGTACATAATAAAGTAGGTTAAAACTAAACATTTTATTATTTAATTATATTATTATTAACCATGATTTATGAAACATTAGCTGTATAACTCGCTTATAATGAGTCTATATACTTCAGCAATGTTTGCTTTATACATGTTTGAGGAATGTCAGTTTCTTGATATTCGACAACTGTCGAAAAAAGCTGATCTTTTATTTTCATTCCAACAAAGAGCTTTATTAATATCCATCTCATAATTATGCTACGAGAGAAAAAAAGAATAGGCTCACCGTCAAGCCTAAAATGAAAACAAGTTTTGGTCAATCCTTCCATTTATATGTCTCTGGCCCCCAAAGCCTATAATATTTTGCAAAGCAGTATGAAACAATTCTCGATGGACAAACTCAAACACCATCTCAGGAGCTGGTTATTGAGTGTTCGCAGAAAGGAAACTGAGCAATGATTCATGGAAATGATCTCATGAACAGAACATCATTTCTTTATATTCATTTTTCTGTTTTGCATAATGTTTCAATCATGGGATAGCGAGAGGATTTTACTTATTTATTATATTATTAGAATTCTTTATAACCCTGTTTTCTTCATTCCTAATATTTTTGATTTAGATAAAAAAATATATATGTATTAATAATGGTTTTCATATTTGTATGATATACAACAGATGAACCTGTCTCCTTTAGTACAGACTTCGGTCTAGTTAAGGAGACAGTGAACGTCTCTTATATTATGAAGCTTATTCTCCTTTTTTGTATATTTATAATGTATAATATGTACGTATATTATGAACATGAACAGAATAAAAATATAAATAAATATATGTTTAACCCTCGACTATGTATAAAGCAATTAAATAAAAACTAAATCTAAAAAAAAAAACACTTATTTTTACATATATTTTGGGTCACCTTTCTTAAAATGCTATGTTCCGCTATGTTGTTTTTTATAGCAAAAATATTTTTTGCTTTAAAATGTCAGTGTCGCCGTTCTATTAGTATAATATGAGAGCGATTCAAAATGTGATAATCTGACAGAGCAAGGTCGGGACTGTAGAGTGGATGTGACAGGATTTCCCCGTTGAGCTCCCGGATGACAGTTTTAACCTTGATTAAAGGCAAAGAGAAGTGTGTCAAAAGTGTTCGTTTTTCTAACCTTACACTCCATTATAAAAAACTATAAGATATAGTATTTAATCTTAACACACACACACGCGCGCACGCATATATATAAAAATAGTATCAATACTAAATTCTTGACGAATTTGAAATTAGCGAAGAAAGTTGTCATCAGTAATTACTTCGACTTACATCAATTCACCTAATGTTCAAATGTGCCTAACTTCATACGTAGTATTAAATTGAAGCAGTATTATTATGTTAATATTTTAAAATCAAGCCACCAACAAACATACAATATTAAAGCATTCATATAATTAACTTCGCTATAAATATGTATACACGTTACATTACATTAGGAAAAACTTGGAAGCGATCATAATAGTATGAGAACTGACTGTATATAGCCCTCTTGGTCGCCCACGCATGTGACAATGTGAAATGTGAAAAAATATGTAGAATGACAATGTGAAAAAAGACGCAACAAGATAGCAAATTGCCAGCTAGAGCGAAGGAGTTAAGGATCAGAATGCCTTGATAACAGTCCTAGGTCGGCCGGGGACCTAATGATCCGTAACGCAAACAGAGCATGTGTATATAATATACATATTTATAATATATTTGCAACATTCATTTATTTATTCTATTTTATATTTTTAATACAAATTAAATGTATTAATTAGAAAGATATACATATAAAATCAATTTATCGAAAAAATATTGTTGTTGCTACCGAGATTCAAACCTGGAAATATATTATACTACACCAATATCACAAGCAACAATATTTTTTCGATAAATTGATTTTATATGTATTACTTTATAATTAATTCATTTAATTTATATTTAAAATATCACAGACCTGTGTTCTGAATAATTGCAACTTTACAATAAGAATGTATTCTCCTTAAAAATATTTTATATTTTATTATAAGCTATTGAAATGATTTTATTATAGCACAATGTGCATACATATATATTAATTCAACATATAACAACCTGTTGGGTTAACTAGGCTCATAATTTTACTTTTTTTCTTGATATATGAGACCCCCCCCCCCCTGTAACAACACTATATATCGGTTTTCAGTCAGTCATCTTGAATGATATATAGTGTTGTTGCAGGTAAGATCACTTAGAAATGGTAGTTTTATATGGAAAAATATACAAGATTGTGGCACTCATACTCAGATCTGCCCAAAAACGATATATAGTGTTATTGCAGGGATTTAATGATGAAATAAGAACATCGAAAATGAATGTATCACAAAACTAAGTATTCTTATATAAACAGTTTTGAATACACACTTGTTGATTATTGAAGCTTTTATATATCTGTTTTACAAAATTACGCCTTAATTATAAATTTCATTAGAATATTAAATCTATCAGATTAAATATTTTTTGTATACAGTAGTAATGTTATGTCTGATATTCTAAATCATGTAGTATTGCAATATCTGGTTACTGTATTACACATTCGTTTGCAGTCACTTAAAGTACGCATCTCAAATTTGGAACCCATGGAAAATTACATATATTGCGAGATTAGAAAGAATACAAAATAGATTTCTTCGGCATCTTAATGTTAGATCTAATCTATCATTCAATTCCTTTTTAGTGCAGCAAACTTTCACAACATGAACACCCTAGAATATCGAATAACATGTGCTGACCAAATACTTCTCATTAAACTACTGCAAGGCCATATTTACTGTCCCAGCCAATTATAATTAATATACTTTCACATTGAATCTAGATCAACCCGGCTGTCCGCACTCTTCCACATTCTTAGAAGTAGAACACCTTACATACAAAATTCATTCATTCACCTTTCTACGCTTAAAGAGTTATTTTTATGAACCATCACAATCTCAATTTTGACCAATCATTCTACCTACTAACACATCTTGCTCTCCCTTTACCTTAACAATAGTTGCAACCACTCCACCCTTTCTACCAACTTTTATTTTCTACTTTTTTTTTACCTTCTGCTATACTATGTGCCTAAACATTTCTTTTGAATTTCATTATTAGTATCATATGTTAAATATTTATTATGTTAGTTATGTTTATTTAAATTGTCAAAATCCCTTTATAAAATATTTTTCCTCATGCCATTCCATTTACAGAGCAGTATTACAGTATCTGGTTAACCCTTCCCTAGCCATGCAGTAACACAGGTCTACCGCCCCAATCAAACCAATATAAAATTCATTATTTAGTTAATACTAAAGAAAATATTAATGCTTAATTTTTTTTTAGTGAAAAACCAATTATGTAAAGCGAATCTTACAAATATAATAATTTTTCAATTTAATTCTATGAAAAATTGTGACATTGAAAAATATGCTATCTATAGTAAGGCAAACAGAGATCACATATTAATTTAACATTGAAAAGAATAACAAACATACCACTATAATTAGTCTTCTCTCACACACTAAATAAATGAAGGGAAATAAGGAAGAAGGGCGTATTGGATATGACTTGATGAATGCTCTGAATTACATTATAAATGTACGATATTAACTATTTTAGAGCCATTTAAGCTAGTGTCAATTTCTTTAATTTAAAAAGTAAAAAAAAAAAACTAATTTCGTACGGTAACAGGTTGTGATGAGAAAAAATGCTCTACTTGACTCACTGGTGTGATTGTGATTGATATACGATAACATTTGTGATTGATAACTGTGACTGTGATCACAGTTTCATTTAGTAGTGAGCTCAAAATCACGAACCGTAAGTCAATCACTGATATTTTGAGTCACACTCACTATCAATGATTGAATATCTTGGAATATCGTGATTCGTGATTCTTTATTTTAATTTTATTTATATTTTGTTGTGAACCGTTTTTCAGCGCATGTGCTTATATGAAATGAAAATATTCATGACGTTATAATTCATGATAGTTGATTCTGCAAAAACGTTTTATGCATTTGATCAGAAATGCTAAGAATTTGACCTGAAAAATAAACTTTTTTGTTTAAGGGTCTTCATTCTTTATGTGATCATATTAAATTATACAGATGTTCATTATATATGATTTTTACGCAAATGAAGTTTGAATAACACAAGTAAATATGATGTATTTTTATTAATTTATTTCGTGTATGATATCATGCGGCGCACGCGTATTAGTAATGAAACTGCAATCACAGTCACAGTTTTCAACCACTGATATTATCGAATACCAATCACAATCACACCAGTGAGTCAAGAGTAGCATTTTTTCTCATCACTAATTTCACATATTCTAGTGTATATAATTAATATGTATCTAATATACAAAGATAATGAAAATACTTAAAAGATATGAGTTTATTTTCAGTCAAATTCTCAGCATTTCGGGTCAAACGCGTAAAATGTTTTGGCGGAGTCTACAAGATGGCGCTTATCTTGAATTATAACGTCATTGCATCATGAATATTTTCGTTTTATATGCACATGCGCCAAATCACGGTTCACAACCAAATATAAATAAAAAAATCACGAATCATGATATTCACAGATATTCAATTACTGATAGTGAGTGTAACTCAAAGACATCAGTGATTGGCTTACGGTTTGTGATTTTGAGCTCATCACTAGTAACATGAGCTGAAAGCATGACTACGTACGGATATTTTCTGTCACGGTGTGGTAAAGGTTAACCGAATCGTTCCTTTTATATTATTTTATTTTATTATATTTTACTAAATATGATTTATCGAATCATGCTTTTATATATATATAGTAATATTTTAATAAATGTTCTATCAAATCTTTTGGAACTAAACTGAAGAGCGTGAAAAATTAGAATGCTTGAAATTTGAAAATCTTTGTTTAAAACCAGCAATATTCAGCATTGTGTCAACCCAACCAAAACATTTTAGATAGGCTTACTCGGGAAAATCCTTTGTTCATATTCCTTTAAGTGAAGATATTTATATCATTATGTTTCCACTCGTGTTCTGAATATTTCACCTAAAAATGCTGGGATTTTATTGTCCTGCGAAACAAAGGAATTGTAATGGAGCAATGTCTCAAAAGACGATTATATTTTAATAGCCATAAAGATGAGTTTTACGCCTAACATCTCTCTTTTTTATATTCTGTTTTATTAATTTTTATGTTGGGAATTTATAAGATGAATGAGGATTAATTGCGGTTTCTGCGTCGCGGTTCGGGAAGTCTACCACAGGTTGTTGTCATATTATATTTGTGGATAATTCAAATTGGTCGGTTCTTACACTTTGACAATCTGGCTGAATTTTAATAAAAACGTCTTATTATACCGAGTAAATAATAACTTTATTATTAAGGAGAACACATTATTATTGTGAGGTTGTAATTTATTATTATTATTTTATTAGTAACTATATAATACAATGTAAAAATCTGTTTGGACTGTGCCCGTCTCACTAGAGAAATTCTGTGTCGAGACGGGCATAGTTTACAAGCAATTGTTCAATTAATTAGAATAACAAGTAGATAGAATTACTTTTTAAATATGAATTAAGTATATTAATTAGAAAGATATACATATAAAATCAATTTTATCGAAAAATATTGTTGTTGCGCCACCGGGATTCGAACCTAGACCTCTTTCCTAACCGGGGAAGATGCATTATCCAACTATGCTACAGCGAATTTATATGATTATATATGTATATCTTTCTAATTAATATATTTAAATCATATTTAAAATATCACAGACCTATATTCTGAATAATCACAACTTCACAATAGGAATGTGTTCTTCTAAATAAAAGATAGAATTACATTTATTACTATATAAAAGGTGTATATGAAAAACAATTTTAAAATGGACTTAATTTTTGGATCACTTTGTAGCAATAATTAATATAGGTATTTAGGTGAGTGCACCAATACTGGCTCTACCCATATTACTCAGAATTACTCAGAACATAGGTAATATATTGTTGTTGTTACCGGGATTCGAACCTGGATCACTTTCCAATCCGGGGAAGGTGCATTATTCAACTATGCTATAGCAGACAGTACCCTTATCGACAAATAATGGAACGGTAGATGTGTTAATTTGAAAAATGTAACATATAGGTTCGAAAATTTGTCGACAAAGGTATTATCTGCTGTAGCATAGTTGGATAATGCACCTTCCCCGGTTTGGAAAGAGATCCAGGTTCGAATCCCGGTGGCGCAACAACAATATTTTTGGATAAAATTGATTTTATATGTATGTCTTTCTAATTAATACATTTTAATTAGTATTTAAAAGAAATAACTTTATTGGTTGCGGTGTGCAGCCTAATCGGATTATGTTTGACAGACCTGAGGCTCGAACTCTCGACTTCTGGATCACTAAACGAGTGTCTTTACAACAAGACTAATAAGCACGTCAATTGATGTGCTATTTCTATGAGCGAGGTAGGAAGCGGCCAACAGGCTTGCACGTAAATGGAATGTAGTATTAATACTTGTATTTTCTGATGTATTGGTATTAAGGATTTTTATATTGATACAAGCTTTAAAGGAATATTGTTTTAAAAATAAACGTCGATTTATCGGCACTGAAATGAAAAAATGTAAAATAATTTTAGAACTTAGTCGTTTCTGTAATAATTGTGGAACACAAAATTATTTATTACATACAGGGCGTCCCAATAAAATGTATACACATAAGGTAAGAGTTCCAAAATCGAGCGTCCATTGCATTTAAAAGTTTTACTTGTTAATGAAGAGTTTTATTTCCAGCACATTTCCACTACTATCATAATATGATGACCTATTTTGATGAATATCTTATCCACCACATGAATTGGTCGAAGGCATAAAATTCATTATGTCTATATTCTCCGCTATTGCACTTTTTTACGAGGACATGTAAAAGATAAGGTTGATGGTGCAAAACTGACATAAATTAAAGATTTTAAGGCAGTTGTTAACCCAAATACAGAATTTTTATTGCGTTATCAAAAATGCCTAGTCCAGAATGGACAAGTTTGAACGATTAAGATAATTTAAAAAATCTACGTTTATGTTCTTTGATTTGAAATACATCTTCACTGAAAGACATATTTCTACTAGCGAAAATATACTTAACTGAGAGGCGCTAGTGAATTTGACAGTTGGGAAATGTCCATTTGCGTGTTTTTGTTTACGCCTAAAATATGTGTTTAGGTCGATTAAAATACTAAAAAAGTATTCAATTCGACTTATTTTGTCGTCTAGCTATTAAAATATTTATATTGTTTCGAACCAATACATGGACAATTCAATTTTACCGTACTCAGCAGCTGTCCCTAAAGTTAAATCACATTCCAAGAAGACTCGTCGGAATCCTTGGTGGGATGAGGAAATATTCGCAGGCGATTGAATTGAGACAGGAAGCAATTCGTAATTATAGAGATGATACGAGCCTAGACAATTTTCTAATACTAAAAATATTAAATTAATGGATAAAAGATTATTGAAAAAGAAAAAACAGAATGAATGGTATAAATATTATATATTTCTATGTTCATTTTGGTGGTGTTTTTATTTGGCAAAGCCTTCGATAAATATCACAAAATTGTTTATTTTTGTTGTCGATAAAAATGGCGGTCTCCAATTAACATTTATGAATGGTACTTGTTAAACAATACCTTTCAAAATATTCAACTATCGTAAGACAATATATATTTTCTCTATGCATCAGATGGCTATGATTCTAGTCTTCTATTATTATCGTCGGTTTTGCCTTTCTAAGTATATCTTTTGTTTATGGGTGACATTAATAACACAAATAAATAATCGTTCGTAAAAATATATACTTTCTCCGTTATTAAACAGTGAAATTATAAGTCAATTGTTTTATATATTTTAACTGGCTGAGTTAGTGAAATAATATTTTTACTAGTGAAAATATATTTTCACTGGTAATGCACATTCACTGTAACATAAACATTTTTTTGGGACACCTTTTATATTTGAAAAAATATATGTAGGTTTTTCATAAACCGCATAGAAATCCAAGATTTATATTAAAAGATTTTGGTTTTTATTAACATTTTTGAAAATCGGTTGAATGAAAAATGTTTTTACCATCAGATTGTTCTGTCGAGTGCATGTTTCAGCAGTTCTCTCCTGCCTTACCTGTACTTTTACTTTGTTCGCCTTATCTCCGAATCTTTCTTCTCGGTTCACTGCTCCGACTCCCCTCGGAGTAATAATGCCGACTTCCGCATCCCTTTATGCCGTCGTTCATCTTGGAGAATGGCCCTGAGAAGCTAAGATAAACCGCGATGGCGGGTTCTTCACACAACAACCTTACTTCAAGTCATCAATTATTATCCACACGAAAGATCCTCACACCTCTGTGTTCAATACAATAGCATTTTTTTAAAAATGGTCTAAAAAAATAAATAAAAACAATGTATCCCGTTCGTATGGATGAGAACATTAAACAAAATATAAAATAAAATAGAAAGAAAACATAATATAATGACGATATTATAAACAAATTAAATTAGATCATAATTGAATCAGATTAATATTTATTTAGATATTATCTTACCATTAAATTTGTCATAAGCATGGTATCAAAAAATGTTTTGCATTAGATATCAAGATATTTTTAAAGAAATAGCTATTTCCAAAGTAAAAATATCGTTTTAAATTTTTTTCTAGTATTTTTACGTAATTTTAAAATATATTCTCACCAGAGGAATGATTAATGTTTTTAATATAATTTAAATGTATCCATTAGAAAAATATACAGATAGAATCAATTTTTTTAATCTAATTTTTTCGATAAATAATTTTTTTCTGTATATAATTCTATTTGATACATTTAATTGCAACTGCAACTTCACAATAACAATGTGTTCTCCTTTAAAATAAAAAAAATATTGTTTTGTTATAAGACTTCTATATCCCTCAGTTAAGAAGGGTTATATTAGAGAAGGTTACAAAATGTATTTTATCATTGTCTTATTATCAAATTTATGTATCCATGAAATCGACAAATGTTTTTAATTAAAAATACGCAAGATCTTAAGTTTTAACGAAATCGAAAGAAAAATAAAATAAGTTAAAAATTTCACCTCCAAAAATTTCATCCGATTTTTTACATAATTCTTTTGCAGACGCCATCGTTTTCATTTATAAAATGCTACAAAATTGTAAATTATAACCTTAGAAGACATCTAAGAAACAATCAAGAAGAGAAGTATAATTTCTCATCAATCATTTATATCGATAAAAAATGTATGAAGAAATACGTCATATGTTCATTTAATTCATTATTATTAAAAAAAACTCGTTTCAGTTCACGGCAAGGAATAATATGCTCAGTATCCATACAAAGATGACATAAAGTATAAACAAATGATTTGTTTATTTAATTATTCATACGAGCGACAGTTTTCTTTATTACTAAAATCCGGGTCTTTTAACAATTCGGTTTTAACGATGTTCTTAAATATACTCATTTTACGGGACACGTAGATCTTTTACTAACACGTACGACGTAGATCTCTTATAAAGTATGAATAAACATTAAAACAACCCATTTATAACAGTTTTTTGATATCGGTGAATGAACATATTCGTAGGTTAGACTAATTTAACTTAGATACTATTAGGCGTGAATCATAATTTATTTATTTTGTAGTAGTAAATTGAAAATACCGCCAGGTAAATGAAAGAGCACGCAAATGTAATTTTGTTAAGTAGACTTCTGTGTCTATGTGACCTTTGCAGCTCGAGCCAAAGATATCGAGAGACAGTGAAAATTTCATAACATTTCTTCTAGGTCTATGCCAAGTCTATAAATGCACCGGAGTAAGCGTCAGATGGGCACATAATTAAGCAAGGGACTTGTTCCAATATGCATTCTTCAAATTAAAACTATACATTTCTTTATGACAGATTTCTGAACACCGAAAAGTGAGGTGTTTCTGTAAGCCTTTCAAAAACAAAATTCTTTTAACATTGGCAAAGTTTACTTTGTGGTTTAAATTCATTATTTTTATTTATTAACTTTGTTTTATTAACCACTTATTGAGTTAAAATACATCTGCCGGTTTCAAAATATATCATTTTCTTCTTCAGGATGTCAATAACTAATCAAAAACATATGTTATTGTTTCTTTGACAGAATCTATTATTAAAAAATAATTATTATTTCAAAAACTAAAAAAAGTTACTTGATACAAAATTACTAGAATAATTTTTGTAAAACTAATCAAAAATTTCTAAACAGCCAAATAAATTTAACTGCAAGTCCCATTCTAAATTTTTTTTCTTAAAATTATTTTAGTAATTTTGTATCAAGTAATAATAATATCATCAAACAATACAATAATATGTTTTTTTAGTTTTAATTCTACAACTTCTCTAAAAAGCGCATATATTTCACTACAAATGCCAGTGATGTAAAGTTAGTCTGTATCAATGTGAAGTACATAGTATTTTATTACGCATAAATGACATGCGCTTATTATTATTAGTATTAACAATTTATTTATCATATGTTGTGGGTACATTTCGTATTTTAATATCTGCCTCACCGGGTTTCGCCCGTACTGAGGAAAACATTTTACATTTTTAATCGACTATCATATTATACTATAAACTACTATACTATAAGTACGAAGAGAAACATAAAAAGTGTGAGTAACTAAATATGATGCAATATTTGATTTTGAGAAATTTATGACCTACCTGAAGGATAAATACACATTTAAACAAGTTTATATAATACAGTACAATTTAATTTAACACACACACATATCTCCAGACTGTTCACTCATTGGTATTGGGTCTGAAGTCTTGACTCTGTATATGTTCATACTGAAGAGGTGACCATGCTATGAACACACATTCGGTCTGAGTTTTTTAGCCTGAATTTTATTGCGCCTTAGAATTGTCTGTATTGCTCAATGTTTTTTATGATTTAGGGAGACAATTATACAACTTGGGTGCTACAAAAATATAGCTTTTTGTCCGTATGTAGTGCACGTCGTAGGAATTGCTAAATTGTTCTCTTTTGAGATTCTGTTATTTTTGGCATTTCCATGGAACCCTCAGATGTTATAATTGATGAATATGTTGTTAAGAATGTTTTTAGCATAGGTCTGGACAATGTTTAGTATCCCCAGATTGCTGAAATGTATATTCGAGCTTGTTCTCATTGGTAATTTGAATATAACCTTAAGTAATATTTTTTGTGTTGAAACCAAAGGTTTTAGGGCAAGTGTCAAACAGCAATCAGTAGCAGCATTCTCTCTCTCTCTCTCTCTTGAATGGTCCGTTCATTGTTTACGAGTGCCGTTCATCGAAACCAAGCATTTAGCTAATCGGTTAAATTACGCAGCACACTACGTATATATATATATATATATAAATCAGTTGTCAGTAGGCGACTGACAACTTCTTTCGACTGACTTTTTCTCCATTTTAGAAGGATTGATTTTTAACTCGAATCGTAAACAATAAATTATAAATTTATTAATAAATCATTAAACATTTTAATAATTGTCTCCAAAATAACAAACATGACATATAATTTAAATTGAAAGAGTATCTTTATTCGGAGCTATATTTGCGAGAATCCCACGAACCGGAGGTGTATTTGCGACAATCCCACGAACTGGTTTGCTCCGGTCCATACCGAGCCTTGGCTTATGTACAATGTAATGTACAATACATATCATGATGAATGGAACGCTATACATGCATTGGCGAATGTTCTGGATGCTATTGCCTTACCTATTAATACAAAGAGATCTCTGTGTGACGCCACACAAAGCGTTCAATTTCATTGTCCATTAGGCACAACTAAGTGTGGTGTATGCTCTATGTTGCCAATTAAATTCGCCAATTACTAGGAGCATTCCCGGACAGTATAAATGCTAATTACTACTTAATTAATTCTATATATTCACCACATGTGTTAGTTATGTAGCCCGTCAAACTAAGCAGCAAACATGTGCTAAATATTCTAATCGCTTTAAGATGGTAATTTTTATCCCCAAAACGTACTCAATATTAATGTGATAATACACGCGACCGATTTATAAATATGTGTATTGCAATTGTGTATTATTCAAAGAAACACTTGCGTTTACTAAGTTTACTAAGTGAAGACTTTTTGCTTTACCGTGAGCCATCCCTACAACTTATTAATACACTGAGATTGGATTGCGCGTAATAAAGTGTTTCTATGCAGGAAAAAAAGTATTTTTTAGAGGACTTGATTTAAAATTATTTAAAAATTCATAACATTTTATAACATTTGCAATTTTTTTCAAGTGTTTATAGTGAATACCATATGTCGCAGGGAAGATGGATTTATTCCTTTCTTCCTAACGTCGCCGTCTAGTTGAAAGGCATGATGAAACCTCCAGACCTAAATCATTTTGAATGACAGATGATTACGGGGCATGGACGATTCCGGAGTAAACTGTTTAAGTTTACACTTGTGGATGCCCCGTGGTGTACATGTGAGAGAGTGGGACAGACGCCTGGGCATATTTTGTGGAATTGTGAGATACTTAGAGATGCACGCGGACGTATGATTGGTGGTTTGATTGGACTTAGACACCGCCCGCCCAGGAATGCAGACCTAATTAGTAATGAAACGAATCTTGTTTTATATAAGGCAATTATTTGAATATGGGTGACACATTGGAGCTCCTTAGGTAGGCCGGCCTGCGTGGGTGGGATCTTCATCTACGTGCCTACCTCTCACTTTCCATACTCCGAATTTTGCAACTCCGTTAGTTTGTTCGTGTAAGTGTGACTCAATCTATTTTGTATCTCGTCCACTGTCCCTCTTTTGGGAATGTTTTTTGATGAATGGATCCCTGAGTGTCTGCCTTGAACTATTGCACCTTAAATTTCCATCAATTTTTCATCTATATGTTAAACTGTGTTCTATGGATTTATGTTATATTTTTTTTTATGAATAAAGACAGCACTTAAGGGACGCTATTTTTAATTTTTTTCAAAAATTGCTAATAACCGCATTGAATTTCTTCTCTTTTTTAGTTTTTCATAAACTAGAATGTTATTGAATTAAAATCGGGTATTTTTTTTAGCTTTGATGAGTGGGACCGACAAGGAAGCCCTAGCTTCGAAACCGGTCCCCCCCCTTTATAAAAAAAATCATATGATTCTGGCGCCTGATATCGGTTTACTCAAAGGTATTTGAGATTCCGTAAAAACAAAAAAACAAAATAGATGGCTCTTTCAAATAATGTAAACGATATTAATTTGAAAAAGGTGAAACATATAGGTTCGAAAATTAGTTGACAAAAATTATGTCGCTGTAGTATAGTTGGATAATGCACCTACCCCGGTTTGATATGTTATTTATGGTCATGGCAAACAATTCTGTTGGATCTCTCTCTCTCTCTTTCAATCTGCTTCAATAATGCGAACTGGTTGCTTCCACTTTTCACGATCCTGAACCTTGTTTAGTGCGACCATGCCTTGGACTCCCTGGATGGATCTCTCCGTTTTGTTAGAGATCAATTTTTCGTCTTCTATCCTTGTATATTTCCAGTGATCACAATATTTCTCTAGGCTCTCTCCATCTCTTTTAGCAATTTGTCCAAAAGTATGGAGGGACTTTCCTTAGTAAGAAATTTCCGAATATATACGGCATACAATGCCAACACCAATCTCGAAGGCGTCAAGCATTTTTTTTTCTTTCTCAAGGCATATGTTTTGACTTCATACAGAGCTTTGGAGAATATCAGGGTTCTAACTAGTCGAACGTTCCTTGATATACCTTAGCTATATTAATTCTCTTCGAGTTAAGACTTTGCATCTTCCATTTCTTGAGACGAGAGATCTCAGATAGATAAAAATGTTGCTCTTTTGGAAAATGAGCATTAAAATAATTTGTGGATTAAACCAAAATCGTGTAAGAGATTAATCTATTATATATACTTGACTATCTATCTTCATTTAATATAAATGATACTATAAATAATATGATGATGAATCTTAATTTAAGATGATGACATTTAAGAAAACTGATAATTGAGATAAAATGAATATAAAATAAAATAACCCACTTTAAAGTCACGCAGGGGTCACTTTTTCACTGCAGAAAAATCAGAGTTCAGAAAAAAAGTGACTTAAACTTCAATTTAATTATAGTTTATCTTTTACAGCAACTGAACTATCTAGCGTTGATATTTTTAGGTATATTGTATAATTTTAATTTAAACAGGGTGATAATCTGATTTGATTATTTATATAGGATTATAAATTTTTTTGAGTTTAAATTAATCAAACGCTAAAGACACATACGTGAGTAAATTCATACAATATCATACATAAAATAGAGTAATCATTATAGATTCGTTGAAAGATTCATGTATATATTTTTTTACTTTTATCTTAGGCAGTCTCTTTGTATTTTATTTTGGCATCATTTTTAGTAAATATATAAACGAACATAGCAAAAAAATCGTAAAATGAAATGAAAACCACTGAAAAAAAGTGACAAGTTATTTCTTCAACTGACACGTTCGAGAACATTATATATACGTCGGGACATTTGTGATAATATTTAATTATTTTGATCGAAATATGTAAAATATACAAATTAAATAACAAATACTCATCATATTAAATATTAATCTGAAAAGCAGCTAATTCCATTTTTATAAAATGATCAGGAGCAACGAAAAACTGTTTAATTTTGTAATTAAACGGTAGATTGTTTATGATTTATCTCGTATTATTACTTATTTTGAGTTTTTCTGAATTTATTTTCCAAAATTGTAAGATATTATTGGGAGTTAGCTGATTTTCCATGATAATGTAGTGATTATGATTTCCGCGGACGTCTCCTATTTCCGGTGCCTTCGACACTTGTGTCAGGTAAACATTTAAGGTTTTTGCACGAATCAATTTTAAGGTTTTTCAGCACCTAGTACTTATTTATTATTTTAAAACACGTGTTTTAAAATTGATTGAAATTTTTGGCTTTCAGTGTACCGTAGAACAATAAAAGAGGAAAATAATGGCATCAAAAACGGTTTTTTGACCATGAGTGGAGTTAGCTGTTTTGGAGATTAAGGTATCAAAGTGCAATCATATTTTCTGTGAGCGTAATAAATTGAGCAGGACTGAGTCTCAGTGTCGTCTCTTTCGCACGCACAAGCACAGATTTGAAATACTCCAGTGCTACAACAGCAATCGACGTGAATTTTTTAAACGAAAACTATCATTCTGGAAAACATTTTAAGATGTAATTTTGATATCCATTTTCATTTTTCTTCTTTGTTTTTAACATCTACAAATTTTATAATATATATATTTATTGATATTAAATGTTTACCTCAGTGCGTATATGCATAAATAAATAAATTGTGCCTCTCACACAGTGATATCGGGCCGTGGTGATATGGAATATATCCACCGCAGAGCAATAAATTTAACAGACATGCTATTAATAGTCCGCAGGGAGGTGTAACGGATTTTTTATTGGAAGCGGGGTAAAAGAGGTACACGTTGCAGGGGTTGGAAGCTTTCAGGCTGCGTGTGTGCTAGTGCACCGCGTGACTCGATGCAGGATCGTAATATGAGAACCTACTAACTTATTTGTGGATACCTTTAGGAATCAAAAGCAGTAAAACAAAAATAGGGGTATTTAAAATAACTTTCAATTCTATCATTCATGTTCTGATATATGAGAATTCATCTTAGCTTTCAGTGAGGTAGATAATGACGTACGTGATAAATATAAGTACTTACTGATTTATTGAGTAAAGATTTTATTAATCTATTAGTGTACTTATTACTGAATATCGTGGTCCTCTATTCTGCTTCCATTAATTTTGGGTCTTGTTTATGCGAGGCCAACACCAAATGCATTGGGCATTCTTGCATTCCGAACAGTGAGCTCCGTGAAATATGTCTTCTGGATGAGATATGGCAGAGAAATGAAGCGCCGAACCGAACGCTCGCTACGTGGCGTTAGCCGAGGCATCAGTACATCGTGGTATATTTTAAATTTACATTTACAGCTCACCCTAACCATTACATACCTAATGGAATTTAAAAAACTGATTATTTGTACTGGAGGATTGTCCTGTCGGAATCCTCAATAATCAGAAGATGTATGAATGTGGATGAGGCGAGAATTGTGTCAGAATAGAAGAGTATGGCAGTCTATCCTCTCTGTCTACTCCCGCAGAGAAATGGCGTAACGGTAACTTAGTTAGTTATTACGTCTGTATGTTTATCTTTTTTTTTTAAATTTGATAATAACTTCAATTGACTTAGGTCGAACAGTAAGTTATTCTATAATTTGAATCTACTATAGAATAATTTAAGTCATAATTGCCGTATTTAAGACGTTTCTGTATTGTGTTGACATTTTTCATGTATTTTAATGTCTGTCCAAATGAGTTCTACAAACATATATCCAATGAAACATATATTTTTTTACTTTTCGAAAATTAAATCTTTATGTATACAAGACGTATTTTTTACATTAATGCATATTATATTGTCAGCGTTTAAAGTTTCGTTTCAATCGAGTCATATTTTTAAAAAAAGTCGCGGAGCTCTTTGATCACGTGGGTGGTGAAAATGATAATTTTGGAATTTGCATTAGTTGATGTCTATTTATTTGGTGGTCTGTGGAAGTATGTATGTTTAGATTTCTTTATTGCTGGTATCACGTATCATATTTAACTCTTAATATTCTGCAATATTGTTTGCCAATTCCGAGTAATTTTCTTCTTTAACACTTAAAGCCGATATCGAGATTATATCAAAAGCATTCTCATCTAATAATCTTGATCGAATAATCTATATAGAGGTTTCGATAAATCTCCCCGTAGCACGTGATCCGAATGTTTAAGTGGGGTAGAATAATAACTCCCCGGCAGTCAATCTAAAAAAGGCAAGAAAAAATGAATTATTACGTAATCTTTATTTGAATAGATATACCCTTATCGGTAGAGAAATATTTTTAATCTACAGTATATATATTTCTTATATTTTGCTACGGCATTTAGCTATATCAATTGGTGACTGAATGCGGTGAATTTTTCAATTCTACATTCTTTATCGCGGTCGAATGTCTGTGTGTCGTTCATATTTGCAAGTGCAAGAAACATCCCTAACCAGTAGACAAATATGGCAAAGGCTTAGGGTGGTATTATTCCGGCGAATTCTGACCTAAAACGAAATGTGGATGCATTGCAAATAATAACGAATGTTTGAAGAAACCCATGTCCCCTTATAATCATAAATCTCGAACTTGATGCACAATATGCATTCCTCCCGGTCTTATAAAAACATACGATAGATCTGAAAAGTATGAGCTTAATGGAAATGTAAAATTTAAATTTTTTAAAACTTTATAAACATGAAAAAACACGCTGCCGTTTCACCAGAAATATAGCCAAGAACGTCCAGCTTCTAGTTATGGCGCTTACGAGCCTCGCTTTCCCATTTTTCGCCTTTTTTTTTCATCTTGGTCAGTTCTCGTTCTTCGACCACACTCTCGATCTCTCGCCAGTAAAAGTGACAGCCTCCTATCTTGCTTCGTGCTGTAGATAATTGTCTGAACAGCTGGTGCAGCCGGTCTCACACACAGTGTGACATTTTACATCTGACGTTTTTGGTAGGCACTCACACGTGGACAGCGATCACGTTGCTATGGCTGATAATACAGAGTATATTATAGTATTCATATAGTCTATCTTGAAAACATACATTGGTAAGAGTAATATATAAAAAAACCATATAGGTACTGTTTGTAACAACTTTTTAGAAAAAACCGGTTGTTAGATGTAAGGGAAACGTATATACAATCATTATTTGAATATTTCATATATGCTGAAATATGCCACACTGCATAATCCTGTTGAACATGCATATTCAACATGCCCAAATCAGTCAAAAGTATGTAATATGTAGTTCCAAAATTGCGAACAACTCTTGGCCAACGCTTACATGTGCCTGGCTCCCTAGGCTCTAAAATATAACCAGAAATTAATGTAATTAAAGTATACTAATATTTTAATTTTCACAACAATTTTTTAATTTTATTTTATTACTATAGTTTCGAAAAGTGCAGTCCCTCTTGAAACTATAGTAATGACAATAACTCAACATGTATGCAGTACAAAGTTTAGTTATAAAAATTAAATAGGAATAAAATATCTCCAACTACTCGATAAGGATCAATAGCCAGATGGCCAATAGAGGTGGGTCGAGAGCGTTTGGAGCTAGTCTTCACCCATATTATGAGGTCACTGGTGAATAAGTTTTTACACCATGTATTAATATTCTTATTGTTCGGTTTTTGTAACTGATGTATCCATGAATTTACTCATTTTATTTTAACTTTTTTTAAATATCCTGCTCAATATCATGTATTTATACCCTTAATGATCTAGTTATTCTAACTGTTGTATTTGCACTACTTTAATTTATTTACAATGTTCCATAGTAAGTAATATAAAGGGTGTTTTCTTTATAGGAATAAAACTTAAAAATAAATCAAAATCATGGTAATGTCTCGAATAAAGTGCAATCTGAATGTCAAATTTTCGAACCCGTTTTGGAGCAGCTGGGGATGTATATCGGCAATAACGCGACGAATGTTGGCTTTCAAGTTGTCTATTATCTCTGGATTATCTGCGTATACTAGCGACTTCACATATCCCTACAGAAAATAATCGAAAGGTGTTAAATCGCACGAGGCTTCACAGGTCCATTACTCGAAATTATGCGCTCATCGAATGTTTCTTTCAATAAATTGATAGTGGCGCGCGCTGTGTGCCATGGTGCGCCATCTTGTTGAAACCACAGCCCTATCATATTAATGCCATTCAATTGGAGAACGAAAAAGTCAATAATCACGGATATATTGCTATGCACGACGGCGAATCGACTCTTTCGGGTCCTCCTCGATACTACGCTCCACTGCAGCAATAGCTTCGATGTCTTCGGTGCGCACTGTACGACATCTCTGCGGATGCGTATTATCAATTAGAGTATGCATGGTGCAAAAACGATCTATGGTTATTCTAATTGATTATAATGGACGTTGTGCATGGTAAGTTTCGCAAACTGAACCACGATATTCGAAATAAATTTGCACAGTTTGCAAGCCTTAATCTAGCGTAAGTCCATTTATGGTGAAATGACAAACCAAACTGAGCACAAATCAGCTGTCAGTTGTCAAATTGGCTGGCGCTGGAAAAACTCTAAAAAAACACCTTTTATATATCGAACAAATGTATTATAAAATATTACAGAGCAAACACTGTCCATCTCGATACGGACCCTGGTCTAGTGAGGTGGGCAGGGAACACATGAAATATTGAATGTATTGAAGTTTTAAACAAATAAATAAATACTACACAACATAGATACATTCATAGCGTAATATAATTATGGATATAAAGTATCCTTAGATAAATCTTATAAATTTACTAAGAAATGATTCGGTCGTTATGTTAAATACAAAACTAATCCTATTTACCTAAGTTAACATTGATTTAACGCTACTAATTTAAAGTTTGGTTAAAAGGCGATCAGCCGGATACCGGAAACTATCCTCATTAGGTATCTCCTCTGCTGACTGCCGGAAGAAAACTTTTAATCTAGACATATTGCTCTTGTTACCTTAAATAATTGCTAGGGAAAACATTACGTGATTTCGTAACGCGTTAACATATATAATAATGACGTAAAAGTGACTTGATTAACGAATACCATCATATATTTTTTTTATGTTAACCCGCGCCGTGTTATGTTAAGATGAGATTTTTTTATGTGTTAAGGTACTGTGTGAGAGAAGAGGAGATAAAAGGGTGAAGTGGTGTGGGATAGGGGAAATAATGTAGTATCAGATGCAGAGATATTTATCATTTTGAATTATATTCAAAATATTCGGTTGCTTTTTTTATAACTATTTTAAAAATTCGTCGTTTCCAATTGCGTTTTAAAATGCTCGGTCGTAATAATTTATAAATTTAATAGGTACTATACAATTGTAAAACTAGCAATGGACAGTTAGCAATAGTAAAGAAAAGTGCTGCTGGAATACACAAAAATTGTGACATGGGCCGACTGTCTAATGTCGATTTTAAACATTATCGGTATCTTCTTCTATACTAGAATTGATGTTGAATAATGGTTCGTTTGTGTGTCTGTAATAATCTGTCATCCTTAGTCAGATTATTACAGTCTTTCTCTCAGTCAATATCCTCATGTCAGACCATCGTGGTCCTCCGCCATGTCTAACTGGTTGCTTTCAAGCTTCGCGATCGTGAGTCTTATTAAGGGGTCATTACGTTGAAAAATAAGACCTATATTCTCAGCAACCGCGATTTCAATGAAATTTTGCACACTTCTGATTTAGTATTAAATAAATTAATATAACTAAGGATTTTACAAAAATAGATAAAATAAAAGCTGTAGCAGCTTTCAAATTTTGATATTTTTTCCTTCTGTTTGAAAAAAGGCGGTATTTGAACAGCTGATTCGTTTGACATTTCCTTAGTCAGGAATGCAGTCAGTGATGCCATGGACATTTAAAAAAAATACCTCAATATCTTTTATGGTTCCCAAAATAATGAGACTAATGTACAAAAAAAAAAATTTTTCAGGAGAGCCGAAAAACTAAAAAACTCCGGTATTTAAGGGATGGTGATTCCAAAGGTTTTTTTTAAAGTAATCGGGCAAAAACCTTATGGAGATGAACTTTTGATTCAGAAGTTAGAGTGCATAGGATACATCCAGAAGAGGATGGGCTCTAAGTTGAGAAAATTGAAAACATCCTACAAAAACACCAAGGCGGTAAGCCAATAGGCGGTAAAGGCTGCTTCACTGATGTGGCGATAAAAAATTCAAGCAATTCTACTTATCGTAGATATGTGCAGATTGAATTCTATTGTATAAAAAAAGTCTCGAATAATATAATGAAAAATGATTATTTTTTTAAGCGAGACTTCGTCTGTCAATATTTTTAAAAATCGACCTTTCACTCTCCGCCCTTGTATAATACATTCATATTGCTTCCCCCAGGCAGTTTCCATCTCTTGTTAGCAACATTATCAAAATATGAAAAAAATATTTTCCTGAATGTTGTGTTAAGCCTTTCTTTAGTATGAAATTTCCGAAGAATAGAGATTCGTTTGACGACAATACCACACCTCAAAGACGTAGAGCATTGCAATGATACTTGTACGGAAAATCTGCAAGTATTTTTTTTTATGGAGAATTAATGTTTGATAAATACGTATAAAAAACATTTGATCTCTATCCATCATTAACAACAAACAGAACAATCAATTGCTTTCTGATAGCTATCAAAACTAATATTATCCAAATTTGCAATATATTTATTTATACATGTCGCACAAATCGCGCAAAGATGTTTACTCGATGCTTTGAAAATCAGTCTTAAGATTTTTGACATTTATTTAAGTTATATTTATTAAAAAAAATCGTTACCAATTATATTAAACATGGGATTTTTGACATATTTTGCCTTCACTAGAGCCTGTTTCGATGTTAATGATGCATTATTATTTTAGTTGTTGTAGCCTTGTTCCAAAATGGTCGTATAATAGTGCAATACAAGTTGTTAAAACTAAGATATGTCTAAATACTATTCAATAAGAAACTAAATATTAAATACCAATTTAATGTATTAATTATAAATATATACATATATAATCAATTTTGTCGAAAAAAATATTGTTTTTGCACTACCGGGATGTATTAATTAGAAAATTTATCATGAAAAATACTGGAGCTATAACACAATTGGTAGTGTACTTCCCCGGATTGGAAATAGAGATCCAGGTTCGTATCCCGGTAGCGCAAGAACAATATTTTTCGACAAAATTGATTATATATTTATAATTAATACATTAAATTAGTATTTAAAGCATCACAGACCTATGTTCTGAATAATTACAACTTCACAATAAGAATGCGTTCTCCTTAATATCTAATATATTGTATAATTTACATAAATCATAGGCAGGCATATTAGTCGTAGAAGTAGATTACTAAAATAATAACTTGGACAAATTTAATTTTGTACGCCATGGTATTATGAAACGTAATTTAACAGTTTTGGGCTTATTCTTATTACTAAACTAGTAAACTATCTAACTAACTTACCATCACGCCGTTTCCTCGAGGGGATAAGCAGAGAGGATAAAGCGTCACACTCCTCTGTCCTGGCACACAATTCTCGCCTCATCCACATTCAGACATATTCTCATACAAGCTCGTCGATTGTTGAGGCTTCTAACAGAACCATCCTCCAATATCTGGTTTACCTGGTCATGCCAAGTCTTCCGCGGACGTCTTCTATTTTTGGTGCCATCAACGATTGCGTCATATATCTCTCCTCATTCATTCGTTCCATATGATCGAACCACATAAGTGATCCTTTATATTAGAACTTAATAAAATACATTACCATTTTTTTTTCTTTTATTATTTAATTCAATTATTTTATTTTTGTTTCTGAAATCTGTTAAATTGTTATATTTTGGGAACAATTTGTCACATGATACTCATTTTTGAGCTTTTAATATAACATTTATCAGTTCAAATTAACTATTTCAGACACATATTAGATTAACGAATCTAAATAATTTATTAATTGAAGGGTTCGGCCGAATAACAGTTTATGTGGTTTTTTTAAACATTAGAGAAGACTCGATAATAAATAAGGGATTAAGGAAATTATGGTATTCCAGTGGCATAGCAACGACATCTATTGGTTTCTGCAGGAACTTACTTGGGAAACGTGTAACGGATGATACATAGAACGATATTCAGTCAAAAACCCTATTTCGCAAAAATGTAACATAGACCGTTATTTGGCCGAATACTTAATATATCATCATATAGATATTTCATTATATATGTATACATTTACTATTTTAAATATTTGCCTCAGCATGGGTAAAGCGAAATAAATTTAGCATTAAAATACTAGCAAGTACCTACTTGTCTATGAAAAAAATATAAAATATATTAATATAAATTAGATTAATCAACTAGAAAAATGTACATAAAAAAATCAGTTTTACGAAAAAATATTAGGTTGCTACCGGAATTCGAACTTGTACCTGTTTTTTTTGCGATTATCTCAAAACATGACTTTTGGACATTATTTTATTATACATCTACTCACAATAATTTTTTTGTAAAAGGTGTAATATGATAAAATTGAGAAATATAGTTTCAAGCTCAGTAGTTCCCTCTCTTGATGTTTTCCAACAGATTGGACTTAAGGCCCTTAAGTATGAGGATATATTGCCCAACCCGAGACAAGACAGTTTCCGCTCCTTATTTAAGGCCGCAGGGCTCCAGATTAAGACGTCAGCTAAAGCTGACTATAATGTGGAACACTTTTTAACTTTCTTATGCATCTAGTAGTGGATAAGACACTGCATTAGTATAATTAATCTATTAAGTGAGAAAAGACTAACGACGCAAACATCTCTTAGTCAAATACTAATTTCAAACTGATTTTCAAACTAATTTCAAATTTGTCAAATTAGAAGTCTGCAATTAATTAAAATGACTGGGATTAATTCACTTTGTAATACCCAATCTAATTTTATTTCAACTAGTGAAATCATACTGGATGGAATAAAATAAACCCGTGGCTTAATTTTATGGAGAGTGGAAACATTTTTTTATTTTAAGTAAGTAGTTATTTTTACATTGTCACTCAAATTATTCCAAATCCGTCGGAAAAAAAATTCCTTTATGGAAAATATAATTTAATTATTAATGGAGTTTCATTAAAAAAAAAATTAAGTGCTAGTGTATAAAACTCATCCTGTAATGGTGGAATGGGTGTGAAAGACGTACACTAAGCATAATTTAAATAATTATTAGCAATATTTGAATATTTTAAATATGAATTAAATATATTAATTATAAAGATACACATATAAAATCAATTTTATCGAAAAATATTGTTGTTGCGCTACCGGGATTCGAACCTGGATCTCTTCCCTAACCGGGGGAGGTGCTTTATCCAACTAAGCTACAGCAGCACATTTAAAATATCACAGACCTATGTTCTGAATAATTACAACTTCACAATAAGAATGTGTTCTCCTAAAAAAAAAAAATATTTGAATATGTCCAAGAACACACAATTACAAGATTTTTACCCACAAAGGCACTGTTATTAAACAAATATTAGATATCTCATAGAGACAAAGCTATTTTTTATTGTATTTGATGGAAAATAAATCGAAGTATGGGGTAATTGCAGGGCTTACGACTTGTCTTCGGCTGGCTTAAGTGATCACTTTATATATATATATACATAACGTTCACCAATTCTCACCCCTCAAACTCCATATTTATCAAATTTTTGAAAGTTGTATATATGTTAGTATGTGGACAGTATGCGGCATCGAGTGCCACTAGACCATCGCCATCTATGGACCAAATTTGATAATTACTTGAATTACGGAATTTTTACCACATATTAACATAAATCCAACTTTAAAAAATTGATAAATGTGGAGTTTGAGGGGTGAGAATTGGTGAACGTTATATATATATATATATATAAAGTGTTCACTTAAGCCAGCCAAAGATAGGTCGTAAGCCCTGTAATTACCCCCATACATCCATATATTTTCCATTAAATATAATAAAAAATAGCTTTGTCTCTATAAGATATCTGATATTTGTTTAAATAATTATTATCTTTTTACAACAGAATTACAGTATTTCAATTTTTAAATTTCTGAATTTTCTCCGTTCTATTTGAAAAATGTATCTTCAGAACAAAAAAGGTAACATATTCGTCTAATTCGTATATTTCATGTATCAGTTTCCTTTCAAATGTCCCTCCCTATACGTGACACGCAAAAGCCTATTGGGATATTGTATATAAGATAAGGGTTGTGTTAGGACACATAATATTAATATTTATATTTCTGTGATGTGCTTTATGAATTTAATTTAATATTTTTATATATATATCTAAAAAAGGACATGATATAAAATGCCACTAGATATATGATTTTTAACATGCTATTTCAGAATACATCAAAAATACAAAAAACCTTAAATCTGTATTCTCGTGCTTCAATTCTGAGCCACAGAATTTATTATACAACAATACACACAAATGTCTAATACTATATAATTATAACTAAATAATACTTATAATTACCGCTATGCATGATGTGATACCTCGTGACAGGATGAGCTATGTATGGATAGTGTAGGTTAAGTGGAAGACAGTTGGGTTGACAGATTTATTTAAAAAATACCGAATTGTATGAAGGAAGAATATCAAAATCATTCCAAAACCATGAGGCCGCATACGTGTATAAATTGATACATTCTACGTACATGGAGTCGTTTTCTAGTTATTTTAATTTCCAAAACAAAACTTTATACTACACACACGTTGGGTTATTTTTATTACTAGTTTCGAAAGGTGCAGTCCCTATCATCATCAGGTGATAACTAAACTAAATATAGTATTGTAGTGTATTCGGGCAATGGGGTGGAGCTTGGGAAGAGGGGGGAGGTTTCGGTCGTTAACGGGAATATGGACAGTAAAGGCGAAATGTTGGGGCATGTTATGTTGTTAATTAGTGCTTTCTCCGAATTTAAATTCTTTTGTATTTCAACAGTTTTCAAATTGTTCATTATTAATCCTTTATAAGGTACCGAATTGAGAAGTTTTAGTCTATAACTATCGAAAGAGTGGATTGTTTCAATTATGTGACTAGAAAATTCCGAGACGATATTATTTTTAGGCAGTGGCGATGTTCCTTTATTCTCGTATTTAGATTTCTCGCGGATTGACCAATGTATTTTTTTATCGCAATCTCCACAAGTTATTTTATATACGTATTTTACTTTTTTCTAATAGATTAATATTTGTTTTTCAATTGAGTAGAAATTTTCCGATGTTGTTGTTGATGTGAAACGCGTGTTTTGTATTATGCTTTCTGGTGTTTATCCGAGTTTTTCTATTAACATTGACTATTGATTGACCTTTCCCCAATAATAGACTCTCACGCTATATGTATATTCAGTTTCCTATTTCACAGTACAACATTTTTACGTAACGGTTTATATTGCTTTGTCTTCAATGAAATCTTAAATCTTCACAGACAGTTATATAAAACTAAAATATTATTTTATTCCGAAGAGTATAAGCTACAGTGAAATATTAATAACAAATTTGCATAAAAAATAAAGAGTATATATGTTTATTTACACCCAACCGAGTGGAAGCGAGGAAGGAAATAAAAATGAACGAAGCGCCTCATGTTTATATTATGTTTAGTTTACATCAGCTCAACTCTGAACTTTCAACACAAAGGTCGCGAACGTATCGCGAGATCCTTTACCCGTTCTGCGTCCGTAGCTTGAACCCGCGGAGTTCCACCGCGACGCGGATTGTGTTACGAATTGCTACGTCAACGCTACGCGGATTCTGCATATTTAAAAGGTAGATTTATTTTACTTTATACTATACAGAGTATTCGGTAGTTATGACAGATCGCCGATGGTCTTGCGCGTGTGGATGCCGTAATGTAAGCCGTGTTCTTCCTGGTTGGTCCTCGAGTTTTTATTGTCCTGTCCCTATATTCAATTCCTATCACCCTTCCAACATCCCGTTTCCCCACCCTTTTTATAAATGCAGAGAATTAACAGTTTAATGATATAATATAGTTTAGAATAAATGAGCTGCATTAAAAATATGGTTATTAAACCTCTTACAAACGCTCGTCACACGCGTTTACTATAATGTGACTACCCACTAAAGCCAACAGATCCCAAAGTGGATATAAATTGTTCATTGATAATGAAATATAATTACAGTATATATCTGAACAAATTGCAATGCAAAATACATGAAAACATAATATTATATAATTATAAGTAGTACATAGTCCTTTAGTCTTTAGTTTAGTATTAGTAACATTACTGAAGATGACACGTCAGTATTGATAAATAACAAATTAGTGTGTAACAGTGTTTTTATTTTAAATATAAGTAAAATACAGAAACATGTAAAAAATAATAAAAATATATTTAGCATTTATTGTTTCAATAATAATTCAATCATTTTTGTAGCTTAGTAATGAATTCGAGAATATATCCAACTCATTTACTATGTTAATGTCTTCATACAATCTACACATTCGTGAAATCGGATTAAAGTACGTAATATTGCTGTAATAGGTATCTAGTGTGAATGTTTCATACTTCCTTAATGATATAGTACTTGCGTGAAGCTTTAATATAGAGATCAGTATGGTGTTGACCAGATTATTAATAATCGTGTACACGAACGAAAGATCAGCAATATTGAGCCTCGTGTTGTAAATTTTTTAGACAGTTTTTTATTTTAATTCAAAAAACAATTGATCAACAGTTTGTTAATAATCTTTAAAGATAGTCCTAGAACGATATTAAAATAAAATGTAAATACATTTTTAAATATTAAAAAATAACATGTTGCCAGAACGGTTTAGAAATTTTAAATTTTTTTTTTTTGGCAGTTACGGAGAATTAACAAGATTAACTGATGTCGGATGCGAGAGCGTTTGAAGTGAATTAGTGCGAATTTAGCTAATGGTACGCTTATGTATTACGCGATCAAACGACTATTAATATTGCATAATACAATTTCACTATTATACTGAGTCTGTATAATGAAGGATATTATTTTAGTATTTGGGTATCAAATTATAAATGGATTCTTTGGTTTCACACCCAGAAATAAAATTCTCGAATTAAACCTGATCAGTTTCCTGAAAGTCATATTAATATTATGTTTTCATTTGAAATGCAGATAATCTACTTACGCTATTTCAAATAATGCTCATGTTATGAATAATAGGACTACTTGGTAATCTACGGCAAGGATTGAACCCCGCATAACTTAGTCACTAGGTGAGTATATTATCACTAGAAAAAGCTACCTATAAAAAAAAATATCGTCATAGATTTAAATCAAACAAACAATAAAAATTGTCCTGTACCAATTTTGTAAATAAAGGATTGTACCCACAATTGCTAAAAGCTGAATGTTTCGTGTGACGGGAAAAGATCGCATTATTACTTAATAAGCAGAGAACAAAGCCACATTCGACCACGCAGACATACGGTGTAAAGCTTTGGGAAGCTTCTCGAATTCTAAATCGAACCTCTTTTTAGTGCGCTTGCGTCATGGGATGTAGGTCAAGTTATGTTATTTTCCCACCGCCCTTTCAGTCGCCGGCCGACGCCGGTCCGGGGCGGGCGATCTGAGGGCTCGGCGGGGTGCTGTCATTTGTATGTTACCTTTTGAATGCTTTTTGTTGAAAAATTTAATAAAATGGAATATTCTCCTCTATAAATATTATGAACTATTATGGCTCTTTCTATGCATAATATTTGTTTATTAATCGATCATTAAATTCAGTCAATGAAATGAAAACTTTTTCTATTAACACCATCACACTTCTTCAACTGAGAGGATCAAGCTGTATTTATTAAAATATATTTTCACAGAATCTATTTGCTATGGGATCTTCCTAAGCATAACAATGGCATCTACAATTACGTATTCTCTTGGTTAATAGTAAATGAAACAAATCTTAATTTTTTTTTGCATTCAACGGAAATCCAATATGTGATTCTTGAAATCCAACATGTGATTCTTGAAATCCAACATGTGATTCTTGAAATCCAACATTTGCTCCTTGGAATCCATCAACTAAGTACTATTGGTATATCTAAATACTGAACAAATTCATTCACTAGGTATTCTGATTTATAAAGATAAAGAATACTGCTTTAAATAATTAAAAAAAATAATTAGATTCTCATTGTGACATCAATGCTTTTTCAGGGAAAATGAATATCAAATTTAGTCCATAGATGGCGATAGTGTAGTGGTATTCGAAGTGATTCCACATTTCAAAAATACACAACTTTCAAAAATTTGATAGGCATGGAGGTTGATTGGGTGGAACGGTGAACATTACATCGTGTAAAGTGATCACTTAAGCCAGCTGAAGACAGGTCGTAAGCCCTGTTATTACCCATACTTCCATATTTTTACATTCATAAAAAATAACTTCGTCTCTATGAGATATCTATTATATGTTTAATAAATGATTGTGAATTAAACAGTCAATTGATTAGGGCTATATATTTTTGTTATTTAATCATTATAAGACTGTATAATTACACATTTATTTATTAACGTTTCATTTTAAGAATAAGCAATAAAATTATATAGGAAATTAAGGCAAGAAATTTAAGAAGTGAGCATTTTATCTTATATTAAACGTATGCAGTTTGTACACGAATCTATGAGTAAATGTTAACGAATGTATATTTATAAGATTACACAAAATAAATATTTTTAATGAAAACAAATTCTTATTCCGAAGTTGCAATTTCAAAACATAGTTTTGTGATGTATACTGGAATTTTTTTTTGATCGCTACTAAAATACGAACTCGCAACATTTCTTTTCAAGGATATGCGATATCGTTTCTCCACACGAACCAATTAAGTTTTTCGATAAATTTGGTAACTATATTATATATATATATTAAGTTGCAGTTTTTAAGGACATAGTTCTGTGATATTTTAATACAAATTGAATGTATCAATTTATCACGTAATCGTTACATTTCTTATTGATATATTTAATTTATATTGGTAATTATATTCCAGACTCTTTATAAATGTTACATCTATTATTCTATTTGTATTGTAATGAATCCCAAAAAAAACTTTTGTATGTTTTTAAAAAGAAATATAAAGTTTTTCTGATTCAATCATTCATTTTATTTTAGACAAAAAAAATATTTTTGTAATGTTTCACGTCAAAGATAACGTAAATGAATTATTTATAACATTAATTTATTATGAATAATGAATTGAGTCAAACAAATTAGATGAATCACTTGCAAACGAATGAGAAAATGTATGAATGTGGATGAGGCGAGAATTGTGTGTCAGGTCAGAAGAGTGTGGCGTTCTATCTTCTCTACCTATCCCTGCGGGAAAATGGCGTGATGGTATTTAAGTAAGAAAAAAAATATATCGAATAGGCAATAAAGTCCCGGTGGTGACTATATTTTTTCAATACACAGATTTCTTTTGTGTATCATATAATTTATTTTATTAAAGAGAACACATTATTATTGTGAAGTTATAATTATTCAGAACATACGTCTATGATATTTTAAATAATAATTAAATGTATTAATTAGAAAGATATACATATAAAATCAATTTTATCGAAATATATTCTTGTTGCTAACCGGGATTCAAACCTGGATCTCTTCCTATCCGGGGAACGTGCATTATCCGATTACACTATACCAACACAATGAATTGAAAACAAATTTTCGAACTTATATAACACTTTTCAAATGAATACATCTATAGTTCCACTATTTGAAAGCCATGTATTTTGTTTTTACGACATCTCAAATTCCTTTGACTAAACCGATAGAAGACGCCAGAATTAATTAAGGTCTTGAATTTCGGCAGCAACAACAATATTTTTAAATAAAATTGATTTTACATGTATGTCTTTCTAATTAATACATTTAATTAGTTTGAATTAACAAGGAATTATATGTTCTAAAGAATCGTATCTTCATAAATAAATTGTGATTTTATTAAAATTAATTAATGGAAATATTCCAGCCAAAATATAAATCGCATTACCACCGAAGTGAACATTTATTTAATATGGTTGTACCCGATTGATTTTTTACCCCGGCCTCCCGAAAAATTATTTCGAGAGTCTTCACCGAAATTTATCTACGGAATACCCTTCCTGGCTTTTATATATTTTCAGCGTATACCTGAAATACTATTATCCATTACATAAATGGCCCGTGAAATAAAACGTAAGTAGGTGGTTAACCATTCCGTTATGAAAATACACACGACTCAACAAAGAAAAGGCTTTTATTATTTGGACTTTAACAAATACGTTATTTCTTTGAAGAAAATATATTTTCTTGGACAAAGAATTAGAAAAGACGCCATTAAAATAAATCAGAAAAGTTTCAAAAAACACATTTTATATTATATATTTAAAGGGAAGATCTTCTACATTATATACCTACTTAATGGATGACTATGAAATTATTCATTTTTAATTCCTTTCCTTTATTTTCATTTTATCGTGCATGCTTCTATCGGGACTAACTTTTATTATCTGCTTTACCTAGCCATGCCAGTTCCTTCACGGAAGTCTTCTTTTTTTGGTGCCATCAGCACTCATATCGTGCATTATTTTTACCATCCTGATATTAGCTTTACACTCTCTCTTTCTCTCGTTCGACGTGCTCTTGACGGAGCATCGTGGTTGTTCCGAATTCGTAAAACACACTTTTGACGCATCTTTTCGATTCAGCCACGACCACTGTTACTGACACATTTTCGCGTTCAAATTCCCATCCATATATTTCCTAATGCTCATCTTTTCAGTGTGAGTTATAACCTTGACGCTGGCAGACGTCAACTTGACCGACATCGCGATAGCATTCGCTGTGTGGACCTTTCCGCTCCAGTACACCACCACTGTATTTTGTGATATTGTGTTTTGATCACTGTATTGTTTGTGATCCTATGATTTATATGCTCAGTGATAATATTTGTTTGTACTTTGGGTGAACATGTGACGCATTCAATTGAGATCGGAGATCGGCTCATCCGTGTGCCATTTGTGTGATCTCGGCGGCGATTGCAGAGATTACGAAGGCGTCATGTACAAGGTAATGCAAGCGATCCTTCCAAACTTCAGTTCCCCGAAATTCACTGGTTCTTCGACTAGAACCCTTATCCCCTCACCGACTTCATCCTGTATCAAGGTTTCCCTACTTTCTTCCCATACCTTGCGGTGATTCCGATTTATGTCCGGAATCGTCGTATTTCATTATTCCGTCGTATTGCGTAATTTGTTCATTTTGATCCTATCGATCCGGATTTACAGTTCGAATTCAGTGGTTCTCTATTCTGCTTCTAAAGCATGAACTAATTGACTTAGCCTTTGTGTAGAATATCTCCGGTCATATCTCGGACTTGGGCTGTTCTTCATATTGAAGATCGACCTCTCGCCTTCCATCCTTGTACCTTCCCCGTGATCATAATTTTTTTTAAGCTATCTCCATTTCTTCTAGTAACGAGTATAAAAGAATTCTTTATCTGTATGTTGCGAAGTTCTTAAAGAATAGAGACATTTTATTTGTTTGGTAGTCCAATCATGTAGTCCAATTTGGTAGTCATCTTACATTTGTTCTTAATTTATACAACCTTTACCTACTCTATTGTAGATGAAATTATCCCATAAACTCTTGGAAGACTCCATTTCCAAGCCATTAAATTTTCGTTCCACTTCTTTCATTAGTAAGGAACCAGAGCTCGCCTGTGCATCGCTAATATTGCCTAAGTTTTCATTTCAATTACTACATCTTTCGATATTTTTCTCCGCATTTTCTTTTGATCAAATCCCGGTAACATGAAACTGAAAATAAAAAATTGGATTCAGTCACCCAAACAAATTGATCTAATCTATAATAATTGTTACAAATGTCCTAAAATAATATGTTGAATGTCCACCTTGTAATTGCTTTTTATACACATACCTTATGAATGATATATAAGATGTATGGACGTTTAGGCGCCTTGTTACTTCGATTAGCACCATTGGATTTCCTGGTTTATAATAATGTACATGTGTGTGTGTGAGTATTGTCGCTCTTTTTTCGAAAAGCTAAGAAGACGGTAACCGACAGGCGTCATTCAATTACATCCCGTGCTTCGATCAGTTAAAAAGGTTAGTGCAGTTCATATATCATATGTGTGCTTATTGTTAATTGGAAATCTATCGAAGGCATTTACATAAACAATATATAAGAGGTACATAATTGTCCATTAAACTATGCCCCCACCTCAACACAGAATTTTCTTAAATAAAACATAATCACTTTGTATGAAACTACGAATTTTATTACACGACAATCGGTTTTGTTTAGCTAAAGTTTCGTCAGGACGTGTGTAAAACTAACAATAAATACAAATAGAGTGCACTTATATATATATACATAAAGAGGGAGATAGAATATAAAATTACATGTGAAAGAGAGAGACAGAATACAAATATAGTTAGACGGAACATTAAGGGAGGAGAAAGTAGAGTAGTATTGTAATTAAGTACTATAGTACAAAGTTGATGAAATTGCGCATATTGAGATCTATTTGAACATAAATTGGAGAGTCATATTCTAATGTGCAGCGAACTAAGAATACTAATAATAATCTACAACTTTCTATATTTATAAATGATTTATGACCATAGTTGTAAAACGTCATATCCTTTTTAAACAAGGCTGGTGAGTCGCCCAACACCGACCAGGGATAAACAGCAATAAAACAGATTGATTGATTGGTCAGCAAATCATAGGCACCTTGTCGAGATTTTGACCCTCTTAGGATGAGGTTGTGGCGATCCTACCACCAAGGTGACCGAGTATCGACGTGTTGTGTCATACGCTCGCTAGGGGAACACCCCGCGAGGCTACCGGGCGCGGGGAACGAGAGAACCATTCTGTTCTTGCGGCTGGTATCTTCTACATGTCTGATCAAGTGTAAATTACCGTGCACTTAAATACTTTATACCTACTTCAATGTAAACCCAAGGTATTGTACTTTTTATTTATCACGCTTTGACTGTCATCCTTCCATACTTAAAACACCAAAAGGTAATGAAAATAATGAAATTATTATTATTTCGAAACCATCTTAATTTAAGATTGCTATTTTGATACCATCATCTGAAGCGATATGTAAAAACTAATTAACAGTGGTTTTTTTATAATACTTCGGTTCTGTCCGGGCTTAGCCAATCCGCGACGGATGAACGAGCACCCGCCGACATGACAGCCAATCGCAGCGCGGCGATTCGTGAGGGAAAACAATTACGGCAAAAGTCAATATTTCCCCGTTTGCTTTGTATTCTCTGCGGCAACTGCCCTCGGCTTTAATAAGATTAAACTGGAAATAAGAGGGTAAGTTTTGTAGACATGCCGACACGTGTAAACACGATGAAGGCCTCAATCTCGAGGAAAACAATTTCAGCCGGATTTAGTATGGATATTTCAGCGCGATAGTATATTTCTGCCAACATGAAAATGCCTAGTACAAGAATTCGATTAGATTTATTTTTAACTTGTTACTGGTAAAAACCTTTCGATTAAGTGTTAATCTACTGAACGCCATTCTCAATAGTTTTGATATTAAATAAGTTCTAAATATATACCTTTCGACAAAATGGCGCTTGATAGAAAACTTGGCTGTAATCGAATTGTTGAAGATATCTATAAGAAATAATGTATATTATCGTATGGATCTTATATCTTTCTCAGAATTTTTGACAATGAAACTAAATGTAAAGTTTTTTTAGCAAAGTAGTTGTATTTTTGTAGGGCTCACCGGAAATATTGCTTTTTCGGGTGGGCAAAATAAAATTTATCCTAAATATTATATCTTCCGTTAAAAAATATAAATTTATTCAAAGCCTTAAAAATCATTTATTTTTCTGAAAAATAATATGATTCAAGAATATATTTAGTTATTTAAAAAAAATTACGACAGGTAAGACCAGGATTGATCGCGGGTAATCAGGTGGGGTAGAGAATTGATTAAATATTTTTTTAAACGTTTTTTATTCATTGTTAAATTTAAAATAATATTTATTTGTCATTGATTTGTGACGTAACGTGACTTTTTTTATTTAACCAGATTATGTGCTACATATACAACTATAGTATTGGGAGGCGCACTGATCAACATGTGTAAATAACAAATTAAATCTATTCAAACAGAATGGTGGGACACAAATGCGGAGAGATTTGTGGTTGTGATTGGGAATGTTTGAAATATGAAATATGAAGTATTGGGAAAATTAATATTGTTGAAAACTTTTTTTAAAAAATTTTATGGCTTAAGCTATCGAATGAGTGATTAGATTAAAATATATAATTGGGAAATTCCGAGAAGTTAGTATAAAAAAAAATTGTCGGTTGTCGGAGGTGTTGACAATAAGAGTTGTTATTGACAGCAGACATAGTCCTTTTATATGTGTGTAGTACAAAGTTTGGCTCAATAAAACAAAAAGTTTATTTGATGAACTCACACTTTATTTGATTAACAAGATAGAAACAATTTTTTTTTCATATGTAATAATAGAAAAGTATGCATTTGTGGCGAGAAACGTGTTTAAAAGCAGTATTTTTCTTTTTGTTTTCTCATTAATAACTCAGATAGAAAAACAGCGGAGTTATAAACTATTTCAAATTGTGCAAAATCAGAGTCCAAAATGGAAAACGATCCACCACTTTACGATAAGATTCTTCGACAGCAAAGGCAGTTTGAAGTGATAGGAGATTATAATATTTTAAAGGGGGAACCCGTGAAAGGGAATCTGCTCAAACAATCGGTCGTTCTGTGATTCCAAAAAAATTCAAGTGTTCATTGACAGTGCTCAACATCTCCTTTTACGCTTTTACTTGTACTAAATTCTTGTTTTACCTTAATTCTTGTACAATAAAAAATAATCACTGAATGAATGTTAAAGCAATCATCATCATCATCATCATAATCATCAACAGTCTGCGTCCCTCAACTGCTGGATTGTAGCCCCTGGATCATCCCCCAAGGGTCGCTAATTCTCCCGGTTTTTAACCCTCCTTATACATACGTTGCCTGCCAGTTCTGATTTCATCGCTTCATTGAGTTTGGTTAGGACCAACACATATTTTACTAGTGCGAGGTGTAAATTCCGTCAATTTTTTTACCATTCATATTTTATGCCACTCGAGCATGCAGATTTTTGAGTAATACCTTTGTTCTCTGGTGAATTTTAACGTTAGGTTATCTCATTAGCCAGTAAAATAATTAATTTTAATATAAAAGTTTTATTAATGAATTCTATGAAACAAAAGATAATTGTTTTGTGTTTAGGTTTAGTTTTAAAGTGAATGGATTTTTAAAATTGATATTTGCATGTACAAAAATCTAACCGTCACGACTTAAAACGCGTTTTTTCAGAAATTATGGTGGAAAACAGGAGAAAGTTTATGGTGTCAATGTAAGATTTGTTTAGATTACGCCTGCCTCTTATCTGCGCTCTATGTGAGAGGGTTATGTAAAAATTGACACGTTCAGTCAACTTCGGGACGCCGTGGCTTGTGAACCGTTATTAAACGAAACGTATAAAATTTGCAAGAAAAACATTTATAATGTCAAAGTATTAGAACAAGCACAAGAAGAAATTGTAAAAAGTGATGCCGAGGAAAAGTTCACGTTAACCCTACGGCCATGTCTCCGGATATGACTCGCAAGGATTTTTTTTTATTATCCTGATGTAGAATAAATATTTTTCCAAACCAGTTTGTTTTATATTAAACCCACATGGGTTACCAAATTTTTTGTTAATATGTATTGAATATAATTATTAGGTTGATGCATAATTATCCGCGTTTATAAAAAAATATATTGTAACATAACCAAAAACGAAAACAAACTCAAAAAAATTATGTAACATTATCATTCATTCATTGAGTTGCCGAATCGTGGACTGATCGATGTTGAAGTTCTCAGCCAGTGTCCTAGCGGTCCAACTTTCGTCCTCTTTCACAGCCGCCAGAAGGGCCACTGGTCATCACTCCTGACTTGTCCTCTAAGCTGATATCACCAGCTTTGAAACGAACAAACCACTCTCGTCATGCCCTTTCGCTAATCGTTCCTTCACCGAAAAGATCGCCGAGATCGCAAAATGACTCGGCAGTTTTCCACCTTTTCTCCAAGCGGTACAGCATAATAACCCTATTAAATAATTATATTATAAAAAATTATAATTAAACGTCAAATTCATAAAACAAAATGTCGCGAAAAGCACGGCGGATAATAATGTATATAAAAATGTTTTCAATCATCCGCATCCGTATTCCACTATTAGAAAATAAGCGCGTAACATATATACATACGACAGGCTATTATTTTTGACAGAAACGTCGAATCACGACGATTGGCCCGACTCGTATATCCGTAATATCGATCGGGCGTGTTGGGCTAGAGTCGGTCTTCCGCTCCTCTCGCGCCGGGTTCGGGCGGAATAGTTCAAGGGCGCCCCGCCCGCCCCGCGCGCCCCGCCCCGCCGCGCAATCCTCGCCCCTCGGCGCACCCGACACGTCCAACATTAATCATCCCGCCTATCCGAGCCTCCGAGATCCGCCGCCCACCGCCTAGACACATCCACTACTAAACTGTTTTTTGCTGGATCATTTTTATTCCGCCCTTATCTTACGTTGATGGCATACAATGAACGCGGAAGTGGATTCTTTAAATAGTTGTATGGATGAGTAGAAAAATCATAAAATCATTAATAAATTAGAAAAAAATATTTAGTTACTACCGGGATACGAACCCAGAACTTTTTCTTGCCGGGAAACTACGTTACCATATACGCCATGTTTAATTATTACAGTTTACGAAAAAATGGTGTCTTTTATGTAGTTTATAATAAATGATAATAAATTCATTTTTAAATATCAATTAAATTTTTTTAGCAGACGCCAGAATTAAATATTTTTGGACACATTGATACAACTTATATATTATTAGGAGAACACATTCTTATTGTGAAGTTGTAATTATTCAGAACATAAGTCAGTGAAAAAGTGTATATATAGGTTCGAAAATTTGTCGTCAAAAATAATGTAGTTATCCAACTTTGCTACAGTGACATTTGGAAAGATATCCAGGTTCGAATCCCGGTGGCGCAACAACAATATTTTTCGATAAATTGATTTTATATTTATATCTTTCTAATTTATACATTTTAATTAGTATTTAAAAGAATTAACTTTATTGGTTGCGGTGTACAGCATAATCGGATTATGTTTGACAGACCTGAGGCTCGAACTCTCGACCTCTGAATCACTAAACGAGTGTCTTTACAACAAGACTGATAAGTACGTCAATTGATGTGCTATTTCTATGAGCGAGGTAGGAAGCGGCCAACAGGCTTGCACGTAAATGGAATGTAGTATTAATACTTGTATTTTCTGGTGTATTGGTATTAAGGATTTTTATATTGATACAAGCAAGATTGGAATCCCGGTGGCGCAACGACAATATTCTTCGATAAAATTGATTTTATATGTATATATCTTTCTAATTAATACATTTAATCAGTATTTAATCTTTCCCTTAAATTTTGAAAACTGTCAAAACGGAGTGCTCTAGTATATTGTGACGTACGTGATCTGAGACTCTCGTGCACACTCACCGGCTAGATCAGTGGAGAACATGAAAATGCCAGTGCGGAACTGCGAATTCGCCTTACTGGCGACTTTTATCTTCACTTGTGATACGTTTATAATGAGTTGTGTAATTCAGATGGACAGGAATCTAATCTTCTTGATTAAAAGATGTTAAATTTAACATGACTTGTGTATTACAAAAATAAAGAAGAAAACAAACATCACAAATTTTTTTTTTAATAACAATTAAATCCTGTTGCTCGGCGACGATCCCCTGTAACCATGCGCGTTAGTATCTCTAGTTGATAATAAAATAAACCGCCATCATAATAGGTCGGTAATCCAACAAAGACAGATAAAAGGTACAGAAAAACATAACCTTGGACTCGGGACGCTTCTCTTCCACATCGAACTCGTTGCCCTGACTTCCTTGTCGACGCGTAATAATTTATATGTAGTCGGCTCGCAAGCCTGGATTCTTCGTTCTCTCCATATACCGCTAGCTACATCGTCCAACAGAAGCCACAGAGTCCTTTCATCCCGGGTCCAAGCGGAAATTAAATTATTTCTGCATAAGAGATGAATATAATGAAAATTAGAATTTATCACGTGATCATAAGAATATTGATGAACTAGTAATTATTACGATTTCTATATCCTATTATTGTATTTAAAATGTACGAGTTTAACTTGTCCGGCTGCCCGACGTCGTTGGCAGGAGCCAAAATCGACAAGCACGACCATACGCGAAGCCCGTCTACAGGTAAATATAACCGTCGGTGTTGCTTTTAACCCTTCCCAAACCATGCAAGAACACACGTCTACCATCATAATTAAACCTGTAATATTTCGGTGAATACATGCAACATAAAATTCATATTTTAGATAATCCAAATTATTAGAACAATTATATCAAAACAATTATTTTTTCCATTCAATCCGTTGGTAAAAATACCATTTTTCATATGGAAAACAAAGATTATTCATTATTTTCACAGTGAAAAAGACAGCAAACATACAAATATAATTGTCTTTTCTCACTAATTAAATGAAGAGAGATAAGAAGGAAGGACACATTATATAGGACTTAATGAAACGTTATATCATTTTTTCAGAATTGAACGCTCAATATTTAGAGTAAATTCGTGCCATAAAATCCATTTAAGCTAATTAAAACATTTTTCCTAACTGTTATTTACGGTAACACGAGTTGACAGCATGGCTGCGTTTGGGTATTTCATATCATGGTATGGTAAAGGTTAAAACCGGATTTTATTATTAACCCTTCCAAAACCATGCAGTAACACAGGTCTACCGCCCCAATTAAAATTGTAATATTTCAGTCAATGTATGCAAAATAAAATTCATATTTTAGTTAATTATAAGAAAAATGTTTATGCTTAGAACTGACTATTAAAAACCTGTTGCGTGAAGCGAATCTTACAAAAATAATTATTTTTCAATTTAGTCAGTTGTACAATTAATATGCTGGGAAAAATACCATTTTTGATGAGAGCATGATGATAAAGATGGCATATTAGTTTCACAATAAAAATAATAACAAACATACTCTTTCTCACTAATTTAATGAAGAGAGATAAGAAAAAAGGTAGTATTGTATAGAAGTTGATGATTGCTTCGAATTATATTAGTATATTGATCTTATTTTCGTAATAAATGGACAATATTTAGAGTAAGTTATTAGGATTAATAATTTTAAAGCCATTTAAACTAATAAAAGCTTTCTTCACATTTAAAATATTATAAATTTCTTACAGTAACACGAGTTGACAGTATGGTTGCAAATGGGAATTTATATCACGGTATGGTAAAGGTTAAAATAATATTAATTATTACTAAAAATTCTGTTAACTTATTTTATAACGTTACAATGTACAAAGTAGTATGTAGAATATATTTTTATATATTTCATGAGGTGGGTAGTCATTTATCATGAAACGTGTAATCGGTAAAGCCTTTTTAAATATTTTTTAGTGATGTCATCAATAAATCTAGCACCTTACTGAAAATATATTTCCGCACATTATTTACACTAATTTTGCCAATTTAATTTTCCGGTGCATATAATATTATGCAGTAGAATGAAAGTTATTTTTACAAAAACAACATTATTATTAATACGAGTAAATAGATAATACTGAAACCACAATAGTATGACTCAAAATATTCTCTTGCTAGGAGATTGAGTTACTAATTACGCTGTGTTAACTAAGTAATTTCACGTCGAATTTTACTACACGGTTCTATTTGGTTTGAATTACGAAAAGCAATTTAATATCACAAGTGATACGGTAGATTTTTGTTGTTTTTAAACGTGTGGTCATTAAGGTGAAACACTCGTAACTTTTTTATTACAAGAGTGTTAAATAGCCTACATTATAGTTGTGCTCTAGTAGCAGGGCAGATTGGTACATAAGGTGAGTCAAGTGAGAAAAGGTAATTACTTCTTGCCTGTCTGGATGAAATACGGCGGCTTAACTGGCTGATTTATAATTTATTGCAACCGAACACGTGGTAAAGGTAGGTTGTATTATTAAAAGGTAAGACCTCCATGCCTTTTTCTTATTAACCCAGTAGGCAAAGGCAAATCTAACAGCAAAATAAATTAAAGATCTGTTATTAAACAAATAATAAATATCTCATTGAAATTAAGTTATTTTTTATTAATGGAAAAATATGGAAGTATGGGTAATAACAGGGCTTAAGACATGTCTACGGCTGGCTTAAGTGATCACTTTACACAATGTAACGTTCATCATTTCACCCAATCAACCTCCATACCTATCAAATTTTTGAAAGTTGTATATATGTTAATATGTAGAATCACTTCGAATATCACTACATTCTTCCTGAAACAGCATATATGTCACAATGAGAATCTAATTATTTTTTAAAATGATTTAATGCAATATTCTTTATCTGTGAAATGTTTTTAATACATTTGTTGGTGAAAATCCAGCAATTGCGTGTTCTTGAACATATTCAAATATTGCAAATTAAAGATCTTTCAGATAAATATCTGTTACTGAGATACCACTCCTTCATCATAGGACAATTAAATAAATCAAAATGCAGGTAACGTTTTCAATTTGTACATAATAAGATAAACCTAAAACCCGCTTAGCTGTGAAAATCATAAAATATGTGGCAGTAAATAACAATGGACAGAGAAGATAACCAACTATCAATTAATACTGATAAAACGTACTTTCTACGATTTGCTATTCAACAGAAATTACACTGAAATTAATATTAAAATTCACACCAAAGCATGTACTCAAGAAGACTGACTCTTGTGACCAATGTTCATCAATTGAAGAAAAATACGTATCAAGTATCTAGGAATCATAATAGATAACAAACTAAAATGGCAATAACAAATCACTAATCTTACAAACAAAATAAGAAAAACTACCTACATATTTTTAAGAAACATCTTATCACTTACAAATCTGAAAATAATATATTATGCGTTTGTAGTCACATTTGGAATACGGTATAATTGGATATGGGGAGGAGCATATAAAAATTTAATGTCACAATTAGAAATCACTTATAGAATGATAATAAAAATTATTCTAAAAAAAAAAAAAACTATCCAAGTATACAACTTTTCACAGATTACAAAGTACCAAAAAGAATAGACACATTAAAAAAAAATTATAATCCAAATTTTCAAAATTTAATCTTTAGAAGCGAATTCCGATCTACAAGATTAAGAGACCAAATTGATATTCCAAAACTAAAATATACCGCAACCCAAAATCACTATATTTATCAAGGCATCAAATTTTTTAACAATCTTCCATCACAATTAGAACAATTACAGTCTACTATCAATTTATATCTGAAGTAAAAAAAATATATACACAGACTAACTGAAACATAAATTATCTCATATATACTTCTTCTCTATACACGAGTCCTACTCTCATAGAGAATATTGTTAAATGAAATATATATATATATATATATCTTACTGATAATTCTAAATTGTATTGTATTTTCTAATATTAAAATTAAAAAAATAATAAAAGAGTGAGAAACGCTTGGGGAGGCCTTCATCCAACTGTAGATAGAAAACGGCTGATAATGGTGATATTTAGAGACATTTCTTCAATTATTTAAAACTTTTACAAAGCCAGAAAAATTATAAATATTAAAATATTATTTCCATCCTAATCTTTGACACGTTACACCAAAATATGAGAAAAATAAATATTGCATGTTGAAGTAGATTTCAGAAGTTCTACGTCCTATCCGGACAGATCTCAAAGTTCTGCGTCAGAATCCCTTAACTTTATCAAGTCCATTATCCGAACCCTTAAACCTTGTATAATGAGGTCCATTATGGTCTTGTACGTGAACCGAAAGGATGTCAGACCCTACAAATGAAATTTTCAGAATTTTAGAAGCTCGTTACCGACTCGTTACCATAAAAAATCTACCAACAATCCAGGAAACAAATAAATATGTATAAAATTATGCAGGGATTTCAAAATGTATGAATTAAGGGATACGATATCACGTTTCAAAGTTTTGAAATTCAAATATTTAAAGAACCAGAATACTAAATTCTAGTTTGTATTATTGTAATTATCTAAACGTAAAACTTATTATTATTATTATCGCTATTCCTTGTAAAATACCAAGGTTTTGAATATGTTTAAAATTCAGGGAATAAATGTGACAAGGAATAATTATTATTATCTCAATAGATATCTCCAATAAAAAAGAAATAGCAGGATTAAATCAGGACGCTTGTCACATTGCTATACGAAAATTGCGTCAAAGATTTTGTCACAGAATTTAAGGATTATACTGTATACAACACTGATTCGATCGATCGTTCTACATAGGTGTAAAGTTTGGTGTCTCTGTCTAGGGCAAGTCTGTCAGTTTGCAGGTATTCGAAAATAAAGTCTTGCACAGATTCACTTTCGTGATAACCGTTAGATTATTACGTACTTTCGTGTTAATTTAACCGAATAATGGCAATAATTAAAGAAACAAGTATATCATTACTGATATCTTGAGGAAGACGAAAGCATAGAGGCTGCATTGGGTGGGAAAATGTTAAGACAGACCTGCAAGAGGTAGGCGAGAGCTAAGCAGACTGAACAATGGAGGCGATGTTAATGGATGAATGATGCTCTAATGTGACAGCGGTCATGAACTCTAAAGTAGAAAAAGAATCATAAAAATAATAAATTAAGATCTAGCAGCCTATTTCTGGACTTAATTTATTTCATGTTCTTTCCTTGGAGCTCATCAGATTTAAAAATAAAGTCCTCGAAAGCCTTGATGATTGGAGACTTTCGAGGATCCTTGGATCAACGTGATTGAATCATTTCCCTTCTTTTCTTCAAACCTGGCTAAAAAATTGTAATATTCTTCCTAAAACAATACAAAAGATATTAAGATTGTTTGATTATAATACGATATGTAAATTGTTTACAATCCGAGGGCGAAATTTTTTCTTGGATCATGTACAAATAAATATACATCAAATGATATGAAATTTGTGTTTTCACTTTTTAGTCGTTGGCTTATTGTAGTAAATATTTAAATAGACTATACATTTTGGTTTCATATTAAAAGTAGAACAAGTCAGAACTAACAGAATGTGTCACAATAATATGGAAGTTCGAATTTTTCAAAAAAGATTGTAATATTATTTAAAAAAAATCTAATTGGTCAACAATTTTATTAATAATAAAGTACACAATGCTTGTATAGTTTGTGTTAGTGACATTATAGCGCATAACAATAATGAAAAATTTTCATCATTACATTTAAATCTTATCATTTTTATACACGACAAAATCGTTAGAGAAAATATCACCCTTTTTCAATCAGATTACAATATTTGTTCAGGAAAAAATGTAATTATCTGAAAGTGATCATGATGTTATTTGAGTAATACAAATCAATTCCAGATTTTGATTCGCGCCTAAAATCTCGTAGTTTCACAAAATCCCGCTGCTACATTGGGTTGAAGTCATTTAACACAGTAGCCAGTCAATCTTTTTGATGCTGATGGTGTTGTGGTATTCAAAGCGAGTCCACATTCCAATACATATACAACTTTAAAAAAAATGGATAAATGTGGAGATTGAGGGGTGAGAATTGGTGAAGTTATATATATAAAGTGATCACTTAAGCCAGGCAAAGATAGGTCGTAAACCCTGTAACTTTCATATATTTTCCATTAAATATAATAAAAAATAGCTTTGTTTCTATGAGATATATGATATTTGTTTAATATTTTTGTGTTTGCGCTCGAACCATACATTTGTATCTTTCATTTAAATATGTAAAGTACCGTTCAATTCACAATTGTATTTCATTATGAGAATAGGATTTAAATAAATATCAGATATCTCATAGAGACAAAGGTATTTTATTATATTATTTTAAAGGAATGATATATAGAAATATGGGGAGTAATTACAGGGCTTAACGACCTGTCTTCGGCTGGCTTAAGTGATCACTTTATATATACCAATTCTCACCCCTCAATCTTCATATTTATCAAATTTTTGAAAATTCTATATATGTTATTACATGGATTCGCTTCGAGTACTACTACAACATCGCCATGTATCGACCAAATTTCTCTATGAGATATCTGATATTTATTTAATAACAGTGCCTTTATAGGTAAAAATCGAGTAATTGTGTGTTCTTGAACATATTCAAATATTGGTAGAATGGGATTTGTTTACTTTAATTGGTTTGCTTTCAACAATGAAAAATATATTTTATTGATTATTCAATTTGTTAAACGTAGCTTCAGACAGGGTATTGTGATTGGCGAAACAGGCCCAACAGCACATATTATTTATAGTATAATTTAAGGCTTTTTGTTATTTAATTTATTACGAATTTTTCACTAAACTTTTCACTGTTTTATCAATTTCTAAAACAGGAACCTGCATTCATTAGCCGCTAAGCGACCACAATAGCTACAATCTAGCGACAATAAATTATTCAATTTATTGATTCTATTCGACGGACCTTTTATGTTTACTGCCCGCTTTGTCGTTATCTCCCCACCACTATTATTATTATTTTTTAAATAGAGATGGGTATACGGAATACATGTCACATCAATATTCTTACTATTTTCAAACTAAGCTAAACGCTTGTACTATGAAAATAGGACTAACTTACTGGTGTCCCGGAACGAGGCGCGAACCCCCGACCACTAGATCACTCGGGGATCGTCTTGACCACTACACCAACAAGCTACTAGATTACTAACTCTGTTTACACTTTTATCTTTTGCTCTCGTTCTAATACGGATGATTCATTGTGTATACTCACTTGAGTTCAGTAGTCCCATGTGGTTAAATTAGATTAGGTTAGTATTTTTTTTCTAATATTTCTTAAAAAGTTTCATAGTGTATGAAAAATTGAATAAAAATGAATGTATTATCTAAGTGTTATTTTATATATGTACCAATCCGAATCCAGCAAATATTGGCGTGCAGATAATAGGAAAGAATCTATAAAATGCTTTATTCTATTACCATAATAATTTACCTTTTTCTTGTGCTAATGAAAACTTTCTGATAAACTTCGTCGAAGGCTTTTACGAAATCAGAATGGATAAAGTCAAAAGAAGTCAACGTGGAGATTGTATTCGAATTACGACTGAAGTATAACTAACCAATATACTAAGTTGATTAGTTTTGGTTTGCCGGATCCGTCGATCTGGTGATAAAGTTTGTGTAACTCGTGTTACAACTCTGGCAAGTAAAATCGATGTCAACAGTAAATAGATGGAACTACGGTAGTTTGAGATATTGGATTTTTCCACATTTATTAAATATACCTACGTGTTGTTCAATATTTGCACTAGTTTTTGTGATATTTTTTTTCTGCGTTCAAGTGGATGTCATATATTGAATATTGTTCCTTAACTTTTAATTCTATCCAACGCTCGACTTGTTATCGTGTGTGGACTTATTATTGTTTGCCACTCTATTCATGTTTGAACAAACTTGGTTGTTGTTTGAATAAGCTAAGATCAAAATATTGAATCTCCTTATTTACGTTGTTGGACCATTCAGCTTATGTGTGTAACTATTTTGTGAACACGCGTGTGTAACATTGTGTGTGATTCAACGGTCTTGAAGGAGAGGTCTACAACGTCACGACGAAGAACAAGGTCCACGAAGATAAGTCGAGCGATCCTAACATTACTATACTTTCAATACCTAACCACTACAATATCTAATTTAATCTAACCACGTCATCATCATCCACGTCAGTCCCTTTTTTGATTATGATGTTGATCTTCATGAACTGACGTCTTTTTGACTAAATTTTTCTATTTCTCTTAGCATCACGCAGATCTGAGAGCTGTCACCCGAGAAGTGATTATTTTCTTTTATACTCGGTCAGTCCAACGGGCGACGGTCTTTTATTTTTTCCTCTTCAAGCTCAATATCCTCTTCTAATCTTCTATTCTTGTAAGATGTTCTGAAAGTGAAAGGATCACCTTGATGCGTATGGAACATAGTGGTAAGAAATACCGCCGCCGCCGTTACCTTAAAATCGTTTCAGAAACAACCGCTGTCTGAATTCTAGGAATTGGCTTAGCGAATGGAGATCCCGAGAGTATAAACAGACAACGTTCGATGAAATTGCCCTCACCTTACTCTGGTAAAAAACTACCGCATGGTAACAACCGACACGAGTGAGCTGCATGGAGAGGGGCGATTTACAAGCGGGGGGTGCGCGCCTTCCTCCACTCTACCGCCGCAAGTCCCGGCTAACGGGCCCTCCCAATTCATGTATTTAATATAAAACACGTATGATGTTTATTACAATAAGGTAGTTAGTAAAAATAATCAAAGCGATCAGCGCTGATGCACTTGTAGTAGTAAATTAGGCGGTCTAGCCGCACGTAGAGTACTCAGAATATCGTAGACTCTAAGGAATTGGAAAAAAAAACCGAGAGGCTCTCTCAGGTCTGCTGGCGATGAAGACGGAACGGGTCGATTCTGGACGGTGAATCCAGCGACTCTGCCCGAGCGTGCCGCTAGCTGCCACCCCAGAGCCAGCTTCCAGGAAGGATAGCCACTTGTCATCGGACTCCCCATTTCTTCGTGGATTTTTAACTCCTTGCATTTATCGCCCACTTACTTTCTGTATTTCTTTTTCCCTCTAGTTAATTTATTTCTCGAATAGATGTGTAAAAGTCTCAATCATCTGTAAGACACTCGCCTGGTGAACACGTGATCAAAAACCATCAAGCTTATCCTATTTTTCATAGTTATAGTATTAATATGACATACGAGTATCACTCATTATCAGTTTTTCTGGACCCACTTCCCGGTATGGGTCCTGGTCTCCTCGAGAATAAATCTCAACTGGTCTTTGCATCGGGCTGCTTCGTCACGGGTAGATAGTTCTTAATTTTCATTGTCATGCCTCTCATTTTGGTTCTATCTGCTATTCCTTCAGGGCAGAAACGGCTGCTCTATGTATCATTTCGAGAGTTGCGCATCATTCATATGCTTATATTTATAATCATATGGCCTGGCCTATCCATCATAAGTATCCCTAATTTTATACAATTGTTAATTTACATTGACAGCTCACAAATATTCCTGAGAATTATTCTTCCAGTCGAATCCAACGAGTGTTGCTTCATATTTCTTTGCTAGAGTCCAGTTAATGCGTATAATTTAGTAGAATTATTTATGTATCATTTTGTGATTCATCTACATGATTTATGGAAAGTTTTTTGGACGAATCTAATGTTTTGCCACAGCCACTGATACCCTAGCGATACCAGGTCAGCGATACTCTAGCGAGTACGCCACTGAACATTTACTAAAATTAAGGACATTGTTCATTGATTCACATCATAATACATTATTAAACCATTGATATTGTGAAAATAATATTAACTATGTAGTCTCTCAGAACAAGCTTCAATCCCATAACCACTTGATTATAAGCGAGAGTCTAAACAATTACATTATTACATTAATATTACTTTATTATACATACTACATAATATTACTGCAGCGGAATTTTGTTTTTGGCTAATAAAAAAGAAATACAACAATTGTCAGTGTTGCAAAATAAAGCTTTGAGAATAATACTCATAAAAAATAGATATACTCGGATCAGTGCAGTGCTAAAAGGACTAAATATGATGACCTTTAAGCGTAAAATATATTTTAATATAATGGTATTTTTTTATAAAATCCTCAATAAGAATATAAAGGCAAAATTTATATGAAAAATTTATGCAAATCAACATGAGCACGAGCATCGTACAAGAAGGGATAGACTGTGACTGCCATTCAGAAAGAAGGTCAAATCTCGGAAATCGGTGATGTATAGTGATTTTAATGAAATGCCAGAAAACATAAGAAAGGAGGAGAAATTTAATAGATTTAAAGTGAAACTGACCAGATATGTTAAAGATAAGTTTTAGTAAAAGAAAAGACTTTAATCTTGTTTATATTACAGCATATATAGAAGTACCTATGTATGCACTACGTAAAGAATTAAATAAATAAATTAATTAATACTAATACGAATGGTCAGATGTTATATATTCTCGATATTATTTTATAGAATGGAAGCATGAATACTTACCGAATAAATTATAATACGACATGAAGCATTTGAGATGTGGATCTACAGAAAAATGTTAATAATAAGCCGGTTTGGCCAATCTACTGTAGGTCTTTTCCGGGCTACAGTGAATAAAACAATGATAGCCAACGCCGTTGATCGAATAAGGCACAAAAAGAATCAATACAAAAAAGTGTATATCAACTCATATAATCTTTCGAGGCGCCTATATCTTCTGATCACATTATTTCTGAAAACCTCGTCACGTATTCATTCACTGACTTTGTCTCGACATTCTAGTCAACATGTCGGAGGCTTTTATATAACTTTTCTGAAAGCTCGGCTAATTTGATATTTGAATCGTCTCGTACAAACAAAATAAGCTCCAGCCTAGGGATGCTGAACCTTTTTGGGCCTGCGTGCTATAACAATATCAGAATTAGCAGGTTGTCACGTCAAATTACAGAAAGTTATGTATATAATATTTTTATTATATAATACGTTCGAAATTTTCAAAAATTACTAGTAATTATTAAATATCTATGAAGAAAGAAACTAAATTTGAAAGTGATGATGGATTACTGTTTGTAAGAGTACGGCTACCTCCATATTCCAAGATATATCCTCGTGCTCAGGTGGAAATAAGTAGGCTGCACGAATAATCAAGACAAAACGCTACTTACAGTTGACACTGAATTTATTACACAAATTTACAATCATGATTTCGCTATTTACTACGCTTGAGGTCTGAGTCGATGTGAGTTAATGCGCGGGCGCTGGTGTCGATGGAAGGTGTGATACAAGGCGCCCGTAAAATATTTGTAAAATATTTTTTCCTCCCTATGATTGATTGGATTTCCGCAAGTTATTAAAAATATATATACCAGAGATTGTCGAAATAAAACGTAATATATGTAAATAGGTAAATAAGTAAATTAGTAAACTATTCAAGCTATTGCTAAAATAGGTAAACTAATTTAGATGTAATTATATCACATTTTACGAAATGTTCTCTCTTTTTTTGGGCCACCCTGTATATTACTAGCTGAAGTACCCAGCATTCCCCGGACTTTACACACAGTGAAGTGACTTCATTTAGGGGTATGTGGGTTGTTTTTTTTCGAAATAAGATATAGACAGTAATTTTCCACTTATTTTGAACATCAAGTGTGCAAAATTTCATCAAGAAGTACCAAAATTCTACTTCAAGGAATAAGAGTGGTTTTTCGAAATTTCATGCAGACAGTGACCTTCCTCTTGTTTAGCATGCATTTTATCAAGCTCGGAATAAAACTGTAGACTTGTAGATTAAAAAAACAAATATACCTACTCACAAACACTTCCAATATAATACTAAATAAGACGCTACTAAATTTTGTTGAATTCATATTAAAATCTTATACATGGATGTTACTGTCACTACTAAAAGGTAATGGGCGGGTCAATTTGCAAGACACACAGATTAATCAATGGATAACGAATATTCTTGAATGATCCACGAAACAAAAAATGACGCCCAGAGTTTCGTTGGGTTCACGAAATTATCGAAAAACCGGCAGTGACTAGTAGAAGACCCACGAGAGCAGCATAAAATCAGGGAGACCTGCATCTAACAGTAGTTGGCAATGGCTGCTGATGATGGTAGTATCTTGTTTTTAAAAATTTGTATCATTAAAATGTAAGAAAGAATCTGTGAATAATCTGATCCACTTTGAGCATCTACAAATTTATGAAATATGAATTTATTATCGTATGAAAACATGTGACTACTTTAAAAGCATTCGGCAAACAACGTTATCAAATTCATTCATTTTGCGTCTCGTTGATATTTCGCGCGCCACAGGTTCCCCGTCTATGCTCAATGTATAATATAATATACTCAGTAAGATGAATATTTTTTGCTTCGGGGATTATTCTGGGATATAATTTTATTGTTGAAATTTTTATAAATAATTGATCTCCGAGTATCTATACAAAATTTTTGGAAGAAAATTTCCGTATAAAATTTATATCCAGCTTAAAATAAAATTATTACACTTATTTTAGGAACCAGATCCTTAACTAATAATTATGAATAATATTTATTTTTATTCGTTACATCAATGGGTTACTTGAATGGTTTGGTCACGTGGAACGAACCGATGAGGAAGGGAGGGTGATTAGAAATGTTTTAAACACAATGCGATTGTCTTAGACGCTATAGAAAGAGAACATCCCTTAAAGATCAAGACCCGGCATGATCAAGTAATCCAGAAACATGGATGCATAAAAAGATGTATGAATGTGGATAAGGCGAGAGTTGTACATCAGGACTAAAGAGTGTGGCACTCCCTGATATCCCGTCTGCCTACTCCTGCAGAGAAATAGCGCGATGGTAAGTTAGATTGTTAAATAGAAAACAATTTTAAAATGTTGTAAATTTTAATAAATTTGTATTTGTACTATGCATTATAAAATCCGTGTACAAGATATTTCTCTTGTAGAGAGGAAATTTATTTATTTTTTATTTATTTAGACACATATAATATATAAGTATTGTACAGCTAAAAAAAAAACAGTTTGTTATATACATTTTACACAGAGAAATATGAAATATATTATATAATACACGCGATTAATCCGTGCCATGCACGATTTCGGAGTTTTTTGTTTCTGGAATGTTATACAACTTTATTGTTATGTTTTGTTATAAAACGGTCCTTGAAGACCAATAAACGAAAAATGTTTATATATATGTATTCTCATAAAAAAGCCCTCCCCAGCACATCATCTGACAGCGTAATATCAAAACATAAAATCTTCACACGCGACTATTACTTATCCAACGTCCTAATGTAGATGTAAATAGATAAAAATAAATGATTTTAATTTTATATTTTAATTATTAAAGCACGCGCCTTATTTAATTACGTTATATATAATATATACGATCCGTATTATTATTATTTAGTGTTATTGACAGCAATGCCCTATTAAAGTGACACCTGTTTATTTCCATCAGACAATGCAAGGATTACAAAATAGTTAAACATTTATAACATTTGAATACCTTCTACAATTTATCAAAAAGACAAAAAATGGATTTAATTATTGGCCATTACAAATACGTGATGCTTAAAATATTTCTGAAAAACAATCGGCTAGAAAAAAAATTAAATCAAAACCACAAAAAAATAAATAATATTCTCAGTAATTAAAACAGGAATACGATTAACCAACGAATAATTAATATATTTGCTGCACGTTCAATGAGATAAAGTTAGTCCTCCGATGCCCCTTCATACATATTTCCATAAAATTATAGAATAATTTATTTTATATTTATTCAGTTGTAATAGTATTGCACCGGGATGTGTCTGTTGAAGTGGCAGAATGCCTATCATTTAGGATATGGATTGATCAACATTATTTGCACGAGTATGTGTGTCAATATTATTTTAAACGCACATGTGAATAAATGATACGTACGTGTGCCCGGTCTGGTCTGGTCTTCGTGTATAATATTTTGCAAAATTCAAATAATGACTTCAATTATTATTTGCTCAACTGTATTGAGAAAAATCAAGAGAGTTCAATTAATACCTATCATGGTTATGCGTAAACGTCGAATTTAAGTATTGTATTTAATAGGTATGTATTATTTTTAAAATATTAATTAAATGTATTAATTAAAAAGATATACATATAAAATCAATTTTGTCGAAAAAATTGTTGTTGTTGCGCTACCGGAATTCGAACCTGGATCTCTTTCCAAACCGGGGAAGGTGCATTATCCAACTATGCTACAGTGACATTATTTTTGACGACAAATTTTCGAACCTATATATACACTTTTTCACTGACCTATGTTCTGAATAATTACAACTTCACAATAAGAATGTGTTCAATAATATATAAGTTATTATCCAAATATGCTGCAGCGATATATTGTGGCGCAACAACAATTTTTTCGATAAAATCGATTTTATATGTACTTACTTACCATTACGCTATTTCCCCGCGGAGGTAGGCAGATAGGATAGAGCGCCACACTCTTCTGTCCTGACACAATTATCGCCTCATCCACATTCATACATTTTCTCATACAAACTCGCCGATTGTTGAGGCTTCTAACAGAACCATCCTCCATTATCTGGTTTACCTAGTCGTGCCAAGTCTTCCGCGGACGTCCTCTATTTTTGGTGCCATTAACACTTACGATATAAATCTTTCTTACCATTTTCTCCTCATTCATCCGTTCCATATGACCAAATCACCTAAGTGATCCTTTCTTAATCTTAGTCGCTATACTAACATCAGCTTTACATTCTTTCCTTATTTCTTCATTCTTTACTCTGTAATAAATAGATTTGCCACGTATACGCCAAAGTGATCTCATTTCCACTGCATTCAGTCTACTTTCGTTCCTCTTCTGTCAATTCCAGGCCTCACTTCCATACATCAGTGTCGGTACCAGGACTCCATTGTGCATCGCTAGTCTTGCCTCGGTTGACAAATTCCCGTTAGATATAATTCCATTCAAAGCGCCGTTCACTTTATTTCCTGCAGTCACCCTCCTTTCGATATCATTCTCAGCCTTTCCGTTTCTATCAAACATACTTCCCGAATACACAAACTCATCTACTTGTTCCAAACATTCACTACCTACAAGTATTTTGCACGGTGGCTTGCTTTTCTCCTTTTCGAATACCATCACTTTCGACTTGTTAACGTTTGTTTGTTTTAACGTCAGGTATTGAATTTAAAAAACATATGTACTAACCTAACGGGACATATTTAAATTTTCGAAAATGTGTGAGTTTTGTGAATTTCCAAAATATCAAATCGTAAGTTTGACGTTTATAGGTACTGAATAAAATATCTAGTCACCATAATAACGAGTATTATATATATTTGTTTAGTAACTTGAGATTACTCTATTACAATTTTTTGGAGGCGCGCAAGGTAAGATATTTTAACCAACATAATTAAATAATATTTATATTAAATTGCACATTAAGAGATCTAAAAATATAATATATTTTATTTGATTGAAGACTCGGTTTTCAAATAAACAATCGAACAATACAAACCACGCTGTTGTGATCAACTCCTCGAGGACTTTTCGTCCCAGGGTAGCCAGGGTCAGGCAGGACTATTAGTGGCCGGATGGTCAGCGGGTCACAGTATCTGTGTCTTGGTCAACATCTGATTGAGCGTCACTCTGAGGTCAAATGAGGTAACCGACAACGGCCAATATTTTTATCAATACGATTCACGATTAGTATAAACGAACACGAAAGCGTATTTTCTGGGAGAAGAAAATACTTTCCTGTGCGCGGCCGCAAAAATCAGGTAGATTTGGTCTGCGTATGAAAGTGTATTTTTATTTTTTTCTATGTTCAATATTAGTAGAGTTACTAATTATTTAAGCCAGGTCTTCGAACCGGAACCGAAAATGATATCGGTTTATTTAGATTCTTCTTCTTCTTCTTTCAAATAGGCAATCCACCCTACAAGAGTGATTGGTGCCATTAAACAAGTTTAAACATTATTTCATAGAAAGCAGTACAACAATATTATAGAATAGGGAATATTGCGTTAATACCATTGACATTCAAGAAATTTGCTATTATATAGCTTAAATGTGGCGAGTTGAGGGAAAAAAGATGACACAAGTTAACCGGGAGTTGAAAATTACCATTGACAAGATTACTGTAAAAAAAACCTGTTATCCGCAATGGACAGGCAAAAAGACATGGTCAAGAGTTTCCTCCTCGGCACCACATTCACACATTGGGGAGTCTATTATGATTTATTTAGATTCGGTACATGTTCAAACACGCGCTTTAACACTATCTTACTCTCCACTTCAGTTATTATATTATTCTAGTTATTCTACGAGACTATAGAAATAATTTTATTGAAAATATATCGGAAGATAATTTAATAATTAAAGGTAACTTTCATCTCTTTTAATTATAAATAAATATACCCAAGAATCCTGTATACTTCAATCGTGAATATACGAATTTGTTTCGTTTTATATTAAATTATATTATTATCATATATTATGTACCTACTTCTAGTTCTAATTATTATACCTTGAATTAATTATTATTATTTATATTATATTATTATATTTATTACAAAAGAAGAAATGTTCTAAATTAAGGTAGAAAATCAATTTTGAATACAAATAAAAACTTTTAAAATTTAATTATTCGGAACTGAACCGAAAACCAAATACCAAAAAGTCTTTATTTTTTTCAGAACGAAAACCGGACCGAACTGTTTTTTTTTTTTTTTTTTTTAATTGAACCAGAACGAAAACTGAAAGGTAAAAAATAAGATTTCGAAGCCCCGATTTAAACATCCACCATTATGAAATAACGATGAGAGAATATTGAACCGACCGACATAAATCAACCTTTTGTATCATTCTTAACAAATTATTAATTTCAATACAAAGAACAAGATATCATACAAACGCTGTTCATGTTCGTATCAATGCTGTGTGATTTTGGAGTAGCAGCAGATGTTAAAATAATAGACCACGCCAAGTTTTGCGCACCTTGGTCCAGAACTTCCAGAAGCCGCCAGTGAGGGCAGCTTTGTTGTTATTCCGCTCGCTTGTATTATACATTAATGGAAATAAACTAATTTTGATACATGTAATTCATTTCCATAAAGTTAATAATAATTTCAAGATGAATGGGCACTGACAATTTAATTAACAAAGTTTCGGATATCATCATCTGTCATTCGTTATCTTATCCCAGCAAAATTTACGATACCCCTTAACATCCAAATTTCGCCGTTAATAAAATTATCGCCCTGACTTCTGGGTCCTTCGAAAAGTTTTGACACAATTACAAATTCAATTTCCGTCTTATCTGTGGCCGTTTCTGCGGAGTTATTACTGGGAGGAGTTGCTCGAGATGAGGAATGTGCCCAGAATTTTGACTTGATTTACAAGATTGCAACATTCTGCAGTGGTACCTACGCCTAAAACATGTATTATAATAGTTAGTTGTTGACACAAGTCGAGTATCTACCCCCTGCGCATTTTGTCCTTCCAATATAAACCTTAATACAGTAGACTCTCAATTATCCGGGATGGATGGTAAATAAAAATTCCGGATAATCGAATTCCCGGTTAATCCACAAAAGTTGAAAAAATGTTCAACAATATACAAAAACCACGCACTCTGCGCGCCTATTGGCGTATGTGTGTATGTACTCACCAAAAAAAGGCGCACACGTGTGCATTTATGAACAGCGCAAAATATTATTGCAGGGTTGTCAAATAATTTTCACTATTCAATACGATTTTTTTTTAATTAAATTAAATTTAAATTCAATTATTTAGCACAATTATTTTTAAAATAAAAATCTATTCTTCACCATAATTTAATGTCCAGGTCGGCCAGAAAATATATATTTTAACACTGAATAATTTAAAAAATAAAGTAACAATAATAAGTCAACAATAAAATATCATATCAGAATCATTTAGAGAAATAATTATTATTAGTATAGGATTGTTTTTTGCCCTTTGCTGTTTTTTGACTAATTCTCTTCGAATATTTCTCAACAAGAGTTCTGCCATCTTTCTGCTTTAGATTGATCTAAATTGATTTTTTTCTGTATATCTTTCTAATTGATTAATTTAATTTGTATTAGCATTATATCAGACTTGATACAAAATTACAATTAAATATAAGATTTTTAATTCATTACTTGATATATAAGTTTTTTTTTTATTTAATTTTCAAAATAAATATACACTAAAGTCGCCATTTGTAATAGCTATTGATCTGTAATATATGGTGAAACCGTTTTATTGAAATATTCCTTTAATTTTATTTAACACATCCTCTACGGTGGTGGGTCAGATCTGACCCGGGTGTTTTTAAATATATGAATTACGCTACAAATATTTATTTAATGCTATTTTACTTCTAGCTTATCTTTTTTTAAATATTTCCATATAATTTGTGATACAAATAAACATTATCGGACGAGATGTTTAAATTATTTTCATCCCGTTTACGTGTAAAAAATACTAATATATAAAAAATAAATGATACATTTCAATTGTTCATAACCACTGTTATACACCAGCGGGTAGTGCAATCGCCAACTAACGAGAAGATCACATGCTCAGTGGATGTTTGTATTTTGGCTATGTAGGGCGTCTGTTGATGCGTGAGAATATGAACATTATTCGTAATATTTTTTAATTTTTAACTTTAATTTTTTAGCAGAAACATTACGGCATATCATTTCATTTCATTAAATTATATTTAAAATGAAATATCTATAAAAGATATCCCGCAAAACAGTTGAAAAATCGAAAACTTAAGATGGGTCTAAAATGACCCACCACCGCCGGACGTGTTTTGTTTTGACCCACCGGGTAGTAAGTGTTAACAGTATATAAATATACTTCCTTAATTTTATTTAACAGTACGTATTTATAAAGTATAGTTAGTAATTGATAATTTGACACTGAAATATTAAAAAATCGAACAATAAATACAACAAAATCACGAAAGATACAATTTATATGTATACAGGTAAATAATGATTACATTATATTTATATCTATGCGTGTATTTTTAATTTTAGTATACATTGTTCCAGAAGAAGATTCTATTAGTATCGAAACATGTTGATTTATCGATAAATAGTGGTTTCAACAAAGTGTTCGGTCTTATTATTTATATAATATGTGGCCACAAAGTAATTTTGATAATACTTTCAAAATTAGAAATATTAACTTTGTGGTTAAAATTCATATTTTTATTTATTATCTTGGTTTCGAAAAATACAATTTTCTTCTTCATATATGTCATAAAACAATAATATAAGTTTTAGTTAGTTATGACATCCTGAAGAAGAAAATGGTATTTTTCGAAACCGGTAGATGTATTTAAACTCAATTAAGTGGTTAATAAAACAAAGATAATAAATAAAAAATAAATAATTATTATTTCGTTCAACAGTGATAAACGCATAAAAAGAAAAGTGTAGATATTATCGAGATAATTGTTTTATGTATTTTAAACAGTTTTTTTTATTCAGAAGTTTGCATCCTCTTTATACGAATTAACCGGGAAAGACGTGGACATAAGTAGACATTGATACACAGGTATCTGAATAGAATGCCACTAAGTACATATTACGTTATCTCACCGGTTAGCCTCGCTTCTTTATTGATGATAACAGCGAGTAATGAACCGTGTATTAGGTGGGCGCACGCACAGACGCGTCGTGCCATGTAAATATTATAACTCTGTGTGCTTTGCTTATCTGCGTCTGTAGCTGCGTCTTCCCACTGCGCGACGCAATCCTTGACATCAAACGTAGTCTCCGTTATCATCCAGACCAGTCTAGTTGGATAATAATCTCTTTTGTTGTTAGAACACACTGTAGTGGTGAAATCAAGTCATTACTACCTTCAAATGTAATATTTTTGATATTTAAAGCGATAAGTTTGCGTTAGACATGTTTTGTATAAATACATTTAATGTCGACAAGCTTCAATACTACTATATATTCGTCATGATGTAACGTCCGTCCTGACGACGTTAAACTAATCAAAGTGGTTTATACAATTTTGTTATTTTTTTTTAAATTAATGAAATGAAACACATAGTTAACATTAAAATTATACAAAAGTATATGTGTGCTTTATAAGAGTCGCGTTCATTTAAATGTTGAAAGTCGTTGATCAAGATCACACTAGGTCAGAGGTCGCATGCGCTTCTTTTCATAGGCATTTGCGACTCCCCGACTTCAGCTCGGATTTTCATATACAATAATATTTGATGCATGGAATAGTTAAATAACACAATAAAACAACTAGCATTTGCCATTCTCACAATCTTTGGCTCTACCTATTTATGCAAACAAACATTCTCTTCCATGAATCAAATAGAAAATATGTTAAGAAGCACATTAACTGACAATCATTCACAATCATGCCTAAATAGCCTCGGATCATCGGATCCCCCGGAACGATGATCTATTAAGAAATTAAAGGAATCTCAGATATTTACGGAAATTTATTAGGATATGGGTCTCCCGCTGGGGGTTTCCGGGATGAACGATGCCGGGAAGAGCAGTAGCTAGAAAGACCTAAAGGAGCATTTTACTGGCTCTCTTTCGCAACACTCGCGACCTGGACAGGGTGAATTTCTGCTGGACTGTGACCGAGTTCTGCGACTGCAACACGTAAATGCGACGTCTACCCTCCCCTTTTGGAGGTGCATGATTTCTATAGCTTCTCTCTGGCTGCCTTCTGAATCTAACATAAATAACGAGTCTCACGTCGAATTATGATGATACTGGAACCAACCTATGATGGTAATAAGAAATAAATAAAAAAGTAATATTGACCAATCGAAACGAGAGTAAACAACTATTAAAACGATTCGGGATAGAGTGTAAATAAATAAAAAACATTTGGAATAAGAATGTAGTGTAATATGTAAATAATGATTAAAAATATACATTATTATCATGTCTAAAATTGAACAAATACAATTGTTATTTATCAGACATAGCAAAGCAATACAAAATCACCGTTGTAACTAGTACATTTTAGTGTTTTATTATTTATGTTTTCTTGTTTTATATCTAGAGCACCGAGCGACTGAAGCTTATAATTCCCATACATTCTATTTTTAGATTTAAATAAAAATTATATCTGGGTTTTTATCGCCATTAAAATTTATATAGCTACGGTGAAAATTTACGTTGCGGCTCTACGAAAATTTTGAAATTATTTACGTAATATTTGGCTCTCCTTCTCACTAGAAAGTTTGCCAATCCTTGCACTAGGTAACTAGATTATTGCATATTTTTAACTATCAAAATTTATTCGCAAATAAAATGTGTAATTTGTTAAAAAATTGATTAAATAATATGAGTACTTATATCAATATAAATATTTGTGCAAGTTCGTTACTTTATTTTTGATGATTTATAAAGTAAATTAAGGTTATAAAAATAATTATTAATGGTTTATTAGATATATAAATAATATGGAGATGTATATACCGCAAGGTCCATATCTATATCTAAGTGAATAAATAAATGTTTTTTTCATCATTCTACGAGTATGTCATTTTTCTGTATTATATATTTATACGACCGTGAATCATATTTTTATTAATTTATTTATATATGAATATGTAAACCAATTTTACTCACAATAGTCAAACCACAATATCTTTTCAATTTCAGTTCTTAAGGGGCGTGTACAGTACATTGATGAGATTTTGAACTCGAGACTTGGAAACTTTATTGTAAAGATCAGTCAGTCAAATCACTCTCAATATAAAATACAATCAACAATTATTAATAATTTTCCTTTACGCGGTTTAAGAGTAAATTTACACACAGATATACACTCTTGTTAATTACCCAGAAGGGATTTGTAAAGGTTTGTATAAAATATTTGAAACAAAATCCCTTAATGTGTTATAATTTTGTCACGCGTAAGAATTTATATAAATAAAAGTATGCCAAAAATAGGGCTACGGCAGTAAGCGGTGGATTTGTTATTTTTAACGTTAAAGTTAATACTGTATTATACGATAAAATAATAATACAATTACACTCAGGTACTTTTATCGTTTTTTTGTATAATTCTGAATCTCGGTACCTTCGAAATCTTTCGCTAGACCTTAAATATTCTTAGAAAAAATTTTGACAGGAAATTTATCCGAAATAAATATTCCAGAGAGGTATTTTAAAGATGGAATTCTCTACTAGGTATTTTTAGGTATTTTGTACCAGAGTTTAGTATTGATCGGTGGTTTAGTGGTTCATTATGAAACGAAAAATGAATTTGTGCTTATTTTGCATATTTAGATTACATTTTAAAGTGAAACTTCTTCACCGGTTGATCTATTCCCATTTTACTACCATTCTATGCTAGGAGCTTGTCCTGGGCGATAGCGACAGAAACGCGTGTTACGTTTTCGTCTCCAGTAATAACTAAATTGAATAAGTGTTTTATTTTATTTAGTTATTAATGGAGTTATTTTTTTATCCAACTGAATAAGAATATTGTAAAATTTATATGATTACTTTCAAAAGTCAAAAACATAATAATTGAAATAAATGCAAATTGAGATTAAAATAAATATATACCTAACATGAAAAAACTCAAAGAAGTTTCACTTAAACTAGATATGCCAGACACACACTCCGTTCACTTTACATTCAACATTCATGCCTCTTTCGCTGGAGTCTTCTATTTCTGTTGCTTTCAACATCGTCTCACTTATATAATCTTTATTTATCATTCTCCTCGCGCACTTAAACTCTTTGTCGCTTCTCATCATCTATGCGACCTTTTCTTAACCTTGTTAACTAAGGAGCTATATTCAATTTTACATCCACGCGTAATATGTCGCTGAAGTTTTTCATGTTTTTTTTTTTTTTTTTTGATAAAATATTTACCGTATTAGCCCGAATATAATACAATAAACAATTTCTATAAAAAAAAAAATGTTATACATATTTTTTACTATTTATTAAAGAATGCAAATAAGTGCAAATTCACAATTGTAGTCCGTCATAATCGCCAAATATTTCACTAGTAGCGTCATCTTCATAAGCATTTTCAGCACTGATCACATATTCTGGTTCACTTTCTTCACGAGTCAACATCACCAGTATTTTTTTCCAGCCACAAAATATCCTCAATACTATTCATGGTATTGAAAATGCAACACTGTTTAAACCAGAGGTTCCCAAACTTTTTTGTGTCGTAGACCCCTTGCCATGTTTTTCGGTTTTCGGTAGACCCACTACTTACCTGATATTGATTTTTTGTAAATTTCTAATTGTAGTGAAGTTTAGTGTTAAAAACTTAAACCACAAAGCGAATGCCTACATCCTACAACTTACACAATTTTATAAACATATATAATACATTTTTTACTTCATAGGTACTTTTATAAATAATGTATATGTCTTTATATTATAAGATTATAATGTAAGTAAATAGGTACTATCAGTGTATGTTGAGATCCACTATCGTGGACCCCCATTTTCATTTCATGGACCCCCAAATTTTTTTTTCGCTGACGTAGACCCCTTGCAGGTTATCATAGACCCCTGGGGGTCGATATAGATCACTTTGGGAATCACTAGTTTAAACCCATTGATGCGTCAATCTAAGACCATGCATCGATTACCCATTCGCATAGAAGAATGACTCTCGTTTTTTAATGATATTTCGGGAATTAAAATTTCGTCTTACATTCTTAGACACTTAATAAATATTTTTAGAATATTTTCCATATATTAGTTTGTGATATGTAGCGCCTAATTTCAAAACACCTAAAACGACTTTAAGTATTTTTGAGTTATTGATGAAAACGTATATTTTGAAAGCACAAAATGTTTGTTTTTACATCAGCATTTTTTAAAAAGACAATTCGGTAATGTAATTTATTCTTCTGTATATACCGTTCTGACAAGCATACTCGATTTCAGATCACGTGATCATCAACAAGCATTGTTGTGATTGGCTGATATCATTTTAGGGGGAATAGCAACTTAGACTCTGTCTGCTTTGGGGTATTTTGGAACTAACCCTGAATATAAACATGCAATATCAATGGTAGATTTTGCGAGAAACAATGTGTTCTGCATGTAGCTGACACAAAAATTTACATAACTGCATTTTTAACTCAAATTATTCGAAATCCGTTAGGGGTTTTGGAATTAGGAGCTACTACATTTGTGTTGCGAACTCAGGTCTCTTCTTCTCACCAGAAGGTTCTGATTAAGCCTATACTCACGAAAGAGGCCTTAATATAATAAGAAAAAAATTTCATAGAATATTTAGTTCGATTAATGAACAAACTACTCGTACCTCGTTATAACGCAGACCTCTATATTATATTAGCGTGGTCCAATCAATTAAAGCTGGTTAGGTGATGTACGGCGTATGGAAGACTATCATCATCATCACTATTAGGTTTACAACCCCTGGCGGATCAAAAATGTTTCTCCATTAATCCCTATTACTCGAGACAATGAACCATGAGGTTCTTTGGAGACAACACACAGCTTTCATAGTCCCCGTGTACACACCATGTTTCAGAGATTCGTCGTCTCACGTCTTGCTTTACGCTCGTCACGTACGTCAAATGTCTTTGTCGTTTGTCAGTTGAGAGATTTTGAATCTCGCCCAGCAGTATTTAATATCTAATGAATGTTTGTACATTAACGGCTTATATTAATGTTCATTTTAATGACTAACTTGTCAAAATAGATAGTTGTTCGGATTTGTGATGGTTCTAGGTGACGTTTCATCAGATCTAACGTCGTGTAGTTTTTGTCTCTTTCTACCAATCTCAAGCTGAATCGACAAATAATTATGAAATATGGTTTATTTTATGCATTATTCATGGATTTTTTCACCCAGGCATTCGAAATCTGTCACTTTGGTGGTGAAATTTTTTCGTATTATGTACTAATATATATTAAACAACGAGATCATAATCGGACAAACTCTCGTCACTAAAATAGTTGGATATTAAATAATTAATTGTCGTATACTGCAACTTTCAAAGTATCAGTGTGTCAGATGACTTTTGGAACAGCTGTGAAAACTCCACCATATTTAACTATCGATTCTCGTTTTTACTATCGGATATTGGAGAGTAAAATGAGTTTACTACGGGATGTATTTTCGATAAATAAATATTTCTTTACCAACAAACCGTTTTCGCAATTTTTTTTTACTTAAATAACTTTTATTACTAAAGTTGAAAGTTTCTACTGATCACACGACCAGCCCTATAAGTTTTTGTATCTCTTTTGTTTTTCTGTATTGTTTTTTTTTATAAATGTTGTGTGTAGATATAGTATTTTAATATTTACCTTTGCAAACATTTTACGTGATTAATAAATAATAATATTTTACATAGTTAGTTTAGAAAATAAGAGAGATATAAATTAACTATAATGAAAGATTTAAAAAAATGGAAATAATACGTATAGGATTATACATGAAATTTGTCGCCTAGTGGTCGGGGGTTCGAGCCTCGTTCCAGGAGGCCACTTTAGTTCAAACTGAAAATAGTAAAATTATTGATGCAACACGTATTCCGTATACGCATCATTTATTATTTTTTATATATAGGTATATGTACTTTTAAATTGTGTCTAGAAGTGATGATTTTAAAATTTAAATAAATTTTTAATTGAATAAATGAGGGATACTTGAATCTTTGTGCCACAAAAACATAAATCTACATAATTTCATAATGGATAACTTTTTATGATTATGAAGTACATTTAAAAGTTGCCTAAAACCTGTTTGATTTATTTCACCTTTCAATTCCTTTCAAATTCAAAATTCTTTTGCCTCGCTAACCGATAAAATACTCGGAGGAAATAGCAATAATAATAAAGTATCGTGGGTAGTCGCGAATAGAGTACTCAGGGGTATTGTAAACCTGAAGCCTAAACTAAGTGAGACCCGGGGAATTGGAGAAAGTTTGAAGAGTTAAACCAGAAATCTGTTTTACTCTACTCGCTTGTATGCTTGCTGTTTTTAATTATTTCATCTGAGAGTGTGTTGTGAATTAAAGATTTATAAAATGAATAAATGAAAAACGTTTAATTTTGAAAAAGATTGTAATTTATTTAAGTGCAGTGTACCTGCCATTATTTCGAAAAAGGGTATTTGGGAGAACGATTTATACGACACGAAACAACCGACATTACTATTATTTCAAATTATAGATACGTAGATATTGACATATATTTCCATGTTTTAAGTACGAGGCGCGTTTTTTAAGTAAGTACCGGAATTTTTTTTTTTTAAGAAATACAACACTTTATTTTCTTCGGACGTTAGACACTTAAATTACTTCTCAACATGGTCGCCACCATTATTAAGACTTGTTATAATGGAGCACCAATTTTTGTATACCTTCATCATAGAAAGACACCGCCTGGGATGAAAGCTACGTGTTTTTGTCAAAATGCTTGCCATCAAGGAACCGCTTCAGATAATATATGGAAAATATGGAAATCACTTGACGTCAAATCAGGACAAAACAAGACACACAAATGTCAGCTGGTTTCATGTTTCGTGCATTAAAGAAACGAATTGCGGACCGTATCTCACAATCGGCGATCTGATCTATTGTCTTGAACATTTTAACCATTCATTGGCCACAATATGTGTATGTCTCTAACGTTGCATATGGTGAGTCAACAGATAAAGGAAACCGGGAATATCCGGGAACGGTACGTACTTGAAAAACGCGCCTCGTAATGAAAAATCCACATCCTCTAAATAAGGAAGTGATTACATTGAATTACTCTTCGGTGTATATAATATGAAAGACTATTGTTCGATCCAATCCATTATTTTTTATGTATTAATTATAAAACACATACCTATTTATTATTTTACATGTACAATACATATGAATGCGTCGTCTCTTGCTTAGTATTGATAATACACGTACATGAACATTACAGTATATTAAAATTTTGCGCCATTTTTCTAGTTTAATTTTTCTTATTTTATTTCAATTTTATTATTTACAAATGAAATTGCATTGCTCATCGCGCATTTATGGCATCATGATATTGTCATCAATAATACATAAAATTGATTATAAAGGAGTGTTTAATTTTAGCGATATAACGTATATTTTTATTATATTTAAAGTGTATTATGCTTTTAGTGTACCTATTGTTATTTAAAAGCCATTAATTTGAAAAACATATTAAAAAAAATTGTGACTTTTAGTGATGTTACATTCACAAAAGATACATATATTTTTAAAATATTCTTTAAGGTTTAACTGTACGTCCCTGATTAATTGAGTTATTTATATTTATTATATTTTCTATTATAGAGTACAGTTACAAGTACTTGACCTATAACGTAACGTGTACTTATTGTAATATTGTAAAAACCAACTAAATACAATTTAGACTCTTAACAATAAGGCGAACATAAGCAATTTCCAACTAAAGTGCTCTAGCAAGGCATAACGAAGCATTATAAAATGAAAATATCGTACTGAGGCAAAACAAGGTAACCTACTTGTATTTTCAAAACAAAGTTTCAGTATTTCATTAAAAACTTCAACGGAAAATTCTTACGACCGAATAAAAATCGAAACTTGAACAGGGACCTTTACATTACCAGTAGATTGCTATCCGAGCTGAGCTATGTCAGTTTCTTCTGTGTACAGTTTTCTGCGCTAATCTGAGGTGTATATTTGACCTTTCTGGCCGACGTTTCGGATCGCATTGCGGGGTCAATCAAGGGTCATCATTATCTCAGTTTTCTTAATCTCATCAGATTTATTCTATGCATTTTATATTTGTGATGTATCTATTTTTCATGTAGAAATTAACACTTATTCAAATGAAACCTGCTGGTGATGAGAACTTTTTCATTTTCATGTACAGTACGATGAAGATTTTTAATGAAATGCAAGAAAATATAAGAAAGAAGGAGACACTACATAATTCAAAATGAAATTAAGCGAGATATGTTGTAGTAAAAAGGACCGATTGCTTTTGTATGCACTATAATAAAAATAAATAAATAAAATATGCGGAATCAAGGAATGGTATGTTCTGAAGAATCAAGAAGCAACTTCACTAATAAGAAGTGAATTAAATAACATAAATTATTAGGTATCTTTAAATTAAACATGCTAAAAACAATATTAATTTGAAGTATGAGTTCATTAAGGCTTTGACAAGCTACCTTAATAGAGAGAATTATATGTATGTAGATTGTATTTTGATTTTTAATAAATGAAGATTATTAAAATGAAGAGATCCAGGTTCGAATCCGGGTGGAAACAATAATATTTTTAGATAAAATTGATTTTATTTGTATATCTTTCTAATTAATACTGTTGAGGCAAGTCGAAAACCCATTCCCTGTCCCTTTTGTTCATCCAATAATCTATACCTATCCCGCTATGGCCGACTACAAAATACAATCTACCTACATATAACCTGGATCTCTTTCAATCAGTCATTTTAATAATCATCATTTATTAAAAATCAAAATACAATCTACATACATAACTTTCGAGTTCACCGACGGGGGGACAGATTGCGCTCTGACAACGAACTATCAAGATCTTGTGACTTTTTTTCTACCGTCCGATAAATGCGCCGTGGGTAATTTTAGGACCAAAAAGAAGCTGTATTCTTACAATGCCGGAAGTGCAGTGATCTCTCGGCTCTACAAAACAAACGTGCTAGTCAACCGGAAGGGAAGCGACGTCTAACCCAGGATTTAAAGCAAGGTAGGCCAGATCAATTTGCCCCTATGTTCCTCTCTTTAATCTAATTGAATCAACATTATACTCGATATAGTCCACGGGATCTTATCAAATCAAATACATTTAATTTGTATTAATTTAGATATATTTCGCAGATTTATTATGGACAGGCTTTTTGATTGTTTAGAGTGCACGCCCTTGCTAACACATCATTTATTTATATTATTGTATCAGATATATGAAAATAGTAAGCGATCTTTTATTCAGCATCCAGTAAATATTCTTTTATTCGGCATTCACGCGTTGGCTTCATTCTATTCGCGAAACTGTCTTCTTGAGAATTATTAAAAGAATTATGCGACGTACGAGTGAAACGCGTATTACGTTACATCGCCCCGTTGTACATTTATTCCATAAACCGTGTCACATTGCCCGCTCGCAATTTGCGTAATGGAGTCCTCTCGTGTACACATTTGCATATTTGTTTGCTCTATCTTGTGATGCATTGTATCACATGGCTGCAGTAAAATGTTCCTGATAAATACGGGATGAAATGGCAAATATCGTTTCACGTATTTGCTTTCAGCGCACTCCGCGGACGTATCCAACACGTGAGTAGTCTTTCCGCCGAGGTAGACATTTATAAAATATTTTAGTAAGTACTATTAAGGAGAACACATTATTATTGTAAAGATGTAATTATTCAGAACATATGTCTGTGATATTTGAAATACTAATTAAATGTATTAATTATAAAAATATACATATAAAATCAATTTTATCGAAAAATATTGTTATTGCTACTGGTATTTGAACCTGGATCTCTTCCGATCCGAGAAACTTGCATTATACGATTATGCTATACCAACATAATGAAATTTTCGAACCTACATGTTACACTTTTTCAAATTTATGTCGTTCCATTATTTGAAAGCCATCTACATTGTTTTTACGGAATTTCATATACCTTTGAGTAAACAGATAGTAGATGCATTTATTCAATTTTGGACACATTAATACAACGATAGATGTATTAATTTGAAAACATATAGGTTCGAAAATTTGTCATCAAAAATACTATCGCTGTAGCATAGTTGGTAATGCACCTTCCCCGGATTGGAAAAGAGATCCAGTTTCGAATTCCGGTAGCGCAACAACAATATTTTTCGATAAAACTGATTTTATATGTATATCTTTATAATGAATACATTTAATTAGTATTTAGTAATTTTATTATTATTTTGAACGTCAAGTGTTCAAAATATCATAAAGAAGTATCAAAATTCAGCTTTAAGGGGTGGAAAATGGAGATGGAGGTAGTTTTTCGAAATCTCATATAGACAGTGAACTTCCTCTTGTTTTGAAGGTCAAGTGTGCAAAATTTCATCAAACTCGGAATATATCTGTAGATATGTATAAAAAAACGAACAAACCAACAGACACTCTTATTTATATATCTAGATTTTAATGTTACAAGGCTTTATATGATGGATCAGGTCTTGCACGCACAATACCAGATGAGACTCGGCTCCAGCAATACATTTCGAAGGAATTTTTTGCGGACTGTCTCAGGTGATAAGAAATATCAAGAGGAAGATCATAATAAGAAAGAACGCAGTTAATATTCCAAATTGGGAGACACTCGCCGAAAACCGGATCTTTTGGTGGCGATATTTCCTACGAGAAATCACTAATATCGCATCCTAAAACATTATAATTGCACCAGAAACAAAATGCTACAATTTACAATATACCTAAAACTAAAATCAAATTTGGTCAAAGCAAGTTCTAAATTCTGAAAAATATTACAAGTACAGTACTAACCAACTTACCATCACGCCGTTTCTCCGCAAGGGTAGACAGAGAGGATAGAGCGCCATACTCTTCTGTTCTTACACACAATTCTCGCCTCATCCACATTCATACATCTTCTCATACAAGGCTTCTAAGAGGACCATCCTCCAGTATCTGGTTTACCTAAAAGTCTTCCGCAGACGCTCTTTATTTCTGGTACCATCAACACTTGCGTCATATATATTTCCTAATAATCTCTCCTCGTTCATCGGTTCCATATGACCAAACCACCTATGTAAGTGATTCTTTATTCATTTTACTCACTATACTAAGATCAAATTTATATTGTTTCCTTATTTCTTCATTATTTACTCTGTCAAGTACTACATACTAAAATAAAATTTGTTTTCTTGTTTTTACTACTAAACTATTAGGAAATATTACATATTTGTAACACATATAGTTTTAAAGAGAAAATTATTGTAAGAATGTCGATATAAAAAAGTCAATATTGACCAGAATTTGACAAGAATTATGTTAAATTAAATTTTTGTAATTCAATTGTAATGTAATTTTTACAGAACATGACTATTATTGTTGATGTAGATAGAGTTTCGACGTAAGATGGCACTTCAACGTAAGATGGCACTCTGACGTAAGATGGCACTTCGACGTAAGATGGTGCTTCGTGAGTAAAATTGGAGTAAACATTTTTATTTATTTTATTGTTCAAATAAATATGTAAAGAGGTATTATATATTTCGGTTTTATCATACTCAAAATACAGTTTTATAGTTATTTAAATAAAAACGCTGACAATACATGTACAAGAAAGCGCAATTAGCTCACTACATGTAGATTGTTTGGTCATGGCATTTAAAGAATGTGTTGTGTACCGATGATATATCAATAATGCTAATTATTGTTATTTCATTCCCTATTCATAAAATAATAATAGCAACAGATTTGTTAATGGTCGACTGTACAGTGCCATGAGTAAAAATTGACCTGTACCCTGTATTGTTAAAGGATTATTACAAAATTTGCGGGAATTTTTTTTATAATAAACGTTCATAAAATAAAGTTTGAAATTCATTAAAAGGTTTCATATTGTTTCATTTCATTAAAGGATGCCTTGTAAGTGAAAACTTTCAATTGATATCGCTTAGAACGTGATGTCATTGTTCGCAATGACGTTAGACGGCAGTGCGCGTGACTGGAGAATTAAATTAAAATTATTTTTATTTGCTTTAACTCTTTTTGTAGCGGTACTCAGTCAAGATCTGCTTGTTAGTATTGACAAAAACGCTAGCCCCTGCTGGCAATCACCGTCTGGTTTGCAAAACTCCCCAACTTTTGTCTCATTATCGTCATGACATCAGCTCTGATGATGGACCCTGCGATAGATCGGAGACACACGGCAGAAGTTTGTCGTCAACTTACTGTGTTGGTGTAGAATAATCGGTTAAGCATTTCTCCGGATAGGTAGAGATCCAGGTTCAAATCCCGGTAGCAACAACAATATTTTTTCGATTAATTGATTTTTATGTATATCTTTCTAATTAATACATTTAATTTGTATTCAAAATATTACAGACCTATGTACCGAAAAATTGCAACTTCATAATAAAAATGTGTTCTCCTTAAAAAATAAATATTATACTGGTATTTTACGTTAATTCCTCATATCTTCGGACTTCATTAATTTGTCTAGCATTCTGAATGTTTTACATTGAGTCGTAATCTCTTCGAGTAAAAAACATGTGAAGTTTATTGAATTAAAATTCAGGTTTTTTGACTTGTTATTGTCTTTAATTAGGGACATGTGAAAATAAAACACTGTTATACTCGTTTAATTAACATGAGACGCGTTTTGCCTTGTCATTTTCTACATATTACCTATGACATTAAAATATCATAAGTGTTGAAACAGAATGATTACTAATTAATAATTAGAAGCATTAAAAAATTTATGGAAATCATCAGAATTCCAATTAATAATGTTGTCCCTATTCATCTCATGCGAATACAATTGTATAGCTGTCCCCCACTATAGATATAAATACAAGTTGTTGAATTAAATTGTTAGATTGATAATGCCCTTGCATGGCGAAACGCATCTTCAGTAAATTAAACGAGTAGAATCAAAAAACAGGTGTTTTATTTACACATATGTGATTATGGAATTCTACAAACTTACCTCGGAATCAGTAAATATTTAATTAAGGACATAAACCTACACACATTTCTAAATTCGACAGCATTCATTAAAATTATTGTTTTAACTATAATTCATTGCGTGACGGACAAAAATGTCCCGCCTTCTTTATTATCAATATGATTAAACGTTCGTATATTTTAATATAAATTATCTTCATTATGGCGTATAATATGTAATTAGAGGAAGTTTGACACGGAAATAATATTTTTCAGAATAAATAGACATTATCGATTATCTGTTTTCGTTGTGCACATTAATTGAAAATTTAATCGAAAACTATTGTAAGCGCGTATTTATTAAGCACCTAATGAAAGCACGTCAAAAATAAATCATGAAAAGTCGTAGTTTTAATTTTATATAGATAATTTGGTGGGCACGCCAATATGAATGTTTGACTAGACAATGAGATAATCTGTTCCATCAGAGAATGTCTATTTAATTTGGACAGCAAAAATAAACAGGTGTCATTCGTTTGGATTCTACACATAAGGGAATTTATGGAAATGAATTTCCGGACTTTTAAAATTAAAGCTATAAATATTACGTATAATGTACATATTCTCACGCATCAACAGACGCCCTACACCGCCAAAATACAAACATCCACTGAGCATGTGGTCTTCTCGTCGGTTGGCGATTGTACTACCTGCAATCAGTGGTTAAAAACAATTAAAATGTGTCATTTATTTTTTAAATATTAGTATTTTTTACACGTGAAAATAATTTTAACATCTCGTCCGATATTATTTATTTGTATCTGAAATTATTTGAAAATATGTAATAAAAGATTAGCTAAAAGGAAAACATCATTAAACGAATATTTGTAGCGTAATTCATTTTTTTACAAACACCCAGGTCAGATCTGACCCACCACCGCAGAGGATGTGTTAAGAAGCTAACAAACAATTAACAGTGACAATAACCCAACGTGTGTGTAGTACAAGGTTTAGTTGTGAAGATTAAAACAAGCTTGTTTGATTTAATATATATTATTTTACGGATTCTACTTTATTCTGAATGTATAATATGTTGTGACATTACAGCAAGGCCGCAGTAAGTACTGTCTGTACTGTTACAAAGTAATGTATTAAAAGATATTGCAGGTTCAGTACTGAGAGGCTTGACTCGAGTTACGGGAGTCTGGCAGGTTTGCGCCTTCCTTGGACCAGATGATGATTTGAATAAATTATACATCCTGGTACCGTAGACGGTATGTGATATTTGGCACGCATAGTTTTTTGTGGTCGCACTCCTTAAATATCTATCTTACAATATTTTCATTACTCTCAACTTATCCGTATTATCCAAGTCGTTTTTTAACAAAGAATTTGTTTATTCAGACTTACCTTGTATTTTAATATTACCTTTACCCGTACCAGAATCGATACCGGGCACCTCAAAAGCCTGTTAGAAATATAAGATATTTTTCCATCTTGCTATTGCTGCATTAGACTGTGGCATCATATTATCATATAAATATGTAATGTAGATTTTTTTGTATCATGTAATACGGCAATTTTTGTAAAAAAAATTTAAGATGCGTACATGGAATATATGTCACATCAATATTCTTACAATTTTCAAATCAGCTCGTTCTATGAAATTAAGATTACCTTGCTGATAGAAGCTCGAACCCAGATTATTAATCACTAGACTAAGTTGATCATAAGATCAACATTGATTTATATATTTGATATAATAATAATATTTTATTTTATTTTAAAAAAATATGACCCCTTGGCAGTTGGTTGGTCGGCAGTTTTTAATCGGCTATTTTCATATATTATTTTTGTTTCTCGGCAGTGTAGTGGTAAGTATCGCCACCTGTCACGTGGGAGGTCAGGATTGGAATTTAAAATAATTTATCAATAACTTTTTCGAACCAGTAAAACATTGTATGCAGGGGTGGTATAATACGATCGTCTGGAAGATGTGATGTTTTTTTTAATTTTCTATCATCGTATATACACATCCTTCATAAATATCACTTTTTATAATTTTTTCTCCTATCTAAGGTTGACTACCATTACAACAATTTTCACATGCCACTCGCGCAGGTTTCTCGGCCACGAGATGCGGCATCATCCAAACGATCAATTGGGTAATCTCATAGTTAGTGCCGTTCATAATGTGGCCAAGCAGCTGGAGTTCTCTTTATCCAATCGCCGTAACTCATTAATGTGCGTGCTTGTGGTCTAGTGGTTACGATACTCGCATAGTGATCTAGTTGTCAGGGGGGGGGGGGGGGTTGAGTCTTATTCCAGGACGCCATCAAGTTTCTATTTTCAAATGTAAAATAGTAATAATAATGATGTAACATGTATTCCATGCACGCATCTCTGTTTGAAAAAAAAATGTCCGCTACACGATCTGCCCATGGAATCTGGTCAGGAATAAACATGCAAATATAATAATAATTATAATTATCATCATAACTAGCACAGTGTGTCTGTGAGTTACAATATTTAAGTCGTGTATTTTTAATACATTTACAAGTTTTCATGTTTTGTGAGCTATATAAAAACATCGGTAGTGCATAGTAAATATAATACTTTAGTTGGTACGTGTGAAATCACGAATTGCAGCCGCCACTTCTCGATGGTCACGAATCACGACTCTTCGAGTCAATGCTGGTGAGCAGAGGGAACAGCAAATAACAATACTGTAAGGTTGCGCAGAAAGCAAAACATTATCTCAACAAAAATAATATCGACAGTGCTTTTCCAGTGTAGTAGTGTTAACAAAGTGTAATGTTCTACGTATAAAAAATATATATATAAAGAGTAAAATAAGATGCTAGTATATAGCATATATAATAAATACAATGTAAAATTTAAAGTAAATGTAATGTTCAATGACGTTTTCGTTTGTTGATTTTAATATAATTTTCATATTAGATTGTGAACGTGATAATGTGCACATACACATATATTTATTTAGCATAGCGTGCATTATTCAAGCCGATTTGAATCAGTTTATGTTGGTTAACTAGGTGGCTCTTATAATGTGTCGTAATCTATGAATATTTTCTTTCATTCGTATTATTTAAAAATGGTTAATAATTATTGTATTTAATTTTAAAAAATAATTTACTGTCGCTGATGACAAGTTAAGTTTTTATTGTTGAAATTTTATTGTGATTGTTCTCGAGGAAAATATTTTACCAAAAAAAAAAAAAACTTTTTTTTTTTAGTTTAGTCCACCCGTTACACCACCACACACAACAGAATGGCTTTGAATAAATGTGAATGTCTGCACAAAGGCACTATAAATTACAATCAAACGTGTCTGTCTCCACATGTCGTTCTCCTCTCGATATTGTCAATCTACATGTGTAATAGTTTATTTAACGTCCGAGAAAACGACTTTCTTTTTTTGATTAGTAAATACTTTTTCGAACACAGAGTGTATATCGATCGATGCATTTTATTATTTATATTTCTACAGCTTTTACTGATATTCTATCGTATGGGAATATCCAAGCAATATTGTAAAGTGAAGCTGCGAAAAGTGTTACTTTACAGCATTACCACAAATCTACCGGGAGATAATGGCGTGGGTTAGGATAATAAATGTGCATACTTGAGTTATTAGACCCCTTCATCCCGAGCCAATTTAAACCGGAACACTAGCTAGTGTGGGGGATGTTTAAACCGTATGTAGACCGCACAGTACAAAATATTCATTTTACATTGTTAAATAAATGATTTATTCATGTTTGAATACAATTTTATTTTAAAGAGAACACATTATTATTTGTCAAGTTGAATATTATAATTTTTTCAGAACATAGGTCTGTGATATTTTAATACAAATTAAATGCATCAATTAAAAACATATAATAACCTAATTATATAAAGTGACAATTAGTGATTTATTTATGAATTATTCTGATGGTTCAAAGCTTGTTTGATTTTATGAACTGTCCTCACCTACAACTATTATTATTTTATATTTTTTTAAATCGATAATATTAATTTCATAACTAGCCAACCTTTTCAGCATACCCCTCCCACATGTATACAGTTCTACTTGGTGTGTAATGCCACGCAACTAATTACTGTGAAATGAGATTAAGTATGTTCTCATGAATCCATTATTTCTGCTCCACTTCGGAGATTTTCGCATCGTGGCGTGAATTAATAAATTAATCTCATGAAAGATGAAATATTAGGGTGCGTGCAGACGAACGAGACTTTTCTCTCGCGTCTCGGAAATTTTTCGGTACGCATCGGTTGGTGTTTCTGCTATATGCATAATTTGTAATAGATAGCTAAATATAGGTCACTTCACGTATGTGTACGTATGATTTATAAAATACTACAGCCACTATTCATTTTTTATATAATAAGAATAGTCTTGTTTCGATACGTACAATTTTCAGTCGAATCAACATAAAATACATTTTTGTACACCGGGCGTATTTCATTTTAGAATAAATCAATATTGCACTATTCATATAATTATAAAATGCATTGTTGAGACTTTGATATCTCGTTTCAGAGATTTATGAGATGTTGGTATGCGTCATTCTACTCTGCGTACGTAATAAATGTGTGGAGACGAGTCTTCGAGACAAGTCTCAAGTATGTTTACGAACCATTAAGGTAGTTGTACGAATTGAAAATATATGTGAATTATAAACGTATGCATTGTTTCACGAAATTGTACTTACAGTTTAATATTAAAATGATATTGAATCCGAGAAACAGAATCGCCATGTTATTATTTGACCCGGGTGAAGAATTCTGTGTTATCTATGAATTACAAATATTGTGTTCCATGGATTTTTACCATCATTATTCGTCATATTTATGAAATTTTAAATGTTTAAACATGATAATTTATATAAATTATTTATAACTTTGTTTTTAACCACTTTTATGAGTTAAATTTAATAAAACAATCGGTTTGCGATAATACATTTTTCTTCGTCAAGATGTCTTATTAACTAACTAATACCATATGTCAAATTTCTCTAATGTTTTTAATTTCAATTTTTAAAAAAAATTAATAGATTGTTTCCGTGTGGCTGAAAAATGCAAAATTTAATTATCTAAAAAGGATGGTTTATTAATCAAGTTCTAATTTTTTTTGAACAACTGTTTTTTTCTATGTATATTATTGATCTTTTAACAATGTTATTAAGGAGAAAATATTCTTATAGTGAAGTTGTAATTATTCAGAACACAGGTGTGTGATATTTTAAATACCAATTAAATGTATTAATTAGAAAGATATACATATAAAATCAATTTTATCAAAAAAAAATATTGTTACGCTACCGAGATTTGAATCTGGATCTCTTTTCAAACCGGGGAAGGTGCATTATCCAACTATGCTACAGCGACAGCACTTTTGGCGACAAATTTTCGAACCTATATGTTACACTTTTCAAATTAATACAAATATCGTTCTATTATTTGAAAGCCATCTACTTAGTTTTTACTGAATCTCAAATACCTTTGAGTAAACCGACAGCAGACGGCAGAATTAACAATTCATTTTTATTAAATTTTGGACACATTATTCAGAACATAGGTCTGTGATAATTAATACATTTAATTGGTATTTAAATAATGTGTTAATGTGATTCTTCAGTTGGACACATATAATACGCATTTAACTTTAGAAACCTACCACACGTAAGGGTGAATCTACCCAGGTAACCTTTTACGTAAGTCATAACATATGGTATGTAATATTCTTCTCTCTTCACCATTTTGAAGCAATAAAGCTGAAATGGTTATGAAATATTCATTAAAACGTCAGGTTGGTCGGAATTTTATTTCGTTTTATTCAAATAATGAGTGGTGCTTTGTGAATTTCTTAATTTACTCTTAAGAATCTTTATTTATTTATATTAAGATTTTTATCAAAAATTTTGCGTTTAATTTACAAACCATTCTTATCATATTTTGACCTTTAAAATTTCTAAAAAGTACGAGTGTTGAAACTAGTGAATAATTGGCACGCGCAATTTCAGACCTTAATGCCAACTCGTTTGAAAAATAGTTTACTGTTTGATTACAATTTTTTTTTGACATAACATTCTTTGGAATCCAGTAATATTTTCAAACGTGCGACATTTTACTTACTTGCCATCACGTCATTTCTACGCAAGGATAGTCATCTTCTAGTACTTGTTCTTCCACGGACGCCACTTGATCGACTTCTTTATTATCCTTTCGTTTCACATGACTAAACCATCACAGTGATCCTTTCTTTATCTTATTTAATACGCTACAAGTAGCTCTATATTTGCTCCTAATTTGTTCATTCCAAACTCGATTTCGATACATGTGCCCAAGCAACTGCATTTCCACCGCATTCAGTTTACTTTCGTTCCCTTTTTGCCAAATACCACGTGCCTCATAATACACAATATTTCAAATAGTTGTTAAAACACTCTTCTAGTGATCACGCTGATCCAATCATTAGAGCTTCAAGTTCCAGGAGACCATCAAGTTGGTCTTATTTTCAAAACACAAGCGTTTAACTTAGTTTAAAAATAGTAAGAATATTAATGTGACACTTATTCCGCGTAACCATCTCTATTTTTCTTACATTTTAAAAAAAAAGTTTTATTTTGAGTGAAAATATTAAAGTATTTTTTATAAAGTTGTAGTTTTTTCGGAACTTATATATTCTGCGGTATTTTAATATAAATTAAATGTATCAATAACAGATAAAATCAATTATAGAAAAAATATTTTGGTTGTTGCTACCGAGATTTGAACCAGGATCTTTTCTTATCCGGGGAAATGTGTTACATTTAAAAAAATTAATTAATAGATGCATCAATTAGAAAGAGCTGCAGCATATAGGTTTGAAAATGTGTCGTCAACTTACTCGGTTGGCATAGCGTAAAGGTAACTGGATATGAAAAGATCTTGGTTCAAATCCCGGTAGTAACCAAAATATTTTTTCGATAAATTGATTTTATCCGAATATATTAATAATTGATACATTTAATTTTTAATAAATTATTTAAGGATACAAGTATGTCTGTTAATGCAAGTCAATTACCTACTCTCTGTGCATTTTGTCCTTTCAATATAAACCTTAATATACCTTTCTCGCTCAGGCCAACTAATTACTTAGCGATTTCGCCGACGGGGGAACGGGAAAACGGTCAACATCTGCGTTTTTTTTTACATTTAAGAGTAACGCCGTGCATAGGGCTAGTACCATAAAGAAGCAGTGTTTTAAACATCTCCCGAAATACAGTGATATCTCCGTTCTTCACTACAAAAGTGCGAGTCGATTGGAGGTGAAAATTGACGTCCAACCCTGTACCGAAATCAAGGTAGACCAGATCCATCTGCCAATATTCCTTTTCTTGTTTCAATTCGGATTGCGTCAACTAATCAATAAATTTAAATCAATACAGTCCACGAGATCTTATCCCACCAATATATTTTTGGTCATTCTAGTATTATAAACCTTTAGGATGGTCCAAAATATCAGCCAAGTTATATTATCATTTTTCAGCCGTGAAACCTAATCAAATGAAGAAAATTGTAAGAAATTAATTCGAATATGAAGGAGTTAATATATTTATTAGATTAACAGGTATTTTATCGTGTCTGGGTTGGATTTATTGCCATTTATTTCTATCAGTTCACCACGCCCAGAGATCGACAGTCGACTGCTACACCATGTATCCATCTCAGATTTGGCCTACCTATACTTCTGCATCTTTGCAGATCGTTGAACAAAACTTAATTAGCAATATTTAAATATGTCCAAGAACACACAATTACTGGATTTTCACCAACAAAGGCACTGTTATTAAACATATAATAGATATATCATAGGGACGAAGCTATTTTTTTATTATATTTACTGAAAGTATATGGAGGTATGGGCTTACGAACTGTCTTTGGCTGGCTTAAGTGATCACTTTATAGAAATATAACGTTCACCATTCTCACCCAATAATCAATCTCCATATTTATCAAATTTTTGAAGTTGTATGTATGTTATTATATGGAAACATTTCGAGTATAAAAAACACTACCGCCAGCTATGGACTAAATTTGATATGTTTTCATTACAAAACAAATATTTTCTGTGCTAACAACCACTAGCGTGTACTAGACAAGGACTTAGGTTATGCTGTTAATAATACTATCATTTACTCTTTCAGAAGCATTTTTTTCTGGAAGTATGCCTGTGTGAGTTTATTTATTTTCCATTCTTGAAAAATATTACCATTATTCTTGGGAAGTGTTTCAAGTTATTAACTAAAGGAGCTAAAATATCTTGAAATATAAAATATTACCAAGTGTATTGGAATACATACAGTCTGCTTCAAAGGCACACATGCCGCGTTTTATCAACACGTCTGTTAAAACGAAGACGTGCATTCACAACACCGCGCGGTGCGAAAGTTGCATTTAGTTCGTGTACGTCTGGGACAGATTCTGCGATAAAACACATGCGCAGCTTTATTTGCCGATTCTAAATTCTTCCGCTATTTATATAGTTTTAACACGAGAACTGAAATATTTTCGCATTGATCTATATGCTTAAAATATAATATACCAAATAAATATTTCATTAGCAAAGATTATAGTTGTGCACAGCTTTTTTGATTATATATAGTGTACTCCACTGCTAACAACACCCTTCTATTCAAGTGTTCACTTGTACCGTTGATATTATTTTCCGAGATACGATAATCTGTCAACAGAATCAAATTAAGTGGCAACACATAAAAAATTACAGTTCGTGGCTTATTTGTGCTCTTAATTTATTGTTTAAATATGACCAAGTAGTTTGCATAAATTGCCCTGTTATTTTCCGACAGTTGCTCGGACGTGAATAGTGAATCAAGTTTTAAAATAGCATATTGTTGTTTCGCACGACTGCCGAGGTGTATTTATGTAAATTTTATCTTTTTACAAGAAAGTGCAAATGCATTTTATATTTACGTCATCCAGGATGCACATTCTCAGCTGCCGCCCCCTCCAATTACTTCGGTGGTATGAAAATGTACCAGTCTGCTTTTCAGTACAAATTTGCTGGCTATCTTTCTTTAGTGTTTCTGTTTAAATTTGAATAGAGTGATTGTTGAAACTAACCCGTGTTTGGCGACGCGCGACATAGGAATACTTTTTATATTGGTGTAAAACAGTAATTTTCAGTGGTGTGATTTAGAACTTATTTCATCATTTTAAATAAATCCTTCCGAATTCAATTTGGATGATATCTTTTACTAGGTAAAACTTTTATATTTTAATCTTGTTAAAAAAACATCATTCTCTATGTATATGCTACTCTACAGGGCAAGGTTAGATTATATATAATTAAGTTACGGTTGATAAGACAAAATTCCTAACCCTTTGTTGATATTTTCTGCTACAAGAATATTGAACGCCTTTTATGATAATTTAATATAATATAGCCCATTGAAAACATCTATTTAAAAATGAATAAGAAATATGGTTAGACAATTTAGGTAGGTATAATTATAATATACATTATTTTTAAGAACACATTATTATTGTGAAGTTACAGTTTTTCGGAACATAGTTCTGTGATATTATTAATTTGAATTAAATATATATTATTAGGAGAACACATTCTTATTGTGAAGTTGTAATTATTCAGAACATAGATCTGTGATATTTTAAATATAAATTAAATATATGTATATCGTTCTAATTATTATATTTAATTCATATTTAAATATATATTATTGATTATTACTGTTAAAATGTCAAAATTCGTCATTTGTGAGGTTGAATTGTTTTTGAATAATAAGAAAAAGCATTGTGTTTAATATAATTGTTTTTATTTAGTATGTATTTTATATAATTTATTATTTCACTATTATACATCATATACGATTACTTTTTTACGCTTTAAAATACTTAAAAAAACAATTTATTTTATATTTTTAAGATAAAATAAATCTTTAACTCAGCCAATAATCATACTTAGAAATAATCCTATACACTAGAAATTTACAATTACGTATTGCATTTAATTTCATTATCGCTTTTATTTAAAAAAATCATATGTTTATTAAAAGATACGCATAGAGAAAGATACACAGAAAAAAACTTTTTATAAAAAAAATTGATAAAGCTTTCTACCGACAATAAAAAATTCCGTGTTCGAGTCTCAGTAGTATATTTTTTGGTTCTATCGCATAAAGATGTAATGTATAATATTTTTCTAGCGGTTTAGGTATCTGTTCATTCCAACAAGCGAAAATGCTACCGTCCACACCCGTTTTCGCGTAGGAGAAAATCTCAAACATGACTGTTGCAAAAACAATGAACCCTTCAAGTTCAACAGGAGTCAGCTCAGCTCGGAATTAAAGCGAACCATCATTCAGGGTATGTTTCCCCTTCGCGTGGACGGATTCGGTTATCTTTTATCGCCCCCACCCTTAGTCGGGCGCCACGGGCGGAGTGCCCCAGGAACTGGTCGAGCTTTACCGGATTCTTTCTCCCTCATCCCTCATTTTACTCTGATCCTGTGTGCGGAAGCGACGTACTAACCGCAGTAAAGATAATGAGACAAAACATTACATCGGACTGAAGGTGTCAATTTCCTTTGAAATATAAAATAGATGGATATGATCTTGTTTTTCTAAATGTATATATACTTTAAGTAGAAAAATGAAGGACGTCATTTTTACTATCAGAAATTTCAAAACTAAAAATTGTTTCTGAAAAAAAAAACCTAAATATTAATATCAAAAAGGTTCTAAAATTTGTCGCTAAAAATATCGTCGCTGTAGCATAGTTGGATAATGCACCTTCCCCGGTTTGGAAAGAGATACAGGTTCGAATCCCGGTGGCGCAACAACAATATTTTTCGATAAAATTGATTTTATATGTATATGTTTCTAATTAATATATTTAATTCATATTTAAAAACTAAGTGTTTCACGATGGCACAGGGATGCATTTTATTAACATAAATTTATATTTTACATCAATGTGCAAAACAGTGCTTTTAAGTGTTGTGATTTAGAACTCACTTTATAGTTTAAAATAAATTTCCAAAATTACTTTGCTACCACAGACCACCAAATGAATAGACATGAACTAACTAAAATGTTAATTTTTTTAAATATGACTCGATTGACGAAAACGCTGACAATATAATATGCATTAATGTAAAAAATACAGCTTGTTTACACAAAGATTTAATTTTCGAAGAGTAAATACTTTTACTTTTGCATAATATTTATATTTCCACAATTCATGTGTGTAGAATGTCCCTCGTCCCGCAACTAATGTTCCAAACCCCTCTTCTATACGTGCACTTTATTTTATATCTATTCATTTACTGGTGTATGGGTTATTATTATTCATTTTTTAGGATAGGAAATTCAAATTACAGCTTTTGAACCGTCTGATGCTAAGTATATCCTGATTTTCAAGCTACACATATTTTGGTTTTGTACATTAACAATCTCTCTGAAGTACCTTTTCAATTTTTAATCTTCTTTTTTCCAGAAATGCGTCCAGTGTTGAATACAAGCCTCATTGTTTTGCTCTCCACAGTTCTCAGTGACTTGCGTTTTGCTTTCAACTTGCCTGACGTTATTTGACCATCACGTCGTCGGACGGGTAAAAAGATATTTAAAGCTATTTAATATTACCTACTATATTTTTTTTTTCTTTAAGGAGAACACATTATTATTGTGAAGTTGAAATTTATCAGAACATAATTCTATGATTAACGGTTAACGCATTTCCCCGGATAGAAAAGAATTGATTCAGTTTCGAATCACGGTAGGAACAAAAATATTTTTTTGATAAATTGATTTTATATCTATCTTATGGATACAATTTACTACAATTTCAATCGTCATCATTTTCTTTCTTATTTTCACCTTTTCAACACACGTTATTTTTAATACTTTTTAAACATGTCGACACCACGTGACTATAATTGTAATTGTTTTGGAGGATTTCGAAACATAAATCAAAAGAATTTGTTTGACTTCTACCGACTGTGGAATTAAAAACCGATATATTTTCACTTTTTCTTCTTCTTCAAAGTTCTACTCCATGAGATTTAAAATCATCATTGCTAATGGAAATTCAGAGGCAGATGCTTCTTAAAATCAGGAGACCCACCTTCTTCGTGCATAGTGTCACTCTTGAATCTTTCTCTATAGTATGACTTGCATTATGTACTTCAAACTTATTCTCATAACATGCCTTCAAGTATTCAAGTTTAATTTTTCTCTATACGTTTTAAGATGTCTTTGATTTGTACTTTATCTCCTGTAACCCCAGTGGCTCGGTTACCACCTCATATAAATCTATCATCTCCCGGACCTTAACGATTCGCATTACTCCATTCAACATATTTTGTTTGATCTAGGCTAGATTCGATTAGGTTGGGCATACTAACGTGATACTCTGATATTTTCAATTAACCCAATGTGCCTGTGCTATGAAAATAGAATTAACTAGAATATATACTAATGAGATTTCATCCCCTAAATTCTTGTCAACGACGAGTATCCTGACCACTCAATTACTCAAACAAGAAGCATTCAGAGAATACGTGAAACAATTCTAAGGAGATGGGATGTTGGGGTTGAGATATAAAGGATTTAAAAAGCTTAGGGTATCTCTAAATCATACCAATATACTCTTGTTTTAAAACATATGGTTCAATGATATTACTTACATAAAATTCTTAGCAATATTAAGTTAACTATTCATAAATTTTAATTATTATTAAGCCATATTATAATTTTTTTAGGAGAACACATTCTTATTGTGAAGTTAATCAGACCTATGTTCTGAATAATTACAACTTCACAATAAGAATGTGTTCTCCCAAAATAATAAAGTTGTATCAATGTGTCCAAAATTTAATAAAAATGAATTGATAATTCTGGCGTCTGCTATCAGTTTACTCAAAGGTATTTGAGATTCTGTAAAAATAAGGTAGATGGCTCTGTCAAATGATGGAACGATTAAATGTATTAATATCAAAAAGGTAACATATAGGGTCGAAAATTGTCGCTAAAAATAATGTCGCTGTAGCTTAGTTGGATAAAGCACCTTCCCCGGTTAGGAAAGAGATCCAGGTTCGAATCCCGGTGGCGCAACAACAATATTTTTCGATAGAATTGATTTTATATGTATATCTTTATAATTAATATATTTAATTCATATTTAACATATTATAATTATTGATAGAACGAATTTTCAATATAATTTTTCATCCATTCAATTCCCAAACGCAGACATCTCTTTTTGAATTTTGACATTGATATTGAATAAATATAATAGGTGCATGTTATAATATAATATTCGTTAAATAATCAAATAACTTATATTATAACAATACCCAAAATAGTTTTAATTACATTATACAAGTCCTTTACCAACTTTTAAATTCTAATTTTAATATTTACGTCTACGGGGCAGTTTCGCAACTCCTGGTTACGTTAAGTTTAATTCTGATTACATAAGAACTATAACATTTCACAACCAATGTTTAATGCTATGTATATATATGTTGATAAATTTATGGTTTACCTTATCTCAAGGATAACAAGTATTGAAAATTTAATGATGAAATCACAGACCAACAAATATATAGACAAGAACTAACGCAAACTTCTTGTCCCAATATTTTCATTTTGGTATCACTTACGCAATCAAATAGCTCTGCTACTTTTTTTTTAAATATGACTCGATTGGAACGCTTGAATTGAACGCTGACAATATAATACGCATTCATGTAAATAATACGTCTTGATTACGCATTCGACGAATAAATACTTTTACTGAAGCATAAACGTGTCATAAAATTATCGGATTAATGTTTCCACCAAAAATATGTGTAAAATGCCCCTAGTTCTGTATCTAATATTCCAAACCCCCCTCCTATAAGTACACTTTATATAATGTCTATTAATTTACTTCTCTGTGAAGGGAATTAAAAATGAATGTCGAGCATTCAAATAATAACGGATGATATTTAGACAAATACATATTTTTACGTTTTGCATCAAATTTTTAGGCTGCTGGGAGAACCTTGAATCTTTGGCTCATCCTGATAGATTGTATGCGCTCATCCAGCGTCAAATCTAGGTGCAAATAATATTATCATCGAGAATTTTTGGATCAGTTGTGCAAAATTTCGCCCCAGGTGTGATGTTAAAAACATAACGTTAATTTAGTCAACAATATTTAACTTACAAGACGTGGAACAGCCCTGTCATCATTTCTACTGCACCTTGTACATAAAATGAAAGGGTTACTTCCCCTTTGACTCACCCCCTAGCGACCCTCCGCCCCGCGGTGAATGAACGGCGATGCACCCGTCATTACGTTACAGGAGCGGTAGCGACACCACATTTGTCCGTGTGTATGGTTCCAGAATTAAATATAGGTGTATCAATAATCGATTAAATAATTCTGAGAACGTAATTCGTTGGAATTAGACAATAGACATACATATATGTGGAATGTATGTATTAGAATAAAATATTTAAAAAAGTAAAAAATTAAATATATATTAAATAAATAAATATATTTATATTACTTTTTAAGGAGAACACATTCAATCGTGAAGATAATATTTTTCAGAACATAGGTTTGTGATATTTTTAATACAAATTAAATGTATTAATGTATCCCGGTAGCAACAACAATATTTTTTCGATAAATTGATTTTATATGTTCTGAAAAATTGAAACTTCACAATAAGAATGTGTTCTCCTTAAACATATATAATTTGTCCTAATGTTTCCGAAATGTAGTAAAAATTAATTATCAATTAGTTCTGGCATCTCCTATCGGATTTTACTCAAAGGTGTTTGAGATTCTGTAAATATAAAGAAGATGGCTTTCAAATAATGGAACGACAGATGTATCAATTTGAAAGTGCAACATATAAGTTCGAAAATTTGGAATCCCGGTAGCAGCAACAATATTTTTTTGATAAATTGATTTTATATTTATATCTTTCTAATACATTTAATTCGTATTAAAAATGCATATTTATTTACTGGTCCTTACATAATATACCAAAACAAAATACAAAACTCGTTCACAAAGTCAAAAATGCATTACGGAAGTTGTCTTTGAAACACGCACGTTCCGAGCGACAGCGACTGGAGCACGTGTTACGATATCATCTCAATTTATTACTTTTTTTTTTCTTTGTGGTCAACACTCTTAATACAAAACATAATAATTCAAATACCACGGAATAATATACGTACCCTTGTAGTATTTAATTCAGTCAGAAGTTTTATGATACTTAATATTAAGAACTTTAAATACTGATTAGTACATATTTCAATTTTATTTAAAACAAACTAAGAAATTTCTCGCTTTGTTCTTTTTTTATCTAAACATATTTTTATAATATTTTTTATTTTTTTTATTTATTGGAAGATACATACACCATAATGAGATATAATACATTTTAAAAATAATCAGTAAAATTGTTACGACTATAGTTTCGAGAGGTGCAGACTATCTCATCAACAGGTGCAGAATTTATTGATGATGGAGTCCCCCTCATCAATAACCTCCCATAACAATTAACCTAACAAAAATATAAATTAACTTGTGTGCAGTACGAAATTTTGTTTATTTATAAAAATAAAAAAATGTATATGAAACTGCCATGTCAGATAATGATTCCTTATTATTACTTATCGCAATTTTATTGTTCAATAAATGCGAAAATATAAAATGAATTTAGAATATCTTCTTATAAACTATATATCTCTTTTAAATAATAATAAAATAAGTACGATAGAACAAACAAAAAATTTATGGAACATACGTATTTCTAAAATAAATATGTTTTAGAATAGAAATAATGTTTGTATACCACCTACCTAATCACGTCATATTTATAAAAAAATCTTACACATCCCACGAATGGTTGACAAAGTGCAAACAGTGTAACTCCGTTGACGCTGTGTCTTCAAATTGTTTTGTCTCGATAGTGAATTTATTGATGACCAGAAGACGTGGACATCGTCCGAAAATGGGTTTGTCGACGCTCGTCAAAGCTTCCCAACTCGGGTCGACAAATTTATCGCCATAAAATTTATCTGAAAATATATACTGATAAGCAGAACACATACAGAACAGAAAACATATACTAATAAACGTCATTATTCGATATAGTTCAAATGAATATGTTTGTATAATATTTGATTATTTCAATTTAAAAAAATATTTTGTAAAAATATAAAGGTGTCCAGCGGAAAATTTTCGAGTTTAATATTAAATAAATTTAAAAAACTACAATGCTATTCTCATATTTTATTTATATAAAATGGAGTTTAACGATGCTAATTTAACGTTTAATAAACAATATCGTCTAAATGCTGTCCATTTCTCTCAAGACACTCTCGCAATCGGACTCTTAAATTTGAGAACACGCGAGAGCAAAGCATTGGTTCAATGGCAGCAACTTCACGGCGGATATTTTCTTGTAGGGCCTGAATTGTTCAAGAATTATTGTTATAAACTCTCGACCTCTCTGACACCACAAAAAGTCGCACGATGTAAGGTCCGGTCCGGTGACCGAGGTGCCCAGAATATGTCTCCGTACATGCTTATTAATTTATTGGGAAAAGTTCCCCTCAGCTTCTCCATTGAAACTTTGTGTGTGGAGTAAAATTGCTTGCTAAAATTAGGTTCTGTTGCTGAACCCGGGAAATAACTGCAGTTGCGGTACCAAAAACTCGTCAATCATTCGACAATACACGTCACCAGTGGCTGTCTCTAGCTGGTTAAAAAAATAAGGGCCAATTATCCCTCGGGCAGAAATTATACACCACACTGTCGTTTTTGGACAATGCAAAGGTTTTTGATAGCGTTCCCTCAGGTTGTCGGGGCACCAGTATCTCATGTTCTGTTTATTAACATAGCCATTGATAAGAAAATGTGCTTCATCAGTAAACAATATGTTTCCAAACGTTCGTGCTGTTCCAAAACGTTCCAACATCGTTCTCGCTAAGGTTTTAGTCATTATTACATAGTCACAATTTAGAATAGTCATTTTCGTTAAGAAACTGCACGATTTGCAGTTTGTATGGATAAAACTGTAATTTATTTTTCAAAATAACGTGGATTGTTAATTTTTTTATTCCAGTACAAGCTGCAATCTTCCTAATCGATTTACGCGGATTTCGCATAATTGTTGACGTTAATGTTCCCGGAGGAGTTTTGGTTAACCATTGTCCCTTGTCTGAATTTTTGAACCCAACACTAGGTTAGTTGCGTTCTTGGCCCATCACTTACTCGTCAAATATTAAAGTGAGTACAAAAAGCGCAACGCGCACAAACAAATGAATCACCGCACTTTAAATATTGCTTAACCTCGAACTCGCAATTTGCTCCCGAGCAGTGACTCATTTCGAGTGGCAATCCTGCAAATCATACCCCTCTCACTTACCTCACCCTGACGGTTTACAGGCAATTATAATTTAATCTTGAAATTTTTTCCGCTGAACATCCAATATATTGATATTTTAGGCGTGTAGGCAGATACGAGAAAATTATCACGTTTAAAGTTTCTACAATCGACAAGTGTGCATGGTAAAATGTGTGAAGATTGATAAGAGTGAAAGTGGTACGTCAAGATAGAGAAGGGATCCGTTATGTGACTGTGATTGTGATGATTATTAGTAACTGTGATTTAACGATGATTGGGTAACTAAGATTTAATTGTTGGAGGTTTCTTTTTTAGTATACCAGCCATTGCTCGAAGAATTACGAATAATTAGTTAGTAATCGTTGTTACAATCGAACATAATCACATTTGACATTGACATTTTAAACATCACTGGTTCTATCCTTTGCCTATTCTTACAATAAAATGCTGTGATCGTATGTCAAACAAGTTATAATTTTCCCCTTCAAAATGAAGTATTATTGTATTATTGTGCGAGTTTAGAAAATGTGAAATATATTATTTTTTTATTTTACATATGAATTAGAAATAGCCCATCAATATTAACGGGAAAATAATTATTTTTACAATCTTAAATATTAATTAAATACATTAATTAGAAAGATATACATATAAAATCAATTTTATCGAAAAATATTGTTGTTGCGCCACCGGGATTCGAACCTGGATCTCTTTTCTAACCGGGGAAGGTGCATTATCCAACTATGCTACAGCGACAATAATTTTAGCGACAAATTTAAAAACCAACGGACAGACAGTAGCAAAAAAATGTATAAACTTTGTTTGACACACGCTACGCGCGACTACAAACCTTGTTTGTATTTGTAATAAAATAAAAATTACACTCAATAATAGACAAATGTACTCTTGATTTAAATAGCAAGGTTTCTTGAAGTGAAACATCAAAGAAGTTGCTACTACATCAACATCTGTCTCTGGCTCCCTTCCCACTCTTGTACTAGTTTGTTCCGGGCAACGAGTTTTTTACGCTTTATGGTATCCAATGGTAAAAAATACATTTTAAAAACAAATTAAAAAAAAAAAATCGCCAAGAAGTTTTGCTTAGAACGGGCGTTTGAAGTGAATATTCTATTTGTTTACGGCAGACTCTCACAAACAAATAATAATATTTTCCATCGTTACTTCCAATTAAAAGTTTATGATATTTCAGTTTTATAAAATATATTACATCTGGATTTTTACCGTTATTATTTTTATTCAAGATTTGTAATATCATATTTTGAAGACATCAATCATAAACTCACAGGCAACCTTTAAAGTTCTCGGAAGAACTTCGAAAGAAAAACGGGTGTTTAAAAAAAAATGAAACCATTATACGAGACCCAATGCGGTTACTTTTTATTTGAAAATATCTTTGAATCGGCGACTTTACTTTTGTATACAAATACTTTTCGATATATTCTTCAATCTGTCCCGCTTGAACGGTTTTCTAAAGTATTGTAAACAAAATAATAAACGTATTGTTAAATGCTATCGATTCTTAGAATTTTCCTTTATTACAAAATGAAAAGACGTCCTTTAAAGACGATCTCCCTTTTTCGAGCCAAATCTGCAATTCTTTTGACTATATCCATCCACTCATTCGTGAGCGGCCTATTTGTCGAGATCCGACCTGAATTCGAAGTCTTTTTAAATAATCCTAGTGATGTCGCTTCACAACACAACTAGCTCATCTCATTCTCTTCGATCTCGTAACTGGCAGTTTGAAGATAGCGTATAGCCAATTAAGGGTACTCGATAAGCTATTTATTTCCATCAACGCCCTTGTAGACTTTTACATAAAAATAATAATTAATTTAATTTAAATGTAACAGTATATTTTTAATATAACAGTTTAACCATAACATAATTTACGTACAGATATTTCTTCAATTCAGGTATGGTTCAGGAAGATTATTTATCGTAATTAGCAGATTTTCTTGTATAAGCTTGAAACTGGATGATTGCGTACCATACAAACTGTGGCAAAGAACACTCTACAAAAGTGGAAAGATTATGGTTGAGTAATTTTCGTATTTATTACGTAGCTATCTTAATGGTAATATGTTATAATAAAGTTAAATCCTACAACGATGCTATTTTTAAAATTTGAGCCTGTATTTTTCTACAAAAATTGAAGCTATTAAGAAGCTCTTTAGAAAGATTTTAAAATGAAAAATATAACTTATTAAAATCACTTTTATTTACTTGATCAGTATTTTTATTAAATACTAATTTAATGCATTAATTATAAATATATACATATAAAATCAATTTTGTCGAAAAATATTGTTTTTGCGCCACCGGGATACGAACCTGGATCTCTATTTCCAATCCGGGGAAGTACACTACCAATAGTGTTATAGGGCCAGTATTTTTCATGACAAATTTTCGAACCTATATGTTACACTTTTTCAAATTAATACATCTGTCGTTTCATTATTTTTGTAAACCATCTACATTATTTTTACGGAATCACAAATACATTTAAGTATCCCGGTAGCCCAAAAATAATATTTTTCCTCAAAATTTATTTTATATGTATATATTTATAATGAATACATTAAATTAGTATTTAAAACATCACAAACCCATGTTCTGAATAATTACAACTTCACAATAAGAATGTGTTCTTCTTAATAGTATTTTTATTACATAATATAAAATAATATTTTGATCGGCATAAATAAATAAGTATAATTATCAAATCAAACTTTTGGTCAGTGTAAATAATCAAATTACAGTAATTTTTTTTTTAAAGTCAGTACATTTTATTGGTTCCGTTAGGTTCAAGAGTTATTACGTTCTGATTTTTTATTATATACACACTGATTATTTATTTAAAATACCGATTAAAAAAGTTAAAAATACTGACCCAATAAAAATATATATTGTTAGGGGCGGAACGGAGCGGTCGACAACTCACCACCGCATTCGTCACCGGCTGATCAATCGGTGAGCATGAAAAGTGTGGGTTCGGCTGCTCACTTACCCTTACCTGATGACCTTTGTCTTTCATCTGTGGTACATTTATAAAGTGTTGTGTAATTCGGACTGGAAGCATATTTAACCTATATAATGAAAGAGTTTAATTTTCACTAGGTGTTCCGTATTTGCAAAACATACTTTAGCGCGTTTTTAATATCGGGCGTAAACATTATTGTTGTCACATGCCCGCGTCCAAATTTCTTACCTATGACCTATCTTAACGCTTGCCCACCAGTGTGAAGTGTGACCTTGACGCCAACAGACATCAACTTGCGTGATATTGTGTTCGATCTCGACATCACGATAGCATTCGCGGTGTGGACCCTCTCAGCTCCAGTGCACCAGCTCTGTTTTTTTTGTGATCCTGTACTTTGTGTGTGGCGTGAATGCAAACTGATATCGCCGTCTTCAGTCGGGAGCGGAGATCGGCTCATCTATGTGCCATTATAGTGTGACTTTCGGCGGCGACCACGGGGATTTTTGGAGGCGTCATACTCAAGGTAAGGCGAGCAGTCCTTCCGAATCCTGGTTCCTGAAATCACTGGTCCTTCGACTAAACTCCTATCCCCTCACCGACCTCTTTCTGTACCAAGTTTCCCTATTCCCCCCCACACCTTGCGGTGATTCCAATTTATGATCGGAGTTCCGCGGGAGGTGTGACCCGGAGATTATACAATTTACTAGGTTTGTTTAATACAAAATAGTACAATTAGATCATAAATAACCTCTATTCGGACATTAAATTCTTAATATAACAATATTAGTTTTGTTATATTTTGCTTAAAATGCAAATACTTTCCCATCAACCAGATACGGCCTTCTATCTTTTCTACCAACCCCTATCGGGGAACAGCGTTAAAATACTTATTTTTAATTATTATTAGTTAAATAGTCTTTTTATTTTAATATATATAAAAATAATATTACAAATAAAAATACAAAACTTGTCCAAAAATTTTCCGTAAAAGATTAAAAACACGCGCGTACCAGATAAAAATATGAGTTTTAATGAAGACATTCGTAATTTTGCTTATAAGATACTTAAAAAAGCATTGAATAATTTTCTTTTGCGTAGGAATTGAACAAACATATAAAGATAATCGAATACAACAAATTGAATTCCCCTCTACTCTATGTCGTGTAAACTCTCAAAGTTATTTTGGATTCAGTTACTATTTCCATTGTGAAGCCATTGGGAGCTCAGATCACTTTCTCGAGTTCGTCGTCCCCTCTTCATAAAGATTTCACGCCAGAAGCTCACGGGGTAGGATGAAACTGTGATGGTCGATGTAACGCGAGCGCTCACTCGCCCACTCTTCCCTTGTTACTTTAAAAGGATGAGCGATGAAAAATAATTAGAAATGATTGGTTAATCAACAGTTATACTGATTACTTGTTTCAGAATGCGTATGTTTAGCTTTAAAAATATTGTTTTTACAATAAATAAAAATCGTTTTTGTGATTCGGTCACAGTTTTAGGGCAATCAGATAACAAATAAAATAAACTAAAAATAGATAGTCAACTTATTTATATTAAATAATAAAAGAAGATGTAAAAACATACTATTTGTGTATAAATGAATAAACGATTTATTTTTATATTCAAACGTGTCAATTTCCTTTGAAATTCAAATTCGATGAACATACGGTCATTTGTTTTAGTTTCAAGTACATTTCTTAAATAGTAAAACAAACCAATTTCTACTGTCATAAATTTAAAAATTAGAAAACATCGTATTGTTGTGTAATTTTACTAAGAGGTACATACTGTACCGACTATTTTAATAATATAAAAATTAAAAACCATCAAGTTTAGTATGTGTGACAATGGTGTAATGCTGAAAAATCATTAAAATTAACAAAACTTTTATTTTCAGCCTACCTTACTTTATCTACACAAGACGTATTTTTTATTGCATTTAAAATCTTGTAAAACTTCCCCCCACATTTTTTAATCTTCTTTTTCTATTGATCTGCGTCCAGTGTTGAATTGTCCCACTTTTTTGCTTCCTCTTGTATTGTCTGATGTTCGAATCTTAGGACGGGTGAAAGGAAGACCTAAATTAAATATAAACAATTGAGAAATTATTTTCGTCTTGTCGTGAAAAGTGCAAACATCGAACCACTTAAAAAGGCTCACCACGTGCGCGAATCACAATTTGATAATCCACCAGAGTCTACAACTCTTTCTTACGGTTGGTACAAAATATATTTTTACATGTATTTTAATGTGTTTAAAAACCGAGCGTAGGCTTCTAAAATGTGACGATTACTATAATAAATGTAATATTTTTAATACTTGACAGCACAGCAGCAATACGATAAATAAGCGATATCTAAAATTTAATATTTAGTACCGACACACATTGCCCAAACACAAAAGTTGCATATACATAATGTAATGCATATTTATAAAAAATATTGTATTTATATTTTATATCTTAACCGTTACTATACCATGATATAAAATATTCGAAAGCAGCCATGCTGTCAACTCGTGTTACTGTAAATAACAGTTAGAAAAAATGTTTTTACTAACTTAAATGGCTTTAGTGGCTCGAATTTACTTTAAATATTGAACACTCAATTTTGAAAAAAATGATTAATTACATAATTTAAAGCATTCATAAGTCCTATCAATGTGTCCTTCCTTCTTATCTCTCTTCATTTAATTAGTGAGAAAGAGATAATTATATTTGTTGTTCTTTTCACTGTGAAAATAGTGTGTGATCTCTGTTTTTCAAATTGCAAATGGTATTTTTACCAACGTATTAATTTTACAACGGAGTGAATGGAAAAAATAATTGTTTTTGTACGATTCTCTTTTCATAATTGTTTTTTTATTAGTCATTCCTAAGCGCTAATATTTTCTTTAGTATTATCTAAAATATGAATTTTATGTTGCATGTATTTACCGAAATATTACAGGTTTAATTATGACGGTAGACCTGTGTTACTACATGGTTTGGGAAGGGTTAATAATGAATTAATTGGTTCAATCTTTAATCTATGTGAAATCTTCAAACAGTAGATTATTTTTAATGAAAGACTCAGTGGTGACACGGATGACACTTTGCTCTCACATCGCAGAGATTTTGGGGTAAAGGTCAGTTTACCCGGCGTACAAAATGTATATTATACAACTTTTAGCACGCTGACAGTGATTCTGTAGTGACCTTTACGAGTTTCGAGAACAAAGGTAAATTTCCGTGTATACGCACCTTAAGTCGGCGCCCCTGTGGTTTTGAATAATTGATAAATACCTTAACGCGTTTGGGAGTTTCTAATGGAAAATATTAATATTAATAAGAAACAATGCACAACAAAAACAAACATAATAAAATAATATCTCCGTCAGCCAATAATTATATAAAGAAAATTTTTACCTTTACTCGTTTAACCAATAACTCATATTTTTATATCTTTAAGCCAGCTTGTGCTTTTTTTTTGTATTTTTTAAAATATGTTATTTCTGTAAATTTTTTATACGTTATTAATAATTATACCATGCCTATTTCGCTAGAATAAATGTTGAGAAAGAAAAGGTTAACAAGCAGATTATTTTTTTATGACAAAGCAATTATAATATAAAGCAATTATTATTTGAGCCCTAAATAAAATATATATAATATAGTATAAAATATCATACAAAAACAAAAATTAAGATGATGATTTATTGTATTTTAATATTATGTAATGTTTAGAGAATATAATTTTTGTTTTTTTACATATTTTTTAATGTTATAATTGCTTATTATACTATTTGATTTATTTATATATTTTTTAAATTGTACTTTATATTATAGAATATTATTCTTTGCCTTTTTTGAGATGAGCATTTTTTATTTTATACTTTATTTGTGTGTATATTTTATATGTTGTATAATGTTGTTGATTTAAGATCCTTTACATTTTTATGTTTGATTCCGAAGTTCTAAATTGGATATCTCTTTTTATTTTCTCTCCTCTTTTTTAAACATATTGTATTTATCTGTAAAATCTTTTTTTTTTTAATACATATGTTGAGTACCTGCAAATATATCATACTTTATACTATATTATTTTCAATAATATAGGTCTATTTCTATATATGTATAAACTTTATTTTGCCCATATGCTGGAGAATCTACCTTCCATATCTTTTTTAGTAGACCTATGAAACGTCATATATTCCTATAAATTCTTTACGGTCTTTCAGAATCTTCTTTAAGAGTTTTCTGAACCATTGAGATCTGAACTTATATTTGATGTCTTTTGATTCCAAGATATCGAAAAAACACTCCATATAAAAGTCCAGAAAACTTTTCAAAATTGAGTGTATGAGTGAAAATAGAGAGGAACTACTAGGTAAATGAAAGGTACATATAAATAAACATAATTCTTCTTTTTCTTAAGAATATCCTAAATGATAAATTTTTTTTTATCTAAAGGTGCGAATACACGGATGAGATTGGTCTCAAATTCGCCTTGAAAGATGCGAAAGGCCGAAACGAGATATCAAAGATTCATGTGTTATGAGTAATTGTATTTTGGTGCGATATATCTTACTTACTGTTTGCAGCGTGTTATATAATATATTTAATTCAGTTTGGCATTTCACTATTACCGATTAGTTATATGTTTTTCCACTATTTAAATTTATCTCACGAAACTCTCTGATCAGCGTATATTTTTTTCTAATTTCTCACTGGATCGTGCATATTCTCCGTAATAGTTAATGTAACGATATTTTGAAAGAATTCAACTTTGCTTTTATCTCAGCGATGTCTTACTATAAGTTTGAACCGGTTATTAAAATCGGCAACCTCACGTTGGACAACTTTAATTTTTAAATAAAATAAATTATTTATATGTCAGAGATATTTTTCATGTAGACATTTGCTATTTATTTTTATGTATTAACATCACTTGGACATCATTTAAAATCTTTGAGTAGAAAATATTTTTAAATTCTGTGTAATAATAAAGTAAATTGGCAGATGTCACGAAATGGCCTGGAACGAAAAATAAAAAAATATTAAATTTAATCGAGGTTTCAGTCGAATGTTTGCTTTTTAACCTTGTGCCATATTTACAAATATTGTCATTTTTTTCAGTAATTTCAATCTGATCTTCAGTCATCCCAATTAATCTAAAATAAAGTTTACCTCAAATTTAGGCTGAGCAGTACATACTAATTCAATTAACCCTCGGCATACCGTGATAAAAAAATACCCGTACCCAGTCATAATGTCAACTTGTGTATTGTAAATGAGAAATAGAAATAGTTGCCATCATACTTTTACTCTAATATTGAGTATTTAATATGAAATATTAATGACGCGGGTGTCAGCTCCGGCTGCAAAAACCGATCTGTAACGAGATGTAGGGTAGACTTGTGTTACTGCATAGCTATGGAAAGGTTAAAGGACCTCTTGTTAATTTTGTTAGAAGGCAAGGCATTACTGCATCATCTATTCTTCCAGAGATGTTTTTTGATCGCATAAATAGAATTTCATAAATTTAAGGATACTTGAAAATGAGAAAGAAAAGCGTAGTTTACACTCGCTTCCTTGATAACAATGATTTACATGCAGATGACAGATATATACAGCATATCTAAGTGTGGTGTGAAAGAAAAAATAAGCCTTTGAAAAATGAAGACGGACTAAAATGAACTAAAAACATCTAAAAGAATATTAAAGTCTTTTGGATAAAAATAGAAAGACTAGAAGTGATACGTGGTGAATATAATAAAATAAAAAATGGAGTAATAAAGTTATGGATGGAATTTTGAAGAAATACAAGAGAAATAGATATGTATGCATGGATCCTTTCTAGGTATCGATAGAATATATGAATGAAGTTAATAGTGAATGAGACAAATGTAGAAGAAATAAAATAAATTGAGGATGGTGGCCAAATAATTTTCTAGTGATTCCATAAACGCTTCAACCAATTTTTAGAGGGACGCCATACTCCGATGGATTGGAAAAGAACTGATATTATGTCTCAATACAAAAGCAAAGGGTCTCGTGTGGAGTGCGGAATCTATAAGACTGTTAGCCTATTGAGCCCTATTGGCAAACTGTATGGGAGTTTTAATAGAAAGAGTGAGAATAACGATGAAAGTAAAGTGTGGTATGAACAATGAGCGTCCGTAAGTGGAAGAAGGTGCACGGATCAGATTTTTTAATTGCATCAGATTCTAAATAAGTTTATTTACAAAAAGTTTATAATAGAGTGATAATACGAAAGTTGTGGAAGGTTTAGAAAGAGTACGGGGTGAATGCTAAACTTATGCAGGCAATTGAATTCCTGTATAAGGGAAGTAGTGCTTGTTTAAGAATGGGGCATTCACCATGTGTCAAAAAAGACTGCATAAGGTCACATGCTCTTTTAACTTATATCATATTATACATGGATAATTGTATGAAATAACTGAAGGAATTTGAATGAATAAGATGGCAAGGTTGAGAATGATACGAAAGAAAGGTGACTGCGAGAAATTACCCCCAATGGCCGGCTTAACGAGGTGAAGTCAGCTGTGCTTCCGACGGAACAATAGAAGGGGAGTATTTCCTCGCTCAGCTTATAGTTGAGACACATCCCTTAACCCAAGATACGCCCCCTTTCCTGCTTCGTTTTTCACGTTCTTAGAATGAGTAAATTAGTTGCTCTTGATGGTGCAGAATCAATCGATCCTTCGAGAATTAGGTTTTTATTGAAACTATACATGACTGTGATGAATCGTTATTGGAAGTAAATTAAATTTATTTTCATTGATGGGGCAATACTTAATTGGTTGTATTATTATATTTTTAAGAATAATCGAAGATTAAAGGATATGTGGCAAGGATCGAGCAATAAGACACCACTCGGAGACGTGCTAGAGGCTGTTATTGAATGGTGTCCAGGCACCTGCGCCTGATTGATGGTGAGGTTTAGGGATTATTGCGCAAATAAAAACTGCGCACATGAAAACTACGCACACGAAAATCGCACACACGGAAATTACGCACATCAGATTTTTGAAATAAAAATTTTACAGTTTTAAACATAAAATATAAGTGCAGAATATATGTTTTATTTTTATATATATAAAATCTTCTCGCTAACCTGTCTACGATACTGCAGCTGCATATCGTAAAAGTTTACTGTTCCTATTCTTGGAAATACTTTTTGGAATCCCAATAGTTTCCCCAAGCTTCAGCAGAACGTTGCGCGATGAAACTACAACCATACTTTAACTTAATTGTACTTTCTAGTTTCTGTGCAAATTTAATGTTCGACTTTATTCAATGCCAAATCACGTCCAATGGATTCCCATGCAAATTGCATCAATTCCTTAGCATACGCCAACATAAAAAGTCCTCGAATTATCTCAAAGTAAATTTTTCTCCGCTTCCCTTAAGATCCGATCATCAAATTTTGCCCAGAACAGTAGAAACATGTACTGTTCCAATATTTTTTATGCAGAATCAGTTATTTTATACTTAAACTAGCTAAATTACTAAGAATTTCTCGGGCTGTAAAAAATTTCCAAACCACTTGATACTTGACATAAACCGGCTTCAACATATAAAATTTGAATTCAGTTTGTTTTGTGTAATGTTATTTATTCCTGTTGTACATTGTTACGGTGCCTTTGGAAGCCATAGGGGCCGCCACCGATCTAGCTCAGTCTGGGTCCTCAAGTATGTGTGTGTGTGTGTGTGTGTGTGTGTGCTTTGGTGTCGCCTGCTACCTCTGATGGGATGATAATTAATTAAAGGTATTCTGATTTTTACTTTACACATTTATTCACAAACACAATTAATTCTGACATTGGATGCACGAAAAATATTCTTTAGATCTTCCTTTTTCAGGTGAACTTTCCTCTGAGGGAGATCACTTTTATTTGTTTCTTCTATTTACGAAGTTTAGCATCCGTGGGGTGCCGATGCATTTGAGAACCCGAATTGCCATACGCCCGTGCCAGGATTCATCTCTTGCTTCAGGAGATAGACCGGACACCATCTCGTCTCAGCCTTGTCCGTAATACGCATCCATCGGTCATTGCTCGCATACCACCTCCTCGCTCGTTGCAGCGGGGTCTCTCCTCAACCTGCGAGTTGTCCAGAACCATCCATCTCTGAGTCCACCGCGGTGATCTTACTCTTTATCTCCGCCACCTCCCGCCGCCATATTCCTCCGGAGCGCAGCTCTATCGACGCGCCTATCCTTGAGCGTTCCTACCAAAAGTGACGTTTTGCTCAGCTACCCGCCAGAGTCGTATTCTCGTCCCTGATTCATTCATTTAGACGGCCAATTATCATAAGTTGGAAAAGTAGGCTACACATACCTCGGCGCGTAAATTCAGACATCACAAAGTGTGTAATGAAAAAAATAAATATACTGGTTGTAGATCATGATAATGCATCACAACAATCTTCTCAAAGAGTAGAATGTGAGGGGGTTTTAGAAGTAATTTGTTTGGGCGCGCTAATAACGAACACTGGTGACTGTAGTCAGGAAATTCAAAATTGCTATGAACCAACTTACGAGAATATGAATACGAGAAAGAGATATAATAATTATGAAAAAAAAATACACAAATATGGACTCAATATCTCAACACTCATCGCTGTCCAACATTACAACTTAATCACAATACAATATACTAATAATTCACTTTAGATTTGCAATACGTTTAGTACATTTTTTTACTGTCTCTATTTTTTAAAAATATATCTGTTGAATTTTACTCTTTATTTTTAATTTTAATTAAATAACACAACAGCACGAAAAAAAATTTGCTACTTTAACACAGATTGCTTTATTTATCGGAGGTGGATAACTGCTGCATCCTACACAGTAAACTAATAAGTGTAGTATATAATTGTATGTTTACTTCTGAATTAAAAAAATATATATGTCAATAAAGGTTTATCATATCTTATACTACTAAATAAACTCTTTGTGAGACTTCGTACTCGATGCCAGGCGCCTCTGTCCTGAACCATCCCATTCCACTCGGAGGTGGAACATGAAATACCTCCAGATCTCTCCTCATCTTAATCTGGGTATGCCAAGATGTCGCCGTCCATTTGGGATCCCTCGATGACCCAGCATAATCTATGTTCACTAGCTCTATATTTGCTGCCCATCTTATTCTTTGCGACTTCATTATATCAACTAATCAGAATAAGGGTCATTGTTGCGAATGTACTACTGACCTGATATGATAATGTCCTATCGGTTAATATATTTTTCGGAGAATTTTTCTTTCAATAACATGCTGTTTCTTTTCGAAAGCTTTTGAAAAAGTGCATGTCTAACATGTATGTAACAGCAGGGCGTATTATTGTTTGGATATGGATACAAATATGAACCTATTTAAATTGAATCAAACATTTCCCCAAGGTTTAAAGCGCAAATCAAAATTATGGAAAATTTCATAAATATTTACCTTAAAGCCGTGAATAAAAATACAATAACCCAGCTAAATTATTTTTAACTAACGTGGCCGCGTAGAAAGACGGAGAGGATAAAACTCCAAACTTTTCCTGATTCACAACTTTCACCGCATATATTTTCTCACGCATTATTGAGGCACATAACAAGATCATAATTCAATATCTGGTTTATCCGGTTATGCCAGGTTCCCTACTTCTGGTGCCATCATTACTCCTTTCGTATGTTGTTCTTGTACCATCCTTTATTCATTAATTCATTTCACATAATCAATCTACCCAAAATTAAGCACATTAGTATTCTCTCTGTGTACTTAATTTCAACTGCATTCAGTTTGCTAAACTCCTAATGCCCCTCTCAGTGGCGTACCTAGGATTTATTCTTAAGGGGGGCAGGGGTTGGACGAATAATAATTTTGGAAAAACTTCTAGTGTTTTCAATTTATTTTTGGTTTGGGGCGCTATACTGCTCTACTAGCCCTAATAACTTACCTTATTACAATATTATTAACGATTGCTTTAGGATCGCTAAACTTCGGAAACACAAAAAAAAAATCCGAATTGTCGAGAAAATATTTTTATAATATAATAATAATTTTCGTATTAATCCAAGAAATATCATCCAAATAAAACATCGAGTAGTTCACGTGAGAAAGGGATTCGTTTCTTTAAAAATGTTTATTACGTCCATATTATGTTTGATCAATATTCTGAAACTATGTCAGTTGATTGTCTATTCAAACAATAAGTTCATAAACTAATCGCGTAAATTTTTTTTAATAATATTTTTGCACATACGTAAATAATTGATTGAATTACGAATATTTTTCCTACCATAAAACATATACTGTGCAGCGGTGTTATGATGCATCTGTTTGAGACGTGCAACGCACATTTTTATGTGTATTTCATATCAAATTAATTTGGATATTATTATTTTTTTATTTATTTCCCAATATGCATCTAAATCATGATATTCTATTCTAGTGTAAATAAGGTCGCGCACTTTTTAGAATTGTTTGCATGTGTGGATTTCGGTTTTATACATAACATGAAATACCTATACATATTATTATATATGATAAATAAAATTATTGTTTCTGAATCATAGTAACTATGTATGAATTACTATATGAAATTTATATCTTTTAAAATACACACCAAATGACTGGAATATTATTGGGATATAGGTGCAAAAAAGTAAAATTATTTAACTATCAGTGATAAATTCAATTCCATTTTATACGTGATTAATGAACCATTTAAACGTCGAAATGTAAACAGAAAATAAAACAATCAGTAATTTTGATTTACTTTAAAAAAAATCTAAATGTCAAACGCCAACCAGGATTGTTATAACCATGGAAACGTTGAAACATTTCAAAATTAAAATTCTAATAAATGAGTCGTTTACTTCCAAGCACCTCTGTAATCAATAATGAAAAAAATATACTGTACTCGTATATTTGAATGTAGTTTAACTAGGAAAAAATTACACTTGCTAGATTTGTTTAAATACTTTACCACAAATGGTAATATAAGTTCTACAATATTAGCAAAATTACTTTGTGGCCACATATTGTATTAATAGTAAGATAAAACACTTTGTTTAAACTACTATGTATTGATAAATTAACATGTTTCGATACCTTTGGTATATTCTTTAGGAAACAATGTATACTAAAATAAAAACTGAGATGTTTAAATAGCAACAAATATTCTGAATTTTCCAATCATGTTTTGAAAACAAACCATTTTTTGACATTAGTAAGGGTTTAAAATTTTTACAGTTATACTGTTATAGTTTTGTTTTTATCTATGCTTATATTTTTAATTTTAGTATACATTATTTTCTGAAAAGGATACCATAGGTATAGAAACATGTTGATTTATCAATAAATAGTGGTTTACCTTATTATTTTAATAATATAAGTGATAGAGTAAACAAAAACAAGTTTAAATATCGTGTCAAAACCCTCTATGCTTTAGTATTTAGTGGTTGGTATCCCACTGGCTTGTACCTACAAATCAAATACTGTAACAAACACCGCTAAATTTCGTAATTTATCTTAAACAAAATCGACAACAAATTATTATTTTTTTGCATTTCCTACAGTAGTGATGCATACACCGTATTTTCAAAATATCTAATGAAGATTTAGATGAAAATTCTATTTTTGAACGTTTTTCGTTATTTCTGAGTTTTCTTAAAAATCCGTTATGGGGGAGTTTGTAAAGAAACGACTCAAATGTTATTTTGAACGGTTCAGATATAGGTAGGATAACTTTTAAAGATCTGCGTGGATGTTCTATTGTTTATGAATAGGACTTCAAAGACAACTAAAGTTATGTTTACTTACACAGTACTCACTGGTAATCAAGTATAATTATAATTACACATAGCAGAAGAGGAACGGAAGTAGACTGAATGCAGTGGAAATGAGATCACTTAAGCGTAATGTGACAAATCTATTTATGACAGAGTAAAGAATGAAGAAATAAAAAAAATATATAAAGCTGATCTTAGTATAGTGAGTGAGATTAAGAAAGAATCACTTAGGAGAGAATGGTAAGAAATATATATGACGCAAGTGTTGATGGCACCAAAAATAAAGGACGTCTGCGGAAGACTTGGCACGACCAGATAAATCAGATAATGGAGGATGGTTCTATTAGAAGTCTCAACAATCGGCGAGCTTGTATGAGAAGATGTATGAATGTGGATGAGGCGGGAGTTGTGTGTCAGGGCGGAAGAGTATGGCGCTCTATTCTCTCTGCCTACCTCCGCGGGGAAACGGCGTGATGGTAAGTTAGTTACACATATATTGTTTAAACTGGAGATTCTAGAAAATAAACACAAAATTATCAAAAATAATTTTCATTATAATTCTATATTTTTTTCCACTTAATTATTAATAGATTAAATGAGTTTACCACACAATCAACGTTTGGTTTAATGAAGCGAAAAAATGTCAACACGTATTTTTAGAATTTTCCAACGTTTCTTGCTCACGCTTCAACTCGGGGTGGTTGCTCCGGTCAGCGCCCGTCCAAGGTACTAAATACAGCTTTGCAACCTCCGCGCAAACTTTATGTATTGTATAGCTAATAGACGCTCAGGACTTGCAGCTCCAAGGGAACTTCAGTCAAAGCTCAGTCAGGGGCAGAAGCGCCCACTCGCGGGACTATACTTCAGAAAGCTCTCCGACATTAGTTTAATTTTCTCTTGACTACGGGGAAAACTCCCTGCAACTATCTTAAACGTCAATTTCATTACAATTAGATACTATAAAGATTGTTATAATTTTAAAATCTGTGTTTATTTTAACAAATAAACTATAATCACTCTTGCCTTTGACCACTGGGGGTCTTATATATAATAAATTAATAATCATTTAATGCCTATTTTAATGGCACTCCACCTTTATATCATCTTTTTATACCTCACACAGTATGATATTATATTAAAATATGAATTAAATATATTAATTATAAAGATATACATATAAAATCAATTTTATCGAAAAATATTGTTGTTGCGCTACCGGGATTCCTTTTACCGGGTTACCTTTTTTTTTTTTGTAATCAATACATTTAATCATTCCATCATTTGACAGAGCCATCTACCTTATTTTTACAGAATCTCAAAATACCTTTAAGTAAATCTGATAGTAGACGCCAGAATTATCAATTCATTTTTATTAAATTTTGGACACATTGATACAACTTTATTATTTTTTAGGAGAACACATTCTTATTGTGAAGTTGTAATTATTCAGAACATAGGTCTGTGATATTTTAAATATGAATTAAATATATTAATTATAAAGATATACATATAAAATCAATTTTATCGAAAAATATTGTTGTTGCGCTACCGGGATTCGAACCTGGATCTCTTCCCTAACCGGGGGAGGTGCTTTATCCAACTAAGCTACAGCGGCATTATTTTTAGCGACAATTTTTCGACCCTATATGTTACCTTTTTTTTTTTTTTTGAAATCAATACATTTAATTCATATTGAAAATAATAGAAATTTACTAGAAGATGTGAATATTATTTTGAAAGAATTCTTTTTCAAGTAGTGTCAACGAATAAAAACAAAGTCTTTTATAAGGAAACGTATTGTCCCATTGTAATACTACGAGTAATACTTAAAATTAAAGGTTTCAATTAGTACAGAATGTTGTTATATAAGAATGATCAATGTGAAATTAAGCCTATTTTTAGTGTACACTATGTTGTGAAAAGTACCTATTTTATATATTATACTACATTATTTTCAAATCATAACGTATTGTAGCATTGCGTGAGTAAATTATACATTACACTTCTAATGAATACATTAATCGTTTTTGCGTAAATATATACAAACAAATAAATTATATGTGTACATATGTACATGTTTTTTGCGTCCTTTTGTTTGTTATTTTAGAAAAGCATTACAATATTACTATAATATGATGATAATTGTCATGTGAAATGGAAGCGTGTTCCAACAGAAACACTTGGGACGGGTCTCGTACTAAAGTGCCCATTCTCCTTTGAAAATTGAACACTGTAATGCTGTTATACTGTAAGTAGGTAATTCAAATTAATAATAATATTTCTGGTACGAATATTATGCATATAAGTATTCTCATGGTAAAATACGATAGGTAAAGCTTATGTTAACTAAAATGTATATATTCTCATCGTCATGAAAGTATTGATGTATTATATTCTGAATACATTTATTTACAAAGATTTTAATTTGTTGCATATTTTTAAAACAATACCTACGTCATGTGTATGTTTTTCGCGCCCTTTCTAGGACGGGTGTTGAACACTAGTTTATTACATATTTTCAGTAAGTATATAATTTATATATCAGAATTGTTTTTTACATTCTCTTCATCACTCTAATCCTTTATGCCACTCTATTTTTTTTTTTTTTCATAAACGTTATTTATTCATAATCACAGTAAAATATTTATATACTAAAATATACGAATACATAAGTTAGAAATATTTTATGGGCGTAGTGGGAAAATGGCGCTTTTATAGAATAAAAAGTATTTGTGCAAACCTATCAAAGATATATGATATTTTCTTCTTCAAACGCTAAATTAAACATTAAACTTCCAATAACTGAAACAGTGCATCGTAGTACAGGTTCAATTGGAAAATCTGCCTCCAGAACAAAGACAAAGTGTTTTTAGAAAACTGAATGTAGTTTCCCTGTTTCGAAATACAAAAGTATTGCTATTTCCAGAATCTGAAGTCACCGAAGGAAGAGGAATTCACATGAAGATATCATGCATAAATTATTATTATACCATAACAGGTCTAACAATTACATTCGTAGATTTTGTTTTTTTATAATTATACAATAGAACATACTTAATCGTTATCTTGTAAACGATTCCCTTCAAAATAATCCTCATCAAATTTCTATTTTTCCATTATAGAAAGCAGTATTCATTTTGTGTGAGGCTATTTAGAGCACGCATCGTAATCCGTTACATCACCACTCGTAACCTTCAATGATGATTATTCATGTCTTTATTGATTTTAGGAAATATTCATTCTTTGAATGTGGATATTGACAATAAGAAAACATAAATACAGTACAAAGTACAGAAATAATATATGGTTGAAAAATATGTCACTTAGAGTTTAATATAATAAATGTAACGGTACGAGGTAGGTACTTATCATAACGAAAGCATTGGATAAAATATAGTCAATTTAATACACATAATTTATTACATCCATCAAACAGACAGCTTGTGCTCGGCATACGATATAAATTATGCTGATTGCTGGGAAAATAACGTAAAAGCTTGAGCGTATAGGTGAATATTTTACTCGCGAAGGTTAACCTGGAGTGAACGCCCTCCTGACCTCGGCTCTCAGCATCCCTCGGTAGAGGCAACCTTATTACTTCGGGCTATTTACTTCCTCAAATACACGAGGGTTCACCGGAATAACTCGTGCGTGACAAAAACCAATCCAATTATTACTTCTTCTGTTCTTGTGCGCACTTTCTAATGACCGAGAAAAGTCTATTGGTTTATTGTGAGCATTGGAAGCGAACCACAAAAATTTGAATTTCGTAACCTTTTAAAATATGCCATGTTGATAAATTTATATTATGTACCAATAATTTACATAATTTAACTTTATTTGTAATATTAAAAATTTCCTTTTGTAATTATGTTTCTGTTGGCATTGGATTTTCATTATACAATTTAATTATTTCCATTACAACCAATGTTGCACTAAAGCATCATAATTAAAAGAAAAACTATTCATATTAAAAAAAAAAAATTAGTTGATTTGTAATATATGTAATCAATGAACAATTAGTTTTGTTGATAATTTTTACAATTTTGTACGTAGTTTAAATAAATACATAATTTTAATTAAATTTCATGAAATAAAATAGCGATAGGCATTAGTTAATAAAATATTTGGATTACCCTTAACGCCTTAAAACTTAAATTTATTGAAATCGTAACCTCGAGTAATATTATATATATTCTTGAAGGATTGTTGTAAAATTTATACAAATCAATTCCTTGAATCTCTTTTCAATTCGTTAAATTTCAATAATTCCCTGAAACTCAATTTCTCGAAATATCCATTTGTTCTAAATTCAATTGTACCACAGTAAATTCACAAAGGTAGTACATAAAATAATTAAGTTATGTTTCAATTTTATTTTGTTGAAGGAATTATCTCATTGTCATTTGGTAGAGCTATTTATTTTTTGAGAAATTGATTTTGCAATAACTTCCCGGAACCTTGTAAAAGGAACCCACCTAGACCATAAAAAATGAAAACGAAAAAAGAAGTGAACCTTTTTATCCGAAAATATTCCGCTTATAAATTTGCAAGGTTCGGAGATTAATCTTTCAGTAGATAATGTACCTTACATCCGGTAGATAGTGGTTATTTACCACATCCGGAAAACCAACCAACTTTTACATCTCCTATAAGCCGGATAAACCCCTTCCTGTAGGATGTCCACTCACTCATCAGAGGCTGTTCATCTCGTAATCCACAAAAATAAGAGTTTTCAAAGGTTAAATAAACAATATTTTTTGACATGGACTCGTCTCGGCTTTATTAAATAATACAGGAGTAAAAATGTTATTTCACATGGATGGTTAAAAGCTTCAACGAAAATTCAAAGCAGCTCGAATTTTGGGTTAAAATAAATTAAATGAGCATGAGGAATCGGAAAACCAGCTTGCTTTTTCTTAACAATATTTTCTTATTTTATATTTGATTTACAAAACTTATTATGTTTAGAATAATATTATAATAAATAAACAATATAAAAATATCTTTGACATTTCGTATTTCTTTCATTTATATTGCCTTACTTCTTTGTCATTTTGGTCTAATGACCACTGGTGGAAATCGGAATGTTTGTATAGTCCACGAGATTCACGCATGACCCAAGATCGTGCGGAGTCAGTGGTGTACCGGTGGTGGTGGCCAGGGCGGTGCCTGCCTTTTTTTGGCACAGAGCAAACTTTTCAAGTACATTTAAAAAATATTTCATTACATAATATACCGCATAGAATTTTGTACATCAAATATTGTGCAGCGGGCGGATATTATAAAAATGAAAAAAAATGTATAGGCATTTACAAAACGTGAAAGTTTTTTGTTAAAAATTAGATCATCTAGGCGCGCTGCGGTATCTCATTCTTTCAACCATTGACCACATGCATTTGGAGACTGATGAAATATGTGAACTCAACGTAAATAAATAGTCGATTATTTTTTTCACATATGCATGGTTTTAGCGTTTACAAAAGCTAATTAAATTTTATCGTCAAACATATTTATTTTTAAATTTCTATGGGAATACATGGAAGAAAAAAATGGATTGGGAGAGGGGTGGTGGGATAAGATCCCATGGACTGTATCAATTATAATAATGATTAGTTGACGCAATCCGAATTGGATTCAAGAGAGGAACATTGGCAAATAGATCTAGCCTAGCTTGATCTCGATCCTGGATTAGACGTCAAGTTTTCACCTCCAGTTGACTCGCACCTTTTTAGTGAAGAACCGAGATATCACTACACTTCCGGAGCTGCACCGCCTCTTTGTGCTCCTAGTGTTACGCACGGCGCTAATTTCGGACGTTAAAAAAAATAACACATATCTTGCCGGATCGGTGTCGGAAGGCAATCTGTTCCCATATCGGCGAAATCCCTAAGTCATTAGTTGGCCATAGCGGGGCTGATATATATTAAGGGTAACATTGGAAGGACAAAATGCATAGGGAGTAGGTACTCGATTTGCATCAACAGGGAGGTTAATATCACATACCGCCCTGGTACTTTTTTATTTAGCCCTACACCGCTGGATGAAGTATAGAAACTGTGCGGAACTGAAACGAGAGCAATAACAATAATAATCGCGGGAAGGTAAGGGTCTTTTCGGTACTAATGGTAAGAAATTCACGATTCTTAGGAGTGAACAAACGACTTAAAAGAAGATTATTATTATTATAGTTTGTCACCGATCATCCACCCGTCAATCGCCCGCCAAGTGTTCAGCATTTATCGAAACTTTGAGAAACACTGTACTATCTAATATTGATGGATATATTTCTTTTGATTTGACGCTTACAACGTTCTCCGCTACTCCGTGTACTCTCGAAACTCAGATCCGCAGCTTCAGAAGTTCTTGGAGATAATATATTTACAGCGGAATGATGAGTTAATGCGCCTACGTCATACGCGAACACTTATTAGGAGAACTTTGTGCCTAGAAAAGATCGAGAAGCCGAGTGGAAAAATATGATCGAATATGAAAACGTAAATATTTACCGTATCGAACACATATTTCATCAAAAAGTTCATCGGTATCAAATTATTAGAGTATTTGGTGAAAATATTCTAGAATTTTTTTAAACATATTTTTTTAATATCGTAATTAATACAATTATTTGAGAAAAAAACCAAATGGCTTATATTAATATTTTAAATCTTTACGACTAATTTATTAGACCACGTGTGCTTGTGATTCTTAATTCTTCAAACTTCTGGATTTTACATAACGTAGTGTTTATAGAACATAATATTTAAATTACTTTGAAAAAAAGGAATGGTCAGTTTTGATGGAAATCTTTTTTCACTAATAAAATGTATTCAAAAATTTTATTAATCTTGAGGTTAATCTTTTGGTTGGATATCCAAAAAAACAACGAAAAGTATTTTGTTTTAAGATTTTTATATGTTAAAATTAATATAATTTTATTAACTTTCTCCTGATGACTTTTGATTGTGAATCTATTTTATTAAATTAAAGGCTTATTCAATTAAAACGATCTTCATACCCAAAGAGGTCTCAAAGACATTAAAATATTAATTGTTTCGTAAAATAACATTCCAAACCTTACAATTATAGTTTCAATTTGATAATTGAAGTTGTACCAGTAATGAAGTTATACCAATAAATAATTGAAGTTATAGAGCTAGCAGTTATGTATTATAGCTATAGCTATTATATACTGCTGTGAGCTATTGTATCATGCGAGTTACTAACTCATCGGAAATTTGTAGTCGAAATAATTTTGAATTATTAGTATTATTTCCGTAAATACATAGTAAAAAAATATTAATATTTATTTTTTTGAGAAACATTTAAAAAAGGTTTTTATGTAAAGTTTACCTTATTTGCAATGATATATTTGCTGGCACATTACCTTAATGGAATTTGTATGTAGCCCGTACAGAGCGGAAAAAAAAGAAGTCTAATAATTGAACACAAGGCCAGTGATGTTTTTTTCAAAATCCTCTATACAACACTTGTATTTCAATGCTTGTTTAATTAAGTATAATTTTTAATGTATTTCATTTAAACATGGAACACAATTATAATACACCGGGTTAGAAAATTTTGTAACATTTATAATATCACACTTACCTTGTTTTACTAAAAAAAAATTGAAGGCGCTGATATTCGATCTTGGTACTTCTCACATACTAAGCAAGCACTATACTATCTTAGCTACGCCACCATTTGGATTGACGTATAAAATTGACGTATAAGAATATAATTAATGCTAATTAATACGTTTTTTCAGACTACCCCGCCCCCCCCCCCAGAACGTTAAAAAGAAATATGCAGGAAACTTTTTTTTTCATGTACAGATTATGAACAGGTTAATAATTAACATATTTGAAGACAATTACGGGAATGATATATTATATTACAGAATATAAAATATTTTTTTATGGTTGTGTAATTAAATACACTGTTAAAAATGAAAATAAAATTTATGTTAAATATGAATTAAATATGTTAATTAGAAAGATATACATATAAAATCAATTTTATCGAAAAATATTGTGGTTGTGCCATCGGGATTCGAACCTGGATCTCTTTCCTAACCGGGGAAGGTGCATTATCCAACTATGCTACAGCAACAATATTTTTAGCGACAATTTTCGAACCCATATGTTACCTTTTTGACATTAATACATTTAATCGTTCCATTATTTGAAAGAGCCATCTACCTTATTTTTACAGAATCTCAAATACCTTTGAGTAAACTGATGGCAGACGCCAGAATTATCAATTAATTTTTATTAAATTTTTGGACACATTGATACAACTTTATTATTAGGAGAACACATTCTTATTGTGAAGTTGTAATAAAATTGATGTTGCTAATTGACCGATTGCAGGGAGTGGCATGTTTTTGAGTGTATTGGTATCTACAAAGTATGTACACTTCTTTGTACAGTATATTAGATATTCTTTCCCATGAAAAATGTAATATAAAAATTGTAAAATTTGTATTCCAGCCATCGTGCTTGTCGCTTATTTGATTCAGTTTAGTGCACGAAACAAATATAACCGTACGTCATCCCCCACACCGCAGCGTTGTTAAATATTGTCACTCGTCAAATCTCCCATAACTCGCCTCTTGAACTTCCCCGGCTCCTGGGGGATGGGGCCTTTGACTTCCGTGACCCTGGAATAGCGTGGTATCAGCTTCATGAACACGAACTGTACGTTGCTACGGCAGCAGCGCGGTACTACCCTTCTACGAGTGAATTTTTTATGTCGCTGACGTTCGAACGCTTCGGGACGGGACTGCGGGCTGAAACGGGGTTGTTTTAAAAAAGTTGAGTAGGAAAACAGAATAAAATTAATTCTGGCAAACGGTGTACTTTCTGGACACGGTTTGAAACAACAATGTTGTTAAATTAAATTACTTCATGTGGTTAAAGTAAAAATGAATTACTGTTTATAATAATTAATGCGTTGAGCTTTTAATTTTTATGAATATAATAACTTTATTACAGCGATGAGAGAATACAAAAGCCATTATTATTAACACAGTAGATGGATTTTTGTATATTATTTCTGGAATGTAATTTTTTTTTTTTTTCATAATACCTCAATTAATATCGCTAATAATATAATATAAGTAACGTGCCAGTGTACTTCGCGAATGCTGTTTTACAGTCTGTATTTATTTTAAATACGATAATATCGATGAGTGTAGTATTACCGGTCGTAGAATCAGAATCAGAATCAGATTTGAAAATGTGAGTTAAAATCCCTTACCGGTTACATTTTAATTTAGTTATACACAAACCACTCTATTTAGCGAAATCCTACATCTGTTACGGTACATTACGTTTTTAAATCATTTCCATATTGAATAATATTTTTTATGAAAATACTGGCCATGTTAGCTCAGTAAAAAGAATCGACGAAGCCGATTGCTTTCTTCAAGTCTTAATTAATATCCTAACATTCATATTAATCAATAATAAAAAAGTTGTCTTATATTATTTCATTTTTATTTATTTTACGGAAATTCTAGTTGTGCATAGTTCACAAAAGTATCAACTACATCTGTAATATTTCTAGTAATTAATACGAAATACAATGTTCAATAACATTCCATATTAACAAAAAATTTCGTATTGTTATGTCAAGTAAGAGTAACAAGTCAAGATAATAAAACAATCCTTACCTATCACAAATGATTCATCTTATTTTATAAAAGATTCACCTTAATTTTGAATGTAAAATTGTTATATAAATAATGATTACTATCTAATTACAATACTTACTGAATAAATTATGTTTATTTAGTTAATAATTGTTTCCACTAATAATTTTACCTTTCACAAGTTAGACATAGTTTGAAATTTTCTTTACGTGAATATTATAAATTATGTTTGCATTAAACTTTTTATATTTACCTGTAAGAATTGTACCGTATATTGTGGAATACTTACTTTGTTAATTTATTTGTTTACATCTATAATAATAGTTTTCTTATTTTCGTTCATCATTGTCGTATTGTAATGTGAAACAATCATAAATTATAGCTACTCTAATTGGAAAAGTGTGGAGGGGAGGTTATCGCATTAAAGTAATCTGTAATTTTTACAATAAATTAGCGAATACCCGGCATGCGTTGCAATGCCACTCAAAGAAAGAAAATGTTTGTATTTTAATTCTGATTATTAAGTGTTTTTAGATACACAATAAAGAAGTCGCTAGAAAATGCGATAATTATTGAAAAATTCGCCACAGAGAATCCTAAAAATAGCCAATCAACGTGTCCGAATTTCACATTTCACGATATATGGTTTGCCATGAAACTGATAACCGTGGCGTGCAGATCGCTTTCTCCGGCGAACTTTCTCTTTGTAAAATGGTTGTACTAATTCAGAAACCTTTGCGAGCGTGCGCTCAGCAACTCACCAAAGTTTCATGGCATAAACTATATGAAATACACACATTTGTTGAAACGACTCGCGCGCCACTTATTGTAAAATGGTTATACAGAAATTTTCGCGAGCGTGCGCACAACAACTCACCAAAGTTTCATCACAATCGGATGAACGGTATAGGAACGCATACGGAACAAACAAATAAACATTATATTTCTAGTTTATGTATAATATACAATATTAGCGATCGTGTCCGGCGTTGCCCGAAATTAAGTTATAATTTAAAATAGAAGATTAGGTGGGGGTGGTGTGTATATTTTGCGCTGACCCTAAATAGAAACGATGCACGTAATATTTCGTCTAAGCAGTGGAAGAGTGAGATGTCCGGGAGGGCGGGGTCATGTGACTATACATACTTCAAGGTTCTGGAGTATAATTAAAAAAAAAAAATGTATGGTATTTAATATAATGAATATTTATATCCGGAGGAGATAATGGGGTAGCCTGGGTGAGATAGAAGTGCGTCTATCTTTTACGTAGGCTCTTAAAGAATAACTAATTGTTTTAATATTATGATCTGAATACTTGTAACATCATAATAATATATTTTTTAATGATTAGCAACTTATTTATATCAGATTAAAAATACAAATGAACAATTGAAATATAATTATGAATAAAAAAATAGAAACACAGCTTTAATTCAACACTTATTTGTATATATTTATAAATGTGTATGTGTGTGTATTATATGTGTACGTAACCTTATGAACTAAGGACCGCGCCCTTTACCGGTAACCTCCAGGGCCGCTACAGTTTGGTTAATAACGACGGCTTTAACGACTGAAATATTGATTGATCAAACAGCCTGATTTTAAAGTGACATTTTGTGGTTGCTTAAAATAAAATACGTTTTTCCATTTGCAAAAAAAAAAAACGGTTCGATTCGTCGCTCAAAGCGTATTATTGACAAAATCCGCGAGCGCGTGACCTTCCGTGACCTCTGAGACGGAACTTTCGATTTCCGTTGTTCGTGTTTGCTCTGTCGACGGTCAGGATATTATAGTCAGGTCATGAGAGGAGTCAGGTACGGACGATAACCATCACTCGGATTGGAAGATAGTATTGTAAATATAATATAAAAAATATTGCGGTAGATATATGTTATTTAACAGTGGCCCATTCCCTACTCCAGACTCCACAGAATATATGTATTTCATAAAGAAAAATATGTTAGCGGCAGACAACGCTATGATTTATTTTAAAAATGTTATTCTTACTGCTCTGGAATTTTATAATTTTTTTCTTATTAACTTTTTTTGTTTTTAATGTGTCTATATTTTTGATAATGATACTGTTCGATTTTTTTTTATAACTTATTTATGGATCGTCGGTCGCCGTGCGCGCGCATGTAAGCATGACATACGTAGATCGGTGGTTCTTATCTATTACCTATCCACTACCCTCTCCTAATATATCAGAACACGATCTTTTTATGTGGTGTATTCTCTATGGTTTTGCTGAATTGAAGTTGTAGCTTTGAACTGAAAGTAACGTTTACCATTTCGAGTGTGTTGACTGCCGCCAAATTCTTCCTGCCGTGTGGTAACGAATTGCTGGCTTGAAGTATCGTCCTGCTATGTGTAGCTGATATTGTACTGTTTGTGTGTAATCGGTTTCTCGCTACCGTGCGAACCGATTAGTGTCGTACATCTTGCTATTATGCATGGTGTTGTTTGACACATTCGCGCTATCACCGAAAGTGTATGTCCAAGTGTACTTTGCGTTGATCAACGTTGCACATGTCCTGGAGTCAGAAGACTTGTGGATGCAGTTGAAAAAAATCCAGATACCGAAATGAACGTTTAACAGGTGGGTCGTGTTTTTTGGTTCTGGGTGCTCCTTCAGCCGCCCCATGCCCCCTATTTCTATTATTCTCCTGAATTCCTTCCACCTTTCCTTAATCTATAATTTCCCCATCCTCTGCATTCAGATAGATACTATATTATGTTAATTCATACATATTAATAAACAGCTGGTTACCAGTGTTCCATCTAAGCTTGTGCGACTGCTCGTGAAAAATTACATATATAAAATTTAAAACGAACTAAATTAATCAATTAGAAAGATCTACAAATAAACTCATCTATCTAAAAAATATTTACGACACTAGGATCCCTAACCCGGAACTTTTTCTTGCTGGGGAAATACATTAATCTCTTGAGTTTACAACAAATTTGAGACCAATATGTGTTAATTTTTTTTATTTAAGGTTCAAATTTGTCGTTCGATGGTTTCGTATCATTGATTTAATATATTTTTTTCTGTATACCTATATAAATGATTAATTTGATTTGTTATTAATATTTTATAAAATTGCAACTCCATAATAAAAAGGTGTTTTATTTTTTAATATATATAAAATTGATGTATCTGTTATTTCAGTATTCAATCCCACACCCTTTGATCAATCTGAACCAAAATTTAGATAAATTGTCCTGTACAAAATATTCTCAACTCCACCACATCCCGACTGTACCATCACCTTCCCACAGTATATGATTATATGTATATTTCATTGAACCTATCCGTTACAAATTTTGCTCAGTTTCATTCTAGGATCCTGAAAAAAATACAATCACCCCACTCCCCTGACATCTCACCACATTTCACTTTTAGGGTCTGCGCAAAACAATGGCACCCCCTTCACACATCGCTATTTTAAATTATGATGCAATCTGAATCTCAACCTACGCCAGGCACGGACGCTATTAATATATTATTATGAACAAATGTTAAACATACATTGAGACTCGCAAAATTATAATCATTTTATTGTCGAAATGAATATTAGTTAGACCGGTTGCCGTACTAATTTCAGTTGCTCGGCAGAAATAGGGGTATATTTACATTCCAATCAGATACAGGTTACCTTCGTCAGATTGTAGGGCAAATATCAAACCATTGTCTCTTGAAGTTTCTCCTTTGTAATAGTAGATAATAGATTTTGATGATAATAATTATATTATAGTTCGTATTTTATGTAACACCATTAATGTCAAGGGTCCAAATGATAACCGATCGAAGTTTTCTCGTCACTTTTGAATATTGTATAAACCATTCAAAATATGATAATATACACGCTTCGCGTTCTCTCATTTATAATTACTGTAATTTAAAGCCTAACATTGTGTCTAACGCTTTGTTGTAAATTTAAAATGATTCTGATACGTTACATTGGAAGTGTAAAGTGCTAATTTCCTTAGAAATTAAAATTAGATGGTTATGTGACCTTTTCGTATTGAAGGTACATTTTTCAAATAGAAAACGATCGTTCATTTCGTCTGTCAGAAATTTCTAATATAGAACTTCTTGATTTTACATCTTTATATATTTTGTATCTGTAGCGAATATTTTAATAATTTTGACATTATAAACGATTACGTTTAATATGTCTGACAATGTCAAATATGTGATGCTGAAATACCGTTAAAAGTACATACAGAAAAATAATTGAATTTGCGTTTTTTATAAGGTTTTTCAGGTGTGGTTTTGCCATCTTTATATGATTTTGTAGAAATTAATGATATTAAACGCGGCAAAGAGATTCTTGCAGGTAGATATCATGGGAGTGCAGTGCATACAAGCAAAAAAGCTGTGCATAACTAAAAATTCTGGGAAACAAATATGAATTTAAAAATTGGATTAACATTAACGAAAACATTATTTTGTACTTAGTACCATCTATGAACCAGTAGAGATTTAAGTGCTTAGTTCTGAAAACTCACCGCTGTACTCATGACGCTCTTTTTTATTCGCCGCATCATGCTATTTACATTACTCAGTTCTGTCTTTAAGCTAGTGAAATACTCAAGTCATATAAATGACTATGTACTGAATTGAAAATATCTTTCGGTCGATCCATTTTGTATGGAGTCGTTACCTATACTGTTTTTAACAGTATTAGAAAGGCTTACAACTGCGTAAAAATCATTGAATACTTCCTCTTTTACTAATTCGCGATTGTTCTTTAAATTTGGTGCATGTATTGGTTTTTGATTTGAGAAAAACAAAAAGCAATTGGCATAACTATTTTCTACGTTAACCTTTAATAAAAATAATTAATTCCTTTAGTTATTACGTGAAGTATTTTCAAACAATAAATTAATCATGTTCAGTCATAGGAAGTGTTCTTAAAAACGTCCATATATTTTTTATATAGGTAAGAAAGTATTATTTTACGTTAAAACTTAATCTTTAAAAACGTTATTAACAGTACTTTAAAATTATAAATAAATACACGATAGGGTCGTATAAACGACGGATGTATTTTGTCCAAAGACGTTGGTTAAACGAAAGTACATATATTGTATTACATATATTATTATTGGTAATAGCATGACCTAAATCTATATCCACTGCACGCCACTAGTAGGTATATATCAGGAAGAGAAGATTCTGGATATATTTGGTCAATTACGTCACGGCAAATTTATTCAAGAGAACTGGTATTAAAAATGTATAGTTTACCTTTCATAGGCAGATTTGCAATCTACGTCCCATGTGGTACCGAGCGAACGTGGAAAAAATAGAACGTTATATATGTATATACAAAATAAAAATTATTCAACAGTCCACGTGGACTGCGCATGAACCTGCGCATTGGAGCGTCTACGTGTTTCTCATTTGGCAGTTAGCGTGGTAAATATGTAATTTTTGTACGTAGTGCATCCTTTTTAGGCATATGCAGATAGTGAGTGAATTCTCAGAATATTTAATCATATGTTCGTAAGAAATATTAACATATGTGTGGTGCTGAAAAATGGTTAACGTATTAACATATCCATTTAATTTTATGAAAATCATTTCATTACAAAAGTTTTGCTATTATGGATTTACAATCATTCTAATATAAATTATCACTTTTTAATATTCTTCTTTTGCAGATCTGCGTCCAGTATTAAACATAGATTCAATGTCTCTTGCATTTTACTTAAACATAATACCCGATACCTTGTCTGATTTAATCTGACTGTCGCGGGTAATTAATACATTATTTTAAAACCAACTTAATATAGAAATAAATATGTTTTCAAAACTGATATTCTTAATATTTTTATTATTATTCAAGCATTAACTGTTTTATTAGTATTTTAACTAATCTCTAATAGATGCTATTATTTCTTACTACTTTATTGGAAACATTCTACAAGAACTTTCGCTTTCATTATTGAAGCGATATTTTATTTCAAGTTATTTTTAATCATTTTCTGCTATACCTTCAGATATAATTTATTCCTCAGTGCAGTCACGCAAACTTAAAGAAAAGCATGTCAAATAAATTAAGAATACTTAAGCGATTTTCAATATTGCTTCAAATAACGACATAAAATGGTAATTTTACGAAGCATTGAACCGTTCCTTACGTTCCTGAATCTTACCTCAAATGAATTTATAAAGATCTTAGACATTTTTTGAAAAATTTGTATTAAAAAATTGACTCGTATTTTGATAAAATCAATGTCAAAAGAAGTGGTTGACACGTTAAATGTTTCTAAGACCCCGACGTTTCTATTTCCGCCCAAAAATAATCAAATAACCGGAATATTTTATGGGCAGAATCATTACAACAAAACTTTTATTACGATTTCGGTCAAGTTCGAATATTGGAGAATTGTAGACAGGGCAGAGATGGCGTCTTAAAATCTGAACGTACTTAATAAAGCCCGCAGACACTTTAATCAGAGCCGGTGGGTTAGTAAATATATGTGAACTAGGCGGTCGCCCAGGGCGACACAATTTAGAGAGCGGAACTTTGGAACAAAAATTAATCTACCACGCCCTTGACAAATTATAAAGCTAGAGAGATATTTTTATATTTTAAATTATGCCACAACTCACAATGTGTATTTTTTAATATTTTAATGATAAAAATATTATAAACCCCAAAAGTGTTATTAGTATTAAAAAATAAAATCGGCATAACTTTTTACGATTTAGCTGGACCCGGTACTTTGTGAAAAAATGAATAAATAATAAAACTTGGGTGAATCGCCGATTGTGGACAAAGCTAATAGTACTTTAATGGGATTAACCGTAAAATATTTGTTGAACAACCCATTATTATTCCACGGAACTATTAGTTTAGTTCAGCAACTACAATCTTATATAGTTAGTCACAATTGTATAAATAATAAGATCGTTCTTTTGTGATTATAAAGCATTCTAAACTGTTTCGCAATTGTGATTCGCGTCATTTCCGACGCGTAGTGACGCAAGTTCCGCTGCTACAGTTTATGGAGACAGTCGTCGCGCCGGTCGGCAACCTGCAAAATCCCTAGTTCACCATTAATTACTAGAACGGTAAAATATAATATTATACAATATTTATAATTATGTAAATGTGATATCCTTGAGTTTGTATAGATGTGTGTATGTGTGCGTGTATGTGTATGCGTGTGTGAGCACCGCACCGCCGGGGCGGGATGTGTACATGCGAGCGTGTGTGTGCAGGAATAAATAGGGAACACGCGCAAGGGGCGGTCTCTTTTCTGCGTTATCGTTGACTTCGATACGAGTTATATACCTTATACCATCATTGTATTATTCTTGTAATAAATACTTAATTGTCACGTAAGAGTTTCTATTGGACAACCATCGATCCAACTACGAAGTATACAAATGAAATATACTAACTACGCAAGTATGTTAGTTCAGTCAACAGTGGTGCAACTATTTTATGTTACAAATACTATTTTCAACATTGAGAAATAGGTTATAGAAACACTGGCCAGTATTGGCCTCGAAGCGACCAATGTCGCCGTCTTTAGAGCATAGCAAATTAATAGTAAACTCAAAATTTTATCTTTATAAATTCGTCAGCCATTATCAATTCACTACCTCTTTGGTCCTCCTGCCAATTTTTTTTTATCATATCATTACTCCGATAATTTTGTCTACCCACCGTTCTCTAGAACGTTTTATTCCACAATAAAATGCAACATATTGAAAAATAATTTAATATTTTGGTACGCTGCAATGGAGTTATCGCTCAGGATGCACCGGCCATGATTATCAGTGAACTAACTGCTGATTTAAAACAACATACACGTTACAACTGCGTGTGGTTATCGATTTTGGCAATCACATCTGGATTGCTAGTCGGCGCGACGCGCGAAACGCATCAAAGCGCGAAATTTACCACCGCGAGATGAATCTCATCTTGGATTTTTAATCTACCCAATTGATCCACGACGGCTAGAAAAAGAACGTAGACGAAATGAAATCTCTTCGTATATATTAGTAAGAATTAGTGATTTTACTTTGCTCTGAACTGCCGATCTGAAAAGACATGTTTCAAGATCATTTCATTGCGAAACTTCACCGATTAGGTATCCTCTGAAGATAAAGGGTCCCTACTGAAAAAACTGAATGGTTTGAATAAGTCATAGCTTTTTCGTTTGTAATCTTTTTTTTTGTAGATTATGGAGTATACCTTGGTGATTGAAATGGCTATATATGATGTCCATCAATGAGTGAAATTCTTTATTTTTCGATTCTAGTGAAATATCAATTAAACCTTATGTACGGTCGTGGGAAATAAAATGATAAAAAATTAAAAAATCGTGTATTTAAAAAAATATTTTTGTTTCACATCATTCAGTCTTTCAGTGGTCACTATATAATGCGAATAGACGCGGAATAACCGAGAAACATCCGTATTCTTAATTGTTTTTTTATGTCTCTAGATATATAATTTGATAATTAAGTCAGTAGAATTATGAAAGCGTCGCTGGGATAGTTTAGGAATGTAGAACGAGTGTGAGGAGAGGATCGTAAATAAAGTATATTAGGAGTGTGAAAAGGGCAAGGCTGATTTTCCATGTGTGGCTTTCTATCCTGTCCCTCTGCCCGCTGTCCTTCTACGAGGGAACAACGTGACGGAAAATTACAAACAGGTATACATTTCCCGTCTGACCGTCTATCTAGCATGTGTCGCATAACAACACAAACAAACATATATTAATAGTTGTACCTGTCACATCCCATCTTGTGAAAGTATCGATTAGTGTTTAATACAATTAATTGTTTTTCTACTGTATTTCCGTTAGTTTTTTAATAAATTAAAGAAACAAAAATATTAATTTTCAGTCAACGGATTAATTCTGGTTGTTTATAAAATATATCTACTAATAAGTCTTATTAATTTATTATACTGATTATTTACACTGTTTAATATATTAAGGAAGTTGGTGGTGGAATGAAACGCTAGTATTGTCGCTTATTAAAATGTATAGATGGAAGAGTGTGGAAGATGGTGAAGTATAAAGCGTTAGCCATGCGGGTCTGGGAACTGGGTGTGGCGTCTTTCGACAGAAGCCTGGTCTCTGAGTGTAGATGTCACTCACGTCGTCGGTAAGCTAGGAACGGCGATGATGACGTTAAATTTGAATCGTCGCCGCCCATGTTTTGTGTCTGTGCAACTTTTTTGTGTATTATAAACGATTTCAATTATTATCCAATATTGCATTTCAATTGTGTATTAGGAACGATTTCAATTATTATCCAATAATACTGCATTCAAAATGAGAATTCATTTTAAAATTGGTTGAAAGAATTAGATATCTTTGTATATAAATAAAGTCAATTTCATGTAAATAATTATACAAAATACTTTGTTTAAACCACTATTTATTAATTATTCTACATGTTTGGTATCTTCTTCAGGAAACAATGTGTACTGAAATTAAAAATACTACCATAGATAAAAAGGTTAATGTTCCTTCATCCAAAAATAACTTCAACGTAGAATTTAATATCATTAAACAAATTGCAATTAATAATGGTAAAATATTAAATTAATAGATATTTTTTTACACAAAAAAGTACAAGAAAAAGTTTATCAGATCATATGTTTACCCACGTATTATGGATAGTGGGAAGCAGTGGAGAAAAATTGTGTTTTTAAATAATTTTACTTCAAATTCAATTATAAAAAATATACTAATTTCTATATAACCAGCTTTTTACACTAATAACAAATTAAAGAGTTATATATTAAATAACAAAGATAAGGACGATATTTAAAAAAAATCGGGGGTCTACAAATTATTTTGTAATAATTACAATTATTTTTAGATAGGAAAAACTTGCATAAATTTTGATATTAGAATTAAGGAGCATTTGAGATGTCTATATAACAGTAACTATTCAGAATTTTCCAATCATACATACAAATACTAGGGGTTTACAGTTAGATAAATTTGAAATTTTAGAAATAAGAACATGTGTTAATTGCAAGCTTAATATTATAAATAACCAAATCTTCTTTGCAAATAGTCACATTTTAAATTTGTTTTCATATTAGTTCTTACTTATTCACCATTTTATAGTTTTGTTTTTAATTTCAGTATACATTGTTTCCTAAAAAAGATACCATAGGTAACGAAACAATTAAAATATTTAATAAATAGTGATTTAAACAAAGTATTTTGTATAATTATTAATATAAAATGAGGCCACAAAGTAATTTTGCAAATATTGAAAAAAAGTTAATTTCATTTAGATAAAATATTTTGAAACCAACAAGATTTTGCAAATGAGCAAATGTTTTTTCTTAGAAAAGTACACTAAATTGTCAGTGTAAATTTAATTTTCAACAACATTTTTCTAGGCGTAAGCAAGCAGTACAATGAATCGCCCGATTATTTTTGTTTTAAAATAAAATAAATTTAAATTTAATACCGTTTAGCATCATAAAAATCAATATAATTGTCTCATAAGTATATCGGAAAATCTATGTTTATATATCATTCACAATAGCAGACAAAGTGAGAGAGAGAGATAGAACAATGCAAATTTACTTGGGAGTGTTGTTGACATAGAATTGACAAAGACGGACATGTATTTATCAGGTTCGTCTTCACCTGTTCGGAACACTCTCAGCAAGAGAGAGATATCTTATACTAATACGAGGTAATTCAGAAAGTAAGAACCTTTTAACTTTAAAAAATAATTTTAGTATACAATTTTATATTTTTTTTAAACACATAAGCACCTTATTCTATTTCTTCACTTAATTTAAGAATTTATCATATCGCTGATATTTTCTATCACGTCGATCGTTCTATTTACGTTGCTTTATACTCGTATAATCAAAGATAATTGTTATTTTTAAATTTAAGTTAGTTTCTACCTGATACATGATATACATTTCGTCTTTACTTTTACTATTTTTATATCTTAACTGTTAATTTAGATTTATTTGTCATATCATTACGTCATTCTATACCGTTGCGAAATTTTTTAAATTAGATTAAATAAAACACAATCACTTTGTATAAAACCACACATTTTATTAAACGTCAACCGGTTTCGCTTAGCACAAGCTTCGTCAAGGCGTATTCAAAACTAACAATAAATACAAAAAAGTGCACTTATATATACATAAAGAGGGAGACAGAATATATATACATGTATGGAAAAGAGGGAGACAAACTAAGACAACAGACTTTGTACATTGTACAATGTTGATGAATATTTAATTGATTTTAAAGGAAACATACCTAATATTGAGCTAACTTGGTTATATAATTGTATGATGTTTCTACAAAATCGTGTTAAGCTTTAAGTCTACGTACTTCGAAAAAAATATTTGCGTAACTGACCCATTATTATTTTGTATATTTGCTTCAGGCCCTAATTCGTTTAATAGTCTAATAGTCTGGGCCTTCGAAGTTAGATTTTTTGTACGCAATATATAATTTGGGATCATTAAACTATTTCAATTAATCGAAATAATTGCATAAATATGATTTTTTTTAATGCTTATATCTCTGATATGGTTGAAATTAGGCACATGCAGCTTCAACATTTTGAACTCATATTTTTAATGTGTGTTGATACATATTATGTTACACTAAATATATATGTATGGTTTTTTTTAAAATTATAAATGTCTCATTATTATTTAAATTAAAATAATTACTATGATTACATCAAAAAATATTAATATTCTATTATAATGATATACAGTAAAGCTGAATGGTACTAAAGAGAATGGTATTAAATTAGTTTTGAAAAACGTTAAAATTTATTGTAAAGTGTCTACTCAATTGATATTATATATTGTATTATTACGGTGAGTTGTTTTCTTGACGACTCTATTCCATAAATTCTGCCGTGACGTATAGAAATGTGTTTGAACATCGTAAACTACTTCGTTTAAACGATTTATTTGCTTTTTATTCTTGATCGGACAATATCGACTACCTGGGAAAGCCATATTCTTGTGGCTGTATTTGTGTGTGTAAATTACATCCATGAATTCTTTTCTTGAGTGTAAAAGAAGTCTGTAAATCTTTCTAGTCGATTTCGAGACTCATAGCTACCTCTGTATGTCGTATACTGTTTTTATCATGTTGAGTAACAATACAATCTAATTTTGTACGGCTTGCTTGGAGCACTTTTATTTCTCTTCTCAGTAAAATGTACCGTAATTCATTTAAAACCACGTTAATTTTCAACCTTTTTTGAGCAACATCAGAAGAGAAGATTTACATTGCTAACTTGGAGAAAAGGAATGAAAAACATTAAATTTTAGTCAAGTCCTTTTATTAACCAATTCATAAAAATAAAGAATTTGTACCATACAATTACTATTATTTATTTTCTTTAAAAAAATGAGAAACTATAATAAAATCGGTATTATTCAGGAAATAATTATATACTTAAGAAAATTCTGGATATTTATTTTACTGGATACCAGAAATTCGCTGCTTCTAATGTACGGGACGACAAGGAATTAATAAAACAGAAAAAATACTTATTTTTTTTAAGATTAGCAAAACCAACTTTGTGGTTAAAATACATTATTTTAGATTGTTAACTTTGTTTTATTAATCACTCAATGAATTAAATATATCACAGTATAAATTAAACCAAAATTTTTCGGTTAATTAAATCCAGATGTGATACGTTTTCATGATGAAATGTATTGTTCAATGTTGAAAAAGCAGTTAATTGTCAAGAAAAGAGAAATGGTCTACCGCAGTACATCCTGGCTAAATCAATTAACACAAGCAGGTACTATTCTCCAAATAAAATATAAATTTGAATTGAACGGTAATTAACCACCCGTTTGGACATTAACAAAATGTGGACCATGTTTCACGACAAAGCATTACAAAAGCAGAATTTTGTCGAACTATGTGCTACTGCGGTCGGTGAATCAATGTTTTGATTTCACATCGAATTTTTTAAAGTCATTGTATTATCAATACATCGCGAATATCTCATGAAAATAATAATGTTCATGTATGCATTTATGAATTAATTGTAGATTTTTCTGTACGAATAACATTTCTATCTGACAGAGGTACAAATTGAATACACAGTTATATAAACAAACTTTTATATTTAGTATAAAAAAAGAAGTATACATCGATATTAATTGGTAACTACTGAATAACAAATCCGCTGACTCAGACAAGAGAGTGTTCCATCAATAATTAACGTACTAAAACTTCTTACATATGTTTTATCTCTTTTACGTCATGTATGAAAAATGAAATTACAATATGACACCATTTCACGCAAAATATACATGTAAAATGAATTAACAAACGTCATTTCTGAAACGTCTTCTTGTACGTACGTCATTTCTCAGTCTTCAGTCGTACCGAGGCTGTCGTGGGCAGAACTAAACTGAATGCTCGTTGGCACGTCGCTCTACTTTAAATACAGTAAAGCATGCGAACGATGCACATCACTAATTCTGCTGAAATCGTTAACTCCGCATTCTTAAAACAAAAATACAAAATAACCCCTCAACTTTATTATCAATTTCCCCGTTTTTCTACGCAGTATATTATTTTTTATAGTTACTAACCGCGAGACAAATTCCACCCTCGCATAAAAATGATAAGTATTTTTGAAATATTCTAAAGTGATACCACGTTTGTTTGTACTCAGTGGCGCAGAACTTACCTGTAGACTCGACGTGGTCGAATCTGGCAGTGGTCGCGGCAGACGGCACCATGATATTCCGCAACTTAAAATCAAGAAAAGTGGAATTGAAGAGAAACATTCTGGTTGGAAATGAAAACAAAGGGAAAATTCCTTTTAGCTGTGACGTGTTTTGCAGTTTTTGCGCAACTGTCTTGCAGAGTAGTCGTATATCTCAACAAAATGCGTAATAGTTGAAAACAGCGTCCCGTAAAATACAATACTTGTCAGCTTCCGGAAAAATGTTGCTTTTTAAAGCTTTTTTGTTTGATTAAAATTTACTGTGTTAGTGCCAAACAACTGTAAATAAATAAAATAACTTTTTCAGTTGGATTAAAGATGGCACTAATTCTTAAATCTTTTGTCGAGTAACCGTAATCTATTGTAAGGAACCTTTTTGTGTACCCTGTATTTCTAAAATTAATCAATCCTCCTTATGCAGGTTGGAATGTGAAACCATAACTGCTACCGCTTTAAACAAAACACAACCGATTAAGACCTGCAATGGAGCCAGTCAAGCTGCTTCTTCGACTAGGAGATGCGTGCTCTTCCGGCAATGTGTCTCCCTTGTTTTTTTCCTATGTTGGACTCTTACTTCATATTTTTCGCTTTTCATAACCTGCTCAAAGTACTCAAGTTTTTTCTTCTTGATCAGCGCTTCAGTATTTTTTTTCGTATATTTAAAGACATCTTCTTTCTCCATGTTTCGACTTCATAAAGATGCAGGTACTAAGGAGATATTACAAAGTAAAATGCACAAGCATATATCTACCCTCCACTACATAGTAGATATGAAAAAAATTACATCATCTCTGTTCCGAGTCCTTAATGAATTAATTTTTTTATTATTTTGTAAGTGAATACATATACTTTCATACTTATTTATTCAGTCATAGTATTGTTACTAGTAGTATATTGTCACCAGTTTTTAGTTTATTCATACCCCCATAGCCCATTCTCCCCAGTACATATTGTTCCTATAGCTCGACTGGATGCTGTTTTGGAGGTCGATGAGAGAAAGTGTATTTCGTGACTATTCGTGTTGAATCACTACTCGCACACGTGACACCCATCAGAGTGTTTTTGGTGAAGTGTAAACTTTTTTAAATATGAATTAAATGTATTAATTATAAAGATATACATATAAAATCAATTTTATCGAAAAATATTGTCGTTGCGCCACCGGGACTCGAACCTGGATCTCTTTCCTAACCGGGGAAGGTGCTTTATCCAACTAAGCTACAGCGACACTATTTTTAGCGACAATTTTCGACCCTATATGTTATCTTTTTGATATTAATACATTTAATCGTTCCATAATTTTTATTATGACCTATGTTCTGAATAATTACAACTTCACAATAAGAATGTGTTCTCCTAAATAAGTGTAAACTTATTACATTGGGTGAACTTCTGGAAGTGCAACGTGACGGTGTCACCAACCAGGTGAGTCGAGCTGTCGTTTGGTTCTGTGAGTCCATCTTGGTCCGCTATCGAAGGTGGGTACCTATCCTACCATCATCCTCTCTTTTTGGTGACCGGCGACTTGCGTCGGTCACAATCTCTTTTCTGAATTTAATCTCTTCCCATTGAATCTCAATTAAGCGCACGATGTAAGTATGAGGTGGGTTAATTTATTACGTTTCTCTTTAAATTGCAAATAAAATCATTGAAAATATACATTTTCTTTTCTCTGTTAAGCTAGTTAGGAGTATAATATTTTAAAATTATGTTTGCATGATAAACTTCTGGAGAAGAACGCACGTGACGGTTTTTCTAACAATCTTTTTCAGAATACTAATGATTCTGAAATAACCTGAGTCATTTTTCTGTATTAACTTCTTTGGTCGATGGGTATCAAATCGTTCGGAAAAAATGTGTACCTAGGCAATATAGGTTTTTTGTAAAAGAGTGCGGTTGATTTTATCAAGCAATAGTGCTGAATATATTAACCACTTTGAAATACAGTAATTCTTATTATAACTAATTAATTAGTAATATTTATGATTTTTTTTCCTTACATATTACTGTATAGCAGTGGCGTGTAATAGGCACAGTCTTAGTAATAACAGTGCAACAGAAGTACGATAGGCTTTATTAATTTGAACTGGAGGTGCTTTGTCCCTGGAAAGAAATACAATCTTTCAGAAATATATATAGCTGTGGGACTTTTATATGTACTGGATGAATATTATGTTCCAGGCCGATTTTGTTTACCCGCCATTTTAGTTTGACAAATATTTGTTAGTTCGACTTTGGTAGTCGTAAAGAACAATTAATTACAATTTATTATAGAGTATTTAATGCTACAATAACGCGTTAAAATTAGTAAAAAAAATTATCTAAATAATAATGGCATCGTTATATCTTGGAAAACTTCTTGGTGGCCAAATTGAGTCGATTGAGCCTGCAATACAACAGGAGAGTGCCACCTCACACTGATCACCTCATTTGACGACTTTCGACTATTTTCTGTGGGCGTAATTGAAAGGAAAGGTCTGCGCCAATAAGCCAACAGCAATTTCAATACCACAGGACAATATTCAAAATGAAATTGCTGAAGTAACACGCGAATGTTATAAAAAATATGGTTAAAAGAGCACGAAGTTGTGCCACAGCCAGAGGCGGCCACTTGGCCAATATCATATTCCATACATAATTGAAGTAAACAAATTAATTAATAAATAAAATATAAAATAATATTCAAAAACAACATCGGTCTGGAACATAATATTCTCCTTGTTCTTAAAAAATATTTAAAAAATTTCCATTTAATTAAAATAATATTTTTGAATTATTAAGTGAAGAGATAAAAAATATTATATAATTCAAAATAATATCACTTCATAACGTAATGGAACGCATACGTACAAGCTCGTTTCAAATACATATTTATGCATTATAATCAACAACAATTGATAACACGTCAATTCAAGCGAAGACGTGTGTTCAGAAAACCGCGCGGCGCGTGCAAGACAAGTATAGCGTTTAGTAGGTATGAGTTTGGGATAGATTTTGAGAAAAAGTATGCGAAAAACATGCACAGCTTTGTTTGATATTTCTAAATTCTTCCATTTAACATATAACCGTGCGAATTATTTGCGAAGATTTCGACGTACATATTTAATACATAATACATCAAATAATTACGTAGTTTAGATTTATTTCCCCGTTTATATTATAGTTTTTTTATTGTATTCAGTGCCCGCCCTTGCTAGTAATTTAGTTTTTGATATCTATATTATTTTAAAGTATGATTATCTGAGAAGAATATAGTTTAGGATATTAATATCTGCTGTAGATAATATCAATTAATAGCGTTATAGGATCTTGCTAAAGCTCATACAACATAGCAATAATAATGTTAACCTTACGTAAAAGTAATAAAGTAACTACTTCAATATTTGTAAATTTTACTTTGTGGCAACATATTATATAAATAATAAGAATAAGCACTTTGTTTAAACCACTATTTATTGTAAAGGAGAACACATTTTTATTGTGAAGTTGTAATTATTCATAACATAGGTCTGAGTATACATATAAAATATAGATACAAAAATATAGAAAGATATACATATAAAAACAATTTTATCGAATAATATTGTTGTTGCACTACCGGGATTCGATCCTGGGTCTCTTTCCAAATCGAGGAAGGTGCATTATCTAACTATGCTACAGCGACACTATTTTTGACGACAAATTTTCGAACCTATATGTTACACTTTTTCAAATTAATACATCTATCGTTCCATTATCCATTATCGGTAGCGCAAAAACAATATTTATCGATACAATTGATTTTATATGTAGGGGAAAGGGACTTAGCCCCGGACAAGCTAATATATGTGAACTGCCACTATATAGCGCTAGTACCTACCACAAACGACGTAGCATTTAGAAAGTCTTGACTGGTGCGAGATGTTGAGGCCCGCTCGTCGAGTCATTCAGTTTTAAAAAGCGTTGACGTATTTTGTTAGTGAAAATTTTGAGGTATGTATCATTTAATAATGTAATTAAGTCAGATACTGAAATACGGTCCTGTGAGAAGCCTCAATAATCGCGAGCTTGTATGAGAAGATGTATGAATGTGGATGAGGCGAGAATTGTATGTCGGGACAAAAGAGTGCGGCGCTCTATTTTCTCTGCCTACCCCCACGGATAAACGACGTGATGGTAAGTTTTTTAGATAGTTAGATTTTTTTGTTCTTACACATTAATATATCAAATAGCATTATCAAGTTCACAAAAACATATTTCTCGTACACAATGAAGTTGAGGATTCTTAATGAATAATCATCATTTTCATTCCTCTATGCCAAAGTTTCAACAATGTGCTTCCATCTTCTATGCTGTTTCAATACTTGATGACAAATCTATATTCATAAACAGCTTGTTGCTTATTATCCAACATAGTTAGGAGCGACCCACTAATCGCCATCCCTCCAGATTTGTTAAGAAGATACATTTTGATAATTATCGTTCCTCTGATATTTACAAAATGTATCCAAGCCACCTGTACGTTGAAGTATGGGTTCAATACCGATCTCATTGGTCCATTAATATTACTCATGCTACTCCTCTAAGATATCTCATTTTGGAAGCCTAGATGAATTCTTAATTTGTCATCATTAATAATATAATAAGTACAAATCTTACAAAATTAAAAGGACTGATATATGTTGCTCATCTATCGAAATAATAAATTGTTAATTATATTTTTTCAGTGGCATACCTATTATATATTACTTTGCTTTAATATGAATTACACTATCCTGTGAATGTATTTGCTTGTGGATGCTCTTGCTTGTGGATGCACTTGCATGTGGATGCACTTGCGGTTCCAGGATAGGGATCCCCAACGCATAACAGATATACCTAGGCAGATGCAATCCTCGCAACGAAGGACTCCGGAAAGACAAGACATATATGTTATGAAGAATCTATTGGAAGATGCTTTCAAAATTATATTCGTAAATTATTAAATTTAAATACTCTTTACTATTCAAGAAAAGCAAATAAATTTATAAGTAATATAAATTAAACGTATTAATTTTAAAGATATAATTTATCGCAAAAATATTGTTGTTGCCGGGATTCAAACCTGGAAATGCATAAACCGATTATACTACACCAACACATATATTGCACTTTAAAATTGATACATCTGTCGTTCTATTATTTAGTGCATTTTCCCAGATATAAAGAGATCCACGTTCGAATTCCAGTAATTTTCCTGTATATCTTTCTAATTAATACATTTAATTTGTATTAAAAATATTACATACCTATGTTCTGAAGAATTGCAACTTCAAAATAATGATGTGTTTTCCTTAAAAATTTACAAACGTTTATATTTTAATATTAAATTGACATCAAAATATTATAATGTATCGAGAACTAGTTCACGTTCATCTCGCGTTACGCAATGGGTTGCCGAATTGGTTTAACGATGCAATACATATTTATTTAACTTATTTTAATGTCTTCTCTAAATAAATGTTGGCACTCATCCAAGCTTTTGAAATATTTTCGGCGTATATAACTAAAAGTGATGAGGAATGTGTTGTCTAGATGATATTTGAAATGTCACAGGGTTCAGTAAGCAGATGGATTATTTAAACTAACAGCACAGAGATGAACAAAGCATTGAGCCAAGTACTTAAATATTATATAAAAGAGAATAAATTTAAATTTCAATTAATAGTATCAATTACATCGAATATATAACAGAAGAGAAACTTAAAAATATATTAATTATATTTCTGCACATGAAATATTTTATTACTTTTATTTTAATGAAACAGATTATCACCAGTTCATTTACTTATACTTTGAACACTATATTTAAAAATATGTCAATTATGATAAATAAAAAAAAATAATCACTTTCAACGGTTAAGAAATTGAGGAGAAATAAAAAAATATCTTTAGAAAACCATGCATTGTGAAGCGCATAGCTTCCAAGATCAACGAAATCGAATCACTCGACGTGCGACGGCTGTTTTCGGAGTGTGCGAACTAGACTGTATGATTAGCATGTATTACACGCATATTTGCCAAGTAATAATAATTTCATTATAAATATTTTAATTCAGTTAGAATAGAATTTTTTTTTTTAATATTAATATATATATATTGTAATTGTAATAGTATGTATTTAATTAAATTTTTAATATAAATTTGATATCTAACTCCAGCAAAATCATAAATCAATCTGCGACTCATTGAGAAACGCTAATCGACATAAAAAGTTTTCACCAAAAAAACTATTTCTTCTTTAAGTTCCGCAAACTGGTTCACTAGTATCACAGCATACATACAGATTATGAGATCTGTATATTTTTTTACGGTAATATTGTTAACTGAGCCGATATCAAAATGCACGGCAATTTGTCATAAGGTAATGAGTCACTAAACGGCATTATAGTTTATCGTAACAAAGTGGTATTTTCTCTTCCAAAGATATTATTTCTTCACATCAGAGACTCTGCTAAGCGGGGCGATTTATGTGTTTTTGCGCGGTGATATTTTGAGGTCAGGCAAAATTGTTTTGCCATTTATCTTGCATCTTCATAACGAATTTGCATACAGCGTGATTTGTTATTCTAAGAATAACATATTCTTGTTTCTATATGATATATAATATTATTAAATTTTATTGAATATGCGAAATATGTAAGAATTTTGGCAAAGGGCACCTGACACTTCTAATTAATGTATATAATTATATTAAAAATTGTGGGTATAATTATAATATCTTCTATATTAGCGGTGGTTGGAAATTAATACGATTATCCGATAGATACATAAATTCGGAATAATTTCCACCAAGCAAAATCGTATTTTTAGCAGCAACTTTGCGTAAAAGTAAACCCTGAATAAGTGTGGCCGAGATCACTACAGCCCCTAAATAACATTGAGTTATTTACTTTTACATGCGGATGTCACAATTTCGCCAGTTTTAATTTATGTTCAGTCAAATGAAAATTTACGTTTCATCATTTTGCATTATATTTCGTTTGCAAGTGTCATCATCTATCCATAAGGTGAATCTAAATACTTCGATGATGTGTGCAATTTTTTAATCCTCAATAGTCATCTCTAGAGTTTATTGACGGGCGTTAATATTTAAAAATTTTAGTAAATAATATTTTTTAAAATTATAATAAATGTTGTAATTTTTATCGATCCGGGTAATGCGACTCCGAAGAAGTGAGAGAATACATACAGAACTTTTAAAATAAGATAAAATATTATTCTAAACACAGACCAGTAAACAGACATAAAATAAAATTTACATATAGGAGAAGAGTTTGGAATATTACTTGCGGGACGAGGGGCATTCCACACACATTCTTGGTGGAAACATAAATCCGATAGTTTATGACACAGCGTATTTAGTCTTCGAAAATTCAATTTAATTCTTTGTGTCAACAAGCCGTATTTTTTACATTAATGCATATTATATTATTAGGAGAACACATTCTTATTGCGAAATTGTAATTATTCAGAACATAGGGTCTGTGATATTTTAAATATGAATTAAATATATTAATTAGAAAGATATATATATAAAATCAATTCTGTCGAAAAATATTATTGTTGCGCCACCGAGATTCTTTCAAATAATGTAACTGTTAAATGTATTAATATCAACAAAAAAAATTAACATATTGATTCAAAAATTTGTCGCTAAAAATATTGTCACTGTAGCATAGTTGGATAATGTACCTTCCCCGGTTAGGAAAGAGATAGGCGCAACAACAATATTTTTCGATAGAATTAATTTTATATGTATATCTTTCTAATTTATATATTTAATTCATATTTAGCATATTATATTGTCAGCGTTTAATGTGAAGGTCGCCGCTTTCTGCGACCGATAAATCGCTGTCAAACCGGAACGGTTGACAATTACAGCCGTTGATTGGCTCCGTTATTTAATTATTTCTGTCGGTCGAAATAATACGTGGAGATAAAGTCGGTGCATCCAGACCCAAGATCGGAGCACAAAAAAAAACAATACAACCCACGACGAGCAGAAAAACAGCATCCGTGATTATAGTTTAGTAGTGATTTTTCTACCTGCATTGACTTTCATATTATCAATAGTGTTACGTAAAAGCATAGATGCCGGTAGAAACAGGATATTCGGAAGGAAGTTCCACTCACCTCAATCCCGTTCTTCTGGCACCTCCAAGATGGACTGAAACTTTAAGTTTTGTAACACAATCTCCGTTCAGGGTCTTGAGTCCTTCAGATTGCACAGGACAGATACTTAGACACACGTCTCACTCGTTTGTTATACTGCGAAATTTACTTGTTACCGCACCGGTTCAGGGTCGCCGATCGACTGACTCGGCGGCAAGTGAGGAAGGGAGGGGAGGTGGAAGGCACAGTACATTATCTTTGTTCAAGCATAAATATATGTCCCAAACAAATAGGAAACCCGACAATAACAAGCTATCGAAGGAATTCATTAGAGCACCGGAATTATTTAATTTATCTACGTTGTATTCAAACATTGTCATCTAGGTATCAAGTTATTACAAATGAAATCAAAGTTTTTGATATGATGTGTAAAATTTGGTGAAAGCCGCATAAACTTTGTGAATATTACATGCACAATCCTTTAAGTTCACAAGGGTTAAGTAAAATAAATACCGTACACCGATGTGTATGTGTATATATTATAATATCACCCGGTATATTCTGTCCGCATAGAAATTGTATGTGGTTAAAACATTTGCGGTATTCCTTTTAGATGAAAATTCCTCGAGGAGCTTTTTGTTTCACTGTTGCTTTGTGCTTTTTATCACCGCTTTGTACGGGCACGTAATACTGCCCGTGCGTACATTTTGTAAGAATACGTCAAAAAGAAGATAATATTGAGCTTACGCGCGCTTCCTTTTTGGAAGGTCGTATACCTGCGGAAAAGGGTCTTTAACTCTATGAATCCCGACCAAAATACGAAAAAATTTACTGTTTCCGGCCATTTTATTTTGACAAAATTGAGTTTTACGAAAAATGTAATGTTAAAAAAAAAGCGTTACATATCTTAGACACACGTGTCATACTATATCTGCAAAGAATATTATTTTCTAGATCGGAAAAGTATTCATAAATTCAGTTGAATAAATAAAATAAAAATACAAATCTCTCTTGTAGGGAAACGAGCCCCAGTCGCCGAGAGCAGGAACGATCTCCCACGTGACAGGCAGGGAAATATACTCAAACAAGATTCTCCGTCAGTTCTATCACGCGAAAGTGTGCGATAATTATGTTAAACGTTGGAAATTATTTTGCTATTATATTGTAATTACACACCTAAGAAACACTTCAGATTTATTGTTGTTGTACTGTGTATTGAATAAGAACAATCAAATTATTAATATTTTTTTAAATTACGCCAATTTTGAACCACAATCACATACTATAATAATCAAATCGCTTTTATAAGTGTAGCACTATTCTAGCTGTTTTGTAATATTTCTATAGACTAATTTTTTTATTATTCATAATTTTGATGATCATTGTCAAATGGTCACCCTATAAATTTATGTGCTATTTAAACAACATAATTGCAATAAATAATGGCGAATAATGAACTTGAACTACAGAGTCTAGTGAGTAGAATGTACGATGTATGCAAGGAAAGCGACCATATTATGAATGTCAACAAGTCGAAAGTGATGGTATTTGAGAAGAAGAAAAGCAAGACACCGTGCATAGGTAATGAATGTTTGAAACAAGTACGAATGTAGATTGAATGCAGTGGAAATGAGATCTCTTCGGCGTATATGTGACAGATCCATTTATGATAGAATGAAGAATGAAGAAATAAGGAAAGAATTTAAAGCTGATCATAGCATAGTGAGTAAGTAAGTAAGTGATTATCCTTATAACTTAGATGATTTAGTCATAAGGAATGGATGAATGAAGAGAAAATGGCAAGAAAGATATATTGATAGCACCAGAAATAGAGGACGTCCGTGGAAGACTTGGAAAAACTAGGTAAATCAGATACTGGAGCATGGTCCTGTGACAAGCCTCAATAATCAGCAAGCTTGTATGAAAGAATGTATAAATTTGGATGAGGTGAGAATTGTGTCTCAGGACAGAAAAGTGTGGTGCTCTATCCTCTCTGCCTACCCCCGCTGAGAAACAGCGTGATGGTAAGTTAGTTGCATTTGAATATTTTATTATACTTTTAAAATCAGCAATGTTATCTTTGTGGTTAAGATTCATATTTTTATTTATTTTATTTGTTTTATTAACCACTAAAATGAGTTTAAATACAACTACGAGTCCCATTCTAAAAATTTTTCCTAAAAATTATTGGAGTAAATTTGTATTAAGTAATGATTTGAGTTAGGTACTAAAAAAAAAAAAATTTTTTTTTTTTAAAAATAGATTTTTTTTAAATAGATTCTGTCAAAGAAATAATATATGTTTTAGTAAGTTATGACATCCTGAAGAAGAAAATGGTATTTTTCGAAACCGATAGATGTATTTAAACTCATTTTAGTGGTTAATAAAACAAAGAAAATAAATAAAAATATGAATATTTTATTAACTATTATGTATATGCTGATGTTAAGTTGATGGGCGTGCATATTGATTCAGATCTTTCAATGAATACACAAATCAGCAAAGCTGTCACTATCAACTGAGATAGATTAAAAGTATTTTGAGACATCTTCCTCTACTCATTGCGATGTCACGTGTGGACTATTGTAACAGCATTTAATTTAATTAATTTATAAATGCAGCAGCATAGATAATATATGGAGTTTCTAAATTCACGCATATAACATCCCTTTTACATGAGCTACATTGGCTCCGATTCTCTGAAAGAGTTGAATTTTAATTGTGCTGGTTGATGTACAAGGCGACACACAACATGGCGCCTTTGTATATTCAAGAACTTTATATACCAGACAATTTGAACGGTAGACGTCAAACGCTCAGGTCATCCTCTACTTCTGCCACACGAAGGGTTGTATAATCGACCAGCCATTGCCAGAAGTCTAAAGTTAGTGAACAGGCATTTGCGGTGGTAGGCCCAAATGCGTGGAACTATGTGACTTATAAGTTATAAGAAACAGTGCATCAGCGACTTTGTTTAAGATGAGACTAATAACGCACCTTTTCAAAAAATCATTTCTATAAGTTCAAATGATTATGTGAACATGTATATTAGAAACAGTTTATGTGTAAAGCGTCTAGAGGTGAATTTTTATTACGAAAATGCTGCTTTAAAATTATCAATATTATTATTATTATTGTTGAGATTAAATAAAAATTGTTATTTTTTACTCGGCAAAATGTGTTAAGATTTATAGAACCGATGCTCAATACTTGATAACTTAGCGCAGCATTTTTGACAGACAGTGTGGCCAATATATAAAACCCAATATTAGCTTAATGTCAACTCACAAATGTATAATTTTAACAATTATTATTATTATTAACTAGGGACGTTAAATTCAGTGAAATAAGTTAAGATCAAAAATATGTATTGGTAATTGAACCGTGTTGATATGTATATAAATATATATGCAACTGGTTTATCTTCTGGGTTAGATCGCGTTTTTTTGTATGGTTTCCCTAGGGAAGCCTAGACCAACGTTTCAGCATGGTAACACGTACCATTGTGAAGGCGTTGCCACGAAAAATAACGGTACAACCGTACTCTCACAGTTGAGTAGGAAACCATATATACAAAGAACGCGAGCACCAGTGCTCGCGGAATTCTTAATTTACATAGTCTTTATGTTAAAAATTATGCTTGTTTTGTCAATGAAAAAATAAAAGTATTTTATATAATAAATGGTCATTAATCATTTTAAATACGTTGGCAATATTTAAATATGTCCAAGAACACACAATTACTGGATTTTTACCTACAAAGGCACTGTTATTAAACAAATATCAGATATCTCATAGAGACAAAGCTATTTTTTATTATATTTAATGGAAAATATATGGAAGTATGGAGTCCACATACTAGCATATATACAATTTTTAAAAAATTGATAAATATTGAGATTGAGGGGTGAGAATTTGTGAATGTTATATATATATATATATATATAAAGGGATCACTTAAGCCAGCTGAAGATAAGTCATAAGCCCTGTAATTACCCCATACTTCCATATATTTTCCATTACATATAATAAAATAATAGCTTTGTCTCTATGAGATATCTGATATTTGTTTAATATATATTTTTGTTTCGTCTCGCCTAGCGGCCAAGCTATTTACATAGCTCATATTTTCTAGCTTAACTAAATATATATTGTAAGAATATTGATGTGATATATATTCCTTAAAAGTATGCATATTTAAAAAAAAAAACTGTCTTTATTATACATTTAGAATTCTACCGATTTTTTTCGTATAAACGAATTATTTCTGTGACAAAATCTACATTGAATGAATTTCTCTTTGAAACGTGAAACTCGAATATTACTCATTGAAAACAAAGTGCTGATGGAACTGGAATTAAAAATTAAAAGGGTTGACGTCCCTGCGGACGATTCTCGACTTCCTTCCTGTTAAAATATCTGGACGGTCCTTAAAATGATTGATTGATATTTTCGGTAGGTTGAAAACAACCAGGATTCATTATTCGTTATCTGGGGACTTTATACAATTTTCATCGGTATTTTTTATGATTATGTCAAGTTAGGGCCAATCGTATTTCAGTACCGCGCGATGACATAAATAATCGTAAATATTTATTTATCTTTCACAGAAGTCACCGCAGCTCTCTGAAAACATTCAGGATTTTTATTAAATTTTATTTTAATAAAAACCTGAATAAAAAGTATACATATTGAGTTATGATCTTTTATAATGAGTTGAATTTTATGCATTCAAACAATGCCTTAATACATTCGATTGACGACGTAGTTGTAATGGGTATTATCATGACCGTAATGAAAAAATTCCCTACAAACGAGGTTCAATTTATAAAAGTCATAACAATTTATGGTAGATTTATTAATCAATTAATAATTTTACCGTTTATCGGGTTAATAATAATTCATCATTAATCATGAATTATTTTGTTAAAATTCCTATTTATTCAAACAATTGTCGAAGAATGACGATGCAAAATGCTTTAGAAACAAAAAATAATAAATAGTAATTAAATATATTAACGAAGATTCGAACCTGGATCTCTTTCCAATACGGGGAAGGTGCATTAACCAACTGTGCAACAGCAGACAGTAATTTTTTTGGAACCCATATGTTACACTTTTCATATTAATATCGAATTGGAATGAGATCCATGTTCGAATTCCGGTAACAACAACAATATTTTTCGATAAAATTGATTTTATATGTATACTTTTCTAATTAATACATTTAATTAGTATTTAAAATATCACAGACCTATGTTCTGAATAATTTCAACTTCACAATAATAATGTATTCTCCTTAATAATAAATAATAAAATATTGTTTAGGTACAAACATTTGTCTATCGTGAATGACGAATAACGTAGCGTTTTATTTTCACGATATTATCATAACTCTAAATTATGTAAATATCATAATTCAAAATTATTAAATCAACATGTTTTTGCAACGTTTTGCTATGATGCCATGAATTATCACAATTTTAAGTTAAGTTAAGTTATAATTATTCAAAACATAGGTCTGTGGTATTTTTTTAAATACTAATTAAATTATTAGAATCATTTTTATCGAAAAATATACTGTTGTTGCTACTGGGATTCGAACCTACACAATTATAATGTGTTTTATTAATAATATATATAAGTTGTATCAATGTGTCCAAAATTTAATAAAAATGAATTGTTAACTCTGGCATCTGCTATCGGTTTACTCAAAGGTATTTGATATTTCGTAAAAACAAAGTAGATGGCTTTCAAATAATGGAACGGTGAATGACAAATTTAAAATATGTGACATATGTGTTCGAAAATTTGTCGACAAAGGTACTGTCTGCTGTAGCTGTGGCATGGTCGGATAATGCACCTTCCCCAGAAATTAATACATTTAATTAGTATTCAAAAACACCATAAACACCATTTGTGTCGTCATCTTTATTTCTTACAAATTTAAGTCTGAATGCCATCTGTTTGCTTATTGTACGTACAAGATTTAAGTCTGTTATATATATATATATATATATATATATGTCTTGTGAAATAACTTGGACTTTCTCAGAATCATCTAGTTTCTAAAATTATATGAACTAAATGTCATTTTTATTTCAGTTTATATTCAGAAGCATCGGCTTCTCCGCCTTCACACGTCCCATAAACGTCACGAATGTTTTAGCACAGTATGCGAAGAATTCAAACAACTGCATTCATATTTTCATTGGTCGTCTTTACATCAGTTAACATTTTATACTTTCTCACTACCACTATTAACTGGCTACTGTAGACTCTTGATTATTAGCGATATTTCGGGAAAAAATTGACCCGGATAATATCCGCCAAGAAAAATTGGATTTATCGCTTATCGACAAAAGTAAAAACTTTATAAATGTGGTCATGATCACCGCGACCCCCAAATAACATTGAGTTATGTGCTTTTTGATGCGAATGACGTGACTTCCGTTATTTTGTTTTATTTTCTCTTATTAGTACAGTCAAATACAAAATGATATTATTATTTTTCAAATACTAATTAAATGTATTAATTAGTATTTGAAACGTATAAAATATTGCTGTTGCTATCGGGATTCGAAACTGGATCTCTTTCCAATCCGGGAAAGGTGCATTAACTAACTATGCTACAGCAGACAGTACTTTTGACGACAAATTTTCGAACCCATATGTTACTCTTTTCAAATGAATACATCAATCGTTCCATTATTTAACAGCAATCTACTTTGTTATTACGGAATCTCAAATACCTTTGAATAAACCGATGGCATTAGCCAGAATTAACAAGTCATTTTTATTCAATTTTGGACACATTGATACAACTTATATATTGTGAAGTTATAACTATTGTAATTGATTGTATATGTATATATTTCTAATTAATACATTTAATTAGTATTTAAAATATCATAGACCTTTTGTTCTGAATAATTACAACTTCACAATAAGAATGCGTTCCCTTAATAATTATTATTATTCTTTTAATTTTGTTTTTATTATATTTAACAAGGCTTCGGATAAGTCATTCGTAAATATATATGCATTGAGGTGTTTATTAGTATTATTATCTTCAAAGTACTTCTCTTGTGCATTTACACTTAGTGTAAAGATACACACAATAAGTAACAGTAGATTGTCGTTTCCATTTCTTGAAGCAGGTTTGAAACTCATTTCCCGAAATACTGTTGAGTAACTGCTTAACATTCTGTTGGATTTATATAAAATGGTTATATTAAAAAATCTTCGTCCCTTCAGCGTAGCTTTTAGTTTTGGAAATAGCCAGAAATCACAGGGAGCTAAGTCAGGTAAATAGGTAGGATTATATAATTAGTTAATTACTAATTTAATGTATTAATTATAAATATATACATATAAAATCAATTTTGTCGAAAAATATTATTTTTGCTCTACCGGGATCCCGTTATATGTATATATTTATAATTAATACATTAAATTAGTATTTAAAACATCATAGACCTATGTTGTGAATAATTACAACTTCACAATAAGAATGTGTTCTCCTTAATAATTAGTTAATTGCTATTTTGGCAACTAAGTATCACACAGTTAGCACACTATGACTGTTCTAAATTTTGATCGTCTAATTTTGCACCACGCAGATATCTGTTACCGTCCCAATAGCTATCGATATGCACGTATTAGTTCAAACATATTAAAACAATGATTCTCACATGATTTTGATACAATTATGTCGCGGATGACACATCCATTCCAGGAACTAAATTGTCATATTTCGTACGTATGATAAAGACTAGAGATTACCGAACCAAACAAGTTTTTAAAGATTTTCCTATATTGAATTTATCTTTTTTATATAAAAAAAATGTCTTAAAGAGGATAAAATAAAAATTCACTATAACTATCAGACTAGGAGCAAAACTAATGAACATCTTATTTTAAAAATGTCCAAATTAGGACTAGGGCAAAGACGTGCATCATACAATGCTTCTAAACTATATAACCAACTGCCAATATCAATTAAATTAGCAGCAAATATAAATGTTTACAAAAAATAAGTTATAAAATGGATTAAAGGTCTTCAAAATTATTAAACTATGTATTTGACATCTTTCCCTATTTATAATCTGATTATAATATTTTCAAATATTGTTAATTTTTATATTCTTATTGTATTATTATAGATGTATGTATATTTTTTTATTTATTGTAAATAAATTCTTACATCTGTTTATATTGATCTTGTATTATATAAATGTTGAAAGACACCCCCATAACTCGAATTATCTTTCTTATTTGGGGATACATAACTCTACTATTATTTTTTTATTGTCGAATATATAAATAAACTATACGTTTTATATTTTTATTGCAAAGTAATATTTTCTACTATAAGGTGTATCGATATATTCCGGCATTCTATGTGTCCAGTTTTTCCGGCCTACACAGACCGCCGAAGACTTATACTCGTAACATAGCGCGTAGGGCGAGCACTTAAATATAATGTTGAAATTTTAAAAATAATATTTTGAGATATTATTGAAAATTGTAATTTTTTATTGATCCGGTTAATGCGACCCCAGAAAATTGAAAGTAGATATACTGTATTTCTTAAAATTTACAGTCAAATTAAAGTTATATGAAGTATGTAGAAGAGAATTTCAATTCAACAAATTATGACTTTCTTAAGGCTATATTAAATAATACTAATATAGAAATATTATTTTATTATTTTACCTAGGACAGTAATAGTTTGAATATCCATAGTATCATTTATTAAAAATAATAAATACAAACTAGTTTTATTACATACATATGTAGTGGTGTAAGTCACCTCCGATGCTGAGGTGTTTCACAAATGAAATATCTCCTTATATATTACATATACGCCACGAGACTAGATGTGATAATAAACATTGACTTAGTTTAATTACTCCTAATTTTCAATTTAATTAAAATCTATCATCCCCATCCCCCATTACCGGTGTATATCATTTTAATATGTAATCAAATATTATTGAATCTTACATTAATTGGGTCATTGGAATTTAAAAAATTAAGCCCAGTTACATTGCGTTTTATTTGCGTTTCTTCTACATTAGATATATACAAGTATGAAGAAGACGTTTGCACAACAATGTAAAATACTAATGTGACGCTAATGAGAACAATAAAATAAGCGATTAACAAGATAGTGATAGTTGTGTGGTGATCCTGCGCGCGCACCACATACATGGCCGTGTAGGGACTCACCTAACAGCCATATAGGACCGAAACCAAACCAACTAATCGGACACTGCTCTAGTAGCTAGCGACCACTTCCCCGCAGACCGCCTTTTTATCGACATCTCGAGCGAGCCACTCCAGTATTAACAGTATACTCGTCGAACCCGCCTTTGAATAATTCATCCAGCAATAATCGCCAACCTTTGTAAGCGCTATTTCATTTGAACGCCTTGCTCTAAACAAAACATAAATAATCACACACGCACGCCATATGCACTGCGACATGCATTAACACGCGTGAGACTAGAAGAGGTTAGGGGCTTCAGTCTCATATACACAAAACCTTCTGATACAATCACAGTCAATAATATTGTACAACAACTATCCCTACAGTAGTAAGAATGTGAAAAGTGCTTAAGACCAATATCGGCTTGTATTTGATTAATTGTCTTTTAAAAACGGTAAGTGGATAAATAAATTGACAAGGATATAAGATCAGTAAGAGGATAAAGAGATTGTGACGAAACTGCACCATCGAATGGATTTCAAATCATGTGCAATACAGCGCATCATCGGATAATGTGCGCTTACACCAACCGCAACATAGGGAAACTGCTAAAAACCACATCAAAGCTCGTCCTCATTCCTACGCCTACTTGCAACATAGATGGATGACTACCTTACTAGTTTAAAGCCGAGAGGGATGCTCTACCACATCAGCAACATTGGGGCGCTGATTTATGCAACATACCTATGTTACGTACATTAGCGCCCTGCACAATATGCTTGTTGGTGGCAACTCACATTCTAATCCAGTGGTTGAAGGTTTGAGTCTCATTCTAGGAAACCAGCAAATTAGTCCTATTTTCATAGCTACCTACTCCGTGTACCCATCTCTATTTACAATATTGTATAAGTATAAATATATAGAACTGGCGTTTCTTCTAGGTAAGATCGCGTTGAAGCAATGCCTTGACAACAAAACGTGTTATCGTGCCGAAATGTCGACCTAGGTTTTCCTAATGAAACTATCTACAATAAACACGATCTAACTTAGAAGAGACGCCAGTTCCATACACTAGTGCTCGCGAGAACCTTATATCAAACATGTATGTATATTTATCGCAAATAACATATTAGTATGCTACATTTTGTGTAGTTTTGTGATTGTACGCCGCAGATATAATCATACAAGTATCTTTTTTATTTATGTACTTGTCCATTCCTATTTCAGTAGTTGTTTCAAACACGGCCCATGTGGCCTACGGTGTGGAAACTAGAGTGTATCCCACGCCGCAATATGATTAATAAACTTATAAGAGCAGTGAGGATAAAGTCATTGATAATGTACATAAAAACAGTAAGAAGGTAAACAAATTAAATGAATCGATGGATATAAATAAAACAATGTTATAACTCTACTTGAATTTATTAACACTACTCGAGTTTAGAGAGAAACGGTAACTCTCATCGACAGGTGAAGTATTGCTTCTCTTGAAACTCGAGTAGTACTAATAAACTCAAGTAGAGTTATAACACTGTTTTATTTATATTCATCCATTATGATGAAACTCTAGAAAGTTAATGCCGATTCTATCAATATTAGAATTAAATGAAATCTAAAAGGTATTGGGATAAATAAAAAGCGTGATATTTTATATAGTTAATTTAGCCAAATATGGGAGGACACGTGATAAAGAAGATGAAGAAGAATAGAGTGCCGCTTTTCATTCTGTGGCACACAATTTTGGAACATTTCCCGGACTACGGCCGATGGCCACACCTGCGCAAATACGCATTTAGCTCCGGCCACCGTCTCGCGTCTGTTTACGCGTAAACCCCCCGGCCCGGGCGGTAAACAAAACAGACGTTAGGCAACAATTACACGAGTGGCCCATCACCAGGCAGGCGCGCTGGCGCGGTGTTGGGGTGCTTGGGGCGCTGGGGGGCGCTGGGGAGGTGCCAACGTCTCGGCGGGCGCGTGACTCAGGCGGACGAGGGGCGGGAGGGGGCTGGACAGCTGCCGAGGAATGCAGCGTGTCTTGCGACGTCACGCCCGTCTGTTTCCAATCCCATTTTATAAATACGAAATGTCGCCAAAGTTGTGGTAGGTTGATCGATTAGATATCGCAGATTTCTGCGTCAAAATCAAAACTCATCAGCATACCTGTTGCTCTATGCACAAAGTATTACAGCCTTATCTCACAACCTTTAAGGGGAAGAAAATTTTATAATTTTTCTACAATCCAGTGTGATCCAATCAAAACAAAATAAAATTTAAGACAAATTATGGATATCTCATAGAGACGAAGCTATTATATTATATGGGTATTACAAGGCTTACGACCTGTCTTCGGCTGGCTTAAGTGATCACTTTACACAATGTAACATTCACTATTCCACCCAATCAACCATCATATCTATAAAAAATTTTTTACCACATAGAGACACTTCGAGTATTTAACTACAACTTCGCTGTCGCCATCTATGGACTGAAATTTGATATGTATTTCCCTGAAATAGCGTAGATGTCACTAACGAGAATCTTATTTTTATTAGAAATTATGAAATCTATATTCTTTATCTGTATATATGACACATTATACTAGAACACGCCTGAAATGTTAATTTTTTATTTTATACATTTCTTATTTAGACTAGTATATTATATTAGAAATATTTGAGTATGCCCAAGAGCACACAATTACTGGATTTTTACCTCTAAAGGTATTGTTATTAATAATAGCTTCGTTTCTATAAGATATTCACAATTTGTCTTAATAACAATGACTTTGTAGGTAAAAATCCAGTAATTGTGTGTTTTGTGGACATACTCAAATAATGTTAACAAAATAAAACAGTTTGAAAATTGTACTTTCACTCATTTGTTTTATTATAATACATTATAATTAAACTAATTTGTAAACAGTGTTTTTATTTTTAAAATAATTTAAAATAGCCATTCACAAAGTTTCAAAGAAAATTTGAAAAAATGACTTTTTAACACTATAATAATAAAAAATTAGGATTTGACCTTTCGCCTTTTTCAATGACTTTTTGTACACAATGCATTTTTTTTTTAAAATTTCACTGTTCTCTGTAGTTGTGCAAGTATGATATTTAACTTAACCCTTTTCACTCTTTTTACATTGAAAATTACAATTTTACATAAGCCTACTTCATATTTGTATATTATTTACACTTACTTTAAATACTCTTTTTTTATTTTTATACATTGAACATTGCATTTACATTAAATTTTACATTATATTTATATGCTATATAATGACATCTTGTTTAAATCTTTACACATTTTTTAATTTTTATACATTTAACATTACACTTTATTTACTATAATTCTATATAGTAAAAGCATTGTCTGCTATAATATTGTAAAATACTAGTGTAGCAGGCAGGGCACCAAAATCCATGTCTTACTTTCCTATTATACAAATATAACACATTGTAATATAACTCAAAAGATAAATGATTATTATTATAACTTAATGAGTTATATTTAATATAAATATTTCTATAATAAATTCTGATAATTGTGTCAATTTAATTAAATCAATTTCCACATCTTTCATCGTATTAACAATTTACTAGATAAAATTATTCTCTTTTAAATAGATTTATAAAAACTTCAGAACAATTTGACACACACACATATATATATACATACGGTTTTAGTTAGTTTGACATCCTGATGAAGGAATTAATATTTTTGGAGGTAGGTTGGTGTATTTAATATAACTCATTAAGTCATTAAAACAAAGTTTTATATTAATTTACAATATACTGTTTGAAACAATCACTTGAATTTTCACAAAACGAGTGAAGAAATGAGAAATATAGTATGAAGAGCTTTACATTTTGGACTAAATCTGTTATATCCAGAAATTGTAAGAATAAAATGCATGTGTACCACTATAAAAATATCAAACTTAATTTTTTTTAAATAGAGGTACGTACGCGAAATACATTTCACAATAAAACTCTTTCTATTTTCAAACTAAGCTGAACGCTTGTGCTATAAAAAGAGAATTGACTTGCTTGGTCTCCTGAAAAAATGATCCCCCGACCTCTGAATCACTGGGCAAGTGTCTTAACCACTAGACCAACAATCTTATCATTTGATATCCTAGATCCAATTTAGCCGCCAACTTATTGCGTTATATATACATATTCATCATTTGGTGAGTTATCATATTCTATAATAGGACCATATTCCAGTATATGGTTTACCTGGCCACAATCAGTCTTCCGTGGACTTTGTCTATTTCTAGTGCTATGTACACACATAATACATTATTCTAATCATCTTCTCTTCATAAATTATTCCACATGCTCAAAGTGCCTGAATATTCTTTTTTTATCCTCTTTACCATGTCATTATTTTAATAGTTATTATTTAATTGTCTATTAATAAATAACCTAAAAATAAATGCCAATAAAAATGAATACTTTTAATATTTAGGTTTTTTATACACTTTTTATAATTTATTAAAAAATATATATTTAAAAAGTAATTGCCAGCCAATTTTCAACCCTATTTTATTAATAATTTTATTCACATTTAAGTGACATGTTGATATTATTATTATTTATTACAATGGATGACCTTGTCGTCTACTTCTAGATGACCTTTGTGAATATAGGAATGAGGACTATTTATATCTATTTCGCCCTTCACCGTGGCTTGATCTTTCAAATAACGACATTATAATGAGTATATGGAAAAAGATCACAACCGATATTAAAAATAATATTTTTAGGAGAACACATTCTTATTGTGATGTTGTAATTATTCAAAATATCACAGACCTATGTTCTGAATAATTACAACTTCATAATAAGAATGTGTTCTCCTAATAATAAAGTTGTATCAATGTGTCCAAAATTTAATAAAAATGAATTGATAATTCTGGCGTATGCTATCAGTTTACTCAAAGGTATTTGAGATTCTGTAAAAATAAGATAGATGGCTCTTTCAAATGATGGAACGATTAAATGTATTAATATCAAAAAGGTAACATATAGGTTCGAAAATTGTCGCTGTAGCATAGTTGGATAATGCATCTTCCCCGGCTAGGAAAGAGATCCAGATTCGAATCCCGGTGGCGCAACAACAATGTTTTTCGATAAAATTTATTTTATATGTATATCTTTCTAATTAATATATTTAATTCATATTTAAGAATATTTTGTAAAAAAAAAACATTTTTATTAATACTGAATAACTGAACTGCACACTGGACATGTAGCGTCCCAATTATTACGTTAACAGTTAACAGTTTAATGGGGTAATTTGTACAACCTTGAAAAATTCGTACTGGGGTTGTCGCGGCGTAAAACACATTATCTTTATTGCTTATTTCAGGGTTGACCTCACTTCGATGTAGATAGCTGCCGCTGGCTTTATAATATACTACATGTACTGCAAAACGTCTCTTTGGTCGAATAATGGTCGCTTATTTAAATTAAACAGTTTCGTATTAAAACGTCTCCACGGTAATGATACATATATATATATATTGTTAAAATTATTTATATGTCAAAGTTACCTATAACTACGGACAGCATAGGAATATCAGGGGGGTGGTGGGTGAGTGGGGTGGGGGTTGTAAGGTTGAATGAGGGAAGATGGTGGCGGTTGCGTGAGAGTCCAGAACTAGTATGCCATAAATGATTTAAATAAAAACGATTTACAATTTTAGTCAAAATCAATCAGAATTTAAAAAAAAAAATTGTTTACTACCAGTAACGCATACGAAATAATATACGAAAAATTAAAATATAATATAATTTAAAGTTATCAAAGAAGTGCTCTAATTAAAAATTGAATATTTCACCCATTATTGTATTAAATTATCTAACTGTAATACATTTGTTATTGGTTTTATATTTTTAATAATAAAAAACAACGTTGTTTACTTAAACTACACTTTAATTAAAAATGAAATATTAATTAAAACCTTTTCGACCCTTACTGCGTCATCGTTAGTAATAAACTAAAACTTTAACTAGACATAGACCGAAAGACAAAAAGTATAAAAATAATATAGGCGGTTAGCAAATGTTATCATGACATTCGAAAGCGTCTGAAGACACCCACTTGCCGACACGAAAAATTATAATTTAGATCTACAAAACGCTTCTGAGGTTCTGTGTTCACAAATGGATCCGAATGCTGATTGTACTCAGTAAGAATATTATTAATTCATTACTGATTTTCAAATGTGACATTCTAAGAAAAATATTTGGAGCCTAGAATAACAACGGAATGTGGTGCACACGCTACAATCACGAACTGGACACGCAATTTGTTAAAGCCTACATCATCCAACTTATGAAGATAGAACATGTGAGGTTGTGGGGGTCGTGTTAAAGACGTAGATTCAGACTAACCAGCGATGAATAATATTAATGATGATAATTCCTGTCTTGAGTCAAAAATCAGATATAAATATTATCACAGTACATTATTTATATGAATTGATTTATCTACTTACATAGTATTTATTTATGTGTATTTCGGCAAGCGGGCTATTTTGGTATTGGCTGAAAATGACTAATAAAATAGATTAATCTTTCCAAGACGTCAACGAGTTAAAATATCTGGTTTCTAACTATCTTATAATAATCATATCGCAACACACAATTACTACTTACAAACACGTCAAAATACAGAGATTCATTCATGCGAGTCACACAGATTATATTCAGTAGCTAAATTTTTTAATATAAAGCAGAAAAAAATAGTATTCTTTTGTTTATTGCACAATTTTTGACATGGCAATGTTTCCAAGCCGTTAGAAAAAAAATTTCGCAATAAAGTTAGAACACCGATGTCCTCAAACTTAGAGCCACTACGCAAACTTATTCATTAAAATATCGCATTGAATCATAATTGAAATGCAGTTGGCTGCCGTATGATAATAAAGGAATATTCCACAACTCACAGATTCACACATTAAGGCCTGTGTTCACGATGATCTCTCAATGAGACTTTGATCTCGAGAGTCTGAATATTGGATGCGTCATTCTAATCCGCGAGCAAAACATTAAGGACTGATGATTCATAAATCGCTTCGCGCTGGACTCTATATTGTCCATTATACGCACTCGAGTTGAACGGCCGTACACGTGTCATTAAACAACTTTTTTTTTTCAAAAAATATTTATTTGTTTTATGATGTATATTCATTAATAAATATTATTGCAAGACGTGCTATCTCTCTCTAGGAGATAAATCTCAAGCTTAGAGATGGAAATCGTTTTACAATTGTGATTATGAGAAGATGTGTGAATGTGGAATAGGCGAGAGTTGTATATGGCATTCCATCCTCTCTGCCTACAGCCTAATTGTAGCTAGTTAGTTAGCGATCTAAGCACGCAAAATTTTTATATTTTTACTGGAATTATTAAATTTGAAAAACCATCACATAATGGATGGATATAAATGAAACAGTGTTATTACTCTACTTGAGTTTATTAGCACTACTCGAGTTTCGAGAGAAACAGCAACTCTCAAGTATTAAACTGACTATACATAAATATAGGAGACAAGACATACAAGTAATTAGATACTGACAGATGGACGGGGAGGGGGCGGAGTTACTGGTGGACGGTGGAGGGGTGGTTGAAACGTAAATATTGAGAGGAGAGGAGATGAGTTAGAAAATATAATATTGTTTAACAGATTAATACCCGAGTTCGAATTCCTTTTTTATTTCTAAACTTTCAAAATTATTCATTTTATTACCTTTACGCGTGACGGGATGGAGAAGTTGCACGTGGTGCATGAATGAAAGGAATGATTATTATCCATGATGTAGTTCGCGAATTCGCAAAAGTTGTTACTAGTTAGACAACGACGATGTTCTTTTAATCTTACTCGAGTAGTGCTAATAAACTCAAGTAGAGTAATAACATTGTTGCATTTATATCCATCCATTATGATTAAACTCTACAAAGTTAAGGCCGATTCTATTCATAATATAACATAAGTTACTTCACAGCTGTAATGAATGCCACGACTATTTTTTAAATTGTATTACTTCATTTTTTTTCTTTTAATACATGTTACTGTTGTATGAAACGTTAACAAAAGAAAATAAATATTTACGCGGTTAGTAACGATTCAATAGAATAATTTAATTCGACCGGCGTATTCGCTCCGAGGGCTAAATGAATGGATTGTTTATTTTTTCTCAATGTTTGTATACTTCAGCGAATAAACATACGATATACAGGAATTACTGTATTGTACAAAAATATTTAAGGCTGATAAAAAATATTCCGTAATGTACGTTGGCGTCGGGTAGGAAATGTATGGTGGTTTATTTAATATTCAAAGTTATGTTTTCATACAGCCCCACTCACCGCATATTTAACCACCCCGATTTCTACCCTCTGTCCATCACAACTTTGCACGATTTAGTACCACGTAGCATTGTACATTATATACGAGAGAACATTTTTAAATACCATATTACATAGCGTACCACATATGTAGGTAGGCACTTTTCTCGTGATTATAAAAACATACAAAATTGAGTATATGTAGCAATTTGTGATGGTAAACCGTTCTGTGACTGTGATTGCGACGATAATTGGTAAATGAGATTTAACTGTTGGAGGTTTACTTTTTAGTGTACCAGTCATAGCTCTGAGAATTATGAATTATCAGTTACCAATTATCAACACAGTAACAATAACGGCTTAAATAACGATTTTACCATCACTAACAGCAATCAGTAATCACATCAGCTTTCATAATATACCACTTCGCTGAATTTTGGAATACTCACACAATTCTACGGGTCCAAAACGCAAGTGACGCAATTTTTCTAATAGCATTTTTATTTCAATATTACGATACTGGAATACCATGGAAAAATGCGGAAACCTTTTAAGCGACCCTTTAATAGGCCCACATTTGAGACGCTCGGATGATGTACCCGCCTACTTCTACTTCTTTAGCGGACTCGTGGGACTTGAATGGCTATGATCGCAGTCACTACAAAGCGGGTCATTGCGAGAACGGTATACCGCACCTGAGAAAGAAAAAATAAGGGCTGCAGAAGGTGGGACACGCAGCGAAAATACATGAGTCCCTTACACATAAGCTAACAGGATCAAAACCGAAGGAAAGACCAAGACATAGATGAACAGATAATGTCAAGATAGACCTATAAGAGATAGGTAAGTCTCCAGCAGACGAGACCACAAAGACGACATCTCTATTGTGACTAGTGATTCTGTGTTCTCGACTTTTTTCAATTCCCGAGACTCGAGAGTCAACATTTTCAAGTCCCGGGAATGGAGACCACGAATTTTATTTAATTATGAAAAAAAATATTTTAATAAATAAATATTCATATGTATGATGTACAGTAATAATTAAAAAAATATTGTTAGATATCTTTGTAAAAAATTATTTAATATTAATATTAATTTATTAAAACAAACAAAAACTGTTTTTAGAAATTTGTATTGATACATAAAGTGGTAATAGTTTTTTAAAATTAAATTAAGTTTACATGTATATTGAATACAAAAACACATAGATCTATAAAAATTAAAAAACACAAAGAATTTTAAGAATTCGAAAATAAAATAAAAAACATACAGAAAGGAACAATTAATTAAGAAACACATAGGAAGAAAATACCTTATGTGTATGGCCAAAGTTAACTGAAGTCCCTATATAAAGTTTTTCAAATAATTTAATTCCATCCAAATTTTGCTTAAAAAGATAAAATTTTACAAGGAAACAATCCCCTGTTTGAACAAACCGACAAAATCATTTTCATCAGTTTTTTTAAAAATGAACTTTTAATAAAATTTTCAACTTTTTGAAAAAATTAATTAGATATTCAAATAAAACACAACGTTGTTTACTTCACACAACACTTTAATTAAAAATGAAATATCAATTAAAACGTTTTCGACGCTTACTGCGTCATCGTCAGTAATAAACTAAAATTTTAACTAGAAGATATACTACTACTTAGTGGTGAGGGGGGGTATGTTTAGTACATTTTTATTGTTAATATTAATCTCTATATTTTCTATAATGTCTAATTTTCTCCCCTTTTTGCATATATGTAGTACTTCTACATATGTTATCATGGGCGAAACGATGACCTTCTAACCTTGCATAACAGTTGTTTTTGTTAGTAGTAATATCTGAGAACTAATTTGTCCATGTAAATTTTTATGGTTGACCATATAAAATATGGAAAATTTTCTTTTTTTTACATACATATACACAGTTCATCCCTGGGTCACTATCTCCTGTATGGCAATGGTCAAATGGGATTAACTCAATATCAAGAAAAATTAGTCTCGAGTCTTGGATTATGATGTCCCGGGACTAAAAAGTCCATGGAATACCCAAGAATTTATTCCCGAGTTGTCTCGACACAGAATCCCTAATTGTGACTGGGATCATGAACTTCTAATTTTCATGAAGCCACTGAAGGAAAAGAATAAGAAAAAAAATAGGGTATCCGTTTATTGCATAAAAATAAAGTAAAGAAATAAGGTTGAACTCATCTTGTATAACCGGAGCATCAGAGACTCAAACCCTCGACCATTGGATCACCATACGAGTATCTTAACCACAAGACCAATAAGCATGTCATAATTGATTTATTTATTTATTTACGGTACAAAAACCTTTTACATGTAAATTTTTAGTACATACTATAAAAATATAAAATAAACTAAAAAATCAATTAAAAAAAGCAACAAATCAAATTAAAAATTATTAATGAGAAAATAAATAAGATATACAAAATAATAATAAACATAACTGAATGAACAATTTTGTCTTCAATTTATATTTAATATGGATGAATGTTCGCAACCTCGTATACTTTAAACATTTTTTAAAAATTGCGTTTGTACTACACATTTGAATCGTATAAGTAGCAGGTTAAAATGCTGCGCTACAAATTTTGATTCTTTAATGAATTTGGGTGTATTTGATAAAAACAACTGTGTAAAAATACTCTTCAAAGAATCATTCTTCTCTGAACATATTTTTAATTAAGTATGTATATAAATACATATGATGTGGTTCCGTGTCTAACGTAATTTAAAAAAAAAACTTTAAAATATAAAATTCATTAATTTTCCAACACACATTACGTCGAGGTACATTATTCTCTGTGATATAAGTGACATTGAACTGTTTTTGTAACTCAACCTCCGACGGTCGGTCCGCGGTCGACAGAGCAGGCTGTCAGTGCGTGCTGCTCTCTTCACTAAGGCCACCCGGTCAACGCACTCCGCCCACATACCCTTAATTATTAAAACGAGCACATTACTCCTCACTTACCACGGTCGGCGCATCCCCGTTGGCCGTCGTGTCTCTTCTGGTGGAACAGGCGGTTTAATAAATATTTAAAGCAGTACCCAGAGATACCGAGCTATTTTAGTACTGCTTCAGAAAGACGTGTCACCACTCGTGAAACCGTACAGAAAATTGCACTGTTGAAGAGAAAATCGCTACTTGTGATTTTTCTGTTATAAATATCATGTGTTTACGCTTTGCGGCATCAGAACTGAAATATAAAAACAAATTTCTCATTATATTCATGATTAAAAATAATATAAATGTACATTTAATAATACATACTTATGAGATTATTTTGTATGTAGTTTTTACTGAAAAATGTTATTATTTATCACAAATAAATAAAATAATTTTACAAGGGGTTTAGAATAGTTGTAGAAATCTTGTTTCCGTGGGTCAATAATAAAAGCTTGGCACAAAAAGCAGTGAATTATTGTGATTTATGATATTTAACGGTGATGATTCAAAATAATGCATGCTTGTAAATGCACACAAAAAGCACACATGTAATATCGTTTAATGTAAAACATTATAAATAACCCGTTAATACTGGCGGGATATTGTAACATTTTAAACTGATATATTTTTTATTATCAACAAAATATAATATTATACAACAGTGAAATAATAAACTTTTACCGCACGATAACCGCACACCTGGTAGTGATAGATATGACAACAGATATTGTTTAAATAAATATCAGATATTACATAGAGACGAAGCTATTTTTATTATATTTAATGGAAGATATATAGAAATATGGGGGTAATAAATACAGGGCTTACGACCTGTCTTCGGCTGGCTTAAGTGATCACTTTATATATGTATATATATAATATTCACCAATTCTCACCCCTCAATCTCCATATTATTCAAACTTTTGAAAGTTGTATATATGTTAGAATGTGGTCTCGTTTCGAGTACTACTACACCATCTATTGTTTGTTTAATGCTGTCGTGTGATCAGTTGTTAATATAATACCTACGTTTGGACAAGCGTACGTAAGGAAATCGTTGTGGAAGCCTAGTGATCCAGTGGTCGGGAGTTGGAGACTTGGAGACCAGCAAGTTAGTCCTATTTTTATAGCACAAGTATTTAGTTTAGTTTGAAAATAGTAAGATATGACACGTATTTCATGTACGCTTCTCTATTGAAAAAAGGAAAAAAAAGGATGTATATCGGACCCCTCCTACGTAAAGAATCGTAAGTAAATAATGTCATTTTTAATCATTCTAGTATTTCACATGTATTTGATACGTATTTACGTGATAGATTAAAAAATATGGATATTGTATTCTATGATACTAACATTCTAATATTCTAGATACTAATAAACATAATATTATAAAAATTACAGCCATTTAAAAATGTATCAAATACGTACAAAAATGATATTTTTTACTTACGATGTTTTATGTATAAGGATTGATATATACATATTATATATGAAGGATAATAATATAATGCTATTGTATAAATAATGTAAAGATAATAATACAATTTTTTTCATTCAGTCATAGAAATAAAAATTATAATTTAAAATTAATTTATTTTTAATATTCACGATTCTCATTTTAGAGGGAAATATTTTTAGGGTTTTGAATATATATTTTCGTCGTGTTTTCCGAAGGGAAATTTTTATACCGGTGACTTGATATAGTTTTGTTGTCGTTAGTCGTCTCACAATGTTAGCAAGCCAGTACGGAGCCAAGACATTTATATAATGCCCATATAATATATGTATAAAACGACTAGTTAATGTGTTTATTTTAGTGTGGCATTTCAGTGGTCGCGTGGGTATCGTGTTTACCCACGGCTCGCGGAACTGGGTTCGTATCTTGCCAGCATCTACGGCCTAAGCGTGTAATAGAAACTCCAAACAATCCAATATAGCGTCGTTTTCAATGACTCAATAACAATTTTTTTTAGTCTAATGGCCCGTATTCATGGAATAGATTTTTATGAGACAGGGATTATGCTCTCGTGAGATTCTTTGGAGACAACGCTCGGCTTTCGTGGTTCAAGTGTATCATGACTGTATGTTGTTTTGTGCTTCCCTTCACATTTATTGTTATTGAATTAGACATTTTCAATACAATTAAATCAAAATTCAATATATTGTATAAACCTTAAAGGCGTTCATTTTATTTTTATTACTTAGATTTTATTCCCTATTCCATTTTTCTTTACCCTCACCCTCTCGTTCTCCTAGAAAATTTTCTCTTCTGTTTACATTTTTATTTTCTGCTTTTTCTTTCATTTCTACGTCTAAGTTTTAATAAGCTATTTATGAATTTAATAAAAGTATTTTTTAAATTATTATCGTACATCTTATCATATATATTTTTATTTCAAAGAAAATATGTAATTGGTTAAATTGTTCTTACACTTATATTATGATTTTTGTTTACATCGATTAACAGTTTATTTTCTAAATAAAATAAAATATCAGTCCATAGACCTATGTTCTGTTCGTCAATGAAGTGAATTTCAATCTCTCTCAGCAGTAGTTTAAATTGAATAAATGTTTGTAATTTAATTCGTATTACTTGTCTAAGTCTGCAGTATAAATAATTGTAGGTTTCAGATTTTAGACATCTCGCAGTCAAATCGAACGTCGTATAGCCGTACTTGAGTTTTTGTCTCTTTCTATCAACATCAAGATGATCTTTGAGTTAATCTCCAGATTAAATTCTCTATACTTGTACATTGTATGTACTGAGATTTCTCTTAACTAAATATCTGAGATTTATCTCATCGTGTTTCATTCCATGAACACGGGTCTTTATATATTAAAATCAATGCCAGTGATTTACGAACGAATTCTGGCTGAGGCCCCAATGATGAACATGCACGTAGCTAGGTCTAAATAAGAATGCTAATTGATTGTAGACAACATACAGATGGGTGGGTAATGCAAAATTCTTCATATTTTTACTCACATATTCGTAATTAAAATAAAACTATAGAAAAAAAAAATATATATATATCGTAAACTTTTGTATTCTTTTTTGAAAATCTTGTGGTGTGTTGGTATAATATGTTCCCCATAATTCTGTAAGTGGGGAACTAACCATAATTTTCTAGAGCAATCCACTCAAGGACTGCCAGAATATCTCGTTTTTGGATTTTATCAGTCGGCTCTCCAAAATCTTATATCGTAAAAGAGACAAGAAGAAGTGTTCTCAACTTTTCTGAAGCAGTTTATAATACCTTGGTGTCCGGAACAGTTGACGAAAGACGTTATATGATTCTTTTGTTTTTCCCTTTGATTTTATTTTTTGTTTTTTCCACTGATAGGCCGTTCGGCGAACCACATGTGCATTCCGCTTCTGCTCTTAGAAGGCAGAAGGAATCGACCATTCCAACCCAGGAACTATTGTAACATATATATATAACAATGTTTATAAATTGAATAAAAAGACTGTATCAAGTACCTAGGAATCATAATAGATAACATACTCAAATGAAAAGAACATATTGCTAATCTTACAAACAAAATAAGGAAAACTGCCTACATATTTTTAAGACGGTATTATTGGATAGGGAGGAGCACATAAAAAATCAATATCACAATTAGAAATCACTCAAAAAATGATAATAAAAATTATTCTTAAAAAAGACTATCTAAGTATACAACTCTTCACAAATTTCAAAGTACCAATAATAAAAGACATACAAAACAATTCATTAATCCAAATTTTCAAAATGAAAAATTAATTAAATATTAGATACAAATTCCGATCTATATGATTTAGAGACCAAATTGATAATCCAAAACAAAAAAATACCGCAATCCAAAATCACTATTTATCAAGGCATCAATAACAATATTTTTCGATAAAATTGATTTTATATGTTTATCTTTCTAATTAATATATTTAATTCATGTTCTGAATAATTTCAACTTCACAATAAGAATGTTGTTCTAATAAACTTAATAGAATTTTAGTAAAGTTGAGCGATTCTCCGATAGGTAACAAACAGTTGATGATAAACTCTTTACATTAATTATATCAGTGGACGAACTGAACACTTTTATATTAGGATTGAAAGTGTTTTAGAAACTCTCAACTCAACTCTCAAGGTGCGTCTTCACAAATTTTCGTCTTAAAATGTATTATTTCTATTTTAGTGAGATCTATTATTAACAATTAAAGCTATATTTATATACATACTTTTATTTTCAGTTATTTTTATTTAATCTGGAAAACTTTGATATAATATATAATATATATTTTAATGAGAAAACATGATTATTTGTGAAGTTATATTTTTTTCAGAACATAGTCTGTGATATTTTAATACAAATTAAATGCATCGATTAGAAAGATATGTTTTTAAAGAGAACACATTCTCATCGTGAAGTTGCAATTTTACAGAACATGGGTTTGTGATATTTTTAATACAAATTAAATGTATTAATTAGAAAGATACACATATAAAATCAATTTAATAAAAAAATATTGTTATTGCGACCGGGATTCAAACCTGAATCTCTTCTTAGCCGTAAAAATGCATTAACCGATTATGCTACACTAGCACAGTGAGTTAACAACAAATTTTCGAATTTATATGTTGCACTTTCAAATTAATACATCTGTCGTTCCAGTTCTACAATTTTTGTAGACGGTTACTCTGAAGAAACCTAAGTCGACATTTCGACATAGTAACACGTGCTATTGTCAAGGGTTTGCCTCAAAAGATACGATATAACCGTATTTGTGGACGAGAAATATAAATCTCCCACAGCTGAGATAATTTAGTTCAGAGTCTACCCATTTTTAACCAACTCTGTAATTTGCTTCGTATGCTAGTTGTCAGTGACTTTAGCGCCATCCAGACCTAGGTTTCCTTAGATAAACTGTCTACAAAACCGATTTACATATACATAGTTTACCATAGTGTAATTGGCAACTCAGTCTCCTGGAAAATGAAAGGTAACTATATATTTTTTCGAAAATAGATTTTTTGTGTATTTTTTTAAGCGATTTATCAAATCTATTTTAGAGCAATACGCAACAACGTCCTGATTGGCGACTAACTGGGCCAGTATTGTCTTAATATCTAATTAATTAATTTGAAGGTCACAGATACACCCGTCTATCCAAATTAAGTGGATTCATACAAATAATTAAATACCTCAAAGCTAATAAATAAATCGTTTAGACTATTTACGCCAAGTCTAGTCTGACGATAATGAAGACGAAGTCGCTTTCGTTATGCTCTGGCTTTAATGCTCCGCCGAACTTGTGAAATGTTCTGTAAGAGGTGTACAGTACAGTAAATATGATTCAGATTGAAGTCAGAGCCAAAGAATTCTGCCAACTATGCCGTTATAATAGAGGATATTTAATCACGAAAAAATATTTCAAATAAAAGTGTACTTTTAAAATATATAATAATTAAAATAAATGTACTAAAATATTTTACACTCAATGAGCCAACTCACTGGTAAATCACGATTGAAATAATCCTAAAATAAATATAATGTATGTGTTAAAAAGATATTGTCGTATTTATTAATGTGTATTAAGGAGTTTTTAATAGACTTTTTACCCTTCCAATTCATGAATTAACTAAAAACATTTACGGTATTTATAACTTCTTCTATGTTTAAATTTTTATTCTCAATTTTTTTCTCACATTTTTCTGCTTCATAGTCCTTCCTTCTTAAATTTTTAATTGTACTCACTGCATAAAGTATTTTATATCTTCTGAGAAAACATGTAACTGGTTTAATTATTGTTTAGTTTTTATTGTGATTTTCATATTTATTGATAAAATGTATGTTTTTTGAAATAGGAATAAGGTTGTTGGTGAAAGCGTTATAGCGCCGATGCACTTTTAGTATCAGATTAGACTTAAGGCATACTCGTGCTATGTTTATACGTAATCATAATAAATTGATTTATTATTAGGAGAACACATTCTTATTGTGAAGTTGTAATTATTCAGAACATAGGTCTGTAATATTTTAAATATGAATTAAATATATTAATTAAAAAGATATACATATAAAATCAATTTTATCGAAAAATATTGTTGTTGCGCCACCGATTAAATGTATTAATATCAAAAAGGTAACATATAATTTCGAAAATTTGTCGCTAAAAATATTGTCGCTGTAGCATAGTTGGATTTCCCGGACACCTTCCCCGGTTTGGAAAGAGATCCAGGTTCGATTCCCGGTGGCGCAACAACAATATTTTTCGATAAAATTGATTTTATATGTATACATATATCTTTCTAATTAATTCATATTTAAATGATTTATTTGTAATTAATAATAAAATAAATATGAACCCGAGCAATGTTAAATTTTACTTGAACGTATACCATAATTAATTATTTATTCTAACTAAACGTTATGCAATTAAATTAGAACCAGAGAATTTAGTTAAAAAATACTTTCAAACACCGCGGATCGTCCATTACAACAAATGTTAGTGTACTATATTAAGTATCCCATAAACATATACTGGCACAAATGGTCATAAATATAGTGGCACAATATAATTATTAATAATATGCGACCAGCAGTTACGTCACATTTACAAAACAGCGATTCCAGCCAACAATTGATGAGCACGCTCCGTTTATCGCCAGGCGTCACTAAATTAGATACAATTCGGAATAAAACCATGCGGAGTTCATCAAGGCACCAATAATAGACATGTAGTTACAACGAAATGGAACAATTCGGAATACGTCAAGGCACCAATAGTGGACATGTAGTTACGACGGAATGGAACCATGATGAGTTCATCAATACTCGACTCGACCTCACTGACGCCGATTACCGAGATCGGGCAAGTAGAAAAGGGGTGACCAAGCTGTAAACCCTTATTTCGTCTGTCGCTCCCCTTATTTATTTTTCTGCGAAGTTGGTCCGCCCGATTATTCCCTTAATATCTTTCGTATTTCAATGACTCGTGTCCACGGATTAAATTTTTATGATATTTATTTTAAAAAAATCTCGTGATATCTAAGTGAATTTCGGTTTTATATTATAAGATATGTATTTTGTGTGTAATACGTGGTATATATAGATATAAATGTAGAATTATATAATTATACATTTTATCAATAAAATTTCAGATATCTCGTAGAGACAAAGCTATTTTTTATTATATTTAATGGAAAATATATGAAAGTATGAGGTAATTACAGGGCTTACGACCTGTCTTCGGCTGGCTTAAGTGATCACTTTATATATATATAACGTTCACCAATTATCACCCCTCAAACTCCACATTTATCAAATTTGTTGAAAGTTATATATATTTTAGTATATGGACTCACTTCGAGTACTACTACACCATCACCATCTATGAACCAAATTTGATAATTCATTTTTCTCTTTTTTTAAACAGTATATATGTTAATCACTGAAAATTTAAAAAAATATATATTATATCTTATCATACTTCCATATATTTTCCATTAAATATAATAAAAATGGTTTTGTCTCTATGAGATATCTGATATTTGTTTAATAATAGTGCCTTTGTAGGTAAAAATCGAATAATTGTGTGTTCTTGGACTTATTTCATCATTTATACTTATGCATATATTTTTTTTAACATTATACGAATTATTGCGGATAAAAATTGTCATTATATTCGGAATGCCTTAATAAAGAGTAACACGCTCATTTAAAAAAATCCGCATCTCTTAAACTGGATCAACCCCATTAAATGGGTAATTAACGGATTATTCTTATTTTCATGTTTTCAGCCACGGATCTTTAATTTTTCAACACTAAAAACAAAATATAAACAATGGGCAGAGTTTTTCGTTTATTCTTTATTAATTAAGTAAAAATGATGCGAAATTCCATGAATTTTAATTAAAATTAAAACAACAAAATCCTTGATTAATATTCTCTAAAAGGGCTTCTCCGCAAATTGACGTTGGCCCGGGGTTTAAAATAATAATTATTTTTCTTCGAAGGGATCGTATCGTATTATATTATAACGTTAGGATTATATTATATAATATAATATTTAAATAAATAGATAAAGGGAATTCATTGTGTTTACTAATTAGTTAACTAACTCTTCGTAATTGAAAATTTTCTTAATATATGAAAATACTTCTGGTATGTCTTACGAAAGTATTATTTACTAAAAGATGTTCATTCCAAGAAAAGCAGATTCAATAGCAGTCATAATTATAATGCGAATCTACCTTTATAAAGACTTATTTTATATCAAAAGAAACAAGACTTACTGATTTATTCAGTTAAGTACTAATTGTGTAGGCTCAATACTAATTTCAAATGTGTGCTGAATATTGCACTGATTTTAACTTTTACCACACTGTGATAGAAAATATCCATAAGCAACCATGCTGTCAACTTGTGTTACCGTTAAGTATTTAAAATCGTTTACACATTTTTAATCAGAAAAAATACTTTTACGAGCTTAATTGGCTTTAAAATAATTAATGTCGTACATTTACTCTAAATAACGAGCATTAAAAGTGAAATAAAAAATTTTCATAGCGTATACATAAATATTATTCATTCAAGTTCTATACAATACGATATTCCTTTTTATTATTTTTTTTTTAATTAGTGAGAAATATACATAATTATATTTATATGTTGTTATTCTTTTCTCTGTGAAACTGATGTTTAATCTTTTTATGTCTTACTGCAAATACTATTTTTTTAACGTAGCAATTTTACATGGGATTGAATTGAAAAAGAATTATTTTTACATAATTGGTTATAAAGTGAATCCTACAAATCACTAGTCATTTCTAAGCGTACATGATTTTTTAAGGTAAGTTCAAATCTTAATTTTGTGCTACGTGTATTTGCAGAAATATACAGGTTTAATTGGAGCGGTGGGCTTGTGTGGCATGGCTAGCTAGGGAAGGGTTAAGAAAAACACATTTCAATGTATTAGGTCATCCCATAAATAATACGGTATTTTTACACTTCTTTATATTTCAAAATTAAGATAGACAAAGTTATTTTTTGATCTAAAATGTACTCTTGTTAATTTTCTACAATACTCTTCCATATTGAACTCATAAAGCAAAACATGCCGAATATGCTCCTTTGTCACTTCCATTATAGCTTTGATATAACTGTTAAAATCGAACTGCACTCTTCAAGACTTGTACTAAGAATAAATTACTATACCTGCTTTTACCTGATGCACGTAGTTTATCTCATCCATCTCTGATTTTCAGTTCATAAAATTGAAAAAATACATTATTTATGGTTGACCCAATATGAAAAAATAGATATATTCTGTTATATAGATATTTTATAAGTTTCTTGTAAATATTTTACGTATTTATTAGTGATGAGAAAAAATGCTACTCTTGAATCACTGGTATGATTGTGATTGATATAAAGTGATTAAAAACTCTGACTGTGATCACAGTTTTATTACTAATACGCATGCACGATATCACAATACGCATAATTTTGAGCGTATATTATTCAAACTTCATTTGCATAAAAACATATATAATTGATTGATATATATCTAAATATGAATTAAATATATTAATTAGAAAGATATACATTTAAATCAATTTTATCGAAAAATATTTGTGTTGCGCCACCGGGATTCGAACCTGTATCTTTTTCCTAACCGGGGAAGGTGTATTATCCAACTATGCTACAGCGACAATATTTTTAGCGACAATTTTAACAACAACAACAACAATAAAATAGTTTACCTTTTTGATATTAATACATTTAATCGTTCCATTATTTGAAAGAGTCATCTACCTTATTTTTACAGAATCTCAAATACCTTTGAGTAAACTGATAGCAGACGCCAGAATTATCAATTCATTTTTATTTAATTTTGGACACAACTGATTGATACAACTTTATTATTAGGAGAACACATTCTTATTGTGAAGTTGTAATTATTCACAGACCTATGTTCTGAATAATTCAACTTCACAATAAGAATGTGTTCTCCTGATGTATATCTAATTTAATATCATCAAAAGAGAATGAAAAACCCTTAAAATATGCGAATTTATTTTTCTGGTTAAATTCTTAGCATTTCGGGTAAAATGCTTAAAACGTTTCGGCAGAATCTATTAGATCCTTCATGAATATATTCATTCCTTCATGAATATTTTCATTTCATATGCATATGCGCCGAATCACTGTTCACAATCAAATATAAAAATGAATCACGAATCACGATATTCCCAGATATTCAATCACTGATAGTGAGTGCGACTCAAAGATATCAGTGATTGACTCACGGTTCGTGATTTTGAGCTCATCACTAGTATTTATATTATTCTTACTCATCCATGGCCGAAAAACGATATGTTACAGTTAATATTTTTTGCGAAATGTATTGCTGGAAAAAGATTAGAGAAAGTTACACATCCCGTGGACAACACGACACATGAATGCCTCAATTCATCGATCCTATAACAAATTCAACCACAATAAGCCTTATCTACAACAAAATATTATTCCAATGCTTTAAACACATTAGGCGTTAAAATTACAGCTTAGAAAAAGATATTATCGTGGGTACAGCTTTGGACCGAAGGCCAGGAAGAGTGCCACAACATAGGACATCTGGCTGGAGAAACCCTGGAATTGACTTGTGGAGGTGCATTATGAGCCGAGTTTCGTCTGATTGAGACCACCATATCGCTCATCTAGATCAAAACTAAGACAACTCATAAAAACAATAATTTTGAGTTATTATTGTATTCGGATACTCTGTCATATACGCAACTAACTTAGCCCCAGTCATAAATTTAGTAACAAAAAATGGAGAAAAATGTTTTTATTTTTTTGTCTACTGAAAAATTACTTTTTGAGTTGTCTTAGTTTTGATCTAGGTGTGCGATATGTTAATGTTGACATGAAGGAGAAAAGAAGGGGAATATTTTACTATAATATATATTTGTACTGCTTCTAGCACCTAACCCAACGTTTTTGTTATGTTTTTAGATAATTGGAGAGGGAAAATAGTCGCTAATCTGTATTTTTTATTTCACTTGGTATTAGAATGTCGTGAAATGTGTAGAAATACTTAAAAATATATATTACGCGTGTAAATTTTGATATATTTTATATTTTTTGATGAGTGATAATAAAATGCACTATTTTGGTCTCTTTTCACGCTTATTAGTTTTAATCTCGGTAATAATAAAAAAATATATAAGAATAGTAATATAGGTAAGTGCGACATATAAATCATCGACATAAACTTTAAACTGTTCTCAAACTTCATAAGATGATACCATGACTTTGAAACTTTAATAAAGGCATCATTAACAATTTCCTAATTTAAGTCTTTAAAAATCGGAATATAACCTTTTAGGATAGCTGATATTGAAAGCATTTTATGAAAATTAGAAGAATAGATGCACTTAACCCAAATTTGGGGTATTATTTCTGACAAATTGTAAAAATATCTTTACTTATTTATTTAATGAGAATATAAATGAGTTATTTTGGTTCTTTATGACGGGTAAAACGTACTAAGATCCAAAAAATTCTAGTAAAATGTTGTTTCTATCTATGCTTGTATTTTTTTATTTCAGTATACATTATTTCCTGTTGAAGATACCATAGGTATCGAAACATGTAGAATAATTGATAAATAGTGGTTTAAACAAAGTTTTTTGTCTAATTATTAATATAGAACGAGGCCACAAATGTTAAAGAAGTGAAATATTGTGTTTTATTGCCTAGTTATTTAAAAACAGTATCGGCCAGGAACATAATATTCACCCTGTATTCTTCCAGTCTTCTTTGTCCTAAATTTGCGGCAATACTGATTTTTATAATTAAACTAATTTCATTTTCTAGACTTTCTTAATGATGCTAACGTAGTCGAAAAACAAGTAGAGACATTTGTTCACTACCATAGATAAAGCTTCGCGTGGTTGGAATTGTTGCAGGGCTGAGATATTTGTACATCGTTAACTATTAATCACAAAAACGTAATTATACATGGATAATATAATATTGCTTTTGTTTGAAACCAATGTTTCAATCGCCTAGTGCACAATTACCCCATTATAAATTTTATTTACATGTTTATATTCATATGAACATTGGAAATAAAAAAATACCAAAAATTATCATACATTGTGAAAGTCTGAAGGAAGTGACTGAATAAAAATATTTGGGAGTCATAATAGATTCAAAATTGAATTTGTCGCAAAATACAAGATACGTGATTAAAAAGAATGCTAAGAAAATCTCACTTCTGGGAAGGATCAGAGAATTTATTAGCACTGAGTCTTGTATAATAGTTTACAACTGTTATTATTCCTCGTACTGCAGCATCATTTTATTTTTGGCTAACGAAGAAGAAATGCAACAATTGTCAGTGTTGCAAAATAAAGCTTTGAGAATAATATTCAGAAAAAATAGATATATTCGGACCAGTGCAATGCTGAAAGACCTGAATATAATTAAGCAGAAAATATATTAGAACACATTCTTATTGTGAAGTTGTAATTATTCAGAAGATAGATCTGTGATATTTTAAATATGAATTAAATATATTAATTAGAAAGATATATTTTAAATATGAATTAAATATATTAATTAGAAAGATATATTTTAAATATATTAATTAGAAAGATATACATATAAAATGAATTTTATCGAAAAATATTGTTGTTGCGCCACCGGGATTCGAACCTGAATCTCTTTCCTAACCGGGATATAGCATAGTTGGATAATGCACCTTTCCCGGTTAGGAATGAGATCGAGGTTCGAATCCCGGTGACGCAACAACAATATTTTTTGATAAAATTGATTTTATATGTATACCTTTCTAATTAATTCATATTTAGAAAATATATTTTAATACAATCCTATTTATTTACAAAATCATCAATAAGAAAATATCAGCGGAATTCATACGAAAAATTGATGTAAATCAACATGAGCACGAGCATCGCACAAGGGGAAGGGATAGACTGAGACTGCCATTCAGGAAGAAGGCTAAATCTCAGAAATCGATGATGTATAGTGTGATGAAATTTTTAATGAAATGCCAGAAAACATAAGAAAGGAAGAGCAATTGAGTAGATTTAAAATAAAACTGACTAAATATATAAAATATAAGTTTTAGTAAAAGAAAATACTTTAATCTTGTATATATTAGAGCATATATAAGAAGTGCTTATGTATGCACAATGTTAATAATTTACTTTAATTCATTTATTTTTTAACAGTCGAAGATAAATAGTTGACGTCACAAAGCGTTCCGAGCACGTGACGCGCATCTTCAGTATTCCGCTTGTGACGTAATCATTATTCTAAGCTAAATTTATTAATACGCAACCAGCTGCCATCTTGTGACGAAAATAAAACACCACATCCTGATCTCTAATAATATTTGCGTACAATGAAAATGAGTATTCTTGACGCAAAAAGCTCATTGCCGGACAAAGCGGGCGAACACGTAACACCGACCCTCTGGCGCTTAGTCAGAGAAAACATTTGGCCGAACACGTTAGACGAGCGACTAGTCTCCACATTTTTTTTATCTATTTGAAATTCGTTGATCTTCATCGTGAAAATGACGTCATATTGCTGCATACAGCAATATTTATTTGAGGAGTTTACCGATTTGTAGTCGGATTTAACTGTGTTTAGGTTGAGGACATTTTTTTGTACAACAGTTTCGTAACTTGAATTTAAAACATCACATTGGAAATGAATATTCAATATGGTAATCAAGAAATTAATGATATTGAATTAATGACATTTTCATTATGAAGTTGTAATTATTCAGAACATAATGCACCTTCCCCGGTTAGGAAAGAGATCCAAGTTCGAATCCCGGTGACGCGACAACAACATTTTTCGATAAAATTGATTTCATATGTATATCTTTCAAATTAATATATTAAATTAAGATTTTGGATATTGAATTCACTATTATTAATAGATAATATTGCCATTTAACTGAACACATCATCCCCTTATAATCAAACTAATGTAAATACGTAATTAAAAAATGCAAAGGACAAATCTTTATTTCCAAAAACACTTTTTTGTTAATTTACGATAAAATATTTGTATTACAGTGAGTGATTATGATTCTTAAGGAGAACACATTCTTATTGTGAAGTTGTAATTATTCAAAACACAGGTCTGTGATGATTTAAATACTAATTTAATGTATTAATTATAAATATATACATGTAGAATCAATTTTGTCGAAAAATATTGTTTTTGCGCTACCGGGATTCAAACCTGGATCTCTATTTCCAATCCGGGGAAGTACACTACCAATTGTGTTATAGCGCCAGTATTTTTCATGACAAATTTTCGAACCTATATGTTACACTTTTTCAAATTAATACATCCGTCGTTCCAGTATTTGAAAGCCATCTACATTGTTTTTATGGAATCTCCAATACCTTTGAGTAAACCGACTGCAGACGCTAGAATTATCAATTCATTGTTCGATTCTCGATACAATTCTCGTTCGCATAAAGGTACTACTTAAATATCCCCGGCACATTAAGTTTTTTAACTATATTAAAATATTTTTGTAAATAACGTAAAAAAATAAATTAAGTTTAGAAATTACCAATTAATAACGAGGAGTAATCATTTTTATAACATTAATCATATGTAAAAAAACAACGATATTATTGTACAATAGAAAAATAATTTATTTCGATGTAACCGCCAACTTTTATTTAGAAAGCATTAAAATATTTTTAAATTTCCAAATAATATATTCAAATACTAATTATTATAATTAACATTTTCAAATTATTATTTTGTCTCATAAAATCACATTCATTCACATGTCGTTATTGGTTGAATATTACTGGTATTTTATCAAATCCAAATAATAAAGTTTGCATTTTGTAATATTTAAATCAAATTTAAAAATAAATCAATTAGATAATTTACTCTGTTATCATGTCACGCTTTTTAACGAAATATGTTTTCAAAATCTCCTGAATCGAAAAAAGTGCATTCAAATTTTTCGGAAGTTATGTTATAAGACTGTCTTCTAGTATATCTATAGAAATATATCAAAAACCGATGGCTATATGAATCACAATATTATTTATTAAGTTCTGTAGATTTTTATTTTAATCACGCATCGTCAAAATTATTCTGCGAATCAAATGTTGCAAAATAATTATTAAAACGCAAGTTTTCAAATATTTATGTAGGTGTTGTGTATAAATTGTACTGTTGTCGGGGTAAAACGCGTAAAACCGTGCAAATTCGTGCCACGACTCTATATTCGGGCCTGTTGTAGGGGCGTCAGAGTCACTCGTGCATTAAAAGCTTTGTTACTGTATTCACTTTGATCCTCGATGCGGTCAGCAGCGGTGGATATAACGGCCGACTTGTATTTAATAAGATTATCTCTAAAACGTTGCACATTCTATGAAAGCCAATTTGCCCAAAGGGATTTTTTGCTATTCTTCTATTTAATTGCATTTTTTAAATATTTTAAATCTTTTCCAATCGTCTGTAATTAATATTTTATTTTTGAATGAATTTAACATTTTTATGGCTTCATGGGTTTTGAATGGCCACCACTGTAGTCACTACATGACGCTGTTAATTCTTTGACGTGGTGTCCACGCACCAGTCTGATGTGCATTCACATATATATATATATATAACATCTGCCCATATACGTCTTGGACTTCCGCTCGGTCTTGATTAGGGAAATCAATTCTGGGATCCCGGCCCAGTTTACAATATTTATAAATTCCACTCTTCAACAAACTACTGGATTATATCAAGAGATCAAGATTATATCCTGCAGAGATCAAATGAAGTAAGGAAATATTTATTAAATAATAATTCCTTTGGAATACAGGAACCAACAAAGGATGGAAAAATTAAAAATAATTGCTGAAAAAATTGTCAATGTATTCAATGACTCAATAGAGAGCATAACCTGTAACCAAAAATTATTAAATTCAAATGATTAGTCCAGTGATGAACCCCAAATAATTTTTATGTACTCGCCACGATCAACGATAAAAATGATAGCTAGAATTATTGACCGGAATACTGTTATTATGTAAGAATTGATTAAGAAACGTGCCGACAAGGCATAATCGCTTGGCACGGTCTATAATTAATTAGAAGGTATACATATAAAATCAATTTATCGAAAAAATATTATTGTTGCTACCGGAATTCGAACTTAGATCTCTTCCTATCCGGGGAAATGCATTAACTGATTATGCTGCACCAACACAGTAAGTTGACGACAAATTTTCGAACCTGATTTTAAATTGATACACCTGTCGTTCCATTATTTGAAAGGTATATTCTTTATGTTTACGGAACCTCAAACACCTTTGAGTAAACCGATAGGAGACGTCAGAATTAATTAATAAATCATTTTTATTAAATTTAGGAAACATTAATACAACTTATATATTTTTAAGGAAAACACATTCTTATTGTAAAGTTTTAATTATTCATAACATAGATCTGTGACATTTTAAATACTAATTAAATGTGTTAATTAGAAAGATATACATATAAAATCAATTTAATCAAAAAATATTGTTGTTGCACTACTAGGATTCGAACCTGGGTCTCTTTCCAAATCGGGGAAGGTGCATTATCCAACTATACTACAGCGACACTATTTTTGCAGTTGAAGTTTTACAGAAGACGGTCTGTAATTATTTTAATACTAATTGAATGTACCAAATAGAAAGATATACATTTTAAAAACAATATTTTTTCTATAAATTGATTTTATATGTATATTTTTTTAATTAATACATTAAAATTGTATTAAAAATATCACAGACCTATGTTCTGTAAAATTGCAACTTCACAATAAGAATGTGTTCTCTTTTAAAATGTTAATGATTTTTTTATAAATAATAATCCTTCAAATGCGTGTACTTATGCGATGAAACTTATCTCTCGCGACTCAGAGATTTAACATTCACTGCCTTCTCCAATATACTATCCTTTACGCGAGTCTCTAGTAAAAAATTTCATCCATGAAATATATTGAAAGTGTTTAAAACACTTCACAACTTAATATAATGGTGTTTAGCTCTTCAAATTAATTTTATCAAATCGAATAATGGCTTAATTTTATTATAATTCTATAAACGATTTCTTTTAAAATTTCTGTCAACTAAAATATTTTATATTCGTATTTGTAACATCGCAAATTTTTATTTAATGGTTTAAATATTTTTATCGAAATACTAATATGTTTAGGTCTTTTTTTCTTTTTATCTCTGCGTTTGTTTATTAATATTTTGAGTAAAATAAAATCATATTATTTTTATTTTATAAATGCTTGTGAACAACAAAAAAAATTATAAATAGATTTTACTATAGTAAATTAATGATTAAACGCTGTAATTTTTGTCTTAATGATTTTTTGGCAAGAAATGTATTTACTATTGCGCCTTAAAATATATTATGTAGAGAAGAAAACAATTCTTGTGTTTTGTTTTACACTTACATACAAGATTTCAGCTCCTACTATTTCACTCTTTAAAAAAATATGTAAAATGATTACAGGTTATACTTTTAATTAAGTGAATCTAATACATGGAGTAATGTGTATATATATATATGTTGTCTACTTATCGTCTCTATTTGAAATATTTAGTATGTTTTTATCATCAAATCATGAAGTTCCTATCAAAAAACATGAAGCTTACCTTTCGAAGATTAAACTTTTTTTTATAAAAATATCTTAACAATTTGACCGATGATGAGAGTGATATCACTCATACAGATATACTATTACATTATTAGGAAGTATTTATTTCACGAGAGCAGGGAGTAAAATAAAATACTTCATTTGTATCTATTATTTGAAATATTTAAGTATTTTATAGTCAATTTTAATAATTAATAACTATAATATATGGAGTTTCAAAATTATCTGACAAAACATCCCTTTTGCGTGAACTTAATTGACTCCGTTTCCCTGAAAGAGTTGAATTTAAATCGTGCTAGTTGATGTTCAAGGCATCACATAACAAAGCGCATCTGTATCTTCAAGAGCTCTGCATCCCACATAATTTGAATGGTAGACGTCAAACTCTCAGGTCAGACTCTACTTCAGCCGCAGAAAGGGTTGTAAAATAAACGTTGCCATAAGTTTAGTGAACGGACGATTGCGGTAGCAGGGCCGAAAGCGTGAAACTCTTTGCCCTCCGTCATAAGGAACAGTGCATCAGATATTTTATTTAAAAATAAACTAAAAATGCATCATTTCAAAAAATCGTATCCGTAAGTTTAAATAACAATTTTTAATTTCATATTCAAAAACAGTGTAGGACCCGTTGTGGTGAAATTTTTACGAAAATGGAGCTATAAAAACAAATTTATATTATTATTACTGATTTAGCAACTGGGATTGTTTCATTTTTTTAAATTAGCTTGTTGGGTAATATAACATTAGTCATTTCAATGTGAACAATTTATTGTAATTTTGACATTTTAGCCTATTACGTTCCAAGAATAATAAATATATTTATTTTTCAAAACTTTGAATGTTTGTCGGTCGACAAAAGTCAGAAGTCAGGTTGAATAAAGATCATCCTTCGGAGCCAGAGCTCCCATAGTAATGGTGCTACCATTTTTAAAACGATAGACTTTTGAAACTGAAATTGCTTTTCAAAACAATTTAACTTATTCTTTTCGACGTTGAGTGACATAAAAATGTTGGCAAAGAAAGAGAATGGACTGAAATTGCGTCAGCCTAATTTAAACACTGATACTTCAATGACACAGCAATAACATATACAAACTTGCAATAAAGAAACATTAATATCTGCGTTTAAAAAAAAAATTACAATATATTTTTAAAGAAATTAGTGATTTTTTTATTTATTTCCAAAACAAACATGTAAGCTAAGTACAGAGGGCACAAATTAAAATTTTGAGGCTCAATAATCAAAAATCCCAAGATAAAAAATACTAAAATCGCAATATTCCTTATTATATTTTGTATTTTAAAAATAAATATTATTAGATTATATATTAATTATTATTAATAAATATTAGTAAGTAAAACGATGTGCTTGTTTGATACAGCAATAGGACGCTCAATTAGTGATCAAGTTGTCATTGATTCGAAACTCATCCCGGGAGACCTATAAGGTTAGTTTTCATAGTTTGTACTATGAAAACGTACTTTAGCTTAGTTTGAAAGTAGAACAAAATATTGATAATAACACATTCCGCATATAAAAAAAAATGTATCCTTTTTATTATAAATTAAAGATATATGAAAAATAAACTAATTTATTAACTGATGATGAATTGGCCGAGGCTGAATCGTAATTTCAATGAATTATTTGCCTGACACTGAAACGGCTTGTACCTGAATTTTTCACACTATAAATTATTGGCCTGACACTGAAACGGATTATCGCTGAATTTTCCACACGATGAGTTATTGTCCTGACACTGAAACAGTTCATCGCTGAATTGTCCACACGATGAATTAATGCCCCTACACTGAAATGATTCATGAATAAATAATCCATACGATGAAATATTGACCTGTCAATAAAATAATTCGTTAAAAAAACGTACTAGATTGAAAGTTTAATCTGAAAACACTAATGTAACCCCTTAGTCGCCCGGAGAGGAACAAGAGGCTGATTTTTTTCATGGGGGTGTGATTCAGAACCGGGACGACTAATATATGGATTAATAGATATTCACAATCTTAGGGGAGCTAAGCATTCATCAGAATGCGAATGCGGTGATTTATTAGAATATCTCGTGGTATGGATGCTCACAGATTAACGAACATTTTAAAATTTCATTTGATTAATGAAAAAGAGGTCGATAAAATGGCACGTACTGATTCAACCCTGAAATGCATTTAAGTCTTAAAATGAAAAATAATTTATACGTACAGAGGCAATATTAAAAAATTTGATATTATTATAAATGTAAGTACCTACATAAAGCGGGAAGACAATCCCCCCCAATGACAGGATCATCACTGCATGCAGCAAAAGACCAGGAAGAAGAATAAGATGGAGAAGAATTGTCAAGGCAGCCGTGACGGTGGACATCCTAGATCATTACTCACAGTAGTGGCCAATGGAATACAAATAGAAACATATCAATTACATACCTATATAATACTTTATTGAATTTATTTATTTTATTACATTTGCGTATAGTTTAACCATGTTTTGTTTGTGAAATTTGTGCAATGGGAATGTATATATATATATATATGAAACTTGTGCCATGGAAACAAATTAGTTAAATTTATTGTTTCGGAGGTAAGTTTGTAGAACTCCATAATCACACATTATTAATCTCAATAGAGCGAACCTCATAAGGCAAAACGCGTCTCATGGAAATTAAACGAGCAGAACTAAAAAACAAGTATTATTATTTTCATTTGTGAAATTAGTTAAACTCGTGCAGTGAACTCATATAAATTATACATTTAAAAATACAAATAAAATGTATTAATTAGAAAGACATACATATAAAATCAATTTTATCGAAAAATATTGTTGTTGCGTCACCGGGATTCGAACCTGGATCTCTTCTTATCCGGAGAACATGCATTAACCGATTATGCTATGCCAACACCACAGTGCATTGGCGACAAATTTTCGAACATATATTTTATAATATGTTACACTTTTCAAATTGATACATCTATCGTTTCATTATTTGAAAGCCATCTTCTTTATTAATCGGTTAATGCATGTATCCCCGGACAGGAAGACATCCAGGTTCGAATCCTGGTAGCAACAACAATATTTTTCGATAAAATTGGTTTCATATGTATATCTTTTTAATTAATACATTTAAATTGTATTCAAAAAAATATCACAGTCTTATGTTCTGAATAATTACAACTTCATAATAAGAAAGTATTTTAATTAATAATAAATTAAACTTATTATGAAGAGAAATATAAGTGAAACTTGTGCTTTGTGGAAACAAATTAATTAAACTTGTGCTATCAACACATTGACATAAATGAAACTTATTATGAGAAGAAATATAAGTGAAACTTATGTTCTGGAAATATAAATACATACATGCACTACATCCTTGTGCTGCGATAACGATAATATAATTTTTTTAAATATATATTTAAAAAAATGACCGGAATCACCGCACGGTGCTGGGAGGAAGTAGGGAAACGTGGTACAGGATGAGGTCGGTAAGAGGATAGCGCTTCTAGTTGAAGGACCAGTAATCTCGGAAATAGAGATTCGGAAGGACTACTCGCCTTACCTTGTACATGACGCCTCCGTAATCCCTGCAGTCACCGCCGAGCTCACACAATAAATGGTACGCGGATGAGCCGATCTCCGCTCCAAAATGAAGACGGCGATGTCACAAGTTCACCCACGGCACAAATAAACAATATCACTGTGCACACAAATCACAGGGTCACAAAAAATATAGTGCTTGTGCACTGGAGCTGAAAGGTCGAGTTGACGTCTGCTGGCATTAAGGCCACAATTCACACTAAAAGACGAGCATGAAGACATGTATGGATGGGAATTTGGATGCAGAATGTGTCAATAATATTGGTCGCGGCTGATTCTAAAAGACGCGCCAAAAGTTTTGATCTCACACTCGGAAGATAAAGATTACTGCAAGGATTTCAATCATTGAGCTGTAAACTTGATTAATGGTGCTAAACCCAAAAAAATATACATATATATTGAATGTTAATATTATCCACAGTAAATTAGTTTGACACTAACTCACCGTACATGAAACGCTGTGTCCGTGGTGTGATATCGCTTCAACTATTTCTTACATACATTTCGGATTGATTGAAGTCACACTTAAACTTGAATGTTTACATATGAAAAAAACACAGCTAATGCGTAAGCCAAAAGTCTCAATCTTGACAGCCAGGCCCCCTCCACACCTCGTGAATCCGTCACCAGGTTTTTTTTTCTTATTTTATTTTCGCTCAAGTTCCAACACAGCATTCTTTTCTTATGCTAAAATTTATTTTTAAGTGTATGTTTTCGTAGTTTCCATATTGCGTGACCGCTTCTCGTGTGTTCGCCTTGAAAATTACACGTTTCTTTACTCGAAAATATTCCAACACAAGAAAAGTTTACAAGGAAAAGGATTAACATGCGAATTTTTATTTTACGAGTTATACTTTATAGAAATGTATAAAAATAAAACTTTTTTTATTTTTATTGCTCAACATTCTGTACGACGGTATATGAATATTTTGTACGAGGTGTAGCTTCAAGCCGGCCATGTACGCGACGGTATACCATGGCAAGTTAACCGATCCTCAACTTTGGCCATACGCGTGGCGGCCAACCGATGACAATCTCTCAGTCAACGGTACTGAGCAACTACGACTATTAATAAAACTATAAAAATATTGTCGCCGTAGCATAGTTGGATAATGCACCTTCCCCGGTTAGGAAAGAGATCCAGGTTCGAATCCCGGTGGCGCAATATTTTCGATAAAATTTATTTTATATGTATATCTTTCTAATTAATATATTTAATTCATATTTTATATTATGTATAACTCATCCGTCTCTATGATCTTTTATTTTTGCACTGATTGAACTTTATTAGCCTACAAGTCAAGATGTTTATGCAAAATACGGTGCAAAGTGCCATATGAAGTACCTAATTGTTGTGCACGTCTTCTACCTACCTAGACTCGCATCAATACTTTTAGCTACAGCAGGAATGTTTTCAGTTGATCTGGTTAGACGAGCAATATTTCCTCTTTTTACATAGTTCAAATATTTTTTCATTAAATCAACAACAATTTCAATGCGCTGTTCAATCATGTATGGACTCGTCATTTTTATTAATAGTATAGTTTTTATTTGATACGTCTCACATTGATACGTTTCTATCCTTGAAACGTTAAAAATCTGAGCAATATTGAAAATAACTGTTGAGTTTGGATCAAGGTTTGTATATTATCTTGGCATATTATTTAATGAAAAACTATCATTCGTTCCACACATTAATGAAATCACAAATAAAGCTATGAAATGTCTTGGTTTTGTATTAAGAACGGTGAATGATATCAATTCATTTAAGTCGCTTAAAGTTTTATACACGGCTGTGGTTCGTAGCAATTTAGAATTCAACTCAACTATTTGGTCTCCATTATATAAAGTGCACGAATTAAAATTAATAAGAGTTCAGCATACATTTTTAAGGTTTATTAATTTCAAGCTGTGTATACCTGCTGAAGAATTGAATTATGATTTTCTAATGAGCGCTCTTAATTTAACTAACTAGTCGTGTAGAAGAACTTTAAGTGATTTATTATTTTTATTTAAAATAGTAAATGGCATACTGGACACCCCTAATTTAACTGAACTGATTGTATACCACGTTCCTGCGCGGAGTACCAGGTCGTCGGCGCTGTTCTATGTAAATGCATCATATACAAAAATTTTATAGGAATGCGCCCACACAAAGACTTCACAAGCTTGGGAAAGATTTTGGTCTTCTAGATATATTCCGATTTTCAAAGTTTAAATATAAGAGTAATTTTTTTGATGCTGTTCTGAGTCAAAGATACAATTGATTTTGATACTTAGCCATTCTGAGTCAAACCTAAATTTTTAATGTTTGTTTACTTTTAAATAAATTTTTTTAAAGCCATATATGTATATTTTGTGTAGTTACTTCTGTTTTTGTTTTTTTTTATACCAAACCAACTTTGTAAAAGGCCATAAGGGCAGGGCGTTAATAAATAAATTTCAGAAGTAATCATATCTGATTAAAAAGTGTTAAATAAATGAAAACTCCCAGTAAATGCATACTACAAAATATGGACTCTCAACAGAAGAGAGATTCAAAATCTTAAACTAACGCAAAGATGCATGTTAGCCATCACACAAAGAGACGGTAAATGAGACGTATGGGTAAGAGAACAGACAAGAGTGGTGAAAATGAAATGGCAATGGGCGGGACACATCGCTCGGAGGACGAATAATCGTTGGACGAATGCAATTGCATACTATCCAGTGGTACCCGAGACACCTCAAAACCCGCTGGACTGACAAAATTTACAATTTCTACGGAAATATGTAGCAGTGAATAACAATGGACGGAAAAGAAAGAGAGATACTTGGGGAGGCCTTCATCCAGCAGTGGATCAAAAACGGCCGATTATCATGATCAACGTTCCCTCTGAGGTGCACGCGTGCGCGGCCGGGCAGCAGTTTTGAAAGTCTCGCGCAGTTGGCACAAACTAGCGCGCACTCCAATTTTTTTAATAATTTTGAAATATAGTATTTTCTTTTTTATCTATGTAAACCGTTTATAATTTTTTTGCTTCTCATTTTCATCATTGTTCAATTTTCGATAAAATGTATTGGATAAAAAAATGTTTATTTTACACATAGACCCAATAATAAAATTGATTAAATAATGGTTATTATATTTCTATAGAATAAATTTAAATACTAAATTTTATAATAGATATTCAAATATGACATTTAAGTGTACAATACAAATTATCCGCGCTCGCGCATTTCATGATTTGGCCTACTCAGTCACCCAATCATAAATATCACAATGATATTTTATGTGTTACGCATAAGCAAATTGGAAAGTGTCAATTTCCTTTGATGTAGACAATTACGTGGATATGTGATTTTTTGTTCTAAAGGTACATTTTCATTCTCTATTGTCAGATTTTGAAAATTAAAATTAGAAAACAGTAATACATAACTGTTTAAAGGTTTTTGGTGAAACTTTGTGAAATTCCATGATTATTTTGTAAATTGAGTTATAACACTGTTAGAACGTTTTCGGGAACGTCTTCCTATTATCAATATTATTATATTAAAACAGTGTTTTAACTCAATTTACAAAATAGTAATACATATTTCTAATGCAAATATTATGTATATATATATATATATATATACATACATTTATTTAACGATTACTTAACTACGTATATGATTTTAAGCTACGTTTTCATAAATATTATTTTGTTCATAACAACTATTATTTTTAAATTAACACGTCAAACATCTTCCTTAATGTTTTAGACTATGGCTGAAGCAAGGGAATGCGTTTTTTAAACAAATCAAAATTTTCGACTCATATACGACGCTTGTATCAATGAAAAGTTTTGAACATCGTCATCACAGAAAAACGAAAGTATTTTATATCCGAGGAATTTAATTGTTGAAATTAGTATTATGAAACCATCCTACGTACGCCCGTTCTAAGGCGAGTTTTAAACACTAGTATGATTCGTGAACCCAGATATTTCCTTCTACAAACAATTATTCAATGTCCAGTCTCAGAATTGAGGAGCAATTCCAAATTGCCAAGAGCAGACATCAGTTTCTACAGATGTTGGATATTGCCCAAGATCCTAATATGAAATGGATACTTTCGCGGAACACGAATACAGTACCAAAATAAGAAGTAAAATGACAATAATTTGTCTCGTTTACCTAAAAAATTATAATTACCTAGGCATCAAAAATGTAATAAAGTAAAAGCCAATTATAATTTAATATCGTAATAGCATCCGAAATAAGCGTACAAAAGACTGTAGTTCAATTACATCAAATAAAATTAAAATAAAACGTAATTTGAAAAATTCTAACGTAATCTTTATGTAGCCTTTAAGACAAGGCTGAAATATGAGATATCGCTCTGAATATAACAAGATTTTAATAATCTAGCCTTTTTTACTTGAATGTTGCTTTTTAACTGATAACTTTACTCGATGAAAATCAGTTTGCATGAATGTGGTGGTTATCAAAAATTTAATTGGTCAAACTCTCACCGGGGGTCGGCGGTATCGCTCACGCAACCCTTGCATTATTCAGCGTCACAAGGGTTCGCGTGTCTTTAATAAAGATGGATATTAAATTGCAAAGCCTAAATTCACTTCAGTGTCTGATAAAATATTAAAATTATAAACAGATAGGATAGAACGCAACACTCTTCTATCTTGGCACAAACGCAAACTTCTAATATAACCATCTTCCAGGATCTGGTTTACCTGGTCAGTGTGAAGCCCTCTGGCATCATCAACACTTAAGTCATATGACTGTCTCATTAATTCGTTTTATTTGATCAACTACACGTTTTTAATTCTACTCACTATGCTAAGGTCAGCTTTATATTCAGTCCTAATTTATTCATTATTTTCTCTATCATAAATAGATATATTTTTTATTTATTATCTTTGTTTTATTAACCACTAAATTGAGTTTAAATACATCTAATAATAATACAATATTGATGTATTTAAACTCAATTTAGTGGTTAATAAAACAAAGATAATAAATAAAAATGTGAATTTTAACCACAAAGATAATATTGCTAATTTTAAAAGTATAAATAGATATTCATATAGAATATTTAACTATGTTTTCAACCACTTAATTAGTTATTTTAATACACCAACAGGTTTCGGAAAATACAATTTCTTTCATCGGGATGTTAAATTAACAAAAATAAACATTAACTACAAAGTTGAGTTTGCAAATATTAAAAATGTAAATAGATTTGCCACGTGTAGATATGCCCAAGTGATCGTATTTCTACTGCATTCAGTGTACTTGTACGTTCTTTCCTCTTTTGCCACCTCCAGACTTCTCTTCTACTAGTCTTGCCTAGACCGACAAGTTTCTGTTAGAAATTATTGCAGTTAATGCACCGTTTATTCCTGAAATAATAATAATGATAATAATAAACGTTATATTATTATGGTTGCATCATTTTAATAGCGCCATTTTTATACAAAAATTTTACCTAAAGGGCGATTCATACATAAACTGTCAATAGTCCTACATTAATCTTTGTTTTTTAAAATTAAAAATTGTTCTTTGAAATGTTAAATGATTTTTGGAAAATGTGTGTTTTTAGTCGCACCTTAAATAATGTCTCTGATGTACTATTTCTTATGACGGAGGGGAAAAAGTTCCACACTTTTGGGCCTGCCACCGCAAATGCTCGTTCACTAAATTTAGACTTGTGGCAACGGTTGGTCGGTTCTACAACCCTTCCTGCGGCTGTTAAAGAAGGCTGACCTGAGAATTTGACGTCTACCATTCAAATTGTCCGGGATACAAAGCTCTTGAAGATACAGAGGCACCATGTTATGAGTTGCCAACCAGTTACATCATGAAGTTACATTCCTTTCGATATCTTTCTTCGAGGCCTTTCTCTACCTATCAATAATAATTATTATTTATTAGATAATTTTTTTTATTCACCTATATACTGTCATAGTTCTCTGCTTTTCTATAACTGATAGTGCTTTTAAGGGTTGGTGAACAAAGATGAATCTAATAGAGAAACATACCATAAATATATGGAATTGAGTAAATTATATAAGATTAGTATATAAATAATAGAATATTTAGTATTGCGTAAAAGCATAGATGCCGGAAGAAAACAGGATATACGGAAGGAGGTTTGCACTCACCACAATCCAGTTCTTCAGATACCTCCGAGGTGGACTGTAAATTTATTATTATCTTCGTCTAGGGTCCTTTAGAATACATTATATAGACGCGACGTCTCAATTGAATAATATTCTTCGATTTACGAATTACCGCACCGCTTCAAGGTCGCCGTTCAGAGGGAGGGGAGGGGGATGGCACAGTACAACAAATAAATATATGTTCCAAATATTTAGTTTTAATATTAGGCCTATCTTGTCCTGAAGAAGGTTGGGTCTAACGGAAACTAGTTGACATTTGTATATGTACATTAATAAAGTGGTTTAAAACTAAATATTATATTATTTAATTATAATGTCAAGCTACAAAGTGTTAGTTTTTTTTTGAAAATTTATCTAATACAAGATTCTTAATCATTCATCGGGAATTACTACATTAATAAAGAAAGGGGGTATAAAATTAACTATGTTGATTTATATTTTTTATAGCCGTTTTAAAATGATTGATATTCTCCAAAATTCTCTATAGAAACGGTAGAAAATATTTGCATCATTATTAAGCATACAAAACATAAATGCGCGCTTTTCCTTGTTCGTTTCTATAATATTGTAAGCAAGGTAGAAAAATATTCATTGAGTACAGAAATTCGTTTTTTGTTTTCTATTTTAACAAATTTCAATCATTCGTATAGGTAAGATATTTAAAAAATTCGGAGTACAATTTGTCGTGCACATAATTACCTGACGAACCGTACATAGACGAAGCTTTGCTCTCGTAAAGGTATGAATGTATAATTTAGTAAATCTGCTCTCAGTACAAACAAAATACAATTTATAATGAATGACAATTCAGTTCACATTGACTCTGTACCATTTTTCATGTGAGTTTCGAGACAAAATTTCATCCCTTGTACACGCATACTAATAGTCACAAGCATTTAAAAAGCTAAATTCTTAAAATATGTTTTAAATTACTTTACTAGAAATCTGAATACGAAAAATTATTAAAATATGTTTTTAGGTAAATATATAAAACATTATTTCACGCTATAGGATTATTCTGGCGGATCTACATTTCAGTAAAATTTACTTATATTTTTAAATGACCATTTTCTTTTATATTAATATTTTCTTCTAATACGCACATTAAAATATATTAATTTTGTTGAAAGTATTCTTAAGATATTATATTTTGTAGTTGTTAGACGAAATATAACAACAAAGAGATTTAATTTAATTATATATACTAACTATATTTAATATTTTTCCATCAGAATAATTACTCTTGTAAAACTCTAAATTTACATTAATTTGCTAATTGAACTATACAGGTATAACAGATCTAATCCATAATATTTTATTGACTGACTAAATTACGAGTCGAAAATGTCCAAGGAATATGTGCAAAACCTGTACTGCTACGGAAAATATTATTGTTTGCAATTTTTACAGAACCATGTTAAGCTTCAAGTCTACGTACTGCAAAATTGCAAAATGTTTCCATTATTAATCTATTATATTTGCTTCAGGCCTTAAAAAAATTTCTATCAAAAAATAGTCTGGCCGCTCTAAACTCGATGACCGTTAATTTTTTGTATTCAATATATAATTTGGAATCAATAAAATATTTAGCAACTAAATATTTTTTCGATAGATAATTTTTTTTCTACGTATCTTTCTAGTTGATTAATTTAATTTGTATTAAAATATTACAGATCTATATTCTGAAAATGCAACTTCACAAAAAATTGTGTTAAATATTAATATTAATATTATAATGGTTGAGATTAGGAACATTTTCGACTCCTAATTTAAGACTAGTTATATTTGACTAGTCAAAATTTATCCACGACCAGTTGCTGAAAGTTTGTTTAACAATAATTACGTAGCTAACAAATAATAATAATAGTGGTTTACGAAAAAAAAAAAAATAACTAAAGCTATTTAAAACATAAATCGATTAACAAATAGAATACAATATTCATAGATTATATATAATACTTAGATATTAATATATTTATCTGTTTGTTCATTAGGATAATTTGGATAAAAATGCAGTGACAAGCTGTAATAAGCACTACAGATGAAAGAAAACTAATATTTAAGCTGCGTTCTAATTTTATATAACACAAAAATTATTGTCTATGCATCTTGGTAAGTAAACTGAAAACAAACACAGTGAAAAACTTGAATATTATAATATTTATTTAGTTGATTAGTTGAACTCATAGAGGACGCTGTATAGAGCTTGACAGGAACAAACATGTGTTTTTTAATTATTTCTCATCCCAGAAAAAAAAAAAATACTAAAAACTATCTTAACATATTGCAAGTTAATCTAACCTAGCCCATCTTAAATATAATACTTATTAACTAAGACTTATGTTCCACTTATGTAAGACAAAACCTTCAAAATAGTACGTGATGTCATGTCGAAACGTCAAACGAGGTTACCACAAACACAATTTAACCCAGATGAGATACCAGTTCCATATATCTGTGATCGCATAAACCACAAATTCTATTGTACAAGAAAGATGCAGATACATTGCGAGTGTCGAACTGGAGGATTTTTCTGGTACCCAGGGATACCGGAGAACATTTGTAAATGGGTTTTGGACTTGGATGGCGTGGATGTGAATGACCGAAATAGATCGATTGAAAAAAAATATGGCACTAATATTGTTACTGTTATTGTTAGGACTTTATTTTAATTGTTTATCTTCTTTATTAATATAATGATATTATTTATATCATGTTTATATAATACTTTATGACATACGTGATTTCTCTTTTAGAAGAAGAGTACAATTTATCGTTAGTAGAGTATTATTTTTATACATTATAAATATTGTATAATAAATCACTTAAAAATAAAAGTTTTTAACTATTAATACGTGGGTAATGTTGGAAGTGTTTAATTTCCATACACGTAAAATATTATCAAATACACGTAAGAGCGATATTTATGAGAATATTCATCCTTGACACATTTACATGGTAATACACATTCAGCGATAAGTATATAAAAACGTGACAACATTGCAATTAAATATTGGAATCAAAAAACTAAAACTCTTCATAGCACAATCGATCTCTGCATGAAAATACAATTTTTGATTGTTATTACCTTAAAATGAGTCGGCGTTACCTTACCTACCTATAATTATACGGTAGATTTAAAATATCTTTTAAAAAACTTAAAAAAAAATTTTTTTGAAGCAATTATTCAAATAAAACAGAACGTTGCTTACTTCACACTGAACTTTAATTAAAAATTAAAACGTTTTCAGCGCTTACTGCATCATCTTCAGTAATAAACTAAAACTTAAAACTAGAAGATAGACTATCGACTACATGAGGTAGGTGGCGGTATAAAATAGGGGTTGAGGAGATGGGGGTTTCGGTGGAAAGTGAAAGTGGTTGTGGGCGGGGCTAATATGGATAGGAGAGGAAATATAATAGAGGGTGTTTGTATGTCAAGTATATTATTATAGTTAATATTGATTTCTACATTTTCTAGAATGTCTAAATTTCTTTTCTTTTTGCATATAGTAGTTTTCGCCCATAATAGCATATATTTGTTCAACCCTAATGAAGGTTCAAGCCTGAACAGAAACTATTTGGTTTATATATTCAATAAAGTGGTGTTTTTTAACTTTATAATATTTATCACGGTCTTTAACAACCTGAACATTAAAATAAAATAAAGTAAGTATACTTAATAAGTCTCGCCTTACCTATATAGATTCTAAACAAACCTTACTGACGAAGCAATATATCACAATCGAAATTAGCAAAATTCTGCCTCACTTGTCAAATATAAACGAAAAAACAATAATTCATTTTTAACCACTCTGACGATCAAAATATTCGGCGCATACAGGAAATAATTACCAATTATCAACTATTAATACATGCTAGTATCGTATTAGTGGCTGGTATTATTATTGTACAACCAGGCTTCTTAGAATTGTATACCTATTAGGGATTCTGTATTCTAGACTTTTTTCAATTTCCGGGAATCTTCTAGTCCAGGGAATTCCCGGGAATCGAGATTATGAGTTTTATTTAATTAAAAAGAACATATATATTAATATGTATGATGTACAAGTCGCTATTAAGAATATTATCCGTGTAAAAAAAACATACGTCAATATTAATTTAATAAACAAATACAAACTGTTTTATGAAATATTTATTATATCCTTTTAAAATAAGCAATGTTATCTTTGTGGTTAAGATTCATATTTTTATTTTTGATCTTTGTTTAATTAACCACTAAAATGAGTTTAAATACATCTACCGGTTTCGAAAAATACCATTTTCTTCTTCAGGATGTCATAACTAACTAAAACATACATTGTTTCTTTGACAGAATCTATTTTTAAAAATTTATTTTTAAAAGAAAAAGTACCTAACTCAAATCATTACTTAATACAAATTTACTCGAATAATTTTTAGGAAAATTTCTAAAATTCTAAAATTTTTTCCTAAAAATTATTCGAGTTAATTTGTATTAACCTAACTCATCTATTAAAACTGCAAAACGCAAACAATTTAAAATAAAAGCAAACATACAAAAAAATAACAATTAATTAAAAAACATATTGGAAGACAATAAAGTATGTATTTAGCCAAAGTTTACTGAAGTCCCCTAATAAAGTTTTTTAAATCATTTCATCCTACAAAAAATTTGTTTTAATATATGACACAAATTTATTTTTAATATAAAATATCACATTTTATAATAAAACAAAATCCTCTGTTTGAACAAACCGACAAAATCACTTACTTCAGAAATTTTTATGGCTGACCATATATATAAACGATGGAAATTTTAATATTTTTTTAAAAATATAGGTACTTACACATGCACCGCTCGTCGCTGGATTGCTACCTGCTGTATACAATGGACGCCAGGATTAATTCAACTTGTTTGATATGAATGATATCAGGAAAAATTAAGAGTCTCGCGTCTCGGGTTATTTTTTCTCGAGACAGCAAAAAATCTTGGAATTACCAGGAATGTATTCCCTGGTTGTCTCGACACAGAATCCCTAATATCTATACAAAACACCATTTACTGGCACTCTGGTCCTCAGATTCGTATTCAATTCATTTATATGTTGACGGCTTGAGAGTGAGTGGGTCTGTGATTTGATGGTCACACGTTTTGGAGAGATTCCGGTTTTTCTATGTGTGTACTACCGCTGACTGTATTCTGCTGATTTTGTGTTGGATCTACTCGAATTAGGCACCCTACACCTCGTTAGACTGATTTGGAGACTCAATCGCATCTTTCGCACAATCGTATTTTTATATGTTCTATGTGCTTATCTCTTATAGCATCACTATATTTTTATTTATTTGCCTACTATATTAATCTGCTAAGAGCAATATAAGAAAATTAAATTGACTATTAAACTCTATCAAAAATCAGTTTTGGTAAGGTTGCGAATTAGTATCAAGAAATCATCATCTTAGTCACATTTTTTTGTCTTTACACACAGCTCTTGCACCTCATCTATATTCAAATATCTTCTCATGTACGCCGATACATGTACATGACCAAATCACTTTCAAGCGATTCTTTGTAGTAGATTAATATGTTGCAAACAAGCATAAATGCCGGAAAAAAATATGGGATACGGAAGGAAAAGCCACTCATCACTGATCCGATTCTTCCAGCACCTCCAAAGTGTACTGCATGTTGTTTATTTCACACACAATATTTCGTCAAAGGTTCTGACACAAGTTATAGATGTATAAGTCTCAGAGATTTTTATAACGGTGTTCGAACCGTTGATGGGGGGGGGGGGCACAAAGCATTATTTTCGTTCAAGTAATTAACGTAAAATAAATATGTTCCAAACAAGGTAATTGCCGTTTTACGTTAATAAAAGATATCAATATTTTAAAAGATACCATTACATAATTTTTATGATTAGCTATGACTGAAAATTCTCTTGAGGTCAGTCGAGGGTCTGCATGCATCCATCATGGCCCGGATTTGCTCGACATCAACTACGATGGGACATTTAACGCGGGGCTCGTATTCCTGTGATAAATTCCCCGAAAAAATATGCTTAATTGCGTTGTTTCCTTTTTTAAATTCACACAACGTACAATGTAGCAAATGAATTTTCTTCTCGGTCTTTTTTTGGGGTAGTCACACGATTGAAGTTGAAAGGAAAATGGCTAAATCTGGTAGAATGTGTCCCTTTTAAAAGCAATGACAAAAAATAGGTTTCAAAATAAAGGACAACCATTTACACTATCTCTAAATGAACGTTAAAAGGCCAACAACTTTCGCGGCAAACCAACACATCCTAATTATTATGTTAAGACATCTTAATACGGCTTTACTTTCACTCCGAATTTTTGAATTTTTGAACAATAAACACGATGTTATTAAAACCATTATTCAGAGATCCTTTTGTACTATCATTATTCATATTTTTAATGAGAACACATTATTATTGTGAATTAAAAATTTTTTTGGAACATAGTTCTGTGATATTTTAAATACAAATTAAATATATCAACGAGAAAGATATACAGATAAAAACAATTTTAGAAAATATATTTTTTTTGTTACCGGGATTCGAACCCGGATCTTTTCCTATCCGGAGGAATGCATTAACCGATTAAATACAAAATAGATTGCTTTCAAATAATGGAACGACAGATGTATCAATTTGAAAGTGCAACATGTAAGATCGAAAATTTGTCGTTAACTGACTATGTCGGTGTAGTGTAATCGGTTAATGCATTTCTCCGGATAGGAAAGGATCCGGCTTCGAATACCGGTAGCAATAAAAATATTTTTATCTGTATATCTTTCTCGTTGATACATTTAATTTGTATTTAATGTTCTTATTCGCATTCATTATAATTGTCTATATTCTCATCTATATATACCATTCCTTGTACATAAATAAAAAAATTAATACAAGTATTATTTAATTCACTACTATCATTTACCTTTGTATGTGATAAAAACAATATAATATATCACGAAGTATTCAAATTGTACGTAATATTTTCATCTAATATTTAGATTATTATCATATTACAACTTGTTATTCATTGAAAAAAAAATCATCTTATATACTTTGGATCTATAAAAGTTGTTAACATGTACTTAATTTTTTTTATTAAAATTTGTAATATCTCTACATGCCTTATTTTTTTATAACGGTGTTCGAACCGTTCCCCGTTACAAAGCTGCCGATCGACTAGTATGGCCTGGCCGGGCGGGGAAGGGAAGGGAGGGGGGGGGGGGGGCACAGAGCATTATTTTCGTTAGAGTAGTTAATATATTTATACATAAAATAAATATATTTATATAAATAAATTTTGTAATAACTCCGCATACCCCTTATACTAAACACAAAGACGGAAATAAAAAATGATCACATTACAAATTGTTATCTATTGAATAAAGGCATGTATTTAAAAAAAATAATTGTAATAATATATGTAATTAAATAGAATCAACATATCCTTTGAATCCAAACGCAAAGGTAAAAAAAGTACACATTTTACTATTTACGATCGATTTGGCTTAGCTATATACTTACGATGAAAAGGCACTTTATATTATCACCCTCTCACATCTATGACGTCATCAGGGAGGTTATTTCCTCAAATCTTATCAACCTTTTTACGTGTTTTTTGCCCTCTTTCCGTTGATTGTAGTGCCTTACTTTTATTGACGGTAAAATTTATTTTTAGTTGATTTTACAAATGACAAAATAACAAAAGTACAATAATCTGATTTATTAACTAATTTTTCTTTCTTATATACATATTTGTACAGTATATATATATATTTACATAAAATTAAAATTATGCACACCTAAATTATATTATTATCATTTATACTCCGGAATAATTGTAATAAGTGTACCGAAAGAGATGATGTTAAAGAAGAAGATGGTTGAAATTAAAAAAAATAACATAATTACTTAAGAGAGGAAATATCTTATCAGATAACCAAGGTGCTTTTATTATTTATTAATAAGTGAATTGGGGTTGATGTAACAGAAAAAGGAATTCGAATTGACCTTTTAAAAGACTAACAATCTTCAAATGTTGAAAAGAGGACACCGTGTGGTTTAATTAATAAAATTTTGTACACTACGCTTGTTAGGTCATGTACAATGGGTGAAAGACCAGGAACTAGTAAAGAAAGGTTTGTCTAGCAACCTAGAAGGGTGTAGAAAAAGAGGGAGATAGAAACCGATGTCGTAGTGGAATTAACCAACACAGGGGAAATCAACTAGGGAGCAGCCACGTTGGACAGGAACCATAGGAGAAGAATCTTGCTCGCAGCCTTGAACCACCCTGTATTTTAAAATTGTTAGTGATATCATTACGATGATGATAAAGATAACAATCTTAAAAAAATTCTAATGTTAAACGACTCCATAAATCTGCTCATTTCACAACTGATGTTTTGAATTTTTGGCGAAATTTTTGATGTGTAAACGTCTTAGCCTGCACCACCTCCCCCAAAAAAAATCATACTAGAGTAACATCAGAAAAAATGACAAACAAATACGTCATAAATTTTATTCACTACCCATAATGGTTGAACTTGCGTGTTGACACTTCACATGTTCGAAAAGCCACGACACACGCGTGTCCTAAAAATAAAATGAAACCTTTCATGACCCGGTATTTACGTGAAGAACTTGTTTACACAAAGGGTAGGAAAACAGGATGTAGGAAGGGTGATAAGAACTCGGTATAGGGACATAACAATGGGTGCTCAACCAGGAAGCACGACTTACCTGGATTTTCTCTGCTGTAGTCATAGCTGAACTTCAGGAAACTTCATCGATAATTAGCGCGAAGCACCGTGTATTCGGCACGCACTGCGAGAAATCTAATGCGCAGTAGCAACAGTAACTGTAAAAATAACAAATCAGTTCACAAGTAATAAATAAAACACACAAAAAAGTCGTGCTCTAAGGTATAGGGTAAAGAGAAGGGGGGGACAGATAGGTATAGTAAACCTAATGGAGCATGCACACGCACATGGACATCGGCGATCTGTGGATCTGTCCTAAATACCGAACAGAACTTATTTATGAATTATGCAGTAATTAAGCAACCCTTTAATTTATTCCTTCCTTCCTTCCCAGTGAACTGTACATAAAATACACACACGCGCGCACGCACGATGTTTACACATGACCACGGGGGCACTAATTGTGTACGCTCGTTTTTTTATCTGATTTAATATTATTTTTGTAAAATATCCAAATTTAACATTTTTACAAATTAATTTAATACGATCACACGAAAATAGAGAGTTTAAAGGATTTCTCCGAAAATATTAAATTTGCTGAATACAATGTTTTATGGGGCTCTCACCCAAATACTCGCTTCCCACACTATGATGGCCGTCGTCTGATGAATTAATCTTGTGTGTTATTACACACACGGTTATTTCAGAGGATAATAAATATTTTGCGGTGATTCACATTATGTGGAGCAGACTCCGCCGCCGATTTTCATTCTACATTTCTACAGACATTAAAGTTACCCAAACGCAAAACAAAATGTTTCTGCAATAATTCTTTTTTTTTTTTGATAGCACTAAATTCCAAGAGTCACATTACATTTATAGCAATAATATAATAATTCGTTTGTATGTATGTCTGTACGAGTGATTTCGCCCTCATTTTCAGTCAGATGGGAATATTAAAAAAAAAACATCTTTTGAAAATTAACCCCCCTCCCCCCTGTGATATAACAACGGCAAAAACAGCGACGTCACTAAGACTAATTTTGGACAATTTTTTTTAAGATTTGAAATGTAATGACTTTAATGAGTAGCTTGTTGGTGTGGTGGTCAAGACGTTGGCCTTGTGATCTAGTGGTCGGGGGTTCGCGCCTCGTTCCAGGACACCAGCAAGTTAGTCCTATTTTTATAGCACACGCGTTCAGCTTAGTTTGAAAATAGTAAGAATATTGATGCGACATGTATTCCGTGTACGCATCTCCATTTTTTAAATTTTTTAATGTAAATATATTTTTGTTGTGTAGTTGCAATTTCAGAACATAGATCTGAGATATTTCTTAATTTAAAATAAGTAAATTAATTATAAATATATACATACAGGAAAAGTCTATCGAAAAAATATTTTGGTTGTGACTGGGATTTTTTGGGAACTTTTTCTATCCTTCATTAATCTTAGGTACATATGTGTAATATGTTGAAATTATTTGTTTGCTTTGTGATATTTTTCACAGGGCCTTGTTTACTATGATTTATTCCAAAGAAAGCAGCCCTCCATGGCACTAGGCGTAGCTGAACCTAAAGACCTTTACCCACAGAAGGAAACACGATGAGATAATCTCAGATATTTGGTTGGGTTACATCTCAATATCACGTACATGTGTTGAGATTTTAATTTGTAGATAAAGCTTGAAAGATCAGCTTGAAAAAAAGGTAGAAAGAGACAAAAACTCATATATGCACACAGATGTCATTTAAAACAACCATAAACCCCAACAATCATCTATTCTCAAGTCATTAAACATTAACATTAATATCATGCGACTTTTTTTCAGTTTCATCTGCTGCTGGGGAGATTCAACAACAATGACATTTGACGTTAGACGTACGTGACGAGCGTCAAGTACGGCACGAGGTGGCGAATCTCTGACACATTATGCGTACACGGGGACTATAAAACCTGAGAGTTGTCTCCAAAGAGTCTCTCAAAGATCTCATTCGTGGACACGGGCCACAACAACACCAAGAGCCGATTGCTTTCCGCTACTTATTAACATACGCAAACAAAGAAAAGCAAACAGCGGTAATGGAGTCTCGAGTGCGATATAATCCAAGTCACCCATTGTGCTGAGTAATCAATTCAACAAGAAGATCAGCACGATTTTGACGTCATCCAGAATTAAGACATATATTTTAACCATAATTAGGCTTATTTCGGTAATACAACGTAACTTTGTTTAAAGGCTAAACTCCCAGAGTCAACGTTAATAACGTTCTCTGAATCACCGGTAACAACGTATACAATGTCAACATTAACAACCCTAATTCTGTGGCAGTCCGCTCCTCCAGAGATTTTCTCAAAATAAATGTATATACATATCTATTATGTTCACAGGGATTCTAGATACACCGAAAAGATATGGAGATATTTTATAAAACTAAAAATATATTATTACTGATAAAATGAGAATGTTAAAAAAATAATATAAATATATAAGTTCTAATTTATTTATTATTTTTCATTTTCAGCTCAATTATTTCAGGCGAAAATAATAATTAATAATTATACAAAATACTTTGTATAAACCACTATTTATTAATTATTCTACATGTTTCGATACCTATGGTATCATCTTCAGGACACAATGTATACTGAAGTCAAAAATATAAATATAGATAAAAACAAAACTAAAATGGTAAATAAGTAAGAACCAATATGAAAACAAATTTAAAAGGTGACTATTTTCAAAGAGGATTTGGTTATTTATAATATTAAACTTGCTATTAACACTTTTTTTATTTCTAAAATTTCAAATTTATCTAACGGTAATAATATTAATAAACCCCTAATATTTGTATGTATAATTTCTAAACTCTTATTAATATCAAAGGAATGGTTGTTTCCAAAAGGTCATTAGCAAATTTTTAATAGTTATTGTTATTTGGGCATCTCAAATGCTCCTTAATCTAATATTAATTAAATAATAATATTAAATATGAATTAAATATATTAATTATAAAGATATACATATAAAATCAATTTTATCGAAAAATATTGTTGTTGCGCCACCGGGATTCGAACCTGGATCTCTTTCCTAACCGGGGAAGGTGATTTATCCAACTAAGCTACATCGACATTATTTTTAGTGACAATTTTCGACCCTATGTTACCTTTTTGATATTAATACATTTAATCGTTCCATCATTTGACAGAGCCATCTACCTTATTTTTACAGAATCTCAAATACCTTTGAGTAAAACTGATAGCAGACGCCAGAATTATCAATTCATTTTTATTAAATTTTGGACACATTGATACAACTTTATTATTTAAGAGAACACATTCTTATTGTGAAGTTGTAATTATTCAGAACATAGGTCTGTGATATTTTAAATATGAATTAAATATATTAATTATAAAGATACACATATAAAATCAAAAAATTTTCGATAAAATTCACAATAAGAATGTGTTCCCCTAAAAAATAATAATTTCCAAAAATTGAAGAAGAGAAAATAATAATAATAACATGTAAGTACTATAAGTATTGTAACTTTTTTCGAGGATGTGTTAATTACAACACAAATAAGACTCTGAATTCGGATATCAGGACTATTTTGGAAGTACAAAATTTAATTTACTTACATTCTTTCTCATTGTAAAAAATCCTCTTAAATACTTGTATTAGAAAGGTTAAATAATAAATACCAACCTCAGCCCAATTCAGACTCTCGTTTTTGTAATTCATAATTGTTGTCCTATTAAATTAAACCTAAAATTGTTCTGATTCAGTCAGCACCTATATTACAAATATTTTCTAACATACAGGCATATTTTTTGTGGTTAATTTTTAAGCTAGAAAATAATCACTGATACTAAAAATAAATGGCTTATTTATTTATTTTTAATTCGCAATACTAATTGAGACTGTAGATTTATTCTTCATTTAATTCTAGCTGATATTACTCTAAGCAGTGAAGAATTAGAAATTGCCGCAGTCAGAAACAGGGAGATACAATTGAAGCAGATTATTTCTTGTAGAGATGTTTTCAGAAGAATTATGAAGAGGTGCAAAATATTTCATCTCAGATCACCGCGGCCTCAAAACAAGACATTCCTTTGTCAACATTGTTCCCTAGACATTTTTTTTGTAGTTTGGTTTTATCATGTTTTTTTACTACGACGTAGCTACCAGGAGAAACTAGTTCGTAGAAATATACTGGGCTTTGCAACAGACAGAAACTCGCCTAATTAAAATCGTACAATGCGCAATCACTGGAGCATCTATGAAAAATAAGTAATTATATATTTTCTACTGGCATCCGTTGTAAAATAAAATATATTATATTTAAAAATGTAGAGAAAATGATGTATTATGTAAACAACCAATATACTGAAATCATTATCAATAAATATTACATAATAATACATACTGAATAATGGTCACACATATTTTTTCAAATTTCGATTTAAAAATTTTCTGAAAAAGTGAATTTGTAAATATCTCAGCTAAGTTCGTTATTTCAATCTAATCCGGAATTGTGTTTCAAAATGACAACTATTTAAAAAAAAAATCGTAACTCCGTTAATAATTGATTCTAGATAAAAAAAAATCGAAAATAATGGTTGAGTATTTACAGGATACAGTAAAACATTATCATTTCTTTAAACAGACAGACAAGAATCGACTTGAGCCTTGCGGCCATTGCCGGAAGAGTTTTCTTTTTCTTTTCATCTCAACGTTTGCTCTATTATATCCCTCATGGTGCTGTGTAAATAAAGGATGAGATGAAATTAAATAAGAATATAGAAAACGGGAATTACCTGATTACTCAGATTCGATTACTAATCTTAGAAATTAGCTATTATCAAGCGAACTACCTCACGTACTGAATGGTGTATTTTATAGGGGTAATAAATAAGTATCTTCCACTCAGTGTAACGACTTGATTAATACAAAGCGATAATGTCACCTACGCTTGGCTGAACACCCTTAGGTACAATTTGAAATACTGTTTGGTTAGAGTGTGATCTGTAGAACCAAATCCTCTGTAAATCGGTTGACATAGTATACTTCACCCTAATAATAATATACATAACACGAGTTTAGTTGACGGAAGCATAACGGTTGATTATTTAGTCAATCACTTAAGCGTATATGTGGCTAATCTATTTATGATAGAGTAAATTTATGATTGACAAATCAGGTGAGAATGATAAAACTGATTTTAGCATCGGATGTATGATTAAAATAGGATCGCTTAACCTTTTAACTGCCAACTCTATTTGAAATGGAAGACACCACAAAGGGTAAGACAAGGCTTTAAGAGTCTCGACTTGACTATCAAAAGCTGGAACCTGTTGTCCACAGATGGCAAAATGATTTAAAATTATGACTTTACTCCCTGCAAGTTTACAAGGTCCAAAGGTGCGCGTTAGCACGCTTATAGCTTGGCGTGACATACAAAGTTTGGCGTGTTAATGCGCTCATGGCATTTAAAAGTTTAAGTGGTTTGGTCATGTGGAACAAATGATTGAGAAGAGAATAGTAAGAAAGATATATGATGCGAATGCTGATGACACCAGAAATAGAGGACGTCCGCGGAAGACTTGACATAACTAGGTTAATCAGATACTGGAGATGGTACTGTTATAAATCTCAATAATAGACGAGCTTACATTAAAATTGTGTGTCAAGATAGAAGAGTTTGGCGCTCTATTCTCCTGACTGAATTACGAATCGAAAATGTTCCATTATTAATCTATATCTTTACTCCAGTCCCTAAATCATTTAACAAAAAATAGTCTAACCGCTCGAAATTCGATGACCTTTAATTTTTTGTATTCAATATATAATTTGGAATTAATAAAATATTTAAATTTATCGAAATAATCGCATGATTACAATTTTTTTGAAATGGTTATATCTCTAACATGGTTGAGATTAGGCACATATCCCTTAAACATTTTCGACTCGTAATTTAGTCAGATATCTACCCATAAAATATTGTGGACTAGGTCAGTTACATTCTGTATAATAAGAATTTGTATTGCATATATTTAAATGACATACATGTTTTATAATTTTTATTTTATTTACGATGGTAAAGTTTTTGTAAAATAATTAACAAATCAAAAGATTTATTTGTGTATCATAAATGTGTCATTAAAATACTTAGCTAAAAGTTGTGAAAAAGACGAAAATCTTACTAGGAGTAATGATTAACTCATTATTTAAATCATTATTGTGACTGTGATTGTATTTTATTGGTAACTATTCGAGGTTTAGTTTCTAATGTATCAGTGATTCATCAAAGAATTACGAATAATCAGTTACCAATCATCATTACCATCGAACACAATCACAATAACGGTTTAATTAACTGTTTAAATATCAGTTTTAGTATCTTTAGTTCAAACCCCCCGCTATTTATTGACACGTATGTAAGTACAGCTGTACTAAATATTTTTTTAGTTTATTTATATTTTGTTTCATTTGTTATATATTTAATTTGTGAACTATCAAAATATCTCAGTTGCTACATATCCAATCAACGAGTAATTAAACTAAACACTCCGAACCGATTGGATTGCGAGACCAACAAGATATCTCATACTACGGCTCTATTATTAGCGCAGATGTCGGTCAGATGCGAAGATCAAAATGTCAGCTGGTGTGTGTGATGTGTGCATACTATTCAGCATTGCCACACAGCCGATACAGAATCCAAACACTGACGTCACAGCGCGAGATGCGCGTATCTCCATCACACCGCTGCAGGCCCACCTGAAATTGCATAATTATTGCAATGTCTGACAGTTTGGTGCGCAGACTGTCGTCGGTTCATTTTAACTTCGCTTAATTCATTGCGGCGAAACAGCCAGCGACACTAAATGGTATACCGATAACAGTGGTAATTTATTATGCAGCTTTAAATTAGCGTACGTGGTGGAACGTCCGAGGAACTTTGTTCAGGGTCTACTGTTTGTGTTCTCTGCTTCATAACGTGCCAGTGGCGATTAACAGCACCGACGATAATGCAACCAGAAACTTATTTAATTTTGATAATTAAATTTATTCTAGATTAATTTTTTAAAGAAAGCAAACACGTTGTGGCTTGAGAAATATAATATTTAGTTATAATCATGCACATATACTAATGTCAACTAGTTTCGGTTAGACCCGACCTTCTTCAGAACGATGTAGTATAGACTAACCCAAGTACAAATAATTACTTCGGTTCCTTAACCTTAACCCTTAATTCATAACCTTACTCTTAATTTTCTATGTACTTATCTGTACTTAGGTTATTATTGTTTTGAAGAAGGTTGTGTTCAACTGAAACTAGTTGACATTAATGTATGTATATAATAAAGTGATAGAAAACTAAATATTACATTTTTTAATTATTCTGGATTATGCTGATATAGCTTATGTTTCAAGTTATAATTCAGTACCCATCTGTAATACCATTATCATATTCTTATGGAACGTGTCCACAAATGAAATTTTTAAAAGATTTTCGACTCGAGACAAGATATGGATTTTACTCCCATGAGATTCCATGAATACAACTCTCAATTTTCGTAGTCCCTATGTATACAGCATGTCTCAGAGATTCGCTGCCTCGCGCCTCGCAATACCATTTTCTTCATCAAACTTTCAGAATAGATAGTTATACGAATATATGGTAGTTTTAGGCGACGCTTGTCAAATCTCGCTGTTAGATCAAACGCAGTGTACTTTGGTTTAATATGTTGTCTTTTTCTACCAATCTTATGCTGATGTCTGAGTTTATCTCAAGATCAAAATCTCAACATGTGTACATGGTATTGAGATGTGTCTCAACTAAATCTTTGAGATTATCTCATCATGTTTCCTTCCAGTGGACATAGGCCTTAATACCAGATTTGCGATGACTAGATCATTAGACAGACAGTTTATAGTGAAATCATCCAGATTATAATGTATATAATACGATGCTTATATTATATATTGTGCCGTGCTGTTAAATGAAAATGTCGGCTTCGTCTCGCTTCCATATCTACCGGTGTCGTAACAAAGTAACTTATTTTTATTATATTAATATTTATATCTGCACACAACATCCATTAAAAAAATAATTCAATATTATATATGTGTGTTTTAGATTTTCAGCAGCACTGTGTTTGATGTGATATCTATAAAACTTTATTCCTTTAAGTACGAGTATGTTTATGTTTTAAGTAAAATACCAAACAAGCTGAATCATTTTGGTAGGTAAAAAAATGTTCAATATGTTTCTTAATTCATGTTATAAAATGAGTCTAACTTATGAAAACAGCGTTTTTTTCCTACAATCTAAATTAAACAGTTAACTGTTTACAATAATATTAGTAACTCAAATGCATAAATGATCAAAACATGCGTGTTTTATATTCTGAAATAATTTTTATAACTGCATTGTGTATTTTGTGAAATATAATTTATTTGCCAATTTGCCCTACAACAGGGTTGCCTAGTTGGGCAATACATTTAAAAATATATGTAAAAAAAATGTATTTTTTTTAGATGTATAATACGTATATGTTCACACCTCATTCCAGGAGACCAGCAAGTTAGTCATATTTTCATAGTACAAGCGTTTAGTTTAGTTTGAAAATAGTAAGAATATTGATATGACATGTATTCCGTGTACGAATCTCTATTTAAAAAAATAATCTCAGTTACCAATCACAATCACAATCGTAGTCGCAATCACAGTTATAATTACGGTTTATCTCATCACAAATGTCAACGCGATAACATTTTGGAAACGAAACGAATAATGGGTATATTTTTAAAATTATTTATCGCTCATGTAATTTTACTTATATTTTCATTTTACGCGTTTCAATAAAATTCGCATTTTGCAATTCTGATTTAAAGGCTTTTTAATTTAAAATTTAAATAACGCATGGTGCGCTGTGCAAAATATTAGCTTCCTATCGCTTTCCCAGCGACCGTGAAACGAAAACATTCATCACAGATTTTCGGAATTGTTTATATGACTTAGCTTACGAGGTGTTGAAAAATAAATTACGTCTGCATCAAGAAACAGGAAGATTCGTTGTCTAATATTTGAAATACATAAAATAAATTGAATTAAAAATTAATGTTATTAATAAATGGTGACCACCTTTAGTCGCCTATCTTTATTGTCGATTGTCATGTCAGATTGACAATATACATAGATTATATATGTAATAAATGGTGTTAGTTTATTTTGCACAATTTGCATACTAGGCCGAGATGAAGTGGTGTCTTGTTATTAGGTAAGTCAACATATTTAATGTGGAACTAACTAACGGTACATACTCTACCTTCCAACAAAGTAAATAAACATAACGTTACACACATATACATAAATTTGTATACATTACATAGAAATAATTTTAATAATTCATTCATTTTGCGTGGTGAATGTATTGCTTTATTTGATTAATAAGTGTTTTATTATTGAAGAATTCAACAACAGTGCAAAAAATATCTGGTGATGATAATAATTCTACTAATAATCGTGTTAAAGAAATTATTATTAAAAATATATTTTGCCAGTTCTATACTAAGGTTGCAAATCCTGGGACATCACCGAGGCACATAAACAAATTCTTGGAGTGTGGTGGTGCGGAAAACTGAAATTAATAAAATACTAATTTAATGTATTAATTATAAATATACACATATAAAATCAATTTTGTCGAAAAATATTGTTTTTGCGCTACCGGAACGACAGATGTATTAATTTGAAAAAGTGTAACATATAGGTTCGAAAATTTATCATGAAAAATATCATGAAATCTATATGGATATATATAGATCCAGGTTCGAATCTTGGTAGCGCAAAAACAATATTTTTCGACAAAATTGATTTTATATGTATATATTTATAATTGATACATTAAATTAGTATTTAAAATATCACAGACCGTCTGTTCTGAATATAACTTCTCAACTTCACAATAAGAATGTGTTCTCCTTAATAAATTAAGAAACATAGGCAACAGCTCGTAATCACTACTGTGATAAAAACACATTGCTGAGACACGTTTTGCGAATGCCTGTGAAAAGCTTAAACCGAGGGTGCCTCTCATATACACCAGTAAGAACCTAGCCTGGACGCTGTTCCGAAACTATACAATGTTTATACTTAACAAAACTACGGGACATGGGAGGATGCGGAATGGTTAGCGATGGACTGCAATTTATGGAGGAGCTTTATGAAGGCTATATACTCCAGTTAAGGATGCCAAAAATAGACAAAGAAATACAGTAATGATTTTTATATAAATATATTAATTAGAAAGATATACATATAAAATTAATTTTATCGAAAAATATTGTTGTTGCGCCACCGGGATTCGAACCTGGATCTCTTTTCAAACCGGGGAAGGTGCATTATATTATCCAACTATGCTACAGCAACAATATTTTTAGCGACAAAATTTCGAACCTATATGTAACATTTTTGATATTAATACATTTAATCGTTCCGTTATTTGAAAGAGCCATCTATCTTATTTTTAAGGAATCTCAAATATCTTCGAGTAAATCAAATCATTTTTATTAAATTTTGCACACATTGTTACAAATGTTTTGATTTTTAAATATTTTAATTTTGATGTCATCAAATATGGACTCAAAATCTATTTGCAGAGTCCGACACCAAACATTGTGAATTTTATGAATGTACATTGTGGTACTGTCTTTCGAAAATATATTTAAACTTGACCTTTAAAAGGTTACCTCCTACTTAGAATTCCTGTTAAAAATAACTTTAACCCCTTTAATATTAAAATTTTCCCGATTGCATTTATACTTGGTACTGAATGGCATGGCCTTTTATAAAGCCTAATATTATCAAAAATCAAAAACTGCGACGTGCGAAAATTGCACCATATAAAATATCCCAATCATCTTTTTAACAAATAATTGTATGCCTGCTTACATATATATTTTTCAATAAAAATTAAATGTATTAATTAGAAAGATATACATATAAACCAATTTTATAACGAATGGAACGTGCATTAACCGATTATGCTATAGCACCACAGAATTTAAATAAATAACACGACAAATTTTCGAAACTAATTTTTACACTTTTCAAATGAATACATCTATCGTTCCATTATTAGAAAGCCATCTTCTTTATTTTTACAAAATCTCAAATACCTTTGAGTAATCCGATAGGAGACGCCAGAATTAATAATGATATTTGAATAAATTTTGGACACAATTTTTATATTATATAAAACAATATTTTTCGGTAAAATTGATTTTATATGTACATATTTCTAATGAATAAGGGGTTAAATTTGTTGTAAACATCACAGACCTATGTTCTGAATAATTACAACTTCACAATAAGAATGTTTTTTCCTTAATAATATATATTTTCCACACAATATACAAATGGCTTTGCAATTATTCGTATTTTTTTTCTCTGTTAAATATATATATATATATATCATTGGATTCAAAATATCATTCAATACCTTCTCAGCGATCATCCTTCTTTCGAAATCATTCTCAACTTTTTTGTTCGTTCCAAACATTCATCATCTAACATCATTAAATACTACAAATATCATCATTGACTTACTTACCATAAATTAACTACTATTTAAAATCTGTCCAAAAGAACGGTTACAGTGTAAAAGTATATATTTTTAATACTTGCCTCACTGTGATACAGTGATGTTACAATGTTTCAGTGAGGGGTACTAGTTGCGATCTCAACAACCTCCATATTTTTTTATATCGAGAAAAATACCAAAAACTAAAAGGAGCTTGAACAAAAATATGTTTATCCGAATGATAATCGCTATGATTCGGTTTAAAACATAACACTTTCATTCAAAAGTTTCCATACTGGCTGCCATTTCTATTTCACTGCTATTAGTCGAATTCTAATAAAAATAGCAGATGACAAAAGCAATTGACTTTACTATTAACACCGATTTTTAAATACTAATTTACGTTAAAAAGAGCTAAGACTGTTAATTAATTAGTAATAAATGGTTAATAATTTAACACAATGCGTAAAAGCTATATGAGAAAAAAATTAATCTTGCTGATTTTGCAATCAGTATTCTCAATTTTCAAATTTCTGACAATTGACTTTTCGGTTTATTATTTTGAAAACTGTACGATTTAATTCAATCAACACTCGGACATTGATTCACACCACTAGTCTGTGAGTCACACTGTGTAATCGACAGTGAGCGCGACACAGGGTCCAAACAATCACATAAGAATCGTTGTTTTAGGGTGTAAAGAGTCCTGTTTAAAAGAAGAAGAAGAAGAATCCTTGTTTTTGTAAAACTGTTAATTAAGTTAACTGCGATTAAATTTACAAGGCTCAATATCCCGCGCGCTGTCGCCCGTGGGTCGTCGGCTCCCGCGCAGAAGCGATTTAAAAAGTTCAAAATCTTACGGCCCACCCTGTATATAAGATTCACTCCTACTATACTCTCACATGTTCGAATTAATAACGACCACTCGCCTATAAAGATAACCGCTCGCGTAGATATGTATAGCCTATTACTAAAACGAGTATATGCCATGACTTGATCTAATTTTTCAACAGTTTCCAATATTGCTTATCGCCCGCTATTATCGCTACAGTGGTTTAGTCAACTTGGCATTGTGGGCATATTGGTTTGGCAACATGGCGAATGAATTCGTCACGTTAATATTTTTGTTTAAATTCAAAACCAAGGACTTGAAATTTTTCCATCCACGTTTGTTTCATTTTTTACATAAAGAAAATTTTCTCCTTTGTACAAACTATGTACAATATTTTTTTTATATTCAACATTTCATGTGTGACATTGATATTTTTATTATTTTCAAACTAAAATTGTGCAATAAAAATAGTGCTCACTTGATTGTGTGATCAGTAGTAAATTTTTACCATGTTAACTTTCTACTAACGCCCGTAGTAAAAATCCTTTGCGGGTTGTTGATACATTAAATTTACTACTATAAAAGATAGTCAAAGATAATCTCGCTTCTCGGTGTGGCAAGGCGAATATTCATGAAATGTGCTCTATTTTTGGGTTTATTCGCTCCTGCGTTCGAAACCTGTCACTTCGGTGAATCGGACGAACTCACATCACTTAAATAGCGGGATATTGAATGATTAATTGTTGTATACTGCAACTTTCAACTTGCAAAACTATCGAGGGTGACTATCGACATATATATAAAACAAGATCAAGATCTATAATAATTCTATGTGAAAATTAATAACAAAATATAAAAAATGTTGAGAAATTGATTAAATTAGAATTTACAAAGCAGAAATATGTCGAATACATAATTATTTAATAATTTTGATGACCTTTAAGCCATTTTAGAACCTCAATTTTTTGTACATTTATATTTGCTGCTAATTTGCCTGCATTCTGATATCAAACTAAAATATTATTATGCACGTGAGAAGTAAGTACCTACCTAGATTAAATACGCAAGTAAAGTTCAGTTGGTTTATTGGAAAAAATGGAACGTACATAGAAAAATATTTTTTCATATCCAGTCAAGTGCACATTGTTTATGATATTAAAAGTGTGACCGACGTGTAAACGTCATGAAATATTTTAATGTTGATACATTCAGACTACTTTATTATTCTCTGACATAAATATTTCATTTTGATTTATTTATTCAATTTATGCACAAGTTGTTTTTAATATATAGAGCTCTCTTTTCTGGGTCGTATTATTTATAAACCGATCTGACACATCATCATCATATTACATAGATTTTAAATATTGTTCTAAAATGTTGCAAAGGTTGTGAAGTTTTGAAAGATTATTTGTCGCTCTACGAAGATAAATATTCCTTTCCCCGGGGTATCTAACTTCGGGCTCGTCACCTTTAAATTTTCAGCCCACGCATCTTGGTTCGTGGACCCTCGTCTCTGGCGCGAAGATCAACACCTCAATATTTGAAGAAATACTCTTTGTGTATTTTTCACAAAGAATTGAAATAATCTCGGGAGACTCTGAGGGCCGGTTGTGTGATCAGTAGTACCTTATTACTAAAGTAAACAATTTTTATCAAAACGGGTTGTTTGATCGTTGGTAAAAAAATGTTTAGTTCTCGAAAGTACATCCCGTAGTAAACTCATTTTACTCTCCGATATCCGATAGTAAAAACTTGAATCGATAGTTAAACATGGCAAACTTTTCACAGCTGTTCCAAAAGTCATTTGACACATTGATATTTTGAAAGTTGCAGTGTACGACAATTAATCATTCAATATCCTGCAATTTTAGTAATGAGATCTCGTCCGATGATGATCTCGTTGTTTAATATACATTAGTTCATAATATGAAAAAATGTCACCACCAAAGTGACAGATTTCGAACGCCTAGGCGACAAAATCCACAGATGATGAATAAGATAAATCATATTTCATGATTATTTGTCGCGCCTGTAGACATCTCCATCTATACAATACTAAATTTGACGTTCGAACAACCCACAAACAATTTAAACAACGGGCGTTATAAAATGCTACCAAATTAAAAAAAATACCATAGTAAAAAGTTACTACCGTTCATACAACCGGCTCTTAGAGGTGGCACTTTACAAAAACTCTTACATTGCCACAGCCGTCTTCCTCAATAAATGTAAGCCTCGGATTTATTTTTGCTGAAAATACAGTGAAACTCGTAGGTATCAGTTAAATCGTTTTACGTCAATGTCATCTCTGAACGGTTTCGGTACACTGAAGACGAACGTCCATCTGAAAACTTTTGTGAAATTTATTTTATGCTCCTGTTTAGTCTAGCGGTAAGATACTTGCCTAATGATCGGATACCTAGATGGTTGGGGTTTTGAGTCCCTGGAGACCATCAAGTTTGAAAATAGTAATAATGTTGATGATGCATGTATTCCATATACGTATCACTATTTTGTTTTCATCAGCTAAATTTTTATTTATTTATTTACGATACAAAGACATTTTACGTATAACTATTTAGTACATACTATCCAATGAAATCATATAAACATTGCAAACAAATCAAATAAAAAATTCATTATAACAAAATAAACAAGATAATAATAATATACATAATGTAAATAATAACTTGTCTTCAATTTATATTTAATACAAACGAATGTATCGCAACACTTTAAAACATTTTAAAAAAATGCGTTTATATAATTTAAATTATATTAGGTGGCAGGTTCGAATACAACGTTAAAACTGTTGAAACTTTAATAAATACATACAAATTAAATGTATAAATTTGAAAGATATACAGGAAAATTCAATTTATTAAAAAAAATTGTTGCTATCGGGATTCGAACCTGGATCCTTTGCTATCCGGGAAAATGCGTTATATATAAAATGATTACACAACACCGACATATAAAGTTGACGACAAATTTTCGAATTTATATGTTGCTGTTTTTTCAAATTGATACATCTATTATACCAAATTTAAAAGATATCAACATTTTATTGCGAAAATCTCAAATACCCCTACGTAATATTTGCTAGGAAACGTCAGCAACAATAATATTTTTTCGATGAATTAAATTTTCCTGTATATCTTTCAAATTGATACATTTGAATTGTATAAAAATACCACAAAACTACATTCTGAAAAAACTGCAACTTCACAATAATAATGTGTTCTCCTTAAGATATTATTCAGTCAACAAATTTATTCAAAATTAAATAGTTATTACCAGGGCTTTTAAATGTTTTTAATATAACTTTTAACTACTTATGTAACTTATTACTGAATAATTCAAAAACAGATTACATTGATTCTATTTCAAAAAATAATATTGTAGAATTATACACACACACTACACTCGATCGCCAAGTAATTTATACTATTTATGCTATGAATACATGAATCATAAATTATGTACAATTAATATATGTAAAATAACATATTTTCATTTAATAAGAGGATTCAATAAGGTAGTGTTGCAAAACTATACTTATTTTTTATGTGAAATATTTTTCTTCCAACCGTGCCACACAATAATGACAACATATTTTTATACGAAATGAAAATATGCAAACATGCATTCTCCATCTCCAGTGATTTGTGCCATTAAACAAGTTTAAACATTATTTCATAGAAAGCAGTACAACAATATTATAGAATAGGGAATATTGCGTTACAAGTTAATACCATTGACATTCAAGAAATTTGCTATTATATAGCTTAAATGTGGCGAGTTAAGGGAAAGAAGATGACACAAGTTAACCGGGAGTTGAAAATTACCATTGACAAGATTATTGTAAAAAAAACCTGTGATCCGCAATGGACAGGCAAAAAAGACATGGTCAAGGGTTTCCTCCTCGGCATCACATTCACACATTGGGAGTCTATTATGTTCATTCTGAACAAATGTGAGGCCACCTGGCAATTCCCAATTCTCATTCTAGAGATTGTGCAGACCAGATAGAATTCGTATGTTTTTTTACCATATTAAGTCTGTCATATATCGGGATATGGAATTGATGGGGAAAAACTCCGGAAAGAGTAGCCTTCTTGGCCAGTTTATCAGCACATTCATTTCCCTGAATTCCCTTATGCGCAGGAATCCAAACGAATCACACCCGTTTATTGTTGCTGTACAAATCAAATAGGCATCTTCTGATGGAACAGATTATCTCATTGTCTAGCCAAACTTTCATATTAGCAGAGGGGGGTTCAAGAGCTGCTTGAGAGTCGGAGAATATAACAGCCTTATCGACGTTCCGGAGAACGCAGATGTCCAAGGCCTCTTTAATTATCTCCTGATTTGATAGCGGCCAAAAAAACAAAAATTCGAAATGTACTTATTATTTGGACTAAATACAAATTTCGTAATAATGAATTGCGTTACAATCGTAATTTATTAGAAAAATGTGTTATTCCAACTATTACCGTCGAATAATGGACTACATTTAAACCATTCATTTTTTTTTTAAACTTTACCAATTTATTATATAATCTGCAAATTGCCAATTGGGTTGACTCGCCAGTTAGAATTCTTGTTGATTTTATAAATAATGATGTTTAAAATTTAAAAAAACCTTATTTGAATTTGATCTTATACCGTACATATTATAAATATTATGCATAAAAATAAAATTATCTTAGTCAAATAATAATACTAAATAATTCATGCAAACATTCGTACTGTTTAAATTATTTTTATTTATTTATATCTGACTAATTTATTAATAACGTAATTCTTTTTGGCACATTTAAATCGCATCATGAAAGCACGTCTCCTATTTAAATACAGGCAGTCTGTTATGGCAACCAGGATAACACGAAATAACTAGATGGAGGGTATTAGGCGAAATTACTACCCCAAAACACATATTAATACTCGTCACGTAAACACATCAACAATATCTTACTAATGTACCTATATTTATAAAAATTACTTCCCTAATATATTATTATACGTATCACGTTTAAGTAATTAAAAAAATAGCATGTAGGTACGTATTTATTTCATAATAAAGTATATGAATTTTAATTTAAAAACTTCACATATATTATGGTGTCGTGGTCTGAAATCATAATTTCTTCTAAATCTTTATATTCTCTCACATTTGCGCTGTGATTTATACGCAATGCAAAGATTTTATATATGAGGCGCATTTTTTAATTAAGTACCTATTATTGCCTGATATTCCTGGTGTGGCACTACGGTTGCGATGTTGCGCATGTGTAATGATTTCTTTCATCTGTTGACTCACCACATGCAACGTTAGAGACATTCACATAGTGTGGCCATATTGTAGCGAGTGGTTTAAATGTTCAAGACAATAGATCAGCCCGCCAACTGTGAATGAAACATGAAACCAGCTGATATTCATCGCCAAGTGTGTCCTGATTTGATGCCGAGCGATTTCCATATTTTCCATCATCTGAAGCGGTTCCTTGGTGGTAGGCGTTTTGATGACGACGATGAACTCAAAGACGGAGTACAGGAGTGGTTTTCATCCCAGACGGCGTCATACAATGACGAAGGTATACAAAAATTGGTGCCCCGTTATGACAAGTGCCTTAATAATTGTGGCGCCTATGTTGAGTAGTAGTTTAAGGTGTGTAACATCCGAAGAAAGTAAAGTGTTGTAAAAATGATGTTGGGTTTCATTTTTTTTTAAATCCAGTACTTACTTAAAAACGTGCCTCATATATACTTATATATATTTTTTAAATTCTTCCCTTTCACTGGCAGACACTTTTTTTATACAACTGAAATGTTAATATGATGGCACGCAATGCACATTAACTAGTCGGAATAAAATAAAATCATTTGGATATTCCCGGTATCACAGAACTTGGAAATTGCGGATCATTTGTCAAAGCAAAGAATACCTCATCACGATGATTATGCTACGATGTGGGGTATTCTAAAAGTAGTCAAATATTTACAGTTACTGAATGTAATATTTTAATAAATTCTCAAGGTTAAAAATATACAATAGGTGTGTTTATAAAAAAATAATGTAAAAATAATTAGTCATTAATTTTTTTACCCGCGTTATCACTTTATGTAGTAATAAATACTAATTATATATCAGAGGGTAAAATAATATTATTCCATATTTATGTAATATAAACTTTTTTATTTTAGTGGGTCATAACTAAAATATTATAAATAATCGACTGCCATTGGCTCAATCTGGAAGTTTTATTGTTATGTTCCGTTCAAATGTGATTAAAAAAATTCTAATCGTGACAAATCGTTTCCAAAATATTTTGTAAACACAAAAAAATGCGCAGCAGTCATAAATATTACAAAAATTTACGTTCGTCATGTGACAATCATATACGAGGTAATTCAGAAAGTAAAGATTTTATTTTATATCAATTAAAAAATTATTTACTAAAATATATTCTTAATATTTCAATTTTGCAACCAACAATTAGAGCATCAATATATAAATTCGGTTACGTTAACAATTTATAGTGTAGATATGTTAAAGAACTTATAAAAAATACTTTTTATGCTCATTTAAATATTTCCCGAATAAAAATGTGTAATTATTTTTGGTACTGATTTATTAGTTTTAACGTGTATCAAATAAATTCAAATACCTTATAAGAGAAAACTAGTTCCGTTTATTTGTATCTGAATTTAAATTAATAAAACGTATGTAAAATTGAATATGTGGGTTGAATCGATTACGATAAATATTAAATTAATCTGGTTATTGATAATACATAACGGTGAAACCAATTCGTACGTCGTTATACTGAACCAATGTTCACTTTCCACATCTTCTTGAAGTAAATTAATTAGCATCATATAAAATCGATTCAAAGCAAAATATAAAATGAACCTTACAAATTTTAGTTGACGTGATATGCTGATACAAGCTTTATAATATTATCAATTTCATTATGAGTGTATGTTTCCTCTTGAAACATAAATACGGCTTACTTTTGAATAAATGATCATTACGGGTGATTAGAAATATTAATCAGATGAATAGAATTGTTTATCAATTAAGCATCCTAAATATGAATTAAATATATTAATTAGAAAGATATACATATAAAATCAATTTTATAGAAAAATATTGTTGTTGCGCCACCGGAATTCGAACCTGGATCTCTTTCCTAACCGGGGAAGGTGCATTATCCAACTATGCTACAGCGACAATATTTTTAGCGACAATTTTCGAACCTATATGTTACTTTTTTGATATTAATACATTTAATCGTTCCATTATTTGACAGAGCCATCTACCTTATTTTTACAGAATCTCAAATACCTTTGAGTAAACTGATAGCAGACGCCATAATTATCAATTCATTTTTTTTTTTTTAAATAAGGTAGATGGCTCTGTCAAATAATGGAACGATTAAATGTATTAATATCAAAAAGGTAACATATAGGTTCAAAAATTGTCGCTGTAGCATAGTTGGATAATGCACCTTCCCCGGTTAGGAAAGAGATCCAGGTTCGAATCCCGGTGGCGCAACAACAATATTTTTCGATAAAATTGATTTTATATGTATATCTTTCTAATTAATATATTTACTTCATATTTAAAATATCACAGACCTATGTTCTGAATAATTACAACTTCACAATAAGAATGTGTTCTCCTAAATAATTAAGTATCCTTTAACAACACGTTTACATATTTCATAGAATAGGAATTTACCATCTGAGATAGAAGAAATTCACCTTAAAATGCCTCCTATTTGCAGCAGTACCTCGTTGAAAATTAACATAAATGATGTATTATTTCGTAATATGTAATAAATTAATAACATAATAATAATAAATTAACATATATAATGTATTATTTCTTACGTTGATTAATGTTTATAACAATTTCAATTATTATTAATATTAACACATTATTCGCGGTATTGCTGTAATTTATTAAATAATTTATTTATACATAAACTAGTGACCCTTGCCTGGGATTCAAAATGGCGAATATGGATGGTGAGAGATGAATGCCATTATTTTGTGCAGATCCTTAAGATTCAAGATGTATGCCTAATTTGGTCCAAAAATGTAGAGATTTTGATCTCCGGAGTTCGGAGGGCAACTGAGTAAAATTTTGAATGGATGACCTTTGATAAAATACACATTCATATAGGAGAAGGGAATAAAATGTAATTACGGAAAATTTGGTATAGATCGATCAAAATGTATAGGATTGTATAGAGAATTTGTCGCCGCCTCATATCTATCAATCGCTCTCTTTACTTTACTCCATTTCGACTTTTAGTCGTTCGCTCTTCTATCTATTCATCCTCTTCAAATGATTATCTTTTTCTTCTACGTACATTTTCATTGTCTCTTCTTCGCTTATTAAGCTGAGAAATATAATACTTTTTTCTTCTTCTACACTATCTTGTTATTTTTTATTATAACATTTTCTGCTTTAAAAATATTTTAATACAAATATTTTAACTTTGTTTTTAACCACTTTATGAGTTAAATTTAATACAACAATCGGTTTCGGAAAATACCGGATGTCAAATAAACTAACCAATATCATATGTCAAATTGTTTTAATGTTTTTAAAAAAAAAAAAAATATTATTTAAAAAATAAGTCTAGTACCTTACTTAAATTGTTACAACGATGAATGATGTGAAAATTGACTTAATGATACTAAATTATTTTAGGAAATTTTTTTAGGATCGGACTTGTGGTTAAATTTTATTGGTTATTTTTAATATTTTGATTAATTTTACATGCTTAACTTATTTATAATTATTCCATTTAAGATCAACATTTTTAATATGTATAACAGATTATCCCAAATATGTATCAAATTATTGTAAAATTCTGAAAAACCAACATCTTAAATGCTCTTTGATTTATGTTAAAATTTAGACCTATTTTTCTAATATAGAAAGTAGTACAATTTTTACAGCTAAGATTATAAACAACGGAATTATTAAATTTATCATCTGTCTTTGAAATTTATGAGTAATTTGGTCTAATATTTGGTTCTCCTTTATTGAAAAATATTTTGTTATGGAAAAGGTATGTTCATGATATATTGTATATTTGGTCAGGTTCGGAACGTCACCAAATAACATTTTTAAATGTCATTAATTTATGTTATCTATTAATTATTAAAAAATATCATAATTTGTGGTGTAACGATTTATTTAAAAATATATATAATTTTTATATTGACTTTGTACTACACACACACAATTTTTGAGTTAATATCACTTCTTATCAGTCTTTCCCATTTAAAGGTATAAAATAAACTAAATTAAATACAATTGGCTATGGGGGCCGTAGGGGTGGGATTGGCTTTATTGTTTCTTGTAATATATGGGAATAATAATGAATAATTATTGATTATAGGAATAAGGAAAACTTTTTTTAAATATACGTAAATATAATACATGCCAAGCTCAGGAAACAGTTTCTTGCACGTACATATATCTATATTACATCTTTATGTTACAATATTAGTAAGTTTGTTTTCAGAAGTAGCGCGTCTAATTTTATTACAGCCGCTTCTCGCAAACAATTCTGTTTTTGTTGTTCTTCGAATATTGTGAGATAGTTGATTGAAGTTAGAGTTTCTCACCTATAAATCTGAAATGTCTTTAGCCAAATATTTTTCTAGAGGAAATTTGTACATGATTTTGGTGTTTGACATGTCTGTTAGGAGTATCTGTTGAAATTTTTATATATTGCGCCATTTAAATATATTTATTTAAATCATTATAGTGTATGTTCGATTGTGACAATGATTGGATACTGATCATACGTAATTCATTTGAAACTAAACCTACAAAAGTCAAATCTTAGTTAACAAATATCATTTCAATCGAATACAATCAACCAGAACATCGGTTTACCTTCACTAATTTATTATTACAACAATTTGAATAAAAATACATTTTAAAACATAAATTAACAGTTTGAAAGGTATAGTAGATAAATTTTAACGGTAAAAACTTATGCGTGGGATTGTTTAAGATGTAGATGGTATTGCAGAGTACCACCCACACGCACTCTTGGAATAATGAAGAGGTTGGTCCAATGGCAAGGGTGGTCCGAAACGATTGAAGCTCTCCGTTATTTTGCTGAATATTTACAACTTCATAATAAGAATGTGTTTTCTTTAACAACACAGTAGATATATTCGGAGTTCCAGTGATAACTAGATATTTTTTCAGATTTTTCTGAAGATATATGTGTATTATAATATATATCTAATTTGTTTAAAAATGTATTATTCGTGTTCCTTCTCAACAACTTCTCTCCAATCCTTCCATTCACGAATGACATGGATCCACCCTATCGCGGGTCGGATTTCTTGGGTGGGCTTATTTTTATATTTAAAAAAAGCATATCCTTTTCAAATAAGGTTTCGCATTTTCATGAGCACTCACATTTCACAATCTGTTTTGATCTTACAGCGGTATATTTCAATACCTTCGCCACTCTACTTTTTCTCTTTCTCCTACCCCTTAAGCAGAGATCTCGATGTAGGAGCTTTTTGTACGCGCTCTCGGTGACGTAAGCGGTGAGGTATTATTGTTGTCGCTCCGATTCCGAAACAAACGTCTGGCAATAATTTCCCACGGAAATGTGTCGGAGTGCTCTGAAGTGACGTCACAAGATGTGGGGTAGGGATTTTGCATTTTTTCAATTCCCGGGACTCGAGAGTCAAAATCCTCAAGTCCCGGGAATTTTCGGAAATCGAGACCATGAATTTTATTTAATCAAAAAGAAAATAAATGTTCATATGTAGCTATTAAGGATATTATCTGTGTAAAAAAACATACGTTAATATTAATTTTATAAACAAATAAAAACTGTTTGATGAAATGTTTATTATTTCATAATGTGGTTGTAGTTTTTGAAAAAAATAAATTAAGTTTTCGTATATGTTGAATATAAAAACACATTCATCTTTAAAAATTACAAAACATAAACAATTTAAAAAACAAATACAATACATACAAAAAAAATAACAATTAATTAAGAAACATATTAGAAGACAATAAAGTATATATTTGGCCAGTCTAATAAGTCCTCTAATAAAGTTTTAAAAATAATTCAATCCCCCAAAAATTTTGTTTCAAAAAATTACACGAATTAATCTTAAAGATAAAATATCACATTTTACAATGAAACGTAATCCTCTGTTTGAACAAACCGACAAAACCATTTACTTCAGAATTTATTTTCTAGCTGTATCAAATCTTTATGACTGACCATATAAACTATGGAATCTTTTAATTTTTTTTTTAAATATAGGTACTTACACGTGCCCTGCATGTCGCTGAGACACTACTTGCTGTATGTCAATGGACAATAGGATTAACTCAACTTGTTTAAAATTAATAATATCAAGAAAAATTTAAAGTCTCGAGTCTCGGGTTATTTTTTCAATAAGTACTGGGACTCGAGACAGCAAAAAAAAACATGGAATTCCCGGGAATTTATTCCCGGGTTGTATCGACACTGAATCTCTAGTGCGGGGGGAGGGGGCTCGCTTTAACTGAAGAACTATAAGTGAAACATGAAAAGTCGGCATCGCTTTATGCGTCGTAACCGTTGCACCAGGGTGCTACTGTAAAATACTGCGAAGTGTTGATTTCATTGATATTTTGTGATGTGATACAAATATGTATTATTACCTCTGCACTTTCACCTATAGGTCAACATGAGCCAATTTTTGTCGTCACAACACTGGGTTCAGGATTAGACAGGATAGTAAGGCAAGCAGTATTTACAATTGTCTTCAGGTTCATAATAATGTAAATGACTGAATAGGCTGCCGGTGCAGGTGTGAACTGCTGGGCACATCTGACTAGTCCGGGAGCGGGCGAAGGTCCAGCTTCAGAGTGCCCGCGGTGGTGCATTCAAGTCCTAATTCCCCCTCCACGTGGTTGGTCATTGCACATCGTTTAACCGAGCATGATCAGCGTCCACTTTACGATAGTGGAATCGTAAATTATAGCGTTCACTACAGTTTTCAGTGCATTCGTTATCGAGATCCTTTACATTTTTTATTATATAATTAAAAAGCGAGAGCAGATGAGTCTTGCAACACAAATGAAGGCCTCATATATAAGCCAACAATACTTGTAAGAGGTAGGTGACTAGATCACGGAGGCGATGCCAGGAGGTGTATGACTCTGCTTTGTGACTACGGTCATGGACTTGCGAGCCCCATGAGACTGCTAAAGAAGAAAAATAATTAAAATGAAGTACACATTACATTCTGCAGGGGCGTGCACTCCATACAATCTAAAAATATGTGCATAACTAAAACTTTTGAGAAATAAATCTTAATTACAAATGTATTTAATATCATCATCATGCATTGCCAATTCACTGCCAGATGGAGCTTCTCCCTGACTGCCGCTCTCATAGGTCTCCTATTTTACTATGTCACTCTCTTTGCTCCGATAACACCGTTTATTTATCAAGATATTGACATCCTATTTTTGAAAAAAACATATTTTATTTATTAAATATGTTGGTTTAAGTCCACGATCAAACAATTCAATTTCGTATATTAATAACTAGCTAAAACGCGTGTTGCAAATACGCATCAAAAATCTGCTTTTGAAACGGATTTTAATGTAGGTATTCATTATATTGTAAAGAGCGTAATGTATTATATTATAATAACAGAAAATAACTCACTCTTAAGTACCCAATTATTTACTTATACAATAGAACGTTTCTGAAAGACTAGACGTCTTTCCAGGTAATGCGCCTTTAGTTCAGATGAATACAGCCGTCAGTGTCAATGTAGCCCATATATGCACATTTATTATTATTATTGTACGTTATTAGTAGCATAACCTGAGTCCACCCCTTGTTAGTGCACGCCACTAGAATTCTGACAATAACTCGACTTTAACCTTAACCATACCATGACATAAAATACCCGAACGCAGCCATGCTGTCAACTCGTGTTACCGTAAATAACAGTTAGAAAAAATATTTTTTAATAAGCTAATGCTTAAATGGCTTTAATGGCATGAATTTACTCTAAATATTGAGCATTCAATTTTGAAAAAATGATTAATAACATAATTTAGAGCATTCATTAAATCGTATACAACGTGTCCTTCCTTCTAATCTCTCTTCATTTAATTAGTGAGAAAGATACAATTATATTTGTATGTTTGTTATTATTTTCACTGTGAAAATAATGTGTAATCTCTGTCTTTTATATCACAAATTGTATTTTTACCAACGTGTTAACTTTACAACGGGTTAAATGAAAAAAATAATTGTTTTTGTACGATTCCCTTTTCATAATTGGTAGTCATTCTGAAGCGCTAATATTTTCTTTATGATTATCTAAAATATGAATTTTATGTTGCATGTATTTACCGAAATATTACATGTTTAATTATGATGGTAGACCTGTGTTACAGCATGGTTTGGGAAGGGTTAAGAGAGTGAGGCATGTAACTAATAATGCAATAATAACAGTAGAATTATTGCAGTGAATATGCGGTCCGTCAGACATGTCCAGCGAATCTAGAGGTCTGCCGTGAAACTTCGTGATAATATTATGTATTTGACGTCTGCTAAAAATTTCATTTATTGATGACAAATTTTAATTAATATCAATGATTTATATTTTATATTAAGAAGAACACATTCTTATTGTGAAGTTGTAATTATTCAGAACAGACGGTCTGTGATGTTTTAAATTTATATTTTCACACATGTGATTATGGAGTTCTACAAACTTACTTATATTTATATTTTATCCAAAAATGAACTTGTGCGGTTTGTCAATTAAGCCGATAATTTTTTTTAAAAGTTTATTTGTTTTATTTATTCACAAAAAAAATTACAGCACAATAGTATTGCAATTTACCACTTGCCGGATCGTGATCACCACAAACTTTCCAAAATAAAAAAGTGAGACAGTTCAAGAGGCAATTTATTTGGGTGCACTAATCATGAACACTGTTGTAGGAAATTTAAATACGAAAATGACTAGCTAAAATTGCTATAAACTTACAAGTATGAGAAAAAACAATGAAATTAAGCAAGTAACTAAGATTATATTGGCAATATTTGAATATGTCCAAGATTACACACAATTACTAGATTTTTATCTACAAAGGACTGTTATTAAATAAATATCAGATATCTCATAGAGATAAAGCTATTTCTTATTATATTTTATGGAAAAAATAATTTATAATTAAAAAAAAAAAAAAGGATTATCAAATATGGTTCATAGATGGCGATGGTGTAGTGGTACTCGAAACGAGTCGACATATACAACTTTAACAAATTTGATAGATGTGGAGATTGAGAGGTGAGAATTGGTGAACGTTTTATATATATGTATAAAGTGATCACTTAAGCCAGCCGAAGGCAGGTTGTAAGCCCTGTAGTTACCCCATACTTCCATATATTTTCCATCTGATATTTGTTTAATATTATACTGATTCATACTCTTTGTATAATCCAATATTAATGTATGCAACAGAGACTTGAACAGTCCGCAATAGCGACAAGCGTTAAAATGACGCCCTCAAAATGTACTACTTGGAAAGAATGTATATATATATAGTGTCGCACGAATGTTTCAATTCTGCAAACAACTCCAACCGCAGTAAGTCCTACCTATGACAGTGAACTAAAGAATCTTAAAAATTTTCAGCCATATTATATGTCAAAGTAACAGCCTAAAAAGAGATTATCTTGGACACAGCTTTGGGCCGAAGAAGACATGGAAGGGTGGATGATGAGTGGTGATGGGTGGCCCAGAACCCATACTTATGAAGGTGCATTAAGAGCCTATCTCATCTGATTCAGTCAATACTAACATAAAGGAGGAAGAATGAAAAAAGAACGTAGTATAAATATTTAACTGAATTACACATAAATTATTTAAGTTGAGCTTTGTCCCATCACAATAAATCTAGTTTTAATGAAAAAATCTGGAGATCACTCCCGCCAGCGTTTAACAATTAAGATAGAAAAGATCTGACTATATCCACGTTTGCGATTGTAATACGTAATTGGCTATTGTTCCGTTACGTTAACTAATAAAAAAAATAT